>JARCFY010000044.1:0-600000 GCA_029233225.1 Lepidodactylus listeri | reverse complement strand
GGTGGGCCCTTTGAGTACATTGCACTGTACTGTGTGAAGTTATGGAAATATTAAGTCTGTTCTGTCTCTTCTACCTCCCAGTTGCTGGATGTGTTCCTTGAGATTTGCGTGAACGTAAGCACTGTGCTTTTCTCTTGAACCCAGTCTGGGCATTCTCTACAAGAGATGTGCTCCATGAACCACATCGTGCTCCCAAACCATGCACACAGGCAATGGTAAGCTCCATCTCACACCAGGTTTCTTTTCACATTGTATTTCTAGAGTTGGAGAGAGTTGCCCCTCAAAAGGCACAGGCCTCTTGGAGGCCTGGAAGATCATATGGTTGCCTCATTAGGAAAGATGTCCTGAAAAATATCATTATAAAATGAGAAATAGGCATTTTTATGCAGAAAAGTCATGGAAATGCTGATGCACCTCCATTTTCAGAATCACAGGGAGCTTTAGCTATTTGAATTGTTGATGCCGATGAATGTACAGCAACTAAATCTCTGTAGTTGTTGAGGAAAATTGAGATTAATATGCACAAGACTGGAATGAGTAACAAGATCTGAACGTTAATCACATTTGTACAGAGTCTATCAGAAAACACAGGGGATTTCCTCCAAAATCAAATATTTACAAATCAAGTTTAAAAAAGAAAAAGCAGCTGTATAGCGGAATGCAGATCTGCTTATGAAGTAGGCTAGGTAAAGGTTTCTCTTGCTCAAAAGCCAGTCAAATACGACTCTAGAGATGCAGTGCTCATCTCCGTTTCCAAGCTGAAAAGCCAGCGCTGTCCAAAGACGTTTCCGTGGTCATGTGGCCAGCATGACTAGACGCCGAGGTACAAGGAACACTGTTACCTTCCCACCGAAGTGGTACCTATTTATCTGCTTGCAACTTCTTGCTTTCGAACTGCTAGGTTGGCAGGAGCTGGGACCAGAGACGGGAGCTCACTCCGTCAGGCGGCACTCGGGTCTCGAACTGCTGAACTACTGACCTTCTGGTCTGCAGTTCAGCATCTTAACCACTTGAGCCACTGCAGCCCCTATGAAGTAGACTAGACAGACACAAAACAACACATATGGTTCTTTGTGATGTTCCAAACAGTTATAATTTATTGGAAGAGAGTTAGAACTAGTCTGTATGTCAAAGGCCTCTATATGGAGACTGGCTGAAATACCCTCATCGTGGTAGTTACTCAGGCATACACAGGCTACCCATCTACATCACCTCCATTAGGCAGAATGTCTCCATTTCACACCACAGCCAGACATTCTTGGCAATGGCTACCAGTGGTCTAGAGGTATTTCACATGCAGGCAATCTGCATAGCGAGTCCCACTGCAGATGCCGTGTAGTGCTTTTTCATGTTGTATTCCATGTGATGGTCACAGTCCAGACCATTGCATCCACATATCCTTGGACATTTTACTGTCATTACACATTTGCTACTGGATTTCCTTGTGTGAACGAGTCAGTCTAGTTGCAAACAAATGATAAAGTTCTGCAACAGCACAGTATCCAATTATGTGTGGATGCAAGCATTGTTTGTGACGATCATGACTTGTGAAACTGCTAAACTCAGCTGTAAGCACTGCATGGGATTTAGGCATGAAATGCTGATCAATTGATCCTGACTGCCTACTGTCAATTGCCTCAAGAAACCATGGAAATATTTATTTCTATCAGCAGTGGAAAGTCTTTTAAACATAAGGCCATCTGTTACCAAGGGTAGTTGTCTGTGCCCTCATTTTTGTAGGGAACATTCTTTGTGAGCAGCACCTCAGTTAGTCTCTCAAGGATATCTAAGGGCTACTGGAAAGTCTAATTCAAATAAATGTAGTCACAAAAGACATTAATTCAAGGAAATTTCTTCATACCCTTTAACTCTTTTCTGCATTTCCCCCAGTTTCCCCTTCAAATGCTGTCACCATGAAAAGTCGTAACTGCTTTTTCAAGCCCCCTAAGTTAAAAAAGCTGTTTGGGCACGTGGTGTTTGGCATTTTTAAAAGTAATAATGGCAAAAGACAGCATGTACACACTACAGGGACTTCATTTTCCCTTTGAAAAAAATCCCTGAGATGAAATTCAAAAAGTGCTTTGCAAACCTAGGGGAACATTCAGAGTTCTTGAAGACTTCTTCCAAGAAAGAAACTCAGAGAGAAAGCCTGAATGAGTACACACTTATGGCATTGAGACTGTCTAAATATGAAATGGAATTAAAGGTTAGAATGGCTGCATATGAAGACTGCATGTAAGACTGACATGTTTTAATGTTCTCCTATTTCATAAAAGTTAAAAACGAACACAGAAGGGAATGGACTAGTCTATATACACACACACACACACCCTGAGGTGAAGTATTAGGACTTTTAAACAACTTCTAAAGAGGTTTCTGCTTTTTCATGGGGGAGTACTGAAAAATGACACTCCCACTAGCAATGCTCCCTCTAAGCTGTGGAGTCCTGTGAGCAAAAATTCTACTTTGCGAGCTCCTGGCATTAGAGTTGTGAGCAAGCGATTCGGCTACTACATAAATTAGTTTGCTCTGCAGCCATCCTTCCTGAGCTAAGATGAAAATCTGTGAGCTGGAGGGTAAAAAATTGTGAGCTAGCTCACACTAACTCAGCTTAGAGGGAACACTGCCCACTAGTACCCTGGTGCGGCATAGTCTGTTCTGCAACCTCACTGTTATGTATGAAAAGACTAGTCATGTACATTTACAATATATTCCTGCCATTATTTCCCTCTAAATACATTGGTTCAAAAATATATAGATATGAATGCATTTTTACCATAACTTAATTATGTAATTAATACCATGGATCAACCTAAGAATAACAGTTTTGTTCATTCACTGCCATTTAAACACAAATGCCCAGCATGTAACTAAAATCTTGAACAAACAACTATCAGATTGGTAGGATTTTTTGTTACAAGTTTTATTGAAAATGAATTTTAAAGATAAATCCTCTCCAGCAATCCCAGTACAAACTGAATGTGAAAGATAAGAGGCCACTGGGTACAGCAGTCTTGGAACTGAGGAGCTGAGAGAGTGAAAGACGTAAGAAAAATAACATACACAGTAAACCCTCACAGATCACTAAAAGAGCAATGGAGAACTACAAGCTCCCACTTGACTGGATAGTGATGGGCACTGTCTCAGATGGGCCTGCCTCAAATAAGTTAATTTGGTCTTTACTTGGAACAGGAAGTGAATTAACTCATTTGACATAAGGCTCTGTCACACTCCTAATGAGGTAACCAGGAAAATAATACAGTCCAGGGACCTCCCCATCCCCAATCCCAATTCTGAGGTGTCCTCCACTGCCACTCTTTCCCATTCTTACCCTGTCAACAGGGGCTAGAAGGGGGGGGGGGGGAGGCTGGAGCAAGGACTCGGGGTTACAGCTTGGATACTTTAACACAGCTGCCAGGAACCATGAGAAACTCCCTAGACAGGAGAATGTGGTCAAGTGCCTCTGCAACAGAGTCCACTGGAAGTAGAAGCAATACCAGAACTCTGCTCTTAAATACTCCTATTTTACCACTGCCTTCATCCTGAGAGCTCACAGTGGGGATGGAACGAGGGATGCGTATTTGTACAGAACACTTAATGAATGTCAGGTATAAGTAAGTGCAACCATGTTTTCATCACTGCTGCTTCTGTGCAGTCCCGCATGGGAGAACAGCAAGCTAGTTTACCAGAGGAAGTAGTGTGATGATCTCAATAAAATAGACTGTGGGGGACAGCTTTGCCTATAGTAGAATCACTCTTGTAGCCCTCATCAATAGCACAATCCCTGAAGAACATTAAAGATGTAGACCAGATTGCTGCCCTACATATGTCTGACAGAGAGGATCCACTCCATAAAGCACAAAAGGCCTTAGAAGAATGGGCTGTGAATTGCAGTGGGCATGCAACATTTTGCCCCATCCCAAAGGCAGTGAAAAGAGGAAGACTTTGGAGTCAGAGTTAGCAAACACCAACTTCCCTTGTATAGGGAGGGGCATGAAATGCTGAGATTGCAGCAAGGTAGGCCTTGACAGAGGAGTTGGCCAGGCCTGCAAGGGAAATTAGGTAGTCAAAAATAGCTGGGAGGGGACAGGTGACAGATGTTGGCCAGCAAGGCACTCTTCTGTGCTCTTATGGATTTTTATCCATAAGTTTGAACTCTGTGTCGCCAGCAGTGGAAGGGACTTGCGCTTTCTTCTCCACATAGGAGCCAGCTCCAGCCCAAGCCAGGAGGCTGACACCCCAAGCAGTTCACCCAAGACAAAGACAAAGGATTCCTCTTGTCATGAGGTTTCCTTATGTCAGACATCCGCTGGTTAACCCCCACTCCCCATTATACATCTGAATAAGTTATGCTAACGAGACTGCCTAGCACCTACTGTGCCAGCCATCAGATACTTGGCTAAAACCATCAACTGACAATGGGTATGGCCAGGTGAGTCATCGGACCCCAGACTCAGTGTCTGTTTCCTGGTGAAGTCATACTTTTGCAACACTGACCAAACCCCTGGACCTCCTCCCTTTGTTCACCTTTAACCTATAGCAAGGTCCAACAGGGACGGACCGCCTAGTAGGAGTGTTAGTGGGTTGTGGTCTGCAAAGCCCGCCCCAAGACCCCCAATAAAAGTCCAAACCCAGAGTCACTCGCTCTCTTGAGCCATCGCCCTCTATCTTACCTACTGACCCTTCAGTCCAGCTTTCTGTCCCCAACCCTTGCCTCCATCTTTAAACCCTTTTTCTCTCTCTGGACTCGCGATCCAGGAGAACCACGTGGTCTTGCCGGTTCAAGCCTCGTGGCCCCATAGCTTTTATACCTTTCCTCCCAAATCCAATTCATCTAGACAACGCATCTAAGGTAACGTGCTTTCCCCACCAACGAAACCTGCTCATGCAAAAGTGCTATTTTCTCTCTTTATTTTATTAGGCCTGTAAGAGTGTGTGTATGATTACGATTTTTGTATGCTTGATTACATGATCCAGTAAACAACATTGAACTTGGAACTCGCCTCACGTGCCTCTTTCCTTGAGATCTCCCGGGAGGGGTGGGACCCTGGTATAGTTGGCAAGAACCCGTGTATTTTGCTGATTGCTAAAGGTAAATTAAAGCAATTCGGCTAACAGAATTGGGGGCTCGTCCGGGATTTGCCCTGAGGGTTAAATTTCGCGCCATAGTCGACAGGCGTGTCTTTAACCCACAGACGTAAGGGAAAAACCACTTCCGGAACTCTTGGAGAGGCTGTATGATTGGTTTCTGTCTGCGTGCCTGGCTCTAGTGAGCAACCTATCGTGGGTGGCTTCCCCCTCTCTCTCTTTCTCTCTTATCCCAGGTCAAACTGTGTGACCGTCCGCGCGTCTATCTTGTGGGAAGGGATCCAAAGAAGACCAGAGTAGGGCGCTAGGCCAGTTGCACCAACACTACATACACTACATACACACGCTGAGTCCGAAAAAGAACTTTTCCCTTGAACACATCCTTGCTCTTCCCTTGCCTTACTTCGCTCAGCGAAGTGGAAATAAGTAATTTAGGTTCGGGGTTACCCTGAGAGGCATATTGTCTGGAAACCCTACTGGCTAGAGAAAGTCCAGTGCTCAGTGAGTCCGCCATAGCTCACTATTTTCCGAGTCCGCCATAGCTCGTAGTTGTGTTGAGCCCGCCATAGCTCAGTGAGTCCGCCATAGCTCACTATAGACCGAGTCCGCCATAGCTCGTAGTTGTGTTGAGCCCGCCATAGCTCAGTGAGTCCGCCATAGCTCACTATAGACTGAGCCCGCCATAGCTCAGGTCTGTGGTTAAAGGTAATCCAGAGAGGCTAGGAGAAGCCTAGAAACCTTATAATACGGGTTAGGAGGTAATCCCGTCAGAGAAGCGAGGCTTGGCCACCCCGTTCTCGAAACCCCAAAGTTAAGAGGTAGAGGAACCTCGGAGACAGAGGAGTCTCTTTGGGTTGGAGGCACCCGGAGTCTGAAGGAACGGATATTCCTCAGCTTCAAACGCCAGGTTATTGGGTTAAAGAGTAATCCCTGAGCGTCGCGGGGTGAGAGTCCCCCGGCCCTAAAAACTGCATAGAAAGTGTGCTAATTAATAGTAACGTTAGCCTCCTTGTGCTAACAAAAGCAGCTTTGAGACCTAAGAGAAGCGGAAGAGACAACTTCCCAGTCTTTGCCCCTGTTGTACGTGAAAACAGGAGAATCCCTACAAAGATGTTTCGTACCAAGGAGGACGAACCTAAGCTAGAAAAATGGCTGGTAAAAAAGGGTAAGTCTCCTTGGAAGGAAGGATATTTCAAGGGCCCCAATCCATTAGAAATAGCCCGGAGTGCTTTCCAGGACTATTGCACAACCCAGAAACCTAGTTCCACTGCCAAGGACATAGCCGCTAGTTGGGCTTTATACACGGCTTTGCAGGATGCTGCTGCCGTCATTACACGCCTACAAGCGGATGTGGACCGACAGGAGGAACTCGTAAGAGACAGGGACCAACAATTGGAGGAACTTGTAAAAGAAAGCAACCAAAAATTCGAGTTGCTAGTCCAAGAGGCTAACCAAAAATTAGAGGAAACCAATAAGGAGAGTAATCAGAAGCAAGAGACCATAGTCAAAGAGTATCAGCAAAGGCTGGAAGAACTAAACGTTCAAAATAAGGCAGCAGTGGATAGAGAGGTGGCCAGATTCGACAGATTAGAATCTAAATTCGAGGCCACCAAAGAGGAATTAATAGAAATAAAAAGTAAACATGAACAAGATCTCACGTTCCAACGTACAAATTATGAGGAACTTATGGCCAATAAACAAGATGAGCTAGAACAAGAGATTAACCAGCTGAAAGCAGCCCACGAGGACGAGGAGCATAGGCTGAGGACCGAGAAACTAAATGTAATTCTGGCAAACCAGAGTCTTACTATTGCTGTCCAAGATGCTAATAAAAAGATCGAGGGCCTAAACCGTAAGGTAGAACTGACAGAGAGCGCATTGACTCAATCGAGAGAAGAGATAAATACCTCTAAGGCTGCGGCAAAATACCTAGTGGAACAAAACCAAATTAAAATACAGCAAGCTAACCACGAGGCTTGCCAAAGGGAAATTGCCACCCTAAAGAAGCAAGTGGGAATACAGAATGCAGTGATCTCCACTGTACACCCCGGAGGCATGATAAACCTCTCCGAAATCTCGGCCATTGAACCCAGCGCCCCTATGCACCCCATTAGCACGAAACATACGGTGATCACCGAAGGCGATGATACATCTACCCAGGTTGTGACCGAGACCAGGCTCTGGAAACCCGATGAGGTTAAAGCAGTAGCTGAACAATTGGGCCCTCTTACTAGGGAGAATTCCGTACAATGGATGGCCAATGTAGACATGATTTACAACTCCGCTAGCGGAGAAGACCTCACATTGGTGGCCCGTCAGTGTGTAGCAGCTCCCCAGCTTCCAACTCTCAATGCAGCCATTGCGAGTGGCAACTTAACTGCAGCTTCAAAGACGAAGTGGATGCAGGACGTCCTTAAATATCTAAATCCCAACACTACTTTACTTGCTCTCTATGTGTTGGAAAGACAGAGCCCCAATGAAGATCCAGAGACATATATGGCTAGGAAACAACTATTAGCTGTCCTAGCAGATCAAGTTGCTATAAAACCTACCACTGGTTCGCCTGACTATGAGGAGGACAATTTCAAGGAAGCACTTGTAAGTGGCCTCCAAACCCAAGCCCAACTGTCTTTAAACATAGCAGATGGTGCGTCAACTACTTGGACAGATCTGGAGAAAAAGATCAAAAGAATAGCCTCTCTTCTCCGAGGTGCTGGAGCTCTAAAACCTCATAAAGGCAAGAAATTAAAGGATAGGGATGATGACGAACCCATACAGGCGATAACTTACGCCAACCATGGGCCCCATTCACAGTTCCAACCGTCTGGAAAGTATGAGCCCAAAAATGACCGATACCCTAGACAGGACCGGTATGAGAGAGGCAAACCTTGGCAGAACAATTATCAGAGAGGAGGAGGAAATTTCAGAGGAAAAAGGGAGTATCGAGACTACCGCAGCAATCCTGCCCAAGCCCACCTCCAGCCTTCCGCACCACCTCCTCAAAACTATCAGGGCCCCCCTCAAGGCCAATACGGGCAGCCACCAGGCCAAACAAACCAGCCACAGGCGTATCAACCGCCGGCACCCGAACCGCACCCCGGCTATCAGCCTCCGGAGACGTCCGATACCTTTAGGAGGCAGATATGGATGCAGCTTAGGGAAAGGGGCTACGAGATGGAAAGATTCCACAAGCAGCCTAATAGTGTTCTGCTTCGTGCCTTGGCTGAGAGTGAGGAGAAGGCACAGACACCAGGTCAGCCCATCTACCCGGTGCTTAGTAAGGAACTGTCAGAACTAGCAAAGCATAGCTAGGGCTGCCCGGAGTCCCGGGCTCTCCCCAATGGCGTTGTGGCTCCCTTGAAGCCCGATACATGGGGGAGACCGACCGTGAAAGCAGGGGTCGGGACTCCAGGGAATAGTAAACCTGCTACCCTTCTCATCGACACCGGAGCCGCTCTTAATGTACTAAGTCCATATCTAGCTGCCCACGGTCAACCCACTCAGGAGGCCATTATGCTCGCCGGTTTTGCTGGAGGCGCACACAGAGCCACGGTCTGGAAAGACGTTCCTTTAACCGTAGGAACTCTTTCTACCCTCGTGTCTGCCTGCGACAATCAAGGTGAGGATGCTGGCATCCTAGGGGTCCCCTTTTTCCAAGCACATGGCTTGACTATTGATCTAGCAAACGGTTTCCTCTGGCAAATTCCAGAGGGCCCTCGCGAAATCAATGCAATCCATAGATGCGCTGCCCTCAAAGCTCCTCTCCCTCTGGCCCCAATTGAGCCTAGTGATCCCTGGATCCGAGATTTTCCTGAGGTCTGGATCAAGGACAAGGCAGAATGTGGGACGGTGAGAGATGCCTGTGTTCTCATAGAAGGCCAAGATCCTCCACCTCAGAAACAATATAAATACCCTGCAGAAGCTGAAAATGGAATAGCCAAAACCATAGAAGGCCTTTTACAATGGGACGTAATCCTCCCCATGCAGTCTATATGCAATGCCCCTCTGTGGCCAGTCCTAAAGGCTGACGGTGTAACCTGGAGAATGACTGTGGACTTCCGAGCTCTGAATGCTGTAACCCCACCAGTAGCGCCTGTAGTAGCCAAATACCACGAGATCCTTGCAGCCATTGCTGCCGGATCTCGCTACTATAGTGTGATTGATCTGGCTAACGCGTTCCACTCGATCAAGCTACACGAGTCTTGCTGGTATAAATTCGCGTTCACTTTTCGCGGCCAGCAATATGCATTCAAAAGAACACCACAAGGCTTCCATTCTAGTCCCAGCATTTGCCACGCACATGTGGTCCGTATGTGGGATCGTCTCGGCCCCTCCTCCAAGGAACACGTGTTGTCGTATGTGGACGACATCTTGGTCCACGCCCCCACTGAGGAAGAAACCATGGAAGTCACTAGAGAAGTCCTCCACCTTCTAAAAGCTGATGGCTTCAAGGCCAGTAGGGACAAAGCACAGCTGGTTCAAACCAACGTAAAATACCTCGGCCTAGCACTAGGACCCGAAGGCAGGACTCCCGACTCACAGAGAATGGCCGTAATCGCCAAACTCCCCGCCCCGACAGATGTGCCTTCCCTCTGTGCTCTCCTAGGAACCTTCAATTTTTCCAGGGATTTCATGGAAGGGTTCGCTGACAAAGCCCGCCCACTCTATGCTCTCCTTAAGAGGGACGCTCCATGGGTCTGGGGACCTGACCAACAATATGCATTTGCCAGCCTTAAGCAAGCGCTTGCCTCGGCTCCTGCATTAGCTCATCCAGATCCAACAAAACCCTTTTACATTCAGTTAGCCCACACGGAGAAAAGTATCGGGGCCACGCTCATCCAGCATCATGCCGGGGCCCCCAGGATTGTGGCCTATGCCTCCAGGAATCTTTCTTCCGTCGAAATAAAGTTCACCCCTTGTGAAAAGATATGTCTAGCCCTAGTCTGGAGCCTTACGCATTGGGAGTTTATAATCGGGGGAGCCAAAGTCATTGTGCAAACAACGCACACTCCCCTTAAGTATATCCTCTCAGGAAAGATCCAGGACGGTCAGGTATCCAATGCCCGCATTGCCCAGTGGACGCTTGCCCTGGTCAATAAGGGGATTGAATATAAGAAAGAACAAAAGGAGCAACCTGCCCCATACGGTCTGCTCATCACTGGGGACGAGCACGAATGCCCACTTCCAGACGTGGAACATCTGCCTTGGCCTGCTATATGGGGAGTGCCATTAGAAGAAGCCAAGCAAAAAGGGTTTAATTGCTGGTTCTGTGATGGCTCGTCCTTCCATATAGCTGGCACCCCACATACAGGATATGGCGCGGTCAGGGTCCACGACAATTACATCCTGCAAGCGGCTGTCCGTCCCCACTCTAGTCAAGCCGCAGAGGTCGCTGCCCTTAAGGCTGTTCTTGAATTTGAACCTTCAGACTGCCCCGTAGCCATCTTCACGGACTCGGACTGGACGGCCAAGGCCGCCACCGTCTGGCTCCCACACTGGGAAAGACAGCAATGGGTCAATGCGGAAGGGAAGCCAGTGGCTCATTTAATATTATGGAGAGAAGTCGTACGGCTCCTCCATAAACGCTCGGCAGAGACACAAATTTCCCATGTCAAAGGTCACCAAAAGGCAGACACCGAAGTGGCTTATTGGAATGATCAAGCCGATCTCTTAGCCAAGGAAGCGGCACGTTTTGACTCATCTTCAGATCAACCCGCTTGCCCGGTAAACCCAGTAATGACTAGAAGCAAGGCAAAAACCTTCCACGACCGTCCTGCCATTCCCCCTGTATTTATAGATCTCGGGGAACTCCAAGCAAATGATGCCGATGTTCAGGATCTCCTCTCCAAGGGCAAAGATCCCACTGGGAGATACACCATCAGGGAAGAAGAGGGAGTTATTTGGGCTTTTGACACCACAGGGACCCGACACTGGGTTGTCCCTGTCGAAGTCCGGGCCGATTTAATTCAATTTGTCCATGAGCAAGGACACCGGGGTAAAGAACCAACTCTGGAACGGGTCAGGGACGCGGGTTGGTGGCCGAGCCTCCGCAAAGACGTGGCACAATGGGTGGATAATTGCCTCTCCTGTGCCATGGTTAACGCGGACTCTTCAGGCCCCAAGGCCCCCATTCAGCACCAGAGGGTAGAAGGGCCCTGGGCTCGGGTTCAAATTGATTTTATCGGACCTCTGCCTAAGACTCGCAGAGGGAACAAATATTGCTTAACTGTGATTGATCCATTCTCGAAATGGATCGAAGCATTCCCCTGCCACAATAACACGGCCTCCACTACGGCCCAACTGCTTTTTAATAACCTTTTCTCCCGCTGGGGTATCCCTAAGATCATCGATTCCGACCGCGGACCCCACTTTTTAGGTGAGGTCACCCAGGAGCTCTGTAAGGCTCTCGGCATTAAGCAGCGGTTCCACGTTGCCGCTCACCCTCAGTCTTCAGGGGCAATTGAACGCACAAACCGCACCCTCAAGGAAGCTCTGGCCAAGATAGTCACTTCCACAGGTCGCACCTGGGACGAAAAACTGCCCATAGTTCTCATGGCAATACGAGGGACTACAGCCCGACATGGCTACTCCCCTCATATGGTCATGACCGGGAGAAAGATGCGCATGCCTGAAGCCTTCTGGCTCCAACATGACATGCCAGGCGATCTGGAAACGCAAGTGGCACACGATATCTGGGTTAAGACTCTTATCCGGGACTTACTGGTTATTCACCTCCAAGTGGCTAACGAGTTAGGGCAGAGCCAACTGGCAGTGGATAAAAAGCTCGGCTGGGTGCGCAATCCTCAGCTTTGGGAACCCGGACAGCAGGTTCTATACCGGAAATTTAGCAGGAATCAGCATGCTCTCATGGCCAAATGGGCTGGCCCGGTCCCCATTGTGGATCGCGTAAGCCCTGCGGTCTACAAGCTTGCCATTCCCAGGAAGCATGGTCAGACGTGGTACAAGTTCTTCCATTCCTCTCAGCTCAAGCTGTGGAAGGGGAATCCAGTTCCACAACCTCCTAACCTCACTCCGGATCCCGGGGGAACTTCGCAGCCTATTGCCGCTGTTACCTTCGGACCTCACTTGCCCACAGACATTTTTGATCTTGTGCCTCTTTTCTCCCTTGGAGAGACCTGCCTTGCCTTTTAAATGCTTCCTCACGGCTTTAGTTGCCTTTTCGGAAGCAAGGGGGGGAGACCATGATGTGTATAAACTGTGTTCCCTTTTAAGAGAAGCCGCGGGAGCGTGCAGTAAAAATCGCACCGGGCTTACGCATGGGAACCACTACACTCACCCCCAGCCTTAGGTAAAGGGAACCATACTGTGACTGCTTGGGTATGTCGACCACAGTATGGAAGCTCAGGAATTTCACTCACACACCCCTCAAACATTATATTACAGAATGCATCCAGGATCTTCCACCCCAGCAGCAGACAAATTGGTAAGATCATTAAAACTTGTATTCTTATTTGGATTGTCCTTGTTTTGTTATACCTCAGCAACACAAATAGCCAACCATACGGTAGTCTTGACCAAATGGAGATGCGTGGGAATAAACATGCCTTTTAGAATTTTTACCTGTGTAACAGGACGGCATGACAGAGCAGTCACACTCACACCCATAGATCGATGTCCACCACAGCAGCTCACACATTGCATCCACAGTCGCACCGGAGAAAAGGTGACTCTATGCACCTCCGGGAAGTATTCTATGGATGAAATGGAAGTGGTCCTGTGTAAACAGTCACAAGCCAAAACCAACACCTCCACCATCGAATATACTGCTCCTACCCCCATCTCCCTATACACAGACATAGCTGTAATATCAGCTGCCGTATGGGACATTGGCGATCCTTTAAAAGTAATCATTTCCATTGGCTCCCGACACTTCCATAACGACACAGAGGTCCCAATAACGCTCACGGACCCATTCGGCGAAGACATAGACCTAGAGCCATTGGCATGGGGCAAGCTCAATTGGCATTTTAACTGCTCTGCGTTAAAGCAGCAAGGTCCCCCAGACTGGACCCTACTTTTAAACACGTCTGTCTGCCTCAATGCCACCGATACTGTAAATCTTACAGCCATCGGAACAACAATTCTACAGCTCACTCATCAGGAAGGAAATTATACTTTAATAATTGGTGATGCAAATCACACACTAAATTTGGACCCACTTATCCAAAATGTAGACGCACTGGCCTCATTGGACTACCCGGTAGTGGGGGCACACACTTTAAAATTTAATCATCAAGAAACAGTCTTGATGCAGCCACAAATTTCAGTCAAAAGGGTCAATGTCAGCTTAAATGGGCTCGGCACTTCTTTCAGCCATGCCCTCTGTGACTCTTACTTACACACGACCCAGCAGGGTTGGGACAATTGGATCCTAATGTGGCGTAAAGGAGAGCTCTCTAGAAGGACTAAACGCGATCTTTCTGATTGGGTCGCACCCGTAGGAGCGGGCATGGCAGCCATAGATGCTGCAAACATAGAAGTGATAGCGAATAAAGCCTCCAAGGTTTCATTCGACATCTCTCAAATGAGCCTCCCTCTCACGCAATCATTGGATTCCCTTGCCCACGTGGAACGCTCCACCAATCCCCTGCTGGTTACTTGGGAACAAATCATGGAAAAAGATTTTACCAATCTCCTTGATGACATTCAGTCTTTACAAAACAATATCTCATTGGCTCTTGCTTGCACTCAAGCACAAACTCTTAATGTAGTCACTGCCATGACTATAATCAAACAAGCTATGGCTGGAGTTATACCTTTAGAAATAAGGGAATTGATTAAAGGAAATCTAACCACCAGCGAAATCTCTCTCGAGCACTGGTGGTCGTTGGCAAACGCCTCTTTTGATGCAGTAACCCAGACCTTGCAATTGATTATAACCACAGTGACCGCGAAAGAAATTTTCCACATCTATCCAGTAGTTCCACTGGGTATTCAAGTTGATTCGGACACCGTATTATATGCCAGGAACAGTGACCGATGGGCTAAAGTAAGCTCATCAAGCTGGCATATGATCAATCTAGACGGATGTACCCATAAGGAAAACTTAGGCTTCATCTGTGATGACGAAGCCCTAGAAAAACATCACCCATGCCTAGTTCTCAAGAAACACGCCATATCTCACTGTCAATTTGACGCAGTCAGTGAGACCGGATCTACTATTATATATATAGGCAAAGCTTGTGTCTGTCTCAGAACTACCTGTGAACACATTCACCTCAATACACTATACTACCAACAAATGTTGCCTGGAATAAACAGATGCTTTTGTAACGTTACCTCCATCAGAGGGTGTGATTTTTATTTTGAAACCCCCATTTGGACACAACAAGAAATGGCCCTATCCCCAGAATTATATGACTCCATTGCTCCAGTGCCTTTGGGGTTAGGACTGGAAGCCCTACGGAAATTGCTCTCTCACCCGGACCTCCAAGAACGCCTGGCTCAGCTAAAGAAAGCGGGAGACAAAGCCGCCTTAAACGTTTCCCATAATGGTGCCAGGATTAAGGAACTGGCTGTAGAAATAAAAGAGGCTGGCAAACATAGCTGGTGGGAATCTCTTCTTGGTTGGTCGCCGACAATGACGGGATATTTAAATTTAATGCTCCACCCCATAGTCGTCATTTTGGCCTTCCAAATTATTTTGATAGTGGCGCTACTTACATTGACTTGTTGGGTGAGAAGACAAATCCACAAATTGGAAGCTCAATCTAAAGCCACGGACTTCCAAGCCTTGATGCACGTTGCATCTAAGGTTTCGAATTCCTAGCCCCTCCTTTCCGGCCTCTGACATACCTTAACTGTTGCCCTTTTCCCTATGTTTGTCTGTCTTCCTCCATTTTCGGACCCTTATGTGTGTTTATGTTTGTGTTTCTATTCTTTAACCGTTATTGGGTGGGTCTCTTAGAAGAGACCCATGAGGTAGGAAAATTGGTCTTTAGCAGCAGTCTATCGAACCCAAGGGAACATCAGCGAGACTACAAATGCAGCCGAAAGCGGTTCAGTCTCCTGCACATACTCAGAAGACCTCAATCTTGCTGCCTTTTTGATTCCTCTGTAGCATCGCTGGCACCAAAAAAACCATATTGTCAGGTCGCCAAGAAGCCAGTGGAGCTTTCTCAGGATGACTGAGATCCATTGTGGCAATATGGTCACGTTTGGAGGCCAGTGCGACGGAGCAGGCCAAGAAAGGAAGTGCAAATGTGCAGGTCCTACTGGAAAACCAGCGGGAGAAATGCAATCCTTTCAAAAAGGTTAAGGCAAGCCCTGATCTTTTTGTGCGAGCTCTCCCCTGGCAAGGACTTTTTCGATTATAGGACATAAAAGTATTGAATCATTTTTACCTTTGGGTTCCCAATTTGAAACCTCCTAAAGTATTTTTAATTGTGACATTGGCAGTTTTCAAAATAACAACTTATTAAACAAAAATTCGGTCTTCAGAAATTGAGAACCAGCGTGCTTTGCGGCAGCTCTATTTTGCATACACCCAGACACGTGGATCTTAAAATTAGTCCTCTCAAAACGTGTGCTATTACGTTGTATATCTTTTGACCGTTCCAATCCGTGCCCCGGACTTCTTTATTTTTGGTTTCACTTTTGCAAAAGTCTCCCACCAATGTTAGTACACCCTTTTTACGGTTCATAACCAACCACATCTTAGGATCATCACAAGCCTCTGCTTGTTCCCAAGAATTTTCCTTTTTTTTTCTATTCTTTAACCAGTATTGGGCGGGCCGAAGCCCTAACGAACCATAGGGAGCAATGAGAGAAAGAAAAGGGAGATAGGGGGTGGGAGGACCGAAAGCATTTCTTCATGGGAGATCAGAAGAGCCGAGGGCGCATCCAAAGATGCCGTCGACAAAAGCTCCGTAGTTACATTTGTGGCTAGCACGAATGTCAAGCTGAGTAGGCGGCTTCTCCCGGTGGTGCGTGCAGAAGTTGGGTTCGGAAGTTACTCCGATTCTCCACCTCTCTCGCCCCATCTCCACCAGGCGTGCAATCCGATCGCCACTCACGGCAGCGACGGGTGCCTGGGGAAAGGCCCCAAGGTTAGCCCGCTCCAGCCAGAAACTCCCCGGCCACATATTTCTGCATCTCTCTATGTTAGTGTGACCTCCTCCCTAACTATCTGCCCAAGCGATCCTCAACCCCAAAACACTCGGCCATCTCGGGGTGAGCTTCTTATTCGACCCTTGTGTTTCTAAAATATATTTTGCTCATGATATCTTTTCTCCCAGCATGCCCTTACTGACGCCCAATCTGCATAATCCGTCAATCATCATTAACTTATTTAGTCTTCCTATGTACTTTCCTTTATTATTTTTATGAGCATGTAGCTTTGTCCACAAACTTTTTTCAGTGTGCACGGTTTTGTTTTTGTCTCCGCCTCTTTGTTTTTGTGCACTCTACGGGCAAGAAATAAACCGTTTGTTTGCAAACCGAGTCTTCTGTTTGCAAAGCAAAACCGGTTGCTTGCCAAAACATTTTTGCTCTGTGCTTGCTTTTCTATTCTTTACCAGTGTTGGGAGGGCCGAGGCCCAGACGAACCGTGAGGAATCATTAGTGAGCAGGACAACAAGAACAAGGGGGACATGGAAGCCCGAGAGACGGCTCAGGAGGAAGAAGTAGGACAAACGAATCCTTTGTATCCCTCTGCCATGCAGCCCCTCCAAGCCGAAATGATCTGGAGGACATGCAGAAGTTGGGTTCGGAATTTAAATCCGGCCCATGCTCTCTTTCACCAGGCGTGCAAGCTCTCCCTGCACGAAGCAGTGGAGAGTGCCTGGGAAGGACTCCCCGGTTAGGTCAGAACCCCGGACAAAGACCCCTGTCCCCTCTTTTTAACATCTTTCTAAGTTAAAGGGAGATTTTCGCCAGCTCTCTCCCTGAAGTGCCTGCAAGCTAAAACGTATCCTCGCTCCAACACTGGTGTCCAATTCGATTGTTTTTGATTTTTAATAAATTTATTTTTCTCGAAATGTTTGTGTATCCCAGAATGCCCAAACAATCCTCTCATTTGCATACGCAACAACCTCCAGCCGTAACATATACAGCCAAGTCCAAAACACGCGACCTTTGAGGGGTTCTGCCTAGTGACTAGCTGCCCAGTCCGCTCCTCATTGGGTATGGGACGGTACCACTGGGATCAGGTTTAGGGGGAAAAGATTGTTCTATTTTTGTACAGTATTAGGGGAGGGCCCCCCGAAGGGAGCCCTCCAAGCTAAAACGGGTACGCAGCTAATGGCGTCCCCGCGGAGCCACCCGGCTCCAGATAAAAGGTCAGAGTCGACCGGACGCAACTCCCGAACCCAGCTTTTACATGCCCTGCCTGTGCGTGTGTGCGTCTGTCTCTCTCAGGCACACATCTCACAAATGCTCCCCAGGGTTCGGGAGGCGTGCCCGGAGACTCCGCCAACCCCGAAGGGTGAATACCTTGCCTGTGATTATTCCAGCCAGGACCCCAAGATGATGTGTCTTTCATAATACAACGATTCCAGATGTATGACCTGTTTTGACCTTTTCCGTATTTCTTGAATGCCTTTAGACACTCTGCTTGCAAAATCATTAAACTATGTTTTATTTTAATATCCTTTTTTCTTAATTTAAGTAGGTACCCATGATGCTTTTAGATAGCAAGGGGGGGCGACTCCTCAATATGCAAACCGGCCTCCTCCTTCCCGGCCGAACTGACTCGTGTCCGTGCCAAGAAGCGACGGGCGCAGCCGAGAGCTTCATGAGCTATTGATTAAGACCCGAGTGGCTGCCGAAGAGCCGAAGACATACGAGTCCTGGTGTTCCATTAGATACAATGTAAAGCGCGCCTCTCTCCTGTTCAAACAGCACCAGTTGCCCTGTTCCAACAGAAAAGCCTTGCCGCTCAGGAGAGATGGACGAAGAATTGTTTGTAACCATTTTATTTCCTTGTACATTCCTTGTGGAGTATTTTTATTGATACAAATGTGTGCATTTCCGCTATAAGTATTAAATGCTTTATGTATAGATAATACCCTTATAAGAAATTTACAGTGCTTCTATAAGGCTTTTTACAATGAATTTAAGATAAGGAATTTTAGGATTACTTTTGAAAAATGTTTCTGCTATTTAGAGACTTAAATATTTCTACATAGGCTCCCTTGGTGGTCTAATGCACAAAGCCCTGTTTTTATGTCCGCCCCAGCAACAATTTGGCATTTTTATTGCGATAAGATTTTTGTCATCTTCTGGGTCCGTCCCTTGCCAACTCTTTCTTCCAGGATCGCCATCATGCAGTCTGTCTCAGTTTTCATCATCGTATCGCTCATATTTGGAGACCTTCACCTGACGCCTTCAGGTCTCCGAGGGGGGGAAATGTTGGCCAGCAAGGCACTCTTCTGTGCTCTTATGGATTTTTATCCATAAGTTTGAACTCTGTGTCGCCAGCAGTGGAAGGGACTTGCGCTTTCTTCTCCACATAGGAGCCAGCTCCAGCCCAAGCCAGGAGGCTGACACCCCAAGCAGTTCACCCAAGACAAAGACAAAGGATTCCTCTTGTCATGAGGTTTCCTTATGTCAGACATCCGCTGGTTAACCCCCACTCCCCATTATACATCTGAATAAGTTATGCTAACGAGACTGCCTAGCACCTACTGTGCCAGCCATCAGATACTTGGCTAAAACCATCAACTGACAATGGGTATGGCCAGGTGAGTCATCGGACCCCAGACTCAGTGTCTGTTTCCTGGTGAAGTCATACTTTTGCAACACTGACCAAACCCCTGGACCTCCTCCCTTTGTTCACCTTTAACCTATAGCAAGGTCCAACAGGGACGGACCGCCTAGTAGGAGTGTTAGTGGGTTGTGGTCTGCAAAGCCCGCCCCAAGACCCCCAATAAAAGTCCAAACCCAGAGTCACTCGCTCTCTTGAGCCATCGCCCTCTATCTTACCTATTGACCCTTCAGTCCAGCTTTCTGTCCCCAACCCTTGCCTCCATCTTTAAACCCTTTTTCTCTCTCTGGACTCGCGATCCAGGAGAACCACGTGGTCTTGCCGGTTCAAGCCTTGTGGCCCCATAGCTTTTATACCTTTCCTCCCAAATCCAATTCATCTAGACATCGGACAACGCATCTAAGGTAACGTGCTTTCCCCACCAACGAAACCTGCTCATGCAAAAGTGCTATTTTCTCTCTTTATTTTATTAGGCCTGTAAGAGTGTGTGTATGATTACGATTTTTGTATGCTTGATTACATGATCCAGTAAACAACATTGAACTTGGAACTCGCCTCACGTGCCTCTTTCCTTGAGATCTCCCGGGAGGGGTGGGACCCTGGTATAGTTGGCAAGAACCCGTGTATTTTGCTGATTGCTAAAGGTAAATTAAAGCAATTCGGCTAACACAGAGTTGACACTCTTTCCCTCTGCCCAGTCCAGGAATTTCTTCCACTTAAACGAACTGGATTTCCTGGTGGAGGGTATCCGAGCCTCAAGAAGGATGTTGTACACCTTTTCAGAATGTTCCCCTATAGTGACTGGATGAATGGGGAAATTGGATCAATACTGAGGAAGTTGTACTGGTATATTTCCCCAGTGGGGAGAAGATCAGGAGCCTGGGGATATATGTACGCGTGCTGTGACTGGCTGCCGGTCTTGGATAGTGAGAAGCTATGAGGATGACTGTTGTTCTCTCCAGTAGCATCTTGCTGAGGGTACAAATAATGAGAGTAAGGGGGGGGGGAAGGCATAGAAAAGGGTACCATGCCCAGGGAGCTGAAAGGACTCAAAGTCTTTTCCTGCATGGGAATAAAATTTCCTGCATTTTGTTTTGAGAGGTACTGAAAAGAAGGAGGAAAAGCTTGGCAGAAAATGACCATTCATGACTCTCCCAAGAGATACAGCTCAAGGTATCTGCCAAACTACTACATTCCCCTGCAATATGGATGGTGTAGTGTTCCACAGCGATATGCCTCGTCTTGTGAGCAACGACACCGAGTCGTTGTTTATAAGTCAGCTTTATTCAGTAGAAGGAGACGCCAGGAGTGGAGGGCAAAGAACAACATCATTTGATCGAAGATTCACCGACCCTGCCCATTCCATCAGGTTAAATACATCCAATAGAATGGAAAGCCAGCTACTTAAAGGTACATACATACATCACACCTCTCCCCCCAAATTTATAAAGAATATTTAGACTACCAATTAGAGACATACATACATCACAGATGGCATGGAGGACTACTTTAAGAGAGATAGCCCATTTACATATCCAAGAAGCCTCATGACATAACACCTGGGAAACTATCTCCCACCTGTAAATGGCTGAAGTATTGTCAGTACAGACGTGCACATCCCTCCCAGCCTGAGACAAGTGGACAGGGCACATCTTGTGGCCTTCAGCTGTACAATACTGATTTGGAGATTGGCTTCACAGTGATTTCATAACCCACTCAGTTGCACCCTGTTGCAGTGGGCTCCCTGTCCTGAGAAGGAAGTGCCTATTACTTCTGGGGAAGACCTAATAGAATCCCTGCAAATAGGTTGTCTTGGACCATCCATTAGGTCAAGGATTTGAGAACTGGCCTGGGGATGAAAAATCTCTTCCTGTGGCTATAAAGAAGAGGGCAGAAGTCTCTTATAAACCAATTCTGAAGTGGCCAGAGCCTTAACTGGGCAATGGGACTATGAATGTTGTCAGTACCATGAAACCTAACAGCCTTTGGATTTTTCAAGCACTTTGGTAGTAAGCAAGAAAGGGCTGTGGTCACTGCTGCCAATAGGTTGGTGAGCCTTTCCTCAGAAAGAAGGTGCATCATAGGATCAAACTGAGAGATACTCTGGCAAAGGTCATATTGGGGTGAAAATTGATTTCTCATTATTTAGCTATAGGCCTAGATTCTGGATGGTGTGGGGGATTTGACTGAGGAGTGTGAAAAGTATCTCTCTAGATGCAGCCATAACCAGCCAGTCATGTAGATAAGGGAATACATTTCAACCCTGTTTTTTGAGGTAGTCAATCACTATCGCCAAATCCTTGTGAAAACCCTTGGGGCAGAAGATAGGTTGAATGGTAGTACAGCACATTGGAGAAACATGTATCCATACTGAAAATGACTGGACTTTCTGAACTTTAAAAAAAACTGAGATATGGAAATACGCGTCTTGCAAATCTATGGTTAGAAATCAAACATGAAATCCAAACGAGAATGGCCATGTCTTAATGAAATCATATGACACCTTTTTGTGTGGAAAAAACTGGTTTAGCAGATGCTTGTCTAAGATGGGGCATCTGCCCCCTGACTTCTTGTCTAAGAGGAAATATGGTTAAAAACATGCCATCTACAGTGGAGGTAGGGATTTCCTCTGTAACCCCTCTTCCCAGTATAGTCTGTACTTTCTGCTGCAGCAGGGGTGGAGTTTGAGGAGTGAGAACAGAGGAGGAAGAGCACAGAAAATAGAGTCTAAGTCTAAGCATAACCTTGTTGGATGCCTGTCAGGACCCAGGTATCTTGCCCAACCGTAAAAAACAACTGCTAGCTGGTCCTTGAAAGAGAGCAAGGGTGGATAATCAAAAGACCTGTTCTCCAAAGGCATGAAGGCCTTTGCAAAAGCAAGAACCCTCTTTAGGTTTGGACCAATAAAACCTTTGTCTAAGTTGCAACTGAGAGGCAGTGTATGGAGGTCTGTAATGAAGCTGAGACTGCTGACCATAATACCTAGGGTATCTTTGATGGAGAGGATTTTGTCTTTGAAAACATGGACATGGGAAGCACCTGGCTGCACTGAATGAGTACAAATCCTCCGGGCCAGATGGTATGCACCCAAGAGTGCTCAAAGAATCTTCCAGAGAGCTTGCAGCGGCTCTTCCACACCTCTTGGAGGATAGGAGACATGCCACAAGACTGGAGGAGGGCAGATGTTATCCCAATTTTCAAAAAAGAGAGGAAGGATGACCCAGGAAACTACAGGCCAGTCAGTCTGACCTCCGTCCCAGGGAAGATACTGGAGCAGATTTTAAAGGATTTGATCTGCGAGCAACTAAAGGACAACTTGGTGATCCAAGTCAGCACAGATTTGTCCCCAACAGGTCCTGCCAGACCAACCTCATTTCCTTCTTTGATCGAGTGAC
This sequence comes from Lepidodactylus listeri, assembly GCA_029233225.1. Lineage (NCBI taxonomy): Eukaryota > Metazoa > Chordata > Lepidosauria > Squamata > Gekkonidae > Lepidodactylus > Lepidodactylus listeri. The sequence goes on along the minus strand of JARCFY010000044.1, from coordinate 577,791 downwards.
AAGCTTACTGAATCGAGGGTATGCTGTTAATGATTTTTACCTGGATTTCTGTAAAGCTTTTGACAGGGTTCCCCATGATGTTCTAATGGGTAAACTAAAGGACTGTGGACTGGACTGTAGGATAGTTAGGTGGATAGGGAACTGGTTGGAGAACCGCACACAGAGAATAGTTATCAATGGCATTTCATCTGAATGGAGGGAGGTATCCAGTGGGGTGTTCTGGGCCCAGTACTTTTCAATATTTTTTATTTATTTATTTGAATTTATATCCCACCTAGCCAGCACAAAGCGGCTCTTATCAATGATCTGGATGAGGGTGTGGAGGGGCTACTCATTAAATTTGCAGATGACACTAAATTGGGAGGAGCAGCGAACAGATAAGAAGATAGAGACAGAATTCAATGAGATCTGAACATGCTGGAAAAGTGGGAGGATGTGAACAAGATGCAATTTAACAAGGGTAAGTGCCGAGTTCTACATCTGAGTAACAAAAAGGAGGAACACGCATAGAGGGTGGGGGATACACTTCTGAGTAGCAGTGTGTGTGAACACAATCTTGGGGTAAGGGTGGACCAAAAGTTTAATATGAGCAGCCAGTGTGTATCAACAGAGGCACAACATCCAAATCACAAGATGCACTGTTCCACTATACACTGCATTTTCAGGATGCACCTGGTGGTGTATCACGTGCAGTTCTGGAAGCCTTACTTCAAAAAGGATGTGGACAGAATGGGAGCGTGTGCAGAGGAGAGCAACGAAGATGATCAGGGGCCTGGGGACCAAGTCCTATGAGGAAAGGCTGAGGGACTTGGGAATGTTTAGTCTGGAGAAGAGGAGGTTTAGAGGGGACATGAGTGCTCTCTTTAGGGCTGTCACTTAGAGGAGGGCAGGGAGCTGTTCCTGTTGGCAGCATAGGAGAGGACTCGCAAGAATGGGTTTAAATTAAGGGCAGGAAGCTACCAGCCGGATACTAGGAAAAACTTCTTTACAGTAAGAGTTGTGCAACAGTGGAATCAGCTGCCTAGGGAGGTGGTGAGCTCCCCTTCCCTGGCAGTCTTTAAGCAGCGTCTGGACAAACACTTGTCAGGGATACTGTAGGCTGATCCTGCACTGGTAGAGTGGAAAACCCTCTCTTGAATCACCTTGAGTACTCACACCTGCCTGTACAACTGTCCTGGCCTTACCAATGGGCAAATACTTTAAAGAAACAACTATATATTCAGACAACTGTAAATCTAACCAAATAGTAAGTAACAAGGCAGAACTGTTTCTTAAGAGCTGCTAAGACCCATGATTTTGAAAATGTGAGACTGGACTCCTTCAAGAGGCATAAGTAGCAGACTTAAAGAGAAAGATCCTTTGTTGGGCACCTCTCACATGCACATATTTAAAAATACAAAAAAAACCCCAGTAAGATTTCTGGCATGGCTATTTATGGGGTGGGGCTTTTAATTAAGGGGGCGGGGCTCCAAATGCCCCACTGCATAGGTGACAACTTCAGGGGGGCTGGGAAGCTGGAGGCCCCCCCCCGAACTTTTCCAGGAAGTGCTGAGCCTCCCCTGGAGACAATGACCTGTAATGTCTCTGCCCCAGCCCCAGCCCCCCCCCCCCCCCCGGAAATTGGAAAGTCTACGTCTTTGTCCCACTGTAGCTACCGGCCTGGTATGGAACAACTCAAAGTCATTTTAAGGAGTAAGTATTTGCCTGGTTTCTTTGTTTTAGTCTCTTAACAGCATATTAATACATGCTGTGTTCTTTCCTTTTCCCTATTCCAATTCACCTGAGAGATGAATGAGCTCTACCTCATTTGCCCTTGGTACACTCATGGAAGTCCAAAATTGTTTGTTCTTTGACCTTGGAAGGCTTGTTATGACAGTCTTTCAGTAACTGTGATACTGAACTATGACGTCTGCCAGCCCAGTTACAAAACTGAATGACTAACCTTAATAATGCTTAAATTTTCTTCCCCGCCACAGCTACTGCTTGTGTCTCCATTAAACCACAATTTCTTACAGCATTACTGCTGGCTGTGCAGAAGCAAACTTAGTCTGGTGCACAGTAATTCTGATGGACTGGTGAGCAAAATGTTGATTAGGAAGTGGCGGTTAAGATCAGGATGTTCAGTAATGTTCAACTCACTGTATGTAAAACCAAAGTAACAGGAAATGAAGCCTCTGAGTTTTGCTACAGATGCAGAGATTTTAGGATGTTAACTGTAAAGACTGTAAACCAACTAACAGCTAGAGGCCAGCAAAAGCAGTGCTTTAATGAAATGGAGGATTCCTTTCTCGATAAACACACGCAAGTAGAAAAAAATGGATTAAATACACAATTAGGTATGGATCTCCTTGGTGTTTTTTAAAGTTGTTCAGCAGTCCTTCAAAATAAGTAAAAGGCAGAAAGACGAAATCCCTATGCAAAACGACTTGTTCCAGGTTTATTAGCCAAAGCAGTACACAAACAGGAGGGAAAACTCTTGTTTCACTACCTATCTGGCTGAAATACGGTGGTTTCTTTCTAAACTACAACTGTTATATTTTCTGAGACATATACTTTTGGAGGCTGATAAGACCACATTTGGAAAAATGTTCATGCACAAGCAGTATGAATCAGAAGAATCAGTGAGTTGTACTTTTTGTGGATTAACTAACTTGGAATAATACTGTGCTCTCATGAACACATTGTATGAATGGCAATCAGAGCAGACAAATGTTGCCAAAACCTGTGGAAGAAACAGATTAACTACATTACTCAGAAAATGAGCCTTTTATTACAAATCAATGTCATTTAGCTTGTGTTTAAGGGTACAAGATTCAGACATACACATTTCAACTAAGGGTAAATACACTTACTCTTAAATGCCTAGTGATATTCTGAGCCACACTTTGTTGCACATTTAGGTGAGCCAAAGCACTCTAAAAGACTTGCTACTGACAGATCCTGAAACCAGCTTTTGCAGATCAAAGTTAAATAAATACTGCTTGACAAACATGTTCAAGCAAATAGACAAAGATCCATAGCTGTTTTCAGAAGTGGTAAGGGAGAGCCGTTGTTACATTTCCATCAGTAGATTGCTGCTCATTTACAGCCACAGATAGCAAGAATATTATGTGGTAAGTACAGCTTGTACTGGGAAGTGTTAAGAAAGTCAAAACACACAGCAATGTTACACATTTCCCCCTCTTCTGGTCATAAGTGTCAAGACGTTAATTATTTGTACTGAATGTGCTCATCTTAAAGTCATATGCAACACATTGCCATCTTGACCTTCCTACCAGATTTTCTGCAGAACAGAATTCATAACATGCTTGCTAATTCACAAAGCTCTTCCTCTGGATGGGAATATGGCCACTATTCTGCTATCATAGAGCAGCCATTCCATTTAACACAGGGAGCAGTTCTATAAATGGAGAGACAATTAAAATGTATAGATCTAGCCTTGACATAAGAAAAGCCCTGCTGGATCAGACCAGCGGTCCATCCAGTCCAGCATCTCCAGCATCTCGTCTCACACAGTGGCTAACCAGTTCCTCTGGATGGCCAACAACAGGGCATAGAGGCCGAGGCCTTCCTCTAATGTTGCCTCCTAGCTCTGGGATTCAGAGGATTAGTACCTCTGAATGGGGAGGTTCCCTTCAGTCACCACAGCTAGTAACCATTGACAGACATTGATCCTCCATGGATCTATCTAATCCCCTTTTAAAATGGTTTATTCCTGTGGCCATTACTACATCTTCTGGCAGCAAATTCCACATTTTAATCACTCTGTGTAAAGTAGTATTTCTTTTTGTCCATCTTGAACCGGGTTGATACTTTCACTGAGCTATCCACTACAACCCCAAGATCTTTTCCCCTCTCAGACTCAGCGAGTTCAGACCCCGGGTTTGATTCCCCACTCCTCCACTTGCACCTGCTGGATGACCTTGGGCAAGCCATAGCTCTATCACAGCTGTTCTTGAAAAAGAGCAGTTTCTGCCAAGAGCTCTCTCAGCCCCACCTACCTCACAGGGTGTCTGTTGTGGGGAGGGGAAGGGAAAGGGGATTGTAAGCCACTCTGAGACTCCCTTGGGTAGTGAAGGGCGGGGTATAAATCCAATCTCTTCCCTTCTTCTTCCTATTAGCCTATACTTGAAGTTGGGATTTTTGGGGATTTTCTTTGGACCTACAATTCAGCCCCAGAATTAAGGACCCCAGACTCATCAATATTAAATACAATTTTTCTGTCATATTTAACAAGTTTAATAGTGCCTCAGAGTTATAAACGGGGTTACCAACTACCCTGGAGAAAAACATCCTGGGGCAGGGACCTGCCTTCTTGTGCTTTGCAAAGCATCATGTATATTGATTGTCATGTGCAATAAAAAACATTATTTGATACAGCTGAATGTAAACAAGCCAGCCCTAAACTAACGCGTTCTAGTGGGACAGCCATGTCAAGTTTGTGTCAACAAAAACAAGAACCTTACAGCATCTCAAAGTAGTTTAAGTTTTTGCACACCTAGGCCTTTTTGTTTAACCTAATGTCATATGGCAGGGCAAATGATGTAACTAGAATGGAAGTAAAAGAAGAAAAGTACAGGAAGAAAAATATGAAAGAATTATTCCCTTTCCAACTCAAGCAGGGAGTTCTGGGGGGGGGGGGGTGAATAGATTTCAAACAGAAGCCCCCACTTCAGCAATTCAGTAAATCTAGGACACAGTGTCAAGCCATACACAGGACTGGAAGCTTATAGAAAAACCTGTGGATCTGCTGCTTTAAATGTGGGTATGCATTTTTATACACGTACCAATAGGTATAGTACTATTGGTTTCACCCTCCTCCATTTTATCCTCACGGCAGGTTAGGCTGAAAAAGAGAGATTGCCCAGAGTGTCAAACTAGGTTCTGGGAGACTAAGGTCTGAATCCCCACTCTGCCATGGAAGCTTGTTGGGTACCTTACAGGATCCGTGTCAGAACAAAGCAGAGGACAGGAGAATGATGTAATCTACTTTGGGTCCCCATTGGGGTGAAGGGTGGAGTATAAATGAAGTGAATAATAAATAGCAGCTTTAAGGTAGAGTGATGATTCAGACTTGGGTCTCCCAGATTCTAGTCTGACACACTAACCACTCAGCCATGCTGGTTTTCAAAGTATGTTTCTGGAAGTGATTTGTATACTGTAATTTGCAAACTACTATATACAAATCATTCCCAGCATTGACGCATGGCACAGTCAAAATAAATGGCAGGAAGCCACCACAAGAAAGGAATATTCACAGCAAGACCTCGACTTAGAATAATGCGTTGCTTAAATGTGGGTAGATGGATGTAGTGGCAATTTGTCATTAACCAGGAATCAAATTTATCAGTTGGTAAATCCGCCACAAAGTATACTGTGGCTAATTTATCAATTGTTAGGTATATCATTAAAAATACACTGGACTGAGAGCCAAAGAAAACATGATGGTGGCAGACTTGTATCTTTAAACACAAATCTGCCCCAACCACATAGAGAGGGGAAAGCTGGGTTCGTCACAGATATGGTCAGAAATATCGGGGAACAGTTGTCGGTGCTGACCAAAAAGATCATGGAGGATGTTTCTGCACATCAGAAACAGAGCTAGAGCTCCTAGCTAAACATGCGAAAAAGGGAGTCTAGAGACCCAGAACAGAATGGTCTTGGAGAGGGGTAAGGAACAAAGAAGTAACACAATAGTGTGGCCTTTTTTGTAGATTAAATACAGTCTCACCTATATCAAGAGACAATTTGTCTTGAAGCCCAGGTGCAAGAAGCATCTGAGAGTAGCAAGAATGTTCAGCTTCACAGAAGTGAAGATACAGTTTGAAGGTGGGATTTATTAATTGAGGGTTGACAGATATTCACATGTATGAGAAACTTGTAATAACTATTCTTAAATACACTTTATTATAACAAAAAGTAGCTTGAATGAACTAACAGTTTTTTATATATTTTAAGAAGATACCCAAGTATAGATAACTTTGTATGGTGGTTGGATGTTATAGGATAATTAGTTAGCTCAGAATGTGTGCCCTCATCAAGTGGGACAGCTACCTATTGTTAGAAGGTTTTAAAAACCTATAAATATGAGAAACTGAATTGACTCGGAACTTCTTTTCAGAAGGGGCTTATTGCCTGCGACCTGCTTATTTTTGCTGAAGATATTTTTACGGACTTAGGTAATTAAAAGAGACCAGTTACATATGTAGCAGTAATGGATGGTATAATTTTCTATTGAGTTAGTCAGTGTTTAAGATAAAAAATACGTATTTTGTAATAAAATGATAAAATGGAAACAAAGAATTTCTAATAGTATTACTTGTGTACTATACCCACAAAATATTGTTTAGGTGTACCTCTTGCCAGAAATTAAATGTTATGATAACAGCATAGGTAATACATGTCTAGGCCTTCCTAAGTGCATGCCTTTATCTGAATCAACAAACAACAAAGGACAACGGAATGAGAGAGCTGCTGTAACCAAAAATATTAAACTCCGAAAGTGGGCTGCATCTCAGAGGCTCCCAAATCATATAGAAGTTCCACCAATAAGAATTCACAAAATTTGAATTGAAAAAACTCTATTGAAAACAGTACACCACTGTAGTCAAATACAAAGTCAGTACCATTGAACTCACAACATTTACAAAGGTACAGTTGCCAAATGACCAAACAGGATGTAATCAAGCAATCAAACTAACCAATAGGAGAACTAAGTCCCTAAAGAGTACATTAGTTCGATCTGACTTTTTAAAGAGATCTAGTGATAAAGTTACCACCAGAGGACATTTTCGGCGTAGGAACTGTCAAATATGTGCACAAACACTGGAACTACAGGAATTTAAACATCCCGAAGGCTTTATTCTATTCATTTCAAACATTTGATTATGTGTGCTTCACGCAATGTTGTGTATCTGGCCATCTGTCCTTGTCCAAAGTTATATGTGGGATATGAGTACGCACCAAGTAAAAGTTCGTATCATGGAACATATTTCACGTTTACGACACGCTATCCCAGAAGCACCCATGAGTGCTGATTGTCAGCAGGTGGATCATTAACCTGAAGAACTAAGATTCACTGTAATTTATCAATATGGAGGGCATCCATTTAACTGGTTGGACATTCAAAAATCCTTACAACAGGAGATTTTTTATATTAATAAACTGAGAACCCTTACACTTGAAGGCTTGAATTTATCCATGGAACTTTCTGGGTTTTTTGTAGCTGTTTGATAGGAGCTCTGTTACTATATTAGTGTTGATAATGTGGTTTGAATGTATGTAATGACTGAATGTATGTAATGGCTGACAGTTAAATATACAAAAAGAAGAAAGGCTAAGCCTTTGATGCCGTCTCGAGGAACTTACTTTGGAGAAAACTTGATCATCTGCTTCCTGATAAGAGATTATTATTCCTTATCAGAAGATTGTATACGGCTACATTTTGTCAGATTAGATGGAAGACTCATTTGGGGTTGAAGCGTTTACTTAATTGCTGCTATGAATACTGTGTTGCCAACTACCTGGAGTTAAACTATGAGAAATCCAACGTTCTGGTCTTTTCCGACTCCTGGAAAGTTTATGACTGGAAAATCAAGTCATTCCTTGGAACAAACAGGTTAAGACCTTTAAATATCTTGGTGTTCATTTTCAATACAACACTGCTTGGGTCTGTCATCGAAAAATGGCAAGTAATACGGCCAAAGTAAATGCAATTTCCAAATTTTATTTCTCAGGAAGAGATAACCAGTATATACCTGCTGCTTTAAAAGCCTTTAATGCCAAAATAGGGGCCCATTTATTATATGGGGTGCCTATTTGGATCAATACAGCTGAAAACTCCATAGAACAGCCTCAGTCCTATTTCCTGAGGAAAATTTTTGAGGTTCCAATTTGTGTCCCCTATGCAGCTTTATGCCTGGAATGCGGCCAGAACATGTTGATAACTAAAGCATGGCTTATTACAATTGAGTATTGGATTCACCTTCTTTTCAATTCATACCCCTCTAGTTACATCTCTCAGCTTCTATTAGAATCTAATGATTCAAACTGGATTACCTACATAGAATCCAAAATTAAATCTCTGGATATCACCTTAGATTCCTTACTTCTTACTTCTGAATCGAAGGCTTTCTCAATTATAAGAGCCAATCTACTTTGATCTGAGCTACATTCACTATATAACGCCATTAACAAAACCTGTTCACCCCTGTATTTTGGAATATCTCCTAAAGTCAGCCAAGCTGCGTCTTACCTGTACCAACTCCAAATCCCCAAACTCCGTAGAGCCCTCTCTTTGGCCAGATTCAATGTACTATCTTTGGCCTTATTATCTGTCCATTTTCAGGGTGTGCCCTTTTCTGACAGATGTTGTCCATGCACAAATGATCATATCGAAATGATCTCACATGTCTTGTTTCAGTGCCCCTTCTACCATGCACTACATATGAAATTTCTAAACTCTACTTTGGCTCAATTAGAAGAATATCCTGTTGGCCTTAAAATCCTTACTCTTCTTGATAATCCAAACCTTGAGATAATGGAAACTGTCGCTAGATTCCTTTTTGGTGCCATTTCTATTTGCCCTTTATTTAATTGATTGGTCATTTTTGCAGGTATTATTTTATGCTGCTATTGTTTTTGATGTACATGAGTGTGCAAGGGTTACATGCCAATAAAGGTAATCGGATTGGATTACACCACTAGATGTCACTTTTGTTTAGTAAAACTGGGTTCTCTAATATATGGGACTGTTGCTTAAGGGATAATGACTGTGTCATTGTTAACACCTGCAATGCATTGACAATATATTTACATCTCTGCTCTACACCCTCATTTGAGAACATCCCACCTTTGAATTGTGAGCAGGCTGTGCCAGATTTACTGTGGAGTTTGCTCTTTTTTGATGAAAGTGTAAGGTAGTGATTTTTTACTTTTACTATCAGATTATTGGGGAGGTTTGTTGTAGTTTACCAGCTCATTTGACCGAGTGCAGCCTACGTGCTGTTCCAACTTGGGGCATTAAGCTAATCTGAATTATTTTCAAACAGTCATGATTTTGTTGTGGCTTCTAGTTTGCTACTCTTTGGCAATTTGCCTGGTGACCGAGGGAGAACTTTTTAGAGGTTGTTTCCGTGTATTTAAGAAATGGACTTGACAATATTATTCTAATATTGATAAATATACTACACTCAAATTACAGGGCGTGTTGTGCTGTGCATCTTATATATTATCCCTTAATTTTTTGTAACTTATCATCCTGGACAGGAGACCGGGAGATTATCACCAAAGGTCATTCCCGTGGGAGGCTTTAAAAGTTTTTCTCACTGTTTCATTCAACATAGATTCATTCTCACTGTAATAGGTGAGTCATTACATTGCGGAGCGTTTAAATTTCTTGTTTTGTAAGCATTTGCAGGATATGCATTGTATTTTACTGTACGTTTTGTTTCATATTTTTGTTTCACATCGACTGAAGAACTCTAATGGAAACAAGGAAAACTATATCGGGACCTTGTATTGCTGTTACTGTTATCTCCGAATATAATTGCTCCTCGTTGTTATTGTAAACTATGAATGTTATTATTCCCCATTTTATAGGTTGTCTCAGCTATTGGTTAGTTTGATTGCTTGATTACATCCTATTACATTTGGCAACTGTACCTTTGTAAATTTTGTGAGTTCAACGGTACTGTCTATGTATTTGACTTTATATGACTCAAGTCTGTCCACAGTTATCCAGAATAGGGTACATTTTTAACATGTTAGCAAGGGAGGGCAGAAGCTTCCTGCTGCCCATAACCCGTCTCCACAATCTGCCTCTCCCTTTGTCATCTGCTTAATCAACCAGCAACACTGTTAGCAGGCTCACCAAAGAGAGAAGTGCCAAGGTAGAGAGGCTACTAGGGAAGAAGCAGCAGTCCGGAAAAAGGTTTTGATCACCTCACCCACGTTCCTATTTTGCAACTAAAACTGGCTTCCCACCTTTTTCTATATAACAGGGGAGGTCCATTTTTAAACACACCAATCTGACACCATAATATCTAAGTTTGCCTAGGACAGCAAGACACAGAAGCTAGCTATGCTTCTCAGGATCAGATTTAGACCATCAATGGTTGACTACACTTATGGAAAACACCAATGGCCACTACGCTTATGGATAAACTGCTTTTGGAGGGATGCTTTAGACTCAAGAAATGATGGAGCGTGTTTCATCTTTTTCCTCCTTGCTCACATATTAGAAAACAACTGGTTATGCAGTCAAAAACTGTTTTAGATGGAAACACCATGTTTTATTTTCTCAATCATCTTTAATGGAGTTCAGGCCAGATCCTATCAATGTCTTCATCAAGTAGGCTAATGCCAATAAAAAAAGCCAAAATTTAAATGGTTCTGTCCATAAATAGCCTATGAAGTGCACTCGGCCAGAAAGAATAAATAACACATTTTTTTTCTTTTATTCTAAAAATCAGTGTGAATTAAATTAAGCATTCCACACTCGTTTCTCGGCAACACGAACATGTCACAGCTGTATGGCATTGTATGCATACCCATCATTGTCTTACTCTGTAATTTCAGAAGGCAATTAATTTCCAGAATGAGAATATGCAAATCTCTATTGCAGACAGCAGTAAAAAGAAGCATGTACTCAGTTCAGTTATGAGATACTCTACATTTTATTGAACAAATACATAAAGAGGGGCAAAAAAATAATAATGGGTATCAGCTACTACTTAGACCTCTCTGTGTCCAAAATGGCACCCCCTGCACCCTGATTGTACTGGCAGTTTTCTGTTAGTGGAAAATGAGTATGTTTGTTAGTTCTCCACAACAAAATGTAACATCAAGGTGATGGCACGGCAAATTCAGGAGGCTTTTCCATTGTGGGTAAGGTCCTCAGTCTGCTCTAAACTTACGTTTGAATAAACCATCTTCACCCAGAGGAAGTACACATGGTAGTTAGCCATACAGAATGAGACGTCAGAATGAGAGCAACAAATTATGTGTGGGGGATATATGGTATCTTATGATGAAAGCCACATTAAACAGTGTTGCACTTTCCTGTAACTGTTGTTTATCTAGTTGTCTCTGTGCAGGTACATATGGGTACTGCGCACACACACAGGCCAGCCACCAGAAGATTTTTAGTTAGCTTAGCACCAGAACCAGAAGAGCCACTCCCAAGCAGAGCCATTGAGGCTGTTTTCCCACCAGCGGTCACATGATCTGGGGATGGACCCCTTTCACTCCCTCAGATCTCCTAGGCTGCTGCTATGAGCCAGAGACAGACAATTTTTTCCCCCAGAGAGCTCACAGCCATAGGCGGCAACTACGCGGGGGCTCGGGGGCATGGGCCACACCTGAAATTTTCCAGGGGGGACTGAGCTCCCCGGGCAAAACAGAGCACCCACCCGCTGCTGTGCCTCCTCACCCCTGGCTGCCGCCTGCCGCTAGGGCTCCCAAGAAGCCACCGCCGCAAGAGCCTCCCCCCCCCCCAGCTTACCCGCACCCACTCCTCCCTTCCTTACTTTCAGGAAGTTGTTCTACGCATGGAGTAATCTTCTCCCATAAGCAGAGCTGGAAGGCTGCCATGACGGCTTGGTAATTTGCAATTCTCAAGTTTAACAAAGATGCAGAATCAGCTTTTCAACTCAAAACACCTATCTTTCTGCCCTCTTTATCTGCTGGGGCTGAATGTGCACCCACTCTTTGATTGGCTTGCATCTCCTCTGCTATAAGAGATGAAGGTGTAGGATGTGTCAACAGGAAGGGACATCCTTCTTGCTGCACTCTGTACATGTTTTCAACTTTGCGGGAAGTGGCAGGAATGGATGACATTTTCTCCCACACAGATCTTGCCATTTCCAAGATTCCTTCTAGGAGAAGGAAGGCCACGGTTCTCGGTGTATCTGGATAGAGTCTTCCTAGTATTTTGTCCTTGGTCTGGCATCTATTGCCATAACTTGAATGTCTAAGGACTGTGCCATAAGCATCATTTGTTCAGAATACAGACACAAGTCTTCATTAGGTGATACAGGGTCTTGATCTTCTACAGCAGGGGTGGCCAAACTGCAGTTCGGGAGCTGCATGCGGCTCTTTCACACAGTCTAATTTAATGTTAATAAAAAGCAAATTTGCATGTTTTTTAAAATAAAAACTTGTATGTAATATTTGTTCATAACTTGCGGCTCTCAAACATCTGACGTTTATTCTGGGTGGCTGTTATGTTAAGCAAGTTTGGCCATCCCTGTTCTACAGTATCATCGGGGGATGGTTCTGAAGCCACACCAGAACTCACAACGGAACCGTGGTCGTCTTCTTTGGAACCATATGTCACCCGAACCGAATGAGGGTTCCAACGTGAAGGTGTTTGTGGTCTAACAACCTTACAGTGTAACTTCCCAGTTCCATCCCATATTCCAGAGGCTCCTGCCACTCATTATAGCTTTGTAAAGGGGAGCCACAGGAATGATGACGTTCTGGACTTGGAGGTATCCACAATGATGGAATGGGGAATTTAGTGACACATTCCAAGAGGGTGTCATCTTGAGTTGTAAGGTTGCATATGAATGTTGACCTTGTTAGAGAAGGAGTGTGCAGGTTCACTTGTTTGTGGACCTCGGTAGACGCTCTCCAAACCATTTAATCAGATTCCTTATGAGCTGATGCCTTTGAATCTGATGGAGTCAGATCCATAGACACAGAATGTTGGCCCTTGTGTTTCAATTTGGCCTTATGCTTCTTCGAAGATGGTTCCGAAGATCGGATCAAGGCCCGTTCCAGAGAGACAGAACACTTTCAACTTGGATCTACCTGTGGAACCGATCTAACTGAAGCCACTGAAGGAGGGTGGGAAACTCGGTTGGCTACTGGTTGAGGGGCTGAAAACACAGAATATTCAACCAAATTATTTTGCTGCCAGGTTATTAGAGGCTGATAAAACCTTCTCCCACAGAGCTGCTTTTAGCCAGGCTGCATGGTCTGCTGGGGCATTCGGGGTGAATTGTTGGCCGATCTTACATGCCGTAACATTGTGACTTTCCCTGAGGCAGAGAAGACAGACAGAACGTTCACCTGTCTGGGTCATCTTTGTTTAACACTTTGAACATTTTTTGAACAAAGACATCCTGAAGAAGAAGGCCGAGCTAACAAAAAAGGTTCTTTTCCAGGTGGTGGCAAAGAGAGAACTGAGGGAAGGAGAGGGGCCCCTCCTTGGAGCACATGACTATTAGGCAGGAAAATGGCCCCAATGGCTCTGATTGGGAGGGGCCTCTGCAGCTCTGTTGCTAAGCTAACTAAAAATGTTCTGGCGGCTGGCCTGTGTGCTTGTGCAGTACCCCTTTGAGACTGCATAGAACAACGACGATGAATATCTGTTACCAATGACTACTGAAAGAATAACCAATAGTAAGCTGAGTAATTTAATGTAAGATATTATTCTTATTCATAAGAATCAAAACAGAACATGGTATAAATTAGAACAACCTCTATATTATTCAAAAGCTATGCGGCAACCTAGACACAAAAACAGAAGGAGAGGGAGCAGAAAGTTCAGAAGCAGACAAGAATAGGCTGCAAAGGCCCCGGGCCCATATCCTGATGACAAGCCCAAACCCAACAGCCACCACTCCTCTGAACCAGAGACTTATGAGTAGCCATCACCCTCACCAAAGGCAATGTGATCCCCTGGCCCCACACACTGATGGAGATAACACACACACTAAAAACTGACATAAAGACAACTGCAGCACTAGCCCTCAATCGGGGGTGGTGGTGGTGGAAAGTGCTGCAAAATTACAACTGACTTATGGCAACTCCACAGGATTTTCAAGGCAAGAGACATCTAGAGGTGGTTTGCCATTGCCCACCTCTGTGTCACAACCCTGATATTCCTTGGTGATCTCCCATCCAAATACTAGCCAGGGCCGACTCTGCTCAGCTTCTGAGATCTGATGAGATCAGTCTAAGCTGGGCTATTCAGATACGTTTAAAATATCCTTTAAGTAACTTACCCTGAAAGCAGTTCCTTCCTCTATAATGGTAGGCAGTTGAGATAGACAAATATCCACAGCGAGGTCCCAAGCTTGCCTGGGAAAAGATATAACACATGAGCATTAGAAGTCTAATAAAATTTGTTGTGTAAAAATATAACCAAATCACTGAATTATGAGTCTAGCTTACTTGAACTGTTATAACACATTGCTTTATGCAAGTCATATAGCAGGCCAGCTAGAAACTATTTTAGCATTGTGGTATAATCGTGTTCCTAGAAATGCCATCTATACATCAGTGTATACATATTTGAAATCCTGTATATTCATATGCTTTTTTGGGTGCATCTTCTACTATTGTCCCAGTGACCCACCTCCTAATAGTTGCCGGATGATACTTATAATTGTAAAGTAAAGGCACAGACAAACAAACAATATAAAGAGAATGGTAAAAATCCCCCAGTGCTGCCCTAATGTCCTGATTACTATTAGAATTCCAATAGGCTGGCAGTTTATCTCCGCACGAACAAATGTTGTCTTTATGAGATTTCAGCCACAACTAGTATGATACAATGGACTGAATGCTGGAATAGGAGATCCAAGTTCAACTCTCCACTTGACTTAGCCATGAATATATGGAATGGCTTTCAATCAGTCATTCTCTCTGTTTCTGAAATGTTCTAAGGACAAATAAAATAGGATAATATACATGGAAAATTAAACAATATTGGGATTTACTTGAATGCAGCAGAAACTACTCCTACCCTATCTAAGAATACTGGGAATGGTGAGGGAACTATGAACAGCAGCCAAAAGTCTATCAACTCCACCCTTTCAACAGGCTGAAAATGACCTACAAACAATAGGTTGTCTTTTACCATTTTGTTCTGTTAGCACCTGATCATTCCTCTGGTGCAAAGATCCTTCTTTCTGATGCAAGATGCTTTGATGGCAGAAGGATCCTTGTGCTTTACTGGAGGAATGTCCAGGTACCAGTGGAACAAAATGGCGGGATCGAGCCCAATATATCCAGAGTAAAAACCTCCATGACAACATAAGATTCAAAAGTTCTAAACATCACTCTCTTTTGAAAGCAGGGAAGGTTATAATGAATGTAAATGGAATTGTACACAACTGAATTTAGATATGCTGTATTTTATTCATAAATCCAATGCCTGATTCTTCTGGCACCTTAAAGACTACTAGATTTATTATAGCATAAGCTTTTGTGGCACAATGTCTGCTAGTATCTGAGGTACCTCATGTATTTCTATTGTTTTTGTTGCAGCAGAGTAACATGGCTATCACTTTGGAATATATATTACAGCTTAGCACTATACCTCATGGTCACAACTCAGCACAACTCTAGATGCACTTAAGCCCACAGAAAAGGCTGAAGTTCTCCTAACTCTGTTCATTATTGTGGCCAACATCTACAAATGTCACTCTGTAAGTTAGCCCATTCTGAGGTAAAAAGCAAAGGGAATCATAAAACATATTATCCCCCAGAACAGACAGCAGCTGACTTTTTGAATTTTAAACTGTATAATTGATGCTCAGCCTTTGTAAAATTTAGTCAACACAAAAGCTTCATGAAAAATGTACTATGCTTAAGCTAGGAGACAATTTTATTTATTTACTTTATTTCTTGTGCTCACTCTAGCTTTAAATTTAATGGCCACTTTTGAAGTTAACCTTGCTGTTCTCATTAAATTCTCATTGCTGTCTTAATATCCACCACAGAGACTGCACTCCAAGTCTTATGTTATCCATTTCTAAGGCATACATTAAAAGGTGACAAGCTCAGCTTGGAGAAGGCTGGTTTTCATTCTAATAGAGATGGAAGCATCTTCCAATCATGATTCAGATCAGTTAATAAAAGTTTTTGAAAGTGCTGCTCATAAATGCAGGGTGTTACCCTGAGGGCACTCTATATTCCTAGGGCCTACGCAGCCATGCATGCAGGTGGACTACCTGTTGGATCAAATCAGAGAATTACTAATAGAATTAAGTGCAATAAAATGCATCTCATGATGAGACCACCAGGTTCCTGTAAGAAACGGTCACCCCATCATCAAGGGCTTGTCTTGTGCCTCATGGGATTTCTTCACACCCAGCCCAAACTGAATAACCAGTGCTTGTGGGACAATTACCTGATATCCCATTCCCCTTAAAGGACATTCCTTACAATACACACCTGCCTAGTAAACGAATAAAATCTTCAGTCAGCAGGATAACTTCATTTCCTGCTCAATTAGCACTCACTTGGAGTTATTGGTGCCAATGTGGTGGCCAGAGCATTGGACCCAGAATTCAATTCCCCACTCTGCTATGGGCCAGTTACACACACTCACTTAACCTACCTTACAATATTGTTATGAGAATAAAAAGGAGAGGAGAGTGATGTAAGTTGCTTTGGATACCCTTTTGGGTATGAGTGAAGTAAATAAAAGTATTCAAGTAATAAGTAATGTTCCATGTGTCCCAGTGCACCAGCACAGTAATCAGACAGCCATCTGTTGGCTTTCCCACTGATTAGGGTGGCCTGTCTGGCATCACCCAGAGCCCGGGCCTTTTCCATCATGGCTGTGGAATAGATTTCCTTCAGAGGTGTGGAGGGGTCCTCCTTGGAGAGCTTTTGGAGGTGGTACAAGGCCTGCCTGTTTTCCAGGGCTTTTGAGGGAGTCTAAAATTGGTATGCATGTTTTAAGGGGGAAGGAAGAGAGATTTGGGGTTTGTTGTTTTATATTTGGGGTTTTTTAAACTTAAATTTTATTTATTTTGTCAACAATAACATTTAAAACAAAACATAGTAGCTCAAACAACAAACAAAAAACTACATTGACTTTACAAGCTAGTCTTTCAAAATTTGTCAAAATACAACTAGTAAAATACAAAGTTTACATATTTCTTAGGCAAAGTTCTAATATTATTATGAGAACATGATACCTATTCAGAAAAGGGGTACCATTTTTCCAAAACATTTTTTTTTAAGATGGAAATTCTGTCATAGTAATCTGGAGTGCCAATTTATCCATCACCACTAAATCCCAGAGTTTCAAAAACCATTGTTGCACAGAGGGGATTTTTTTAGATTTCCAATTCTGAGCAATCAAGATCTTTGCCACAAACAAGAAAATAGAAGCAAAGTCTGCTTTATTTTTAGTTAGATTAAGGTTAGGCAAGTAGTTTAAAAGAACTGACTCGGGAGTACAAAGAAAAGTATAATCCAAAATTTTATCTATAAACATTAGTATTTTTGACCAAAACTTTGCAATAGAAAGGCAATCCCACCAACAATGTTTAAAGGTTCCTAAAGATCAACAGCCTTTCCAACAACATGGATCAGATGTTATTTTTGCACAGGATAGTCTTTGTGGTGTCAAATACCATCAAGCAAAAAGTTTAAAATTTTGCAGTTTAATATTTAAAGAATTAGTCGAGTATAAGTTTGAAGACCATATCTTTTGCCATTGTTCTTCGCTCAAAATTAGGCCAGAGTCATCGTGCCATGATTGCTGTACAAAGGAAATTTGGTTCCAAGATTTTTGACACAGAAGTCAATACAATGGTGAGATTAGCCCTCTAGATGACTGGATATTATGAATAAGAACTTCAAACAAAGTGAGTGGCCTGTCTAGGGCTGCCAAGTCAGCCCGGGGGGCGGGGGATCCCCAGCTACAGGGGTTCCCGATCTGCCGGCCAGCATTCAGCCAGTGGGAGAAACCCCGCCCCCGAAGTCATCCAGCCTGGACGACTTCCCTCACGTAATGACGTCACCCAGAAGTGACGTCAGCACATTGGGGGCCAGCAGAGGACTCCCCCCGCCAGTAAGCTCGAGGGACTTGGCAACCCTAGGCCTGTCTAATTGGGAGATAGTGTTAGGGTTATACATCAAATGGTGGATTTGAAAATATTGCATCCACAGAATCTCAAGATTATATTTACGTTAAAGTTGCTGTTTAGTAAGCAATTGTTGCTTATTACATAAATCTCCTAGTCCATACACCCCCTTTTCTCCCAATATTGGTATGGTATTAAGATTTGAGAAATAACCGAGAAACCCCAATTTAT
Organism: Lepidodactylus listeri; assembly: GCA_029233225.1. Classification (NCBI taxonomy): domain Eukaryota; kingdom Metazoa; phylum Chordata; class Lepidosauria; order Squamata; family Gekkonidae; genus Lepidodactylus; species Lepidodactylus listeri. The sequence goes on along the minus strand of JARCFY010000044.1, from coordinate 559,726 downwards.
TCAGCTCCATTATAGCCTATGGCAGGGGTGGCCAAACTTGCTCAACGTAAGAGCCACACAGAATAAGCATAGGATGTTTGAGAGCCACAAGAGAGAAACAAATATTACACACGTTTTTATTTAAAAATATGCAAATTTGCTTTTATTAACATTAAATGTGACTGCCAAAAATGAAAATGAAAGAGGTAAAAACAGATATTGATAATTATATTTGTTTGTATGCTAATAATATTGATTTGTCTAAGAGAGTGAGAAAAAGAGAGAGAGATGGAAAGAAAGAATGATAAGGTGGAAAGAAAGAGAAAGAGAGAGGGAAAGAAACAAAGAAAGCAAATAGAAGGGAGGGAGAGGGAAGGAAGGAAGGAAGAGAGGGAGGGAGGGAGGGAGGGACAGAGAAAAAGTATGCCTCCCCTTTGCTTCCCCAGCTGCACTGCTGGGAGCCGTACAATATGTGTGAAAGAGCCACATGTGGCTCCTGAGCCACACTTTGGCCACCCCTGGCCTATGGTGACCATTCCCCACAGTCTATAATGGAGAATCAATCCGGGGGTTTCTGGGGCTCTGAGGGGGGCTGTTTTTTGAGGTAGAGGGACCAAATTTGCAGCATAGATGCTGATGCCTCTCCTCAACCCCCCCCCCCAAGTTTCAAAAAAGATTGGGCCAAGGGGTCTAATTCTATGGGTCCCTGAAGAGGGTGCCCCCATCCTGCATTGTTTCAAATGGAGGAAAAAAGGCATATAAAGGGATGTGGTTCCTTTAAATGCCTGAGTTCACTTGCTAAGTCATGCTGTGGCAGCCCGGGCTGGCTTAGAGAAGGGATTTAAAGAGACTCAGCTTCTCGAAACTGTGCCTGAATAAAAGCCAAATGATTTCAGCTTTTATTCAGGTTCAGCCAGATCGATAGCCACAGGGCTCATTTCGTAGCAAGAGCTCCTTTGCATATTAGACCACACCCCCTAATGTAGCCAATCCTCCAAGAGCTTACAGAGCTCTTCTTACAGGGGCTACTGTAAGGTTTTGGAGGATTGGCTACATCAGGGGAGTGTGGCCTAATATGCAAAGGAGCTCCTGCTACGAAATGAGCCCTGGGTAGCCAAATCAGATTCTTTAATCTGATTCAGATGAATAAATAATATTTGACTTGGTAAATTCTGAATGCACACCCCTCCAGTAGACATGATGACCTCTAAGTTCCTTCTCCAAATTTATACTTAGTTGACTGATAATCTACTGAGTTTGGAACAATGAAGCCACAGTGATTATGGTGTCTGAAAAAGTGTGCATGCACATGAAAGCTTGTACACAGAATAAAACTTATTTGGTCTTAAAGGTGCCACTGGACTTAAACTTTGTTCTGCTGCTTCAGACCAACACGGCTACCTACCTGGATATGGCTTTGAGTGCAATGGAAAAACGATTGATATGAGTCTGACATTAGAATGGAGTTCATTTTTGACCCCAATCTATGACAATGATGATGGCAATGAAAAATTACTTTCCCATCAGTATTATTCCATCATGCAATACCATCCAGAGGTGCTTTTCAATGATATACAGGGTCTGTTTAAAAGTATGTGAGTTCCTAAGCTCATCATTAGCACAAACCCTTGAAGAGTACTGTGACTTATTTGCTAAACATTTTGTTGATGAAATCACTTGCAGCTGTTCTGATCTCTAGGCCAGACGGACTTTACATGCAGTATAATTACTGGAACCTTTCAGGGACCTGTCTTGTTACACTTTCCTGGATGTATTTCAAGTTCCTGGAGCTTGAAGATGTGTAAAGAATGCTTGGGGATGTGTGTTCTACCACTGTTTGTTCAAAGCTTGCTGAGACACAGAGAGTGGCTAGGTCCTGGAAGTGATAAATGTTTCCTGATTAGAGGGGTGCTGCCACCACCCTCAAGGTGGCAGTCACTGGACCATTCCTCAAGCAATCTTGGTTAGACTCACATGATCTTTACAAATATTACCCTGTTATCAACTTCCCCTTTGGGGGCAAGGTGCTTGTGCAGATGGAAGGAGTTCAGTTTCAAATACTGTTGGAGGATATTGATATCTACAGCAATTTCAATATGGTTTCTGGCTGAGAAACCTTTGCTCTGCTCCATGGCACCAAGATATGAAGAATCACAGGACTCAATTTTGTCTCCCGCGCCAGAAGAGAAACCAGAAGAGAAAGTCTGGAGACATGGAGTGAAACATAACTTTCATTTTCAGTGGACCCACCTGTAAAAGAGATCCCTGAAACTGATAATGGGGTGGATGGGTTTAATACCCTGAAGTTTCACCTAGACTAGACAATAGTGCAGTTGATAGATCATCCAACTGATCTAGGAGTAGGGCTGCCAGCCTCCAGGTGGGGCCTGGGGATCTCCCGCTTTTACAACTGATCTCCAGCTGACAGAGATCAGCTCCTCTGGAGAAAATGGCTGCATTGAAGGGTGGACTCTATGGCATTGTACCATGCTGAGGCCCCTCCCCTCCCCAAACCCCACCTTCTCCTGGCTCCACCCCCACCCCAAAGTCCCCAGCTATTTTCCAACTTAGACTTGGCAACCCTATCTAGGAGGTGGTTCAGCATGTTTTAGATAAGGTTGTATTCACCCTTAAATATTGGGTTTTCAGCTATCAGATCCAGAATTTACACTAAATGCCCTGACATCCCTGGCATATATCCATTAGGTTGATGCAGCAATTATAGCTCCTTCTGAATAAAGATAGCCTTGATACAATTATCCATGCCCTGATAACACCCCAGTTAAGATTATTCAAGAAACTCCAACTTTTTCTGAACACAAAGGCAAAGTTATTAAGTAGAACTTGCTGATCTGATTATATCTAAGTGGTGTTAAAAGATCATTATTGGCTTCCAGTTGGTTTCTGGGCACAATTCAAAGTGCTGGTTTTGACTCACAAAGTCACTAAATTGCTAGGGAACAAGGTATCTGAAGAACTGCCACCCCCCTAACGAATGTATCTGTTCTTAAAAATCTGCTTCTGAGGCCCTGTTCTGGGTTTCCCTGCCTTCAGAGGTCAGGCAGGTTGCAACTGGGAATAGAGCCTTTTCTGTGGTAATATCCCATTTATGGGATATTTTACTATGCTTCTGGTGTCTGATACAGTCTGTAGTATTCTCCAGTGCTTTAATTTTTGCTATGGCCTCTTCTATTCCATTGCTTTTAATGTGATGCTAATTTATGGTGTTATTATTATGTTTAATTCCAATAGAGTATCACTTTATTCTGATTGACAAACACATGATGCTTTGCAAGTTTTAAGAGGATGGTGGTGTACAAATACTTTAAATAGTAAAGAATGAAATATTATGCATGCTTTAACTAATGCTTTTTAACAGCACTTGCTATATTTTTCCAGCTAAGAGAAGGTTAAAGTGAGTCATTACAGATTCCTAGCAAGACGTTTTGTTCCATTAAGGTTTGGCGAGTTCCTTTTCTCTCATTTAAATATGGGGGAGGGGGGAACAGAAGGACTAAGTTTGACCTCTGACAATTCTCGGCAGCCGTTCTCCAATTGGTGTATGTCTCAGTATAAAATCTTTAAGACCAGTATTTTAAGATGGCAGTATTGTGAGCTTCACAGTACTTTCAAGGGGCTTTTTCTTTTTTTGGGTTCGGGGGGAAGCATTATCTAAACACAGTGACTTCCCCATGACTCATGGAAATGCTACCTTTCACAGGCTAAGCAATTTCCAAGAACCTTCACATACACACATATATAGTAGATAATCAACACACTGGATGTTAACTGCTTGGTTGACTACCTCCCTTAAATCTTATTGAATTGTCTTCTACTCAGGGGACTAGTTACTGCAAAAGCAGGGTCCAATCTTTTGGCTCAGCTACTAGCTGGCTGCCTGCAGAATAAAGGACAGACTTGCAAAGCTTGCAGTTTCTCCTCTAATACTCCGCATATTGTTTATTTTGCTCGTTCCCTCCTCTCCTTGTTCTCATGACTCCTTCAGTAATGACCTTCCACTTCACAATAGGCTGTCTGTATAATTAAGAGGTAATCAGGGAATAATCAAAACAGCTTCAAAGCAAAAGCAATAAATGGCTCCCACATGCTCAATAAATGCCCAGGATGCAGGCGAAATGGTTACAGAGAACAGTTGGGGGAGATATTTATCCTCAGTTGTGACAAGAGATAAAGTCAATTATTACATTCACAGCTATATCCCACTTCAGTCTATCATCCTGACATGATATTCGAACATTTAAACTAAATGCAGAGACCTGATTCAGATTTCCCCCTCAGAAAATGCCTAGCCTGTAGATGTAGGCAAAGAATTCCTGTAGGCAACTAGCTCTCCAAAGTTCCTACCAAAAGATGTATATAGCTGAAACTGAAGCAGCTATTGCCAGCACTCAGCTGATCCAGCTACACTTCAGTCCTGCTGTTTATTTGGAGCTAGTTTTATTCAGGGGTCCTTTCACAGAAAAAGAGCTGCAGGAGCTCATTAGCATAACTCATTAGCATAACTCATTAGCATATGCCATGTCCCCTGACATCACCAGAAGAGTGTCAGAAAGGCAATGTCAGTTTCAGCCCCATTATATCCTATGGGCCATTGAAATCAATGGCAAAAACTCATAGAGTATATGAGGGGCTGGAGGAAAGGGGGTTTGAGGGAGAGGCTCCAAACTTGCAGGGTAGCTGCTGGGGCCTCTCCTCAAAATACCCACTAAGTTTCAAGAAGATTGGACCATGGAGTCCAATTCTATGGGCCCCCAAACAGATTGTCCCATCCCCTCCATTGTTCTCTATGGAGGGAAAAAATGTTAACTTTTTTCCTACCATAGAGAACAATGGAGGGGATGGGGGCAACCTGTTTGGGGGCCTGTAGAATTGGACCCCCTCGTCCAATCTTCTTGAAACTTGGTGGGCATTTCGAGGAGAGGCCCCAACAGCTACCCTGCAAGTTTGGAGCCTCTCCCTCAAACCCCCTCCCCTCCAGTGGCTTTTAAAGTTGCCGCCGAATTTTGGCGGCAATTCGGCGGCGAGCTGAATCAGATTAGAGAATCTGATTCAGCCTGTGGCTGCCCTACTGGCTAGTCCTGAGCTGGCGGAGCTTTGCTGCGTCTTGCTCCAGCCCCAACGGACCCCTGGTTTTATTGCTGGGGAGCTACTACAATGGAGAAAACCTGGTTTCTGAAGCCAAATGTTGCATTCCCCTTAAACTCAATTTTGCCTTCATTGTTGCCTGCAAAACCTAACCTCATCTTCCTTGGGTTAAACACCCCTTGGAAAGAAGGTGGGTGTTATAATCTGGGGCAATGGCTCCTAATGCTTTCAAGTATAAGGAGCCCTTTTTAACACCAATTTTTTTTTGCAGGCACTCCCCCCCCCCCCCAATAGTAGTTGTACTATTAGTGTTAGCTGATTGAGAAAATACATAATGCCAAAAAAGATCAAAACGACAGTGCTTAGTATGCATATGCTTAGTATGCATACCCCTTGCGATAACTCTGTAGCCCCCGAAAGGATCCCTGGCCCCAGGTTGGGAACCACAGCTCTGAGGCATTCTAATAGTCTTTAGTTTTACTAGCTGGGAACTGGGACAGAAGCAGTAGCCTGGATTATGAAGAAAAAATTCAATTCCAGAGACTAGGCTTCTCCTTGTGTCCCACGTCCTGTCTGCCAAGCCAAAAGGTACAGTAAAAAAAACTTGTCTGCAGATTTTTATGAAGTTGTTTTGCTATAGTCCTTTTTTTTTTAAAGCTTTCACTGAAAAATTAAGAATACTGCCAGGTTTAAGGGGGTGGGCAATGAAGGATAAGACTGTTTTCTAGAACAAAACAATCTACAATACTTAGCAAGAGCCAGTAGCAGTGGGGCTTTGAAATAAATAGGTAAAGGCTTCCCTTGCTTGAAAGCCAATCAAATCCAGCTCTAGGGGGCGGTGCTCATCTCTGTTTCCAGGCCAAAGAGCCAACGCTGTCTGAAGATGTCTCCATGGTCATGAAGCTGGCATTACTAGATGCTGAGGCGCCCATAATGCTGATAATATAATATAATATAATATAATATAATATAATATAATATAATATAATATGCAATACTATGCAATACTATGCAATACTATGCAATACTATACTATACTATACTATACTGCTTTGTATCTAAGACTTTATTGCTCAGGGGTGAGGAGGGGTCATGGGAAGAGACATTTACAGACTTGATTTGTGCTGCTTGCAAATTGCAGGAGATACCAGTGTAGGTCATTAGCCTATAGAGGCAGATGCCAAACTCCTTAAAAGGTAAAGAAAACTAATACCTATAAAAAAGTCCATAGCAGCTCTCACAAGTCCAAAGAATGGTTTAAACCATGAGATGGCAACCAATATACACAGACACTTCTTTAAAGTTACTTATGAATAATGCAGTGGTGCTCAGTGGAACTTATATGATCCTTGTTATTTGTATCAATACAAATATTACAAAATACAATATTGTCAACTTCTTACAATAACCAGTAGTCACAAACAACAGCGTATGCTTTTACACAGTACAGCATATGAGAGATTCTACTAGCTTTACGTATAATCATAGTTATTATCACCAATTGACACAAACAACAGCATGTTCTTTTACACAGTGCAGCATGTGAAAGATTCTGACGGGGTCCTGGTTTACTTTCAGCCTGTACCTTTATCTTTATCCAAGAATCCTCACACTTAAAGACTACATAGATGGAAGACTTCTGTAATTACTTCTGTGGAATACTGTTCCTGATTCAAGTCTGTTTGTGCATGGGTGAGTAGGTGGGCACAAGCAGTGTAAGACTTGCTAATATTTCAACTGAATGTTTAAAGAAAAATGTCAAACTTGTACAAATATGCAAGTACAATAAGAGAGGGCATTAGAAGTACACCTGGTAAAAATATGCCAGAAGTGGGGGAGGGATGGAGCTCTTCAAACGCCACCCAGTGAGGAAAACAAAGGTAAATTAAGAGGCGCTAGAAAGGCAAACAATCTGTAGATCTTCTTAAGTCAAATAGAGACTATAAAGGGATGCATAACAGCAGTCTCCACTTTGGAAGCATTACATAAAAGCCACATTATGGCAATATGTAGTACTTAACTGCACATTACAAAACAGTAGCCTGCTCATGTACTGGGGGTGTTGTCACTTCCATATCTGAAGGTGCTCTCACAACATAAGGAGCCATTCTACATATGGGGTCAAATGACAATGAAGCAAGGGAGCTGCAACTGGGGGAGAGGGGGGACAATTAGTGACAGTCCCTTTCCAAACCCAAATAAAGCCTCTGCTCAAAAAGTGGAAGACTGACTCTGAGCTTCACTATCTGGAAAATTATTTTGAAGATTCTGAAGCAAAATATTAGACAAGTGTTTCACCGTTAGGTGTTTCCTAAGTAAACACTGCTCTTGCCCACCAGTCAGTCCGTCTCATTTGAAAGTATTCTGCTAACAAATGATGAGCTTAAAAGACACGGGAATTCAATAACTTCAACCAAAGATCTAAGAACCATAATAAGTCTGACAATTTTACGTTTACTGCTGGATCATAGGCATTATTATGAAGGCCCTATACAGTGCAGCAGCTTCAAAAGACTTCCTGTTGTGCTTTGTATCCGCAGGGATCTGAATTTGTCATGTGCTTATAAAAAGGTGCTTATATACAAGTTCAACAAAAGTAGACTTTGTCTTCAACCTCCTCTTTCTGTTAAATGTTCAGCAAACAAGGGGTCTTTCCCTAATATATATAGAGAAACCAAGGAGAAATGCCAAGGCCTGAAAAGTCACTGGATTCCATTGGATCTATCAATGATCACCACCTTTCACTTTTCTCCCTTCCGCCTTCTCTGCCCCTCTTTCTCCATCCCCTGCCAAGTATCCAGCTGGCTATGAGAAGAAGCTACAGCGGTGGCAATGGTATGGGAGGGGGGGGAGAGATCACCTCTTGTGAAGTCTGCACAGCAGCTGTAGCTTGAACAGTAAGGGGTACCGGAGCTTGCAAGTTGGCTGTGTTTGTCTTCACTGGGGAAACTGGACAAAGCAGTGTACTATGCAGAGATGCAAAGAGCAGCTACTTCTAAGGACAGGTTATTCTTTGCATCAGGAATAACTGACCCACTCAATCACACCTGGTGCAGAGACTCATCAGAGACTTGGAAGAAGGCAAGGCGATAGCAGTAAATGGTACAGAGATGTGGGAGGCAGCCTCTTGTGTAGATAGATGCTTTGTGCCTTAATGATTTATGAACTGATTTCTTACTTCACACCAGCAGTCTTACAGCACATTATTTGGGAATTAATTGTCATAATGCAGCTTAAGATAGTGTAGACCACTTCATTTCTGTACAACAGGCAATTAAAGATAGCAAGAGTTCTTTTGATTCAAAAGCTTTCTGGAGCAGAGTTTTCATTTGTCTCTGAGCAGGTAGCAAGCCTCATGCTGAGAAATCATTTTAAGTGATAGGATTAGGAATGAAATCTAGATCTAACATATAAAAAATCATTTCCCACATTTGGCCATATGCAACCTTTTTAAAATATCTGTGACAAGTTACCAGGTGATAAAATGGCTCTCAGGTTCACACTTGTAAAAGGAAATTACTCATACTTGCCTACTTTCACTGGAAGACATACATGCTAAAACTCATTCATCTCCAAATTGCATCTGCTGAGGAAAAAACTTGATTTTTTGTTGTTGCAGAAACAAAAAGCAAGCAAGAAACAAAACACAAGCTGAATCAAAGGAGGAGGCAGATTTTGTGAAATAACACTTCTGGAAATTTGGAGGGTGTGAGTGTGAAAATTATTGCCTACTTGGAATAGGTAGGAAACTTTGTTATAACTCTGGCTGAGGACAGACTGGCAATCTGAAGCGGAGGCAAAGCAGAGGGAACTGGAGCGGGGGAAAAAACCCACGGAGCTGGCTGTTCACACTGGCCAGAGCAATGCGGATCAGCGGCGATACGGAGCGTTCAGACTGCCACGGAGCGTTCAGACTGCCGCATAGCCAGCACTTTTTTTTGTTTTCCTTTGATGTTTTTCGCATGTGCGCACATGCGCACATGCGCAAAACTTTTTGCCGGTGCGTTCACACTTCCTCCGGATGCCTCCCGCTTCTTCCAGTTCACACTGTTTGGAAGCGGGAGGCATGCGGAGGAAGGCCCCTGAACACCGGGAAAAACCGGTGTCCAGGTAAAGCGGAAGGAAACCGACTAGGAGACGGGTAAGTACGCAACGGAGCCGACGGACAGATGCGCATGTCTGAACGTGCTCCTTTCCTCCGTTTGCGAAGCGTGCCTGCCCCGCTTTAGATTGCCAGTCTGTCCTCAGCCTCTGATGTAACATTGTGATGTCATCACACAGATAAACTGATGGGTTTGATGGCATCATCAGGAAACTTGTTCAAGGGTAAGGACAATCTTCATCGTGATTTGGCTTTGTGCCCTCAATTACACAGCCAAATTTGAGCAGCTGTTTAATGATGTGACGTCAGCATGTTGTCAGATGGTGTCTTGTCTTTTCCAGCTGGGGAAGGGCCAAAAAAGAGTGGGGGGAGAAAGAGAAGGAAGAACCCCTTTCTGGTTCCCCTAAAAATTTTTGAGGATGCTTTCCTGGAATTACTGGCATTTCATTCAAGCCCCTTAATAAATAAACTTCTGGGGCAGGGGAAATATAGCGGTGGGAGCAGGCGGTTTGTGAGGGGAAGGAGGCGGAGAAATGGAGAAGCTCGACCTCCTTCCTGCCTGTGCCCCATCCCGAGAGTGGCCGGTAGAGAGGCTGGGAAGGACCGTCCTCCGTCATTGGTGTTGTGTAACGCCAGGTCTATTAACAACAAAACTGCAACCTTGCAGGAATATCTTTTAGAGCAGGGTGCTGACCTGGCGTGCGTGACCGAGACCTGGGTGCGAGAGGGAGAGTCAGTGGCTCTCTCCCAGTTAGCGCCACCCGGATTCTCGGTCCTCCACCAATCACGGACTGAGGGCCGGGGAGGAGGAGTGGCACTGTTCATTCGGGAGGCTTACTCCTACAGGGCACTCCCGCCGCTGAGGCTTGCGGGCATAGAGTGCACGGGCCTGGTGTGGGAAGCTGGGGAGAGGTTGGCTATTTGGCTGGTGTACCGGTCTCCCAACGCACCAGCCGATAGCCTGTCCTCGCTGGTGGAGGCTGTGTCGGGCTGGGCCTTGGAGCACCCGAGGCTTGTAGTCTTGGGTGACTTCAATGTCCATGCCGACGATGCGGCCTCTGCTCCGGCGAGGGACTTGGTGTCCTCCATGGCGGCACTAGGGCTCACCCAATTTATACAGGTTCCTACACACCAGGCCGGGCATACGCTCGACCTGATCTTCGCGGCGGGGGTTACGGTGGGCCAGTTGACTGCTACGGCAGTGCCATGGTCTGACCACTATGCCCTGAAGGCTCGTCTGATGGTGTCCCCCCAACTCCGTTTGGGTAGCGAGCGTATTTTAGCTCGCCCGCGAAGCCTGATGGACCCTCAGCGGTTCCTGACAGCTTTGCGGGATCCCATGCCTCCCAGCGACTCACTAGATGGGTTGGTCGAGGACTGGAATAACCGGCTCTCGGCGGCCATCGATGAGATCGCTCCCCGACGCCCTCTGCGCCCCCGCTCTAAGCTGGCTCCCTGGTTTACCGGGGAGTTGAGGCTGATGAAGCGGGAACTCAGACGGCTAGAGAGACGGTGGCGGCGATCTCGTGACGAAGTATCAAGAGCATCTTATAGGACGTTTATGAGATCCTACGAGATGGCAATCAAGGCCGCTAAGAGGAGATTCTTTGCGGCTGAGGTTGCATCTGCTAGCTCTCGCCCGGCCCAATTATTTAGAACTATTAGGTCTCTAACTAAAGTGCCTCAGTGCACACTAAATGATAGGGAATTGGAAATCGGCAGTGAGGCATTTGCGAGCTATTTTGCAGATAAAATCTTGCGGCTCCGCCACGATCTCCCAGCCACAGTTGAAACAGTGCGTGAACTTGAGGCTCCATGCACGTCTTCTGGTTCCATCTTGGATCATTTCAGCCCCCTCAGTTTGGAGGAGGTTGACAGGTTGCTCTTGACTGTACGTCCAACCTCGTGCAGCCTTGACCCCTGCCCCTCGTGGCTTATAAAATCCTGTCGCGAGGGGTTGTGTGGTGCGCTTCGGGAGATTATTAACAAGTCCTTCTTGGAAGGGCTTTTCCCAGAGGCGCTCAAGGTTGCGATGGTCCGTCCCCTCCTCAAAAAACCATCCTTGGACCCGGCTGTATTGGCCAACTATCGGCCGGTGTCTAACCTGCCCTATTTGGGCAAGGTATTGGAGAGGGCGGTGGCGATCCAGTTGCAGAGCTTCATGGATGACACCTCCATGCTAGACCCGTATCAATCTGGCTTCCGACCGGGTCACGGGACGGAGTCGGTTCTGGTCGCCCTCACGGATGACCTCCGAAGACATCTGGATCGAGGCGGTACGGCGGCACTGGTGTTGTTAGATCTGTCGGCGGCTTTTGATGTGGTCGACCACCAGTTGCTGACCCACCGCCTTGCCGATGCGGGGATACGGGGGCTTGCTTTACAATGGCTTGCCTCCTTTCTCCAAGATCGGGGACAGAGGGTTGCGCTCGGGGAACAGACCTCCCAGAGGCACCCACTGGTGTGTGGTGTTCCTCAAGGGGCGGTTCTGTCCCCGATGTTGTTTAACATCTATATGCGCTCCCTCGCCCAGATTGTCAGGAGGCATGGGCTGGGGTGTCATCAATATGCGGATGACACCCAGCTCTATCTGTTGTTGGGCGGCCGGTCTGGCTCTACCCCAGATGACCTGGAGCGGGCGTTGCAGGAGGTTGCGGGCTGGCTCCAACTGAGCCGACTGAAATTGAATCCTCAGAAGACGGAGGTCCTGTGCCTGAGTCGGACCGGATCGGGGTTGGGGCATCCACTCCCATCCTTCGGTGGGGCGCCATTGGTGCCAGCTCCGAGGGTTAGGAGTCTGGGTGTGCTCCTGGACTCTGCCTTGACGATGGAGGCCCAGGTAGCAGCCACTGCCAAAGCAGCCTTTTTCCATCTACGGCTGACTAGGCAGCTGGCCCCCTTCCTCGAACGCGAAGACCTTGCCACAGTGATCCATGCTATGGTCACCTCACGTCTTGACCACTGTAACGCTCTCTACTTAGGGCTGCCCTTGTTCCAGATCCGGAGGCTGCAGCTGGTGCAGAATGCTGCGGCCAGGTTGTTGACAGGTCTCTCTCTGAGGGACCGTGTCCAGCCTGTGCTGAGAGTGCTGCACTGGCTGCCTATAGCATACCGGGTCAGGTTCAAGGTGCTGGTGTTAACCTTTAAAGCCCTTTATGGTCAGGGGCCTGCCTACTTGAGGGACCGCCTTTCCCCATACCAGCCCCAGAGGTTACTGAGGTCAGGCACCCAGAATCGCCTGACTTGCCCCGGTCCAAAAGAAGCCCGCTTGACCTGTACCAGGGCCAGGGCTTTTTCGGTGGCGGCTCCTTACTGGTGGAATGAGCTCCCGGGTGACATCAGGGCCCTGCGGGACTTATTGCAATTCCGCAGGGCCTGTAAGACGGAGCTCTTCCGCCAGGCTTTCAAATAGGAGCCGCCATCGGGTGGAGAACTGGAAATTAACATCGTCCTGGTCCGGGGGAGGGCACCCCCGGCCGTTAACATCGCCTTGGTCTTGGGGAAGGTACCCCTACGGCCTCCGCTAAACAGATAACTTGGAGGTCGCCATCTTGAAAGTTTAGTTTTTTGGAAAGTTTAGTTTATTGAAAGTTTTTGAGATTTTTTATTGTAATTTATTGAAATGTTTTAACGGTTTTATATGTAAACCCTTGTGGTAATTGACTTTGTTAGCCGCCTAGAGCCGGTTCGCTGGCTAGGCGGGGTATAAATTGAACAAATAAATAAATAAATAAATAAATAAAGGAATTCTTCCTCGTCCTATGTACATCAGACTCCACTTCTACCTAATTGCTCTCAGCTCCAAAAGGAATTCAAAACCTATTTGAGGGTACTAACGCCACACAAAGAAATCCCTCCTTTCTTTTTTTGGCCATTGACCATTAATAGAGAGCCAGTTTGGTGTAGTGGTTAAGTGCGCGGACTCTAATCTGGGAGAACCGGGTTTGATTCCCCACTCCTCCACTTGCACCTGGCTGGATGACCTTGGGCAAGCCATAGCTCTGTACCAGCTGTTCCCTCAAGGACAGCTTGGGAAAGAGCTCTCTCAGCCCCACCTACCTCACAGGGTGTCTGTTGTGGGGAGGGGAAGGGAAAAGGAGTTTGTAAGCCGCTCTGAGACTCCCTTGGGGAGTGGAGGGCGGGGTATAAATCCAATCTCTTCTTCTTCTTCTTCTAATAGTACCCTGGTTTCTTTTCACATCATATAAATCTTAATCCCCAGTCTTTTAGTCATTCACACTGAAAACTCAGCAGATAATCTTGTTCTGCAGCCTTTGTGGAAGATCTATATATTAAACCAACCTCAGAGAAGTAGCAGAGTGCAAACATTTTCTTAAGTTGTAATCTCTACACAAGTGACCTACAGGGGTAAGGTGTCACTTCACTGCATTGTGAATGGGCAGTGAAAGGCATGCAAAGCATATAAACTAGGGGAATTTGTGGAACCTCTGAGCCTGGAGGACCTTCCTCTCTTTGAACACCAACATTTTTGTGGGCAGATTTTCAGAGATGCACTAAAGAGATCCCCACCTGAATGAAAATATAAACTGCAAGCTATTACTTTGAAGGAACTCCAGTATTCTAGAAAAGGCAGGTAGCATGACTCCCACATGGCTCCACATAAAAAATTAAAGTATGGAAAGGCCTCTGTGATTCTCATCATTAGCTTCCACCTTCCCCTGGAGAAAAAGGCAGCAATATTCTACTTTAAAGTATAAAGTGTTTATTTCTCCTCTCGAAAATTCCATCTCCTTCCAGTCCAAATACATGTACAGCAAGAATATAATATACTTCTGAATAATTTATCCCAATCTCTTCTAACTTGATTCTAGTTTAAGTCTCTTGAGGTGCAGCAAAGGTTGACTTTATAAGTAAGGAAAGGAAAGCTGAGAACTTCCAGATTTCCTTAAAGACCACTTTATTATACCAGACCATCAATTGTGGAATGCTGCAACGCCACATTTCTGCTTTATCAGAAATGAAACACTATTACAGAGGCTCACTTTGGTTCTCTTCTGTCACACAAAACAGTTTGGCTTTCTTTAATTTTTGGCACTGAATCAGTCTCTTGCAAATAATGACTTAGCCTTATGTTTTTTTTCCTTTGTGAAAGGAACTAATACTCCAAAGTCTCCTTCTGAACAATGGAATGGATTTTCTGCTGCAAGAATCTGAGAAGTAGACATCCCTGTTCTCTGAACATTGACACCAATCAGTCTGATGGCATTATAGATTTCTGGCATGTTAAGCATTTCTATCTGTATTGAGTACATTGAGCAAGTTCTTGCCATGTTTGTTGTTTCTCAGTACTTTGTCCAATTTGACCTCAGATTTCCCTTCGGACTCACCAATTACACCATGATACAATAAGCAGTCTATTCTAAGAAACATGTGTGGTGTGCATGTGTGCATAACGGAGATAGGTGAATTACTATAGTGGTATCTAAAGAAGTGTGCATTCACACGAAAGCTTACACCTGGAATAAAACTTTGTTGTTCTTAAAGGTGCCACTGGACTCAAACTTTGTTACAGTGGTATCTGTGGAACTGGGGACTGAAGTAGAATGTAGAATCTCTCTTTAGGCAACCTCCTGCTTTTTCAGCAATGCAACTCCTAACCTATAAGACATCTTGTTATTGCATACCTATCCCTGTGACATCTGTGCCTCAATCCAAGGATACCTTTAATGTTTATTTTACCAAAATTATAAGATGAGAACATTTTCCTCATGTTGCAAGGGACTTATACAGACTGGAAACAGTACCGATAACTCAGCACCTGTAACACAACAGCAGCACACAGCTCTACTAATTAGTCTTGAAAACATTTAGAAAAATAGCGGATGACCACTTGTATCTGCATAAATGTCTGGGGTAACAGCTAATAACAAAAGAAAACACTGCCAGGCATTCTTAAATTGGTACAGGGAATATTTTTAAAATCCAAGCCAGTGAACCTTTGCATTTCCCCTATGCTCTGTTTGTAAGCTGCCTGTTGCTACATCCTATAGGAAAGGGATGGTCTCAAATATGTTTGAAGAGTGGTTAGTGCAATGGAGCCATTCAGTTGCTAATGGGTTTATAAAATGATGTGGTAATAAATCCCAGATTTAAAGGACATCTTTTAAACAGGGACAGAATGCCACCAGGGGCCAGAAAGAGTCAGTCAGTCACGCTACTGAAGCTTCAAGAAATCTGAATTAGGAAAATATACTAAAACTGGGGAGATCTGATCACTTCAACAGAAGTTCCAGTTAGGTGCATTAATAATTTTAGCCATGCATCCCAAAGGCCTTTAGTCAGAATCAAGTTGCACCGCGATTTTAGAATATCACTTTACTGTTTGCACATGTACGGTACTATATATAAAACCACTGTCTGCATTATACCATACAAGGGGCAACCCGCAAGAAACTTGTGGGGAGGAGGCATTTTCTCACCTTTGCTTCCTTCCTTCCCTACCTCCTTCTTTCTCTCCCCAAGCCAATCCCTCCTTCTTTCTCTTTACAACCCTCCACCAAGTCAAACCCTCTTTCTTTGTCTTTCTCTCCCCCTCCCCGCAAGCCAACCCCCCTTCTTTCTCTCCCCACCAAGCAAATACCCCATCTTTCCCTTTCTCCAGTTGAGGACAGATTGGTAATCTGCCGTGGAATGGCAGCGGAGCCAAAAGCCGCGGGGGAAAACTGGCCTGGGGCTGGCTGTTCACACTGGCCAGTTTCCCGCAGGAGCATGCCGGGGAGGATGCGGAATGGAGCGTTCAGACTGCTGTGGAGCGGCCCCGGGCAGGCCAGCCTCCGCGGCTCATGGCAGGGCCGTTTTGTCAATAGGCGCATGGGTGCCTATGCTCATAGGCGCAGGGCCGTGGCAGCAGTCTAAAAATTTAAAATCTCCCCACTTCCTCCTTTGGGGCCGCTTGCACATGTGCTCAAGCGCATCTTGCCGCCGCGGCGCATTCACATCGCTGCCTCCACTTGAATCCCGCCTCTTCCCATCCACACAGCCAGGAAGTGGGATCCAAGCAGAGGAAGGCCCCTGGACACCGCTTTCTGCCGGTGTCCATCTGAGGTGGCAGGGAAGTGCTTCAGAGACAGGTGAGTATGGAAGGGAGACGGAGGACAGCTGCGGCTGTCTGAACTGCCTCTCTTCCCCCACTTCTAAAGCAGAGCTCTCCCGGGCCACATTGCCAGTCGGTCCTAAGCCTCTCTCTCCCCCAACCTAATCCTCCTTCCCATTCTTTCTCCCCTCCTTGTTTTTCCCTAACTTTGGGCCTGGCAGTGGTAGCAGTACCTGGGAGGCCGAGCAAGTGTAGGTTCAGCCACAAAGCTCTCCCCACCACTTTCCCTGTCCCTCTTCACTCCTGGCTTCCCAAAAGTGGAAAGGCCTGCAAAGCAGCGCTAGGAAAGCCATTGCTAAGGCAGTCACGTGCTGTAAACAGTCGCTTTCCAAGGAGGGGGAGAGAAGGCTCCTCGTCTTCGGTAAGTCTGTTCTCTGCGCATGAGAAGGAAAAGCTGCTGTACTTTTGGGGGGATTTAAGTATCCCCCATATCCTTTTAAGTTTTTAGATTTTTCTACACACGTGGGGAGTGCCCCAAGTATGCAGGTTAATCTCTTTTCCCTCCATGTGTCCCTGATCTGCAGAAATAATTATCTATACGCAGGGGGCCATGTTGGGAATTAGACATATAGTGATATAAAAAACTTAAAAACTTCTACCTGGCCCCACCCACTTTCTAAAAACACATGGCAGGCACCCTGGTGCCCATGGAGTCCCTTGCACTACTGTCCATGAGCACCATAGTTGCAGCCGACACCTTTCCTGGTGCCTGCCAAATGTTTTTAGAAAGTAGGCAAGGCCATGTGCCCAGCAGATTGCTTTGGAAGCAGCTGTCACCACAGCACAAGGATCTTCACTGTGTGAATGAAGGTAAGCTGCAGCAGCCATTTTGTGGCTGGCCATGCCTCCTGTGGCAGCCATTTTGTGGTTGTGCCCACCACGCTGTGTCAGAATTCCAAAGGTGCTCACAGGCTCAAAAAAGTTGGGGACCCTTGCTCTACTGGATCTCTCTCTCTCTTTCTCTCTCAAATCTGCCCCAAAGCCCTGACTTGGCAGATCCTCTCAGTGAGATGGACTTTCCAGTGCCTCCTCAAAGGGGCCCTGAGCCACCAGGACCCTCAGGCCTAGAGGTCCCAGCATGGACCCACCACGACCAGACCTGCCACGGTCACCTGAAGCACCTCAAAAGAATAGGAGTTAAAGGGTCATGGACAAAGTACCAAAGTGTATACTTGGCAGCCCAAAGCTGATAAGTAAGTGCTAGGAGAGACAGCGAAGTCACTACAGGATCTGAGCCCCAGTATGCCTCATGAGTAGGAGACCTTACTCTGCTTTTGTGGAACCCAGCAACACCTGTAAGGAAACTCCCTAAAGGCTGCAGCCTGCAGATCAACTTGTCTGCACTTTGCTGATGATCATCCCAGTTTATCTGCCTTGTTTAAGTTCTTGGAACCTTGATACCTGACCTTGGACTATGATTCTGGACTGTGCTACTGAACCCTGGACCTCCAGATGGTGAGGAGAACATAAGATTATCAGTAGTGAAGGAACTATAAGTATTAGGGTTCTTACAAGACACATAATACAAAGGAATCAGAAATAAGGTGGAAGACAGCTATCGACAACAATCTCATGTGGTTTGTATAGAAGTAAAGAGAGGAATCCCTTCTATTCAGTGAGAGCGCAGCTGGAGAAAATCTTTAGGCATACAGACAGAAAAAGATAGGGAAAAATGGTTGCCACCTTAACATCTAAAAAAGGGCATCTACAATTATTTATGAGAAATGCTCAAGTCAAGTAGAAAAACATTTCACAGAATATGTACATTCCTTTTGAGCACTCAGAATGGGACAGCACATTGCCATGATAGGCTGTCAGCTATGCTAACCCTTTGCTTCCACAAATGCTGCTGAACCACATCTAACAAGTCTCTGAAATCCGGCAAGGTTGAAATTTGGGAGGGGATGGAATGGGGCAGCATCTATATGAAAGGAGAAGAAAATGTACCATTTATCTTTAGAACAAAGTTTGGGTCCAGTGGCACCTTTAGGATCAACAAATTTTTATTCAAGTTAAAAGCTTTTATATGCAAGCACAATATTTCATATACGCTAATCTTTGTTGGTTTAGTATTAAATCAGGGCACCAAAGTACAGTGGTCGCTCATGGGGTTGGTCAGAGAGAATATCCCAGCTCCCATTGCTGACTGGGGAGGGGAGATAGAGCCTGTTACCAGCCCGCATTAGAAGACAACAACAGAGCTCCCAGGATCACAGCTTCAGCACTATGCAATCATTCAGCTATGGAAGGGTTAGCAGAACCCAGCAATTGCAAATGATCTCATCTACATCAGGTTTTCCCAGCCACTGAGTAGCTGAATGACTGCATCAGGCTGCAGCTGTGGCCCCAGCAGCTCTGTTGTTGACTCCTGGTGCCCTCTCCTCCTGCAGTGCTCAATGGTGGGAGCTGCAATATTCCCTTAGACCCAAATGCCGGAGTGGCTATGAATAAGAGTCATGCCATCCAAAGCTCATGCATGTTAACTATTGCAGCAGCTTTCAATCTGCTTCCCAATGTACATTAAGTTCTGCAATCACCAAATTGTGGCAACTCAGTGGAACAAGAATGTTTAAAAGCATCTATTGTTTAATGGACCCTGTGAACACTGCAGCAACATCATTTCATGCAGCAAATGCTATGATGAAGTGCATGCGGGAAGAACTCTATCCGTCTAACAACAAATACTATACTGCTGTTTGAGTAATGGGGAAATAAATATCTCTGGAAAGCTTTAAAGGCACATGCAGACTATGTGCTACACATGCAAAACAAACATCCTCTGCCTGAAAAAGCCCATTTTATAGTCCTTCCCAGAAGCAGATCCGAGGATGGGTAATGTTTGTAGAAAGCTAAGACTGATTTTACACAAGCCGCTGCTCCGCCCCCACTCTTTCCTTTCTCTTGATTGCATGTGTCAATTTCCCACTATGTGCTCTGTGGCCACACCCGCAGCTTCACCCAATTTCCTCCGCTTCTTCGCAGTCCTTTTTTTTGAGGATCTAAAAGACGTGGAGGAGATCGGGCAAAGCTGCTCTAACTCGTCCTCGAACATGAGGATGTGTTAGAAAACACTGTGGGTCAAAATGTGGCTGCGGAGCTCATAATGGGAATTGATTCATGAAATCGAGGGAAAAGGAAGAGCCGGGGCGGAGCAGCAGCTTGTGTGAAATCGGTCTTAGAATGGGTAATGTGTGTAGAAAGCTTAGAATTAATTCACTTTAGTAATGAATGACTCACTTTCTCTAGTGTAGATGGCGACCTAAGAGAGATGTTCTAATGACTGGAATGAATTGGAAGATGAGATGAGCAATGTAAACCATGGATGTGTGAGGAGGAGTTATGCACTTCAAAAGGCAGAGTCCTCTTTTCACACCACTGTGTATACAGCCAGTCCCTCAGTGACCAAAATAACAAGATGAACTTAGTTTTTTCAAAACTTAATTGCAATGTCACATTCACTCAGTGTCAGTGCAAAGATAATGGTCCATTAGGCTTCTTTACATCTGAAATAAGAGAGAGCTTGCAAGTGTCACACTAAGAAGTGCTTGCAGCACTATGGAAGTGCATGCTTATAATACACAATGCAGAGAAAATAAAAGCATGTCATGCCAGTTATCCTGCTAGCAAAACATAAGCAGTGGCTTGGCGTAGATCATCTAAGGATAGAGCAATCTGTAGGAAACATTAGCATCTACAAGAATGGAAACTCATGACCTACAAAACACTGCAATCAGATATTTGTAAAGCCAGTTGGAAAATTAGCATCTTGAGCACAAACAGGGTCATGCATTTCTTTAAGCAATTTCTGTCCTGGCTTTCCAAAATCTTCAAGCCAGCTTACAAGGTAAAATCATTATGTGTAAAACAAACTGCACAAAAAACCCCACAGTATAGCAAAGAGAAAACAGCAGTAGCATTTTTAAAAGAACAATCAGCACTGAAGAAGCCATCATTCAAACACCTGGGAGAATAACAAGGCCTTAATGGTAATCTTTTTAAGTGTCCCAAAGCATTCTGCAGTTGGGATTCCATCTCTGAAGAAACCCTGTCCTTGATCTTAAGCTTTCTAATATCAAAAAATGGGGCACCAGAGCAGAGCCTTTCAAGGTGGACTCAGAACACAGAGACGATCACCTGGGAATAGATGGTCCCTCAGATACCTTGGTACCAAGCTATTTAGGGCTTTACTGATCAAAATCAACACTTTGAATTGTGCTTAGGGACACAATGAAGGACACTGAAGATCTTTCAGTGATGGTGAAATATGTTTAGTTCAACAACTCCTAGTTAACAATTAGGTAGCCATTTTCTGAACCAAGGGATGTTTTTGAACAGTTTTCAAAGCAGCCCTATGTACAAGTACACTGCAGTAATCAAATCTGGATGTTACAGAGCATGGGCAAGAATATTCCTGTCCAAGAGGCAGCAAGCTGGCACATCAACCCAAGCTGGCAAAAGATGTCATGAAAAGTAACAACATTCCAAAACAAGAGTTGGTCTAATAGCACTCCCAAGCTGTGAGCATGTTTGTTAAGACAGAGTACAACCCTATTCAGAACATGCTGAACATCACATCCATTGTCCATTATGCCACTCACCAGCAGTACATGTGAACCAACACCATATCTGAACTTCAGTTTGTTAGTTCTCAGCCAGCCCTTTACTAATTTCAGCCACCCTTGTGCAGATCATTCACAGCCTCACCAGCAGGGCTATTTTTGAGCAGGAATGCACAGGAACAGAGTTCCGGCTGGCTCCTGAGTTGGCCACACCCAGCAGGAACTCATAGCATAATAGGCCACGCCCGACAGCAGAAACTCATTAGGATTGGCTACATTAGGGGTGTGTGGCCTAACATGCAAAGAAGTTCCTGCTACAAGAAAAGCCCTGGGTTTTGACAACAAACAAGGGAAACAGAATAAGAAGCAAAAGGTGGGTGTGGCTGGACGACCACACTTCTAGTAACATGGGGGTGTGGCCTAATATGCTATTGTGCTGTGCTGTCAGGAGTGTGGCCTAATATGCTAATGAGTTGAGTGAAGTTGAGGTCTCCCAGTACAAGGGACCTGAAGGTCCTCCACAACAAATCTGAGACCACTGTGATCAGGCCAGAAAGGGGAACAGTTAGGCAGCTGGTATACTAACAGAACTTCTAATCTGTTCCAATAGTGTCCATCACCAGATAAAAGCACTTAAAACTGGGCTTCTACAACACAAGACTGATGATAATGGAGACTGAACTCTGACAGACCACAAGAACTTCTCATTGTTCTTCTAGTCCATGATGATGCAGAACCATGAATTTATGAGGACAAAGTACAGTGATAGATTAATCTCAGTAATGCAAGTTAGATTAGCACCTTCATCCAGATAGAAGTTTTTGCATGTGTGGCATTAATCAACAGGCAGAACTGGCAGAGCAAACTGGGTTACCTTGGTTATGACAGTTACAGGTGGGTAGTCATGTTAGTCTGTAGTAGTAGAACAAAATTTCAGTCCAGTAGCACCTTAGAAACCAACAAATTTTTCCATGGATAAGCTTTCATAAGCCACAGCTCACTTTGTCAGATAAGAGAGTTATGATGAGATACCTTGGCTGCAATGGGGAATGAATGGAGGTCAATCTTTGACTGCCTGACACCATTTGTTCTTCATTAGTGTACTGAAGTCCTGTTGCCATACACCTCTTTGCCCATTATTACACCAACTGGCTCATTTCCCCTTCCCAAGAGAATCACGGCTACCATAACCTGTACATATATGCAGACAGAAGGGTGTGTGTGTGCACGCGCATGCACTAGTTGCAATTTAGATTGGCCTACCAAGGCCTTTTCCCTTTCTCCTTCACAAAGAATAATGCCCCATCCGCATTAAAGTTTTCACAAAATAGTCATGTTGACCATAGGAAAGGGCTTGGTAAGCTGGATATCTTGCTCTCTTGATCTAGAGCAAAACTGAGAAAACACTGCAATCACAAAGACACGCAGGAACAACATATACACACATCAGCCAATGAGTGGGGGGAATAGGGCTGCCAGCCTCCAGGTGGGGCCTGGGGATCTCCTGCTTTTACAACTGATCTCCAGCTGACAGAGATCAGCTCCCCTGGAGAAAATGGCTGCTTTGGAGAGTGGACTCTATGGCATTCTACCCTTCTGAAGCCCCTCGCCTCCCCAAACCCCACCCTCTCCTGGCTCCACCCCCAAAGTCTCCAGGTATTTTCTCACCCAGACTTAGCAACCCTAGGGGGGAAGGGGGAGTGAAGCAAGAAAAAAATCTTTAAAGCCATAGATCCCCAAAGAAAACAGATTAATGTGTTCTAAACCTATGCATCTGAGTAAATTATCTGTTTATATTATAGCAGAGTCCAAGCCTTTCTTATGGGAAAACAGCTAGTATTCCAGCAGTAGTCTTAAGCATTCAAAGCACAGGGGGGCTCAACAAGCATGATTTGCTTTTTATGCCCTCATATATGCTTTACTGCTTAGCTGGCTTCTACTTCACAGGACAAAAATCAGATTTAACATTACCCCATGAAAAGTATGAGGAGGGAGAGACAAATGAGGGAAGTTGACATACATGTGACCCACCCTCTTGCATTCTGAATTTTTGTTTTAACTAAAAGCACTCTAAACAGCCAAGGCCCTATGCAGCCTAGTGTTTTAGAAGTTCGCATTTCCTTCACTGTTGTCAACCAGTCATGATCTACCACACAGTGATTTACTGTATTTTTTGCTCCATAAGACTCACTTTTTCTCCCAAAAAAAGTGGGGGGGAAAGTGTGTGTGTCTTAAACCCCCCCTCACCTTTCCCAAGCCACGGCACCGAGCAGAGCTAGGTGCGTCTTATGGTCAGGTGCGTCTTATGGAGCGAAAAATACGGTATATATTTTATTATATACCGGACACCTTTCGTTAAGTCCTAGAGACATTGCTGAGAATTCTAAATACTTGCTATATACTTTATATGTTGTCTTAAGGTTCTCATCATAATTGTTTCCATTGTACTTTTGATACTGACTGTCTGCTGCCTCCTGCAAATTATTGGTAAAAGACACAAGACCCAATCTTAGACCACTTCCTTATTATATTGTCCCCTCAACTAAATCCTGATGCAGGTTTTCACTTTAAATCACTGCTTAGGATGTTTTGACACAGTAGGCCTGAAAGCTTGCTTTTAGGTTATTGTGTAAAACTGCAAACATGCATTTTTTTCAGTGTTCCAGCTTCAGCCTTGAGAAAGTTAACTTACAAATCTATGGTTTTATGTCTTGAATAAATGCCGTAACAAATGGAACAAAGTTTGCAACAATTATTCTTTGGGATGCCTGAAGGTGTCTAACATCACGCCTAGAGAGAAAATGAATTAGATGGTTTAAAAAAGTCATGTGAGAGGCTGATGCAGTTGTGCCTATTTAAGATAGCAACACCCTAAAACCCATAGATCTCACAAATCTGGGTTGTGGAAACACTGTTGTATAATTTCTGAAAAGGCTTGATAAGAATGTTAGAAATTGCATTTTATATTTAAATAGAGGATTAGTAGGAGAAGAGATTACATCTATACTTATTTATTTATAATCTATTATTATTATTATTATTATTATTATTATTATTATTATTATTATTACCACCCAATCCCTGCTACTGCAGGGCTCTGGGCGATATACAATCACGATAAAACATCAAACATAAAATAACATCTGCTAGTGTTTTTTGTACAATTCAGGTTTATTTAATCTGTTCCAGAGTAACTAGAGTGATTGTAAATAAAGTTCTTAAAAGACAGCATTGAATGATTGTGGCTGGGTTACAAGGTTTTCACCAGGACCTGGTATCTATCCTGAATGACCAGAGGAAATTCTGATCATTCTTCACACAGCTTTTTCATTTAGTGGTTAATGGACTGCTTTAAAACAGTCCAAGAGACTTCTGGTTTCCATGTACTATTTTAAGTAATGTCTTCCCAAGGGTGGGGGTAACAACACAGCCTCTTGTACTGTGCCTCTTGCTTATTGCTTTTGCCTCGGCTACTACTATTCCTTACTGGACTTATATTTCACTCATTCTGTCACTCCTTTAAACAAGTTCTATTGAGAAATCTTTTCAAGAGCTCTTTGGAAGTCCACATAAATCAAGTGTGCTTCACTCCCTTTACTGCATGGCTTTAGTAACCTTTTGTACAAGACAGTAAAGTCACTTCCACTGAAACTGTGCTACCTTATAGTGTATTACCATGGCTCTAATTGGAAAGGCATCAGATTCGCTAGATTCCCCCCATTTTCCTTTGTTTCTAATCAGAATTTAATTTAAGAAACTCTTCATAATAACCATGCCATTTACACTCTCATTCATCATATTAGAAGAAAGCACAATGACAGGAAACAAATGCTGCGGGCAGTTCAGCATTGTTTTACCACCACTTGTGTCAATTTTAACTACATCACAGAGAGATTCTGCATTAAGCGACACAATAATGAAAGCTCTGTGTCACCTTTGCAACCTCTAAAAGCACAGCCTCTTTGTAAATTATACAGCTGCTATGACTGTTTAATTTCTGACATGGATGATGCTGGGGCTGAAGCTCTCCTAGATTACATTTGCTCTGCTTTAAAAGCCTCCTCTTTAATGCCAGGTGAGCTGGAGCTGGCTAGGGTTGCCAAGTCCTACCTTTATTGTAGCGGGGGGGGGGGGGGGAGTCCGCTGCCGCTCGGGAGTCTTCTTGCACGTGTGCTTTGCCCGTGTGCGCACCACAATGACATCACCCGGAAGTGACGTCATTGCATTGGGCACGTTGGGGCAGGACCTCTCTAATTCGAGGGAAAACCATAGAGTTTTCCCTCAAATTATAGAGCATCCCCCCGAATCGTGCCCGACACGATGACGTCACCCAGCAATTTGGGGATGGGGTCCCCCCCCGGCGACCCAATCCCGGCCAGTGAGGAGCAGGCCACTGGAGCGGGGGTTTCCCCACCCCCGGGGGGACTTGGGAACCCTAGAGCCGGCTGTGTTGAAGAATAGGCCTGTTGCCCAGAATAAAGTGACACAGAAGCATTTATATAGTCCAATTCCAACCTAATGCAGTACAACAATACAAATGAAGCTGGGCTTCCACAGAATGAAAACATCTTTCAGTGAGAGCCAGTTTGGTGTAGTGGTTAAGTGCGTGGACTCTGATCTGGGAGAACCGGGTTTGATTCCCCACTCCTCCACTTGCACCTGGCTGGATGACCTTGGGCAAGCCATAGCTCTGTACCAGCTGTTCTCTCAAGGACACTTGTCTCAGAGCTCTCTCAGCCCCACCTACCTCACAGGGTGTCTGTTGTGGGGAGGGAAAGGGAAAGGAGTTTGTAAGCTGCTCTGAGACTCCAAGTGAAGGGCGGGGTATAAATCCAATCTCTTCTTCCTCTTCTCTTCTTTTTCTATCCCAACTTTCTGCTCCCCCCCCACCTGGCAGCTATTTGACACACCCAAAAGAGCATGGCTCAGCACCTCTAGGAAAGCAGGTGTTTGAAAATAGTTATTCAGTTGCATGTGGCCTTTCATTCCTGATCTATGAATCATCCACAAAGTCCTGAAGAGGTTCAGGAAGCGACGACGACTTCGGAAGCTTCTGTGAGACATGTCTGCAAAGCCTTTAGAACATGAGATAATTTTTGAGCGCAACTTACCACATGGCATGCATGTAAGTTGGAGGTAGACGAGGGCTGCTGACAGGTGTGCAGTTGTAAGACCGCATGATCCTTTCTGCCAATAAGAAGTTACGAAAGAGGCTTGCTACAAGTAGGTCCTGCCGGAAGAGTTTTTGGAAAAGATCTGCCAAAAAAAGACACAAGTGGTATGGCTTGTATAAAAAGAAGGGAAGTGATAAAAACCATGATAAAATTAGAGATCTGAATATGTGAATGTTTTCTGGCAAGCAGGGCTGCTGAGAAGGGAGAAATAAGAGAGCCATAATCATCCTGGGAGCTCAAAGAGCCAGTCAAATCATGAAACTTGCTTTTCTATTATGCTTGGGATGGGTCTTGGTAATGGTAGAGGGAATCTTTGTCTTGGGGCCCATAGTGATGTTTGCCAGCCCAGCTGGCAAAAGTTATTACTGCAATAGTAATATCCACCAATATCCACTTACATTTTAAACACACTAACAATCGCTAAAGTTTTCAGCTGAATCTTTAAACCTCGGCATCAGTACTACACTTTTGCATGGTTTCTACTGTTACAAGATACTAATAAAACTCTCTAATCAAGCTCAGCTTGAATGCCACTGCCTCCTGCCATGTGATAGCTCCTCTAATTCTAAGGCTCGGGCATCAAAGCTTCATCAGCAAATACCAGTGGAGACCATATTTCCTGCTAGGCTAGGGGGTGCTGGCACACAAAACTGTAACAGGCAGTGGCGGGATTACTGCTTTCAACCCACAAGGCATTCTCCCCTCCATTGGAAACAATGGAGGGTTGGGGGCACCTTCTTCTGGGGCCTGTAGAATTGGATCCCCTGGTGCAATCTTTTTGAAACTTGGGGGGAGGGGGTTGAGGAGAGGCACCAGCAGCTATGCTGCAAATTTTGTGCCTGTATCTCAAAAAACAGCCCTGCCAGAGCCCAACATACCCCCAGATTGATTCTCCATTATAGCCTATGGGGGCCAATTGACTATAATGGTCCTGTTGCCATACAGACACTTCAGATGGCATTATTAAAGACTCTTAAATATGACTGCTTTGCTGAACTGTGAAAAGTGTGTGCCAGGGCAATGGACAGAGCTGTGTTCCCAAGAGAAATGCCTATACTGAACTATGGAATGTATACTGTGGCCAAGGGGAGCCTTGTGCCTAAGAAGTATGCCAAGCCGGATGCGGACTCGGGAATACAGAAGCCTTCTGCCACTGAACTCCTGCATCCACCCCAAGCACCAAGAATCCAGACCAGCAGCCCTGACCTCCATGCACGCAGAAACAGCAGCAGATCAGAAAGGAAGCCATGCTCTGATAAAGGACAGATGTTCCTGAACAGAAGCCATGAGGGACTCTCTTCTTCACCATGCAGCATTCCTCCCCCCACACCTTTGTGTGTTAGCTTCACCTGGGAAAACACACATTCCTCTCTCTCCTGAGCCAGCCTAAGGGATGTGCCCAGCTACAGACAATAGCAGCGATCCAGTCTTCCTTTCACCCATCAAGATAATGCCACTGTCGAACATCATTAATCCGAAGTACTGGCCCTGCAACGTGATTGGTCCTTCTCTCCTTTGTCTCATCCCCTTCCCCCAGAGGTGTCACTCCTTGCCAACCATTAATTTTCAATTGCCCAGCTATTAATCCTTTTATGCCCCATCCAGAGTTTAAGTTTTTTTCCTAGTACTTCCTAGGACCGGGTGACCACATGAGCCTTTTGCCTCAGGTCACATTTTAGATATTTAAGGAGAGCCTTCCCTGAGTTCACTCTCTTACCTTTTGCCTCTTTCTCTCCTGACCCCATTCTACCTTGTATGGTTCTAAATCTAGGCCTGTTTGGAATCAGTCCACATGTGTTGCTGGTCAACTCACAATCTCTTCCTCCTTATTGTGTTTTTCTTTTTCGCTGCATCATCCAAGTGTCTTGTCGGACTGGTAAAGTATTACCCCACCAACAATATTCCTGCTCATGCAAATGTCTCTATCCTTTCAACTCTATATTCCTAGCTCTGTACTGTGTGTGTGAATGTTTATTATTTGTATACTTTAAGAACCTTTAGTACATAAATCATTATTTTAGCTACACAGTCTCTGCATCTATTCGTGGGCTCTGGGAATTCTGACTCCCATATACACCGGTTATGTTCCTATATTTTATGCCTATTGCCATTTGATATTCATAATTCCTTAAGCTTAATAATAAAATAAGGCAATTTGGCTAACAGTCCCCATAGCGAACAGCCAGGGAAAAAAGATATATCTTTTTTTGCACACCCCATTATACTTTTCAGTATGATTTGTAAGCTGCCTAGAGTCACAGGTAAAAGTAGGATATAAATATCTGAATAAATAAGTAGCTTGGGCAGGTTGATAACATTTAAGCAACTTCCTGTTTGTTAGGTTAGGCAGGGTTCTGACAGTGATTGTTCCTCCTCTGTTATGTTGTTGCTGTTCAGTCGCACAGCTGAGTCAGACTCTTTGCGACCCCATGGACCACATCATGCCAGGCCCTCCTGTCTTCTGTCATGTTCCGGAGTTTGTTATACTTAACCTGTAATGCTGGTTGTCATATTTCACTAAAAAATACAAAGTAGACTGCAAGAGTGCCCCCCCCCCAAGTGCTGATATGTTTTCTAAAGCTCAGGATAGGGTGACGGCCTGAGGATAGGTCTACCAATATAATGGACTGGAGTGGGTAGACCTGTTCTCCGGAGGTCAGATCTACCAATACAGTGGAGTAGGACGGGTAGACCTGTTCTCTGGAGGATAGGTCTACCAATATAATGGAAAGGAGTGGGTGAAATATGACTTGATTCTATTTTCTCTTATAATGTTTAAACTATTCTTAAAATATAGTTTGAATATAATTTAAAATAATTTATTCTGGGAATTTTACAAGGTTATGGAAGTAATCTAAAAAAATTAATTTATGCAATAGTCAAATGTAGACTTGCTCACAACTTTAATGCTACTAGCTTTTTTCGCTCACAAGGTAGAATTTCTGCTCACAACACTGTGGGGCTTAGAGGGAACATTGGAGACCAAAGTATGCAAATACAAGAGGCACTGGATATCATAGAGGAGCAAGGTGTGGGGAGACGCTATTTTCTCTGTTCAAAATATTTATTTTTTCTTTTGGGATTCTCATTACTTCCTATTTTTTCCCCATTGTGTTTTTTTTTTAGTTTCAAACTCCTGCCCCCTCTATTATTGTCAACCTACATATAGCCAGTGGTTTAGCTGCCAAAGTCTTACCTCTGGGTAGGACGTTCCATGCAATTGTGTCTGTGATGGCTGTAAAGATCCAATTCAGTTCTCCCAGAGGTGTTCTCCTGTCATTTAGTCTTCCAGGAATTCTATTTAAAAAAATGATGAATTTTTATTGTTAAAGAGACATAAGCTACATTTATAGCAATGGCCATAAGACTACCATTTCCATTTTAGAACAGCAACCATGGTATCCACATTTTCCAAATGTACAGTGTGCATTATCTTGACTTACCTGACCAATAAGAATTTCCTTTCACATGGCAGTTCATCTCATGTACAGTTCCCATTTTCCCAGACTACAGCTTCTGCCATCTAAACTACTCAGTGGATTTCAAATGCTCGAATTAAGAACACCATCAAGAAAATAAAAATGCTAGATAACCACAAAGGCTCTTGCATAGTTCAGAATACATGGTAATAAACCAACGGGGGAATATTTTTACAATCTGTTTTTCTAATTATTCAGTAAGGGCAACCTGCAAATTAAAACACTGAATGAATTGTATAACCAGTCTTCTTTGAGAAAAGGCAACTAGGAAAGTAATGGAAAATCTAAGCAAACATAGTGCTACAGGGCATTACTTTTGTAATCACTCTACTTCCCATAAAGCAAGCATTCTATGAGTCTGACATCACAATACAAAAAAATGGAATAAAGTAACAATTATATTACAAAGTTTATAAACAGCAATGGCACCATAGCATAAAGATCCACCAACATTTTTAGCTTGCCCTTTCTCCAATAAATGCAGGGCAACGTCCATGAGCCTTCCCTTCCCTCTAGTAAAAAACTAAATGCTGCCTCTTCGTGCACTACTGCCAACAGGAGGCAGCAAGAGGAGCACCAGCACCCATTGTTGGCCCTAGTGGCCAGGTCTGAGTTGAATGGTCTCTGCAGTGTTGGTATAGCTACTGGAGCTTGGCTCTGCTTGCTCCTGGCTGCCAGCAGCTCTCCAAGGCAGTGGTCCACAAAGAACCTTCCATGTAAGTGAAACAGCCAGCCCACACACACAGACATACCGCTTTCTATCTTTCACATTCAACAACAGTAGTTACTGGATAAAGCTTGTATTTAAATAAAGGGAATTTCTTCCCTAACGTGTAAATCTTCTAAGTACATATAACCCACAGGGATTCTCTGCAAAGGAGATGCTGTGTTCATTAAGAATATTAGATTCATTAGGCAGGAACATTTTTTTTCCTGCAATCCCCATATGCAAACCAACTCTCTCAAAAGGTTCTCATTATAATTTCAAAGGTAACAAACCTTATAAGATGCTCCTTCTAACCAAGAAACTCTGAAATGCCAAAAAGCATGTTGGAGCACTAAAGTTGCAGATTGGTGCCTAAACTCAACTAAAAAAAAAATCACACAGGATTAGCAAATGTTAGTGCTCAGACACTGATTTAGGATTAACTTTCCGAATCAAGATGTTTTAGGGAAGCTGAATTTATTTTTACCAGGAATTTCAGTGTCTAAGAGCTGAGTGCTGAAAATTATGGGCAATATGGAGCATTTTACTATCCATTTTTGGGTTGTTTTTAGTACAATATTTTTAGTTGTGTTTATATAAGTTTATTGCTAGAACAAGTGTAAACCACCCTGAATGCATGCTCTGAAAGGTGGGCTACTAAATTTTAAAATGAACTACTATATTAATTACTGATTCTAACTGCAATGCTTGTTCCAGTGAAGGGAGAAGAATTAATCAACTAATAACGTTGCTATTCTTGTTTGCATATGCAACACAGCTCAGTTAGAACAACAGTTGGAAGAGGAGGAAGTGCAGTCAAGCAGAGAGCCCTTCCAAAGCCTCCTTTCCAATGAACCACACAACTGTGAATCTTCCCTCATCCCTACTCCAAATTTCCATGGTATTTCAGTGTTCTCTATTTGCCTGTTTCATTGACACTAATCAATTCTGGGCACAGCAGCTTCCCAAGTAACAATCTCTAGCCTACACTGTTCACATCCCCAGAGGCTTGATGGAAATTGCACTAGCGCGGATTCACAAGGTTGAGCATTTGGGGGTAAGAAATCAATCTAAATCTCTGCAAACACTGGAATGTTTACACAGTGACCCTCTCTCCAGTGAAG
Source organism: Lepidodactylus listeri (assembly GCA_029233225.1). Lineage (NCBI taxonomy): Eukaryota > Metazoa > Chordata > Lepidosauria > Squamata > Gekkonidae > Lepidodactylus > Lepidodactylus listeri. The sequence continues at coordinate 528,383 of JARCFY010000044.1, read as the reverse complement.
TAGAACTGACAGCAGCTCAAGGTAAGTTTAGCAGTTGATAAAGCAGCCAATGATTCTGCAATTAGTTTACTGGAGATTAGAGAAGCCATATTGTGCGGTACTATAAATGCTTAATAGACCATGTATTCTCTGCAATTCACTTCTGCGTATCAAAGGTGCACATGCAAAAAGGATGAGGGACCCTTCTATTGTGAAGAGAGGCTGTAGAACTTTATTCCATCCATCAAAAAGGGAGCAACAGTGGTATTTTACAAATATTTTTGGACCAACAATAATATCACTGCTTAAGTCTCCCACATCTGGTAACATCCATCAAGTTCTCAGCAGATGGAAAATAACTAACAGCAGTCCATATCGACTTGTAGAAACACCATAATCAGTATTAGCAGTTTTTTTTCACTCATTGTCCCTGCAAAATGTTGTGCCCCAAGTAGGGTGTTTTTTTTGGTGAGTATTGTGTGTGTATGTGCCTGGAAGTCATGGTTGACTTCTGGCGACCCCCAGTGGGGCTTGGATGTTTCAGAGAGGTGACTTACTATTGCCTGCCTCTGTGTCCCAGCCCTGGTATTCCTTGGAGGTCTCCCTTCCAAGTACTTACCAGGGTCGGCCCAGCTTAGCTTCCGAGATGTGACAAGGTCGGGCATGCCTGGGTTATCCAGGTCAGAGCGTGCCTAGAGTAGGATTGAGTTTTGCTGGGCAAAACTACTGACTGGCTTTATAATCACCTAGAAGGTACTGGCAAAATGGCAAGTTTAATACAATGGAACTTTTCTGAAATCACATAAATAAGATTTTTAAAAATACTGAAATTCAAACATAGAGTTAAAATAAGTGTCTGCTTATGTCCATGTGAAGAAATGCATTTTTTTCTTTGGAGGTTTGAAATGAACAAAACCTTTACTTCAAGTTTTAAAAGTTTTCCCTCCTCTTTGGGCAGAGAACAGGCAGGAAGGGAGGAAATCAGTTCTATTGCTTTCCAGACTTACCTCAGACCACCTAATAGATCAAGACAATGTGATAGTCAACTCCCCCCCACACACACTAGCAGGGAACAGATATTTGGAGGAATTAAATACCAGAGAGGCTTCAGGAAGGAAATTTCTGGAGACATCAGGAAAAGCTTCCTTGACCTGGCCTGACTGGGTCACTGGGAGGGGAAAGGGCAAAGATAAAACTCCTGGGAGCAAGGAGGAAGGTCTCTTTTGCGCTGGGTCCATCAGAGCAGACAGAACTCTTAGCTGAGGTCTGGAGGAGGCAGCCATTGGCCATGTACTGGCCTGGAGAACTACAAAAAACTTCAAGGTAATGGTAACACTCTAGAGATCTACAACATCCTAAACTAAGGAGCCTGTCCTATATTTTAATATCTGATAGGGCATGTATAGAGAGAGGGACAGAGGATTTGCATTTTACCCATTTTTTAAAATCCCTTGCTCAGTCTGGTGCTGTGCTAAAAGTATGCTTGTGAACATTTCCTTCTTTTTTTGAATTTTAAGAAATTTATTAACACAAAAACAAATACAAGAAAAAGTCATTGAACTGAGGTGTATAACAAACATTCATAATAACCAGGACTCTAGTCCAAGGTATAATACAGCCAGAAGGAGCAAGCAAAAGAAGGGTGGTTTAAAGAACTATAGTTCTCATAATGATTCCAATAGTGTTATAGCCATTGCTGCAACTGAGACGAACATTTTTTTTTAACAAATATTTTATAACTTTTGATGCTGGTAGTGGTTTTCTGTACCACACAGACCTCCACTGTCTTGGACACGCTATTTTAAAAGGAGCGCTGGGGGAAGGCAGGCAGTTAGCAAGTGGCTATTCCTCCAAGGGAACAGAAGGCAGTAAACTGTTCCCATGGTGACCAGGCGCTGGGCAGCGGGAGACACAGAGGCAAGGCCTCAGATCTTGGAAGGGAAGCTGGGAATCCTGACCCTCCCAGTGGGCAATTCCTACAAAGATCAGGTGGCAGTGGTAGGTTACCAGAGAGAGAGAGGGAGAGAGAAAGAAAAGCCTTTCCAGTTGTTGAGAAAACCTTGGAGGGCAGTGTGGAATAGGGCCTGCAGGCCAGAGCAGGCCTGTTCCGCCACAGTCCAGGCACCACATAATCCAAATAAAAGATTTACACTGCACCTGGACTATGTTAATTCCATAGTGGAACAAATAGGTAAGCAGCACGACTGAATGCTTTCCTTGATCTGCTTGATTTGTGATGGAACAGCCTGCAGTTCCTATGGACTAGTAGACCATTTCTTTTTTTAGGGCCCCGTTGGTACAGAAACGGCAGCCTGTGAACATATTGCTTTATAACAAAAAGACATATGACTGTCAGAAAGGATAAAGGTACTTTTTCAGCCACCATCAGCCTTTGCTATGGAAATATACTCCAAGAGGTGCCCCCTCCCACAAGACGATTCAAGTGCTTCAGGGCGAAGCAAATGGTCACAACACTTGGAACTGAAATATCACACCAGATACTCCAGCTCTGTTACAGTGCGCAAGCAATATGCATGTTTGCAACGTCACTGCCCTACTGATGCCATCTACTCTCTTCAGCATTCTGCCAAATCATTCCATTTCTGGCACTATCCTGTAACTCAGGGGGCGGGTGTGTGCAGACCTCATTCAGAACTTTCTCTGTGCTGGCTCAGAGCTAACACAATATGGCACCCTTCCAGAAAATATCTCTGTTGAGAAAGTCTCAGGGATCAGTTGCAATTAGAGCCTGGGAAATGTGCATTTGGCTTGGTTACGATGTGTAAATGGGGAGGTAACAACATAAATTTACCTCATTACAATAATATGCACTACAATGGATCTTTTCAGAATGTAATAAAAAGGCAGATGGGAGTCTCTCCTGGAGCTCTGAAGCTTAAAGTGACACAACCAAGCACTTTGCTGTCTGACATAAATCTCTTTATAGGCTGCCTTGAACCATTGCTGTGCAGGAATCAGTGCAACCATCCTCTGAATGGACCAATTAAGCATCACACAGAGATGCTCACAGGGTTTAATTTCTGTAAAATCTCATTATTTGTAAAACTCTTACAAGCTTGAAAATGTCCCTGTCCCTAACAATTATAGTTGGGGGTGGGGGTTTCAATCTGGCAAGCAATGTAGTTCCTCCTGTTCAGGAACATGAAATATTTCAGGAGAGAAGACACACAAAAACACACAAATTCTAAATGAATTAAAAAACCCTACTCAATTCACAGCAAACAAGAAAAGTTAATCTTTCACTGAAATAATAAAGTCATTTAAGCTGATTCAATGTCTGTGTCACAAAACACACCCTAAATGATCTCTTATGAAAGCAGCATATGGTACTCTGAATCAAATTTCATGTGTCCTTCATATTTTTAAAGCCTCCAAAAGATGATTAAATGGCTCAAGGTGCTCAGTTTGTCCAATCATTGAAGCGCTACACTATGTTTGAAATTGTCTGAAAGTATAAAGATACATATCTGTAAGAATGTAAGCGATCATCCGACTTCAAGAGAATATTTATCTGTGAACCTTGTTTTGATCCTCAACACATGACAAGGACACAAGTCCCCTTGATGTCAAATTATTTCCCTCATAACAGACAACTGCGATTGGAATGGTAGACTAATTTTTCAATGTTTGCGGATGTTTTTCCTGGGGGGTAGACTTGTATGCTGCAAAAAACCAGAAAACAAACCCACCACCACAATTCACCACTAATATCAAAATATGTCCTTGAACACCTGAACGATATTAGAAGACCAGAATATACCACATAAAGACCAAGATAAAAACAACTGTCAGGCTGCAACTTGCACAAATGCATTAACTGCCACTGAAATTCTCAGAAGACACTATGCTAATTCTTATGAGGTGTCAAAAATGGAAATTTTATCATTGCAGCAGATTCTGGCTTACTTTAGATATGAGACCCTCAGCTGCGAATTAAGAGTTTATTGTTAAGGGACAGCCTTTGTAGTCAGGGATGTAAAAACTTACAACTGTGAAGCACAGAAACTAACTGCCCGTTCACAATCTCGATATCATCTCAATCTTCATTTTTATATGCTTCAAAAAAAAATCACTGTGGACTTTTTGTTTCCCCTTCCTGTTTATTTGTTTTCTCTTCTCAGTGGGCTTTCTACCCTGTCCTCTGCCCCGATTGGTGGTGGTCCCAGCCATAGCAGACAAGGCTCCTTCTCTCTTAGACTCTGGCAGCTTCTCAGAAGCAATAGGTCATGAAAGAGAGACTAGATCTTGCTAGCTCAGATGGCCATTCTGTCCCTCTAGCCACCTAGGCAACCTTGCATCCAACCACATCAGCCATGCCACCGGGGGCTCATTCAACAAAATTTCAAAACATGAAATCAGCATGAATTTGAGAAACTAGAATTTATCAGGATGCTTTATTGTGCATACCTAGGTCTAAATGTAGACCCAGGTTGTCTTACTCACTTACAGCTGTTGAATTGGCTTTCCAATGCTAGGAAAATTTTGTTACTGCTAGTTACTGAGGCTGTGAATGATTACTATGTATCTTGTATGCAGCTGAGCTTTGCAGATATCACCGATAGTGTCTCTTGCACTGCATAGCTTTTTGGCCTCCTTTTTATTATATGGGCAACTAAAATGATTACGATAATGGAACACCTTTCCTATGAAGAACGGTTAAAGAGGCTAAGGCTCTTTAGTTTTGAGAAACGATGATATACACACCATACACTTAAAGAATCCACTTCATGCACTTGACGAAAAGCCCATAAAAGCCCATCTTTAAGATGTGACAGGACTCCTTTTTGCTTTCACCGTAGCACACTATTACCCCCCTAGAATATGTTCCAATAGGTGAGGTACCTGCATTGCCCACAGTTGTAACTATCACACCAGCATTATGATCTAGCAATATTAGGAGAACAGTGAGGTCTCTGAAACAGTGGGGCTGGTGGCAGCTAGATATATCTGCTTCTAAACAAATGATAGTTAATGAGGCTATATAAAACAACAGCTTCGTTACACTTCAACTGAATGCTACAAAATTTTGTCGAGTTTGTGACGAACTCATGCAGTGTAAGGCCAAAGTGTAATGAACCCACTGATATATGTAGCATTAGATACCATTTGAATTGATCCAGATGTATTCTGCTGCCACTAGCCCCATTACTTCTTGGCCATCACTGTTCTCTTTATGTTGCCAGGTTACAATGCTTGGGTGAAAGAAAAAGCCACAAATGTCAGAGCTTACCTTCTATGTAACTTGAAAAGACACAGCAGCTCTATCAGAGTTGAGATTTCAGTCCAAATTATCCTGTATTCCTTCAGCTTTCTGACTCTGTCGCAAGTCCTTCCAACTTCCCTTGCCCACCTACTTCTACCTTGCCTAGCCATTCCTACCTCTGGGGGCTATGCAGGGTTCTGTCTTAATCCTACATTCTCCATCTCTCTTCATTATCATCTATCATCCATTGCTTTCTATTTCTATTTTGTAGCTCACTTATTTTACACCATTTTACTTAAGCGTCTTTCCTTCTGACCCTCATCTCTAGCATTATCTTTCCACTTTCACATCATATACCCTGCCTTTATGTTCTATGGGGTTTCTTTCTTTCTTTAAAGCTCCTTTGTTTATTAGCCCCTGTTGTTCCCAGATCCCTAACTCCTCAGCCCCTTTCCCCACAATTCCCTCTATACTTCCTCTTGCCTCATCATACTTCCACTACACCTTGGCTGCTCTGCAATTTCATTCAGCCATTTGACTCGGGCCTCTCTGCCCCTTCATTTTCAGACCTCCTGGGACCTTTCTCTAGTTCTCAGCCTGCTCACAAGGCTCCTTCTTGCCACAGGACCTAATTGACTACTTTCCCTTCCCTTAGAAAAGATGGATTGCAGATAATCTGACATCTTGGCTATTTGAATGGTTCATGAATATTTTAAACTGTAACACCATCTCTGCTAACCTGTGTCAGAGGCTTCATCACCACAAGTGCAATACAATTTAGATGTTCTGGAAGAATATAATGGAATGGGATTTTTTTTTACAATTTTTTAATGAAGGATCAGAGCTATACTAAGAGATATAGAATTGAGCATATTCTTTTATTCTGATTCTAGGCATCATCGTTTTCTTGCTTTTCATATAATTGTGACAGATAGAGGAGAAAATCCTGAACGCTTACAGGCACAGAAGCATTTGTAGGACAAAACTGCTCCCATGTCTTATCAAAAGCATATCTGTGACTGAAGAACGGCATGGTCAAATTGCCTAAGCTTAAGGCTCACAAACAACAATTACAGGATGCAATATTACAGCTGGGAGTACATTGTTGTTGTTGTTTAAATTTCTGAATCGCCCCATCCCTGAGTACACAGGGCTCTGGCGATTTACATTAATCTACAAAAATACAGTTTAAAATCAACAATGTCAACTTTGAGAAGGAAAAAGTAGAAATCTTTCATTTTGTTTCTTCATCATATGCATGCTCAAATGAGAAGTGCTTCTGCAAGGTTCTAATTTCCAAATTTGTAACAAACAGAAGTTAAAAACTCAGTTCCAATTGAACATTGTTTCTAAAAAGTAATTTACAGTGATCAGTCTTGTGAGATAACACTGCTTGCATGTCCCCCACTCCCATGTTTCGAAGTTTGCAGATAGAGCCATGCAAAAAACCACAACAAACCCACAAACACCGCAGTTAAGAAAAGTATAAGTCAGCTGAATTAACACAGTACTTGGGGAAAGGAAGTTCATTTTGTTTCCTTTGATACCATCACATTATACTTTGACATTCACAGGACAGCTTTTGACACAGAAGACCAACTAAAATACATTTGTAATAGAAAAGACATACCACTTCCTTTCCTTCTTTTATCAGCTATTCCTGGCAGCCCTCCATACACTGCTCAAGTTCACCACAGTCTGTTGCAAGATTAGGACTATGGAAATGTCAGGGTCACTAAACAGCTTGTGCCAGGCATCATAGTCAAAATTCCTTCTTGAAAATCTGGCAAATACATATGACTCACTCACTCTCAACTATTGCAGGAACATCTGTCATCAACAAAACCAAGCTTCTCACCTCCATCGGGATACTAATTGTCCTGCATTTCATTGATGGGTGAACAGTCACACTACACAAACCTCATAATGCTGCAGATGTTCGCAAATAGTCACAACCTATTCTCATGAATGTTATCGAGCAAGTGATAACTGTTCAGAGAGCAGGATTTAACAAAACTGCAACTAGAACTTCTATCTAATTCTCTTTGGTTCTTTGCACTATCCATATCTCCACAGTTGTTGCAGCATGCTGTCATGGCCTATGGGATTTAATCCAAGAGCCTTGTGGCATGAAGCTAGGACTGCATGCCACATGGCAATGAAGCCAAAGCTGTGTGTACTTAGGCTTCATTGTCCTCTTCAGGCACAGAAGGGAACAGAGGCATGCAACAGGAGTATCTGTGACTGAAAAACAGGATTAATCCTCCTTAGCCAGGCCTGGTTTCTGTGCTAGAAGCATGCTTTTCTTCTCTTACCTGAAGAACAAAGCAATATCTTCTGGATGCTACATTTCAGTCTCAGAAACTAACCTGAAGGCTTTTGGGACTGGCACATACTATTTCAAATCCACACTTGGTTGTCAAGCTTATTGGATGACCCTGAGCCAACTTCCCTCCCTCTCTCTCTCAAGATAACAGAGTTATTGTGAAGAAAAATTGGGGAGTGGAAAACCTGAGAAGAATCTAGCATAGTGTAGTAGCAGTAAGAGCAGGGGTCATTTGGGGCCGGAACAAGGTGGAGCGCCGCTCCGTCAGCCCAGGAGTAGGCACTAGGGCAGCCACTGGCCGAATCAGATTCTCTGATCTAATTCGGCCCTCTGCCGAATTGCTGCCGAAATTCAGCGGCGGCTTTAAAAGCGGCTTGAGGGGAAGAGGTTTGAGGTAGAGGCTCCAAATTTGCAGGGTAGCTTCTGGGACCTCTCCTCGAAATACCCACCAAGTTTCAAGAAGATTGGACCAGGGAGTCCAATTCTACAGGCCTCCAAACAGGTAACCCCCATTCCCTCCATTGTTCTCTATGGTGGGGAAAAAGTAACTTTTTGTTACTTTAATTGTTTCACCCTTATCCAGAATGATAGCACTGTTAAAGTACCTCCAAACTTGAGAGTGCATTTCTAGTTAGGTCATTTATTTATATTAGGAAAGAAAACAGTGTTGCCATGAAAACCATCTTGTTGAGTATGATTTTTACTTTGCATGCACAATAGGCTCTTCTAGAGCCTGGCTTCCCTCTATAACAATGGCCATAAAACTAAATGCACCATTTCAATAAAAACAGTGATTTATACAGCCAAGCATAAACCTTGGAGAACATCCACAAATGCAGTCACAAAGCTGACTGTTCCCTCAACCTCAAGTACTAATGAAGTATGTTTTCCAGGTAAGTACACTTAGCATTTGCCACCACTGGAACCTGGCCACAAAAATGATAACCCCTAAAATAAGTTTTAAGAAAATTCTGCTGCATTGTGCCCTAAAGAAATCCATCCCTACCTTATTTAAACCACCTGTGATCTGTCTTCACAGAAAGACTGAAGGAAGTGCTGTCCCAGGGATAATACTACTTCAATCCAATTGGGTTTAAATTTCGTAACTAAGGATGACTAATTAAGATAAGCTCCCAGAGGCAGTGAGCTTGTCTATACCCAACTATTATCCCTTTGATATTATTATAGCACAAATGGAGACCCGCAAGAAACTTGCAGGATGGTTATCCCATTCCTCACACCTTTGCTTCCTCCCTTCTCCCCCTGCCTCTCTCATACTCTTTCTCCCTTCTGCCCCCCTCTTTCTCTCTCTCCTCCATGTTACTTCCTCTGTCTTCCTGACGCATCATCATTCTCTTTGGTTTTCTGCCTCCCCACCTCACCATTATTCTCTCTCTTTCTGCCCCCATCACTCTCCCAGCCTCCTGCCTGCTTCCCCCCCCCCCCCGCACACAGCAGCAGCAGCAGCAGCGGTGGTGGTTGTACTCCCAGCCACCCACCTGCTTCCTCTCCCCCCACTGCAGCAGTGGCAGCACGCTGGGAATCAGTGGCAGCACGCTGGCAATGGAATTCCCCAGCCTGGCACTGGCAACCCTTATCAGGCCTGCCCCCAAGGCTCCCTCCCTCAAAGCCCCAAATAGGCCAGGAAAGGGCCCTTTCCCCTCCCTTTTACTGACAGAGCCAGTTAGAAGCATTCCCCCCCCCCCAAAAAAAATTCTAATTTCTCACCATTGATGCCTGAAGTTAGATCCCTGCAGAGGCCATTTCAAAAGGTATTGGGGGGAATTTGACAGTCCCTGAAGGGTTTTCTTTACTTTTTGGATTTTTCTGCCAACCCAGGAAGGCCCTTTACTATGTAGGAGAAGCTGTTGGGGGAGAGTGAGCCCTCTGTTGGTACATTAACCTCCATAGAGACTGGGAACTTAAGCTGTTCACTCTGCGGTTATATGAAACAACTGAGCAGGAATTAGTACTGCAGAAGAAAGAGGCCAGACCCATCATCCTTAGTAAGCTAACTACCTATTACATTTTAGTATTTAGCTGAGTTTTAACAGTTCTATCTTGAGTAACACTCTTCTAAGACCACCGAAGTCAATGATTTTAGAAGGGTATGCCTGGGCTTAGGACTGCACCATAAAGTTTATTTTCAATGTTAGACAATTTTAAAGGTGCCTTTTTGCATGCAATAACATTCCATACAATAAAGGATTGCTAGGACTCAAGTACAGCAACTGGTGCAAAGAAAAGCACGGCGCTTGGGGTGGGTGGGTGAGCAGAGATGGATTGGCTGGCTGCATGGCCTGGCAGGGAGGAGCCTGACCTGGCAACAGCCAGCATGGAGCCAATTTGGGCACAGTGCAGGTCAACAGTGACAGAGCCTTGGATGCAAGAAATCGAAGGTCTGTCCCCGTCCCGTCCTCCTTCTTTGCTATTTAAAGCAGCTGCCGCTAGGCTCCGGTCCTCAGTTTGTCACATTTTTTTCAGAGAACAGAGCCTCGGCTGACTACATGTGACATCAACCACATGCCCGGTAGCAACCTGGCTTTGAAGGAACAGCAGCACAGGCAAGGAGGAGAAGTCGGGAGGTGGTGTGGGCATCTGGGCGACAGGCACCTTTCAGAGTACCCAGCAGGCTACAGCTACCACCACAGGCTCAGATAACGCAGCCATTTTGCAGGCCACTGAGTGTCTTGCTGAGCATTTTAATCAGATGAAGGCTCACCCTGCAGCCTTAGAACCTTCTACAAAGTTGGGCCCCAGGAGCTCAAGGAGGTTGTGTTCGCCGGCTGAGTCAAACTCTTTCAGTGTTTCCAGAGTCGGCACTCTTCCTAGACATCCTCCATCAAGGTGCAGTCACACCAAATGACATAAGTCCTGAAGGTCAGCATGGGACTGTGACATGTCCAGCAGCCTTAGCCCTTCTGGTGGTCTTCTTCAGAAGAGGACTCCATCCATGCGGCAGGAAATTATTGGTTGGTGGGAACTCATATCTCAGGCCTACCAGGTTGGGCTCTAAGGCACCAACACAGGGGGGCAGCCCAGACTGTTTTTTGGTGGGGTGGAACAATCCCAACGGGTTCAGGGATCTGCAACTTACAGTGACTTTGAGGACCCTCTGGGTATCCACCTTCCCCACAAGAACTGAGAGTGTATATTGGACGGGTATTATGTTGATGTTTTTTCCCTCCTCAAACTGGTGGGCCAAGTAGGCAAGCTGGGCCCCCACTCTGGAAAAAAAAGGCGTTGCCAAGGTGCAGAGCACACCTTCAGAATTGGCTTATTGGCTATGGGGTTTACATGGGAACAATAAAACCAGCATTTCTTGAACGTGGGTAGCATTTGACCAACCATGCACTCAATGTTCTCAGGGCCTGTTTGGTGGATGGGGATGGCCCCACTATTGAATATGACGAGGCGTTCCGTAAGAGGGCATCACATAATGAGCTAGCCAGATGGGATCTTTTAAGTGATAAACTCTGGCTGTTGACAGTGGGGCCGCACATGAGGGCCAGAACAGATCAATACAGGGTGAAAGCAGGTTATAAGAAGGACACTACCTGGCGTGTTTGCTAGGAAAACAACCGAAGGAGGTGCCAGTGGGTGTGTTGCAAATTTGAGCATAACTATGACGTGTGCTTCAGCCCTCACCCTATACCATCTTGCACAAGGGGTGAAAGTGTGTCACTGCCCTTTCACGGGGCCCGACCCTCCACCAGCTCCAGCAACAAAAAAGACGGGAGGGTCGGGTGCTGCCCTAACAGCTGCCTCAGGTTCCACTAAATGATTCTGCCTGTTCTCAATTACTAGACATGTCCTTGGCTCACACCCCAATTCTCCTGCCACCTCTCATACCTTTACTGTCCAGATATCCTAATAGGTCAGCAGCCAGTTAATTTTAGGAAGGTTTTAGCACTGTTTTTCAGATCCCATTCACTGGCCCCCATGTTCCGATGGACTGTGGTAACCTTAAGTCCACCGGGGACATGCCCAAGGTTGTAGTCCTTAAAGTGGCTAAGGAATGTGTAGACAGAGGGTGGCTGGTTCATTTAATTCCTACCCCCTCCCCAATCTTAGAGTTCCCCCCTTGGGTGTGGTACCTAAGAAAGCCCCCAGCAAATTTAATACACCACCTCTGATACTCCAAAGAGTCATCCGTTAATTATTCTGTAAATAATTCTGTATGGTTCAATTTGCTTCTTTTGACCATGCAGTCAACATTGTTCAGTCTTGCAGTCCAGGTGCACTAATGGCCAAGTACAACATACAGTTGGCTTCTTGATTGTTGCTGGTTCACCCAAGGGATTTTTGCCTGCTGGGCTTTAAATTCAACACCATTGGTTAGTGGATAAGGCCACACTGATGGGCTGCTCAGTGGCCTGAGCCACCTTTGAGTCCTTTAGTACATTTTGAAATGGGCAGTAAAGGACCAAACCAATTCCCTGCATGTCACCTCTTATCTTGATGATTTTTTTGCTTGCTGGCCCCACAGGGACCCCCGACTGCTCATACCACTTGTCCACATTCCAAGCCCTGGTGGCTGAGCTGGGGATTCCCCTAGCCCAAGACAAGATGGAGTCCACTCAGCTTACACATTTGGGAATTTGGCTGGATTCAGTGCAGCTGTCTGTCCTGAGGGCTCTGTTGACATGCGTCATTGGCAGCAAAAAATGCACCCTTAAGGAAATCCAGGTGCTCCTGGGCCACTTACATTTCACTTGCAGGGTTGTGTTCCCTGGGTGCACTTTTTGCACACAGCTTACACGGGACAATTCTGGGCCCACGTTGCCTCACCATCACATCAGGATAGCCCATGGGATTAGGGACGACTTGCAAGTCTGGGCCAGCTTTCTGTCCAATTTCAACGGTGTGGCTATCTGGCAAATGCCATCCACTTTGGGGAACTCTCTATTGGGTTCACATGGACATGTCTGGCAGTCTGTGGTTCAGCCTTTACTTTGCAGCCTTTTGGTGTGCTGAATGTTGGCGCCAGCACAGGGCTGGCAGTGGCATCCTGAGGGAGGGGGGGGATCCTTCTTGGATCCCCCCCCCTCCCCAATATTGGTGGCAGCTGTCCTTTGGCAGGACTACTTTCAGAACAGAAGAAGAGGAGGAGATTGGATTTATACCCTGCTCTTCACTACCCGAAGGAGTCTCAGAGCGACTTACAATCTCCTTTCCCTTCTTCTCCCCACAACAGACACCGTGTGAGGTAGGTGGCGCTGAAAGAGCTCTTTTGAGAGCTGCTCTTGAGAGAACAGCTCTGAAAGAACTTGTCACTGACCCAAGGTCACACCAGTAGCTGCATGAGGAGGAGTGGGGAATTTAACCCAGTTCTGCTACAGGAGTTGGTGGTGGCTACAAGCAACTGTAGGTCTGGGGCAAGTGATGCTCTGTATTTTTGGTCCTTGGAGGGGGCAACAGTGGGAGGGCTTCTAGTGGCCTGGCCCCACTCCTGATGGCACCTGCTATTTTTGGCCACTGTGTGACAGAGTGTTGGACTGGATGGGCCATTGGCCTGATCCAACATTGGCTTCTCTTATGTTCTTAGATTAGAGTCTGCACTCCTAAGCACTACTCCAAACAGGTGCATCGTCTTCTGGTATGACAACCAGGCCAGTCGTCTCGCTCTGAGTGGGTTATGAGGTTTGTCTGCAGGTTTGTGCTCACCTGACTGATGTCTAATATATCTTTCTCAGCATGTTACATTGCGGGTGCCAGTAACATTGCTGATGCCTTGTCTCACTTTCAGGAGGAGAGGTTCTGAACGCTGGTCCAGATGCAAATTGAGACCCAGATCGCTTCCCAGAGGACCTGTGGACTTGGCTTTGAGTGATCACGTAGAGAGTCTTTGATTCTAATGCCCCCTCCACCCACTGTGCCTATCTGCATGCCGTGTCATCTTTTCTGGCTTTCCTAGATGCCTTTGAGTAGGGAGGTTCCTTTCCTGTTTTGGAGACACAAGTACTGCACTATTTAGCATCACTCACAAGGATGCGGTCTGGTGCTGCATGCAATGGGGATACACGTTAGCCATTCCATTTTACAGCAAGGACCTCAGTTTTCTCCAACCCTTGTGATTCATTTCTTGCCAGACACACCAGAGAGGGGTGGCAGAAATCTGCCCTCTCTGCTCCTGAGATGTGCAAGCCAATTACCATTCAGAGCCTTCACAACTTTTCCCAATAGCTTCCTCCCGTGTGCTGGTCCTCTTTTGAGTCCACACCAGCATTTTAACAGGCTTTTTGAGGTAGTGAGCTGGTCGCATCCTCACACCTTGAAAGCTTGGGCTGGGCCATCGCCTATTGGGATATTTCCATATTGGGCCCTGAGCTTCATGCTTGGCTGTGCTGGTCCATGATGGATCAATGGGGGAAGGGGGCCAGGATTTGCCTTTGCCCCACACCTCCAGGCCATCCCGGCCCCATCTGTTCCATGAGGGAATATTTGTTAGGCCTCCAGTCCCTGGCCTCCTTTTCATACACACCAATGGCACTGACCTACCTAAGCTCTGGTTTGTCACCATGCTATGCACTTGGATCACAGACCATGGCCTCCCTCCAGAGGACAATAGGGCACTTTTTTTTCTATCAGTGTCATCACTGAGGCTGCAGGCTGTGGTCTCTCCCCAGATCATATCCGTGGTATCGGGCATTGGTGCCCCTCAATTTACAAGGTATATATTCGCCCTCAGCATAGAACAGGTTGCTCATGTCTCCTCTCTTCGGCTCACATAGGACAGTTCAAGTCCTTGTGGATCAAGTGGATGGATTCAAAGGAATGTACTGTGTTTCCCTCCTTGCCACCGCCTCCAATCAAGTCTTCCGCTATGGCCCCCAAGATATTATTATTCAGCCTGGGGAAAATGACCTGCCCACCAAGAAAGGGTTGGTTCTGACATGGCCAATGGCAGTAGATTTAGAGGTTCTGCAGGCTCACCTCCCAAACACAACCCTGCTGTGGTCTGAACTACTTGAATGTTGTGAGTGGTGAGTGGCTATAGCACTGGACTGGGTGGATTTGGCCTGCCCTAACTGAGAAGAGACGTGTACTGAGCACAGTTCCCTCTAAGCTGTGCTGAGGGCGCTGGCACACAACATTTCAGAGGCTAGCTCAGAGGATTTCTGCTCTGCTCACAACCAAGCTTCTGTAGGAATCTATGGAGAATGGGGGCAAGTCCTTCTGGGGCCCATAGAATTGGGCCCCCTGGTCCAATCTTTTTGAAACTTGGGGGGGGGGGGTTTGAGGAGAGACACCAACAGCTCTGCTGCAAATGTGGTGCTTCTACCTCAAAAAACATGCCCCCCAGAGCCCCAGATACCCCTGGATTGATTCTCCATTATAGCCTGTGCTTGTACTGGTTTTACCTCAGTAATTTCAACCCCTGATTTCACCTGACCTTTCCCTTTGATGTTAAATAAAACCTTTTGTTATTTTTGAATTTTAAAAGTTTCTCAAGTGCCATTTTCAAGGGTTTAAGTTAAAGGGCGATCCTATACCTTCCCTCAGGGTCCTGGGCTGAGCAAATAGTCAAAATATATTTTACTGACAGGGTAGGACAGCCAAAGTTTCTTCAGGGAAGACGAAAACATGTTACCAGGGCTGCTCAGTCAGTGAAGAGCCAGATAAATGTAGGAAAATTTAGCCTCTGAGGGAAGGAAGTGGAAGGGATCCATCATAGCCTGTCTTGGGGGTGGAGTTCTTTGTGGCATGCCCAGTGTCATGAGTCAGCCAGGGCTCAGTGATAGTGAAGACTCCTCAGGAGAAGAGGAGCTCCGTGTAGCCAGCCCTGAGTCAGCAGAAGCCAACAAGCCCAAAGATGAGCTGCGGGCTTGTCAGGATTCACAGCCAACAGCAGATGCAGAGCCACTGACACCCTCCAGCTCTGATTCAACAGGTGAAACTCAGTTGGTCGTTTCCAGCCTTTCAGTATAACCCACACCCTTAGAGCACTGCAGACTAAGGCTAAGAACAGAGCTATAGAAGAGAGGCAAAGTGCACTCCTCCTGGCCCAACACCAGCTGCTTGCTGATAACCAAGATGGGTAGTTGCCAGATTATTCCTGAGCGGATAGCTGCAAGCATGACCTTTTAGCATGTGGCTGCATAAGCCAGCCAAGGGAGGCTGTTAGGCATGGATGCAATGCATACAATAGATGCTCAACCACCGACTTTGCCTTGCCTGACTTTCTGGAGCCTTGAATTTTGGACTGAATGGCTCTGCCTGGCTTGATTTCAGATACCTGATACTTCAAGCCTGCTAGTCAGTACACCAGCTTGGGGGCTGCTGGATGGCTCTCACCCCCAGGTGGCGAGGAAACCACACAGTGGCTGGCACCCACATGGATCCCTAGAATGCCACTCCACAGTGTAGCCTATCCTGGCAGGCAGGCTAGAGTGGGGTGGTCTGGTTCATCGGGCAAAAGTTGGGTTGCCCGATGCAGGATCCGTCCCCATACTGCACCAATGCTCCTGTGCTATATTCAATAAAAGCTGTGGTCTGTTTCTTCTCAATCTACTGGAGTTCTGGTTTCCATTGTCATATTGCTACCCCCCAGAGTTTGCCCCAGGCTGCAAAAGAAGTACCCACACTGTACCTCACCAATCTATTTTTCCATGACATTTTTATGCCACCCATCATTCCAAAGAGCTTAGGGTAGTGTACATGATTCCTTCCTTCCTGCCCTATCCTCCCAATAAAATTAGGCTGAGAAAGAGTGACTAGTTCAAGGTCAACCAGAAAGTTTCATGGCTGAGCTGTGATTTGAAACCAGTCTTGCCAGTCCTAGTCCCATTACTCTGAACACGACAGCACACTGGATCTCTTTCATCACCAACACCACAAAAAGATCTACAGTGACAAACAAGTAACCAAATATTGGCTCACTTATGCTTTCATTCACTGACCAATACATGCATGAAAATGGTGTTGCTTCTTATAGCCTGCCAGCCTGTAATAAATGCCAACACAAAGAAATACTCTGGTAGCTTAAATTATGTTTTATCACTTGTTCCCGCTTCCAGAAGATCTTGCTAATCATAACAAATGGCAAAACAGATTTTCATTGCTTAAAAGTCTATGAGGAACACAGCCAGCACTGCATGAGCAACTGACTTGCACATACATTTTTAATCCAGTTCTGCAAAGGTGAAGCACTGGTGTCTTAGTCAACCACATCCTGCAGTCTGCCTACCAGATCAGCTATGATAAATGCAAGATTGCTTAAATTAAGGATCTCTGATGACAGTACACTGGCAAAATTGGTTGTTTTGCTATACTGCAGTATAATTTCCACATCCCCCCCATTCTTCCTGCTGTGCATTCTCTAGGGATATTGTTTTCCACACTTCATCTATAAATTAGCTCATGGTGAGCCTATCAGTGACCAACAGACATTAATGAATTACTGATTTCCATCCTGACACTCTCCATGATACTTATAATGGAAACAAAGATAATTGTAGCATCAGCTTTTGTTATTTTTTTAAATAAATTCTCCAAAGTAAATTTTGTGTGCATAAGAGATCAGCAATCAGCCTTTGCTGAGTGACTACCTTGTGAGGCATAGCAAAGCTAGCTTTTCATGTGCTGTCTTCATGGACTCAAGCTTGGACCTTTAGAATTTGGCAGTGGGGTCAGTAAGCTCATTTTCTTCCAGAGGATGATGGTATTAACATTCTAAAAACTAGCTAGCATTTAGACATATGAAGTAATTACAACAAATACAGAGCCAGATTTTCAAGCTGTGCACTGGGTATTGAAATTGCTTTGGCCAAAAATCCATTATGCAAAGAAAAATGTATGAATAGTGAAATAGTAGAATGCACATCTTCCACAATATGTTCTCAGACACTAAAAAATGGTCCCCGTTCTCTTCAGTTTCCTCAGATTTCTGATATTCTTGAATAATATATCCCCCCCCCAACCACTCTGACTGCTGATATGCAAACGTCCAGCACTGCAAAACCAGGGATACTTAGTGCAGTTCAGCAAAGGGTTTAACATGAACCCACATGGCAGCACCAGAAGTAGGAGAGATAGTATTAACACCATGCTTGTACTACTAGGTTAATAAAGAATCTCAGCTTTTCAAAGGAGGTGCAAGGGATGTTACTCAAAATGTCTGCAGCTTCTCAGGATTTAAATTATACATTACAATAGACATATATTGCCCTCACTGCATACCCAAGTTTTGACTAGGGTCTACTAGAATTTTTTTTTAAATAATTAACACAGGTAATGTAACACATTAAGCTGAGGATGTTCTTAATATATGATATTCTGGGGAACTTTACTGCAAACAGCTTTTAATCAATATAGCTCTTCTTTACACAAAAACAGGTTGCTTACTTGTAACTGATGATCTTCGCGTGGTCATCTGGGCATTTACACCCGTGAGTGCAGGCGCCTTATCCCATGGGTGGGATGCACAGAAACCATGAAGAAGATAAACAGGTTGCTTACTAGGGTTGCCAGCCTCCAGGTGGGGTCTGGGGACCTTCCGCTTTTACAATGGATCTCCAGTTGACAGAGATCAGCTCCCCTGGAGAAAATGGCTGCTTTGAAGGGGGGACTCTATGGCATTGTACCATGCTGAGGCCCCTCCCCTCCCCAAATCCCACGTTCTCCTGGCTCCACCCCCGAAGTCCCCAAGTATTTCCTAACCCAGACCTGGCAACCCTATTGCTTACCTGTAACTGATAATCTTCCTAGTGGTCATCTGTGCATTCACACCATGGGAAAAGGCACCTGTGCACATGGGTGTGATGCACAGAGACCATGAAGAAGATACTATCGTGATTTGACTGCTTCTGACTGGCAAACTACTACTTTGCTGACTACAAACCAAGGGCCCAAACAGCCATGATAAAGATCATAAATATTTAGTCTTCAGTAACAGGCAAACGGCACTGCAGATCAGTACATGATGGGGAGAGAACAGAGGGTTTAACCCTTCAACCCTCATAACAGTTTCAGTAATTGAAATGCAGGGGCACATTGCTGCTAACACTTTACATGAAAAAGATGGTTCCTTTCAAAATCTCGTCTTCATCTAAAGAGCCAAGAGCTCTGTGTGTGTGAAACTGTGTAAACCCACTCTGTCCTCTGCACACATCCAGCTAAAGCCAGGGCTGTGCATGCTTGCAATTTGCCTTTTAATAGGGTTGCCAGCCTCCAGGTAGGGCCTGGGGATCTCCTGCTTTTACAACTGATCCCCAGCTGACAGAGATCAGCTCCCCTGGAGAAAATGGCTGCTTTGAAGGGGGGACTCTATGGTGTTGTATCATGCTGAGGCCCCTCCCCTCCCCAAACCCCTCCCTCTCCTGGCTCCACCCCCAAAGTCTCCAGGTATTTTCCAACCCAGACTTAGCAACCCTACCTTTTAAGGATGTGTCCATTTTGCCACTGAGCCCCATCTTTAACTAGGCATGTAGATAAGCCCAGCTTTCTGGTTTCAAACAAAAGGAGGAATAATTACATTGCTGCAAGTGAGGCTAAAGGCAGGAAAGGTATTTCAAGAATGGAAATCTGGCCATGGTTCCACAGAGCATGTAGGCCGATCCCAGGCCCCTGTCCTTACTGGCACTTACAACAACCATGACTATATATTTCCTGCCACTCAAATGTCTACTTAGCTCCAGACTGGCTGTTTCTCCAAGTTCAAAGTATCAGCATCTACTACTTTCCTATCCTGCCCCAAATCATCTTTTTGTCTCATTCATGGAAGACAATATATCCTTATCTTCACATTCCTAAGACAGGCCTCACAGAACTGTAGAGGATACGTGAAGACACTGTTTTATTTTTATATTTATTTTATTTGGATTTTTCCCTTACACAATCCCAGAATCTCTGCATTAATTGATTTGTTATTTTTCCTGCAATGATTTTTTCTTCTTATAATATATCTTGCTCTGTTCATTGAAGAGAGAGAGTTTGGAGAACAGCTGTTCTATAGTTAAATGTGTCAAAGAAATACCCAAGGAGATGTGAATTTCTGAGCAAAGGGAATACCCACGAGCTTTTGTGGCTGCAGTAAAAGATCAAAAGGCCAAATAGCTTTTTGATCTTGGGAAGGTTGGCTTCAGAGATATCAACCTCAGCAAAATCCATTCTGATAGCTTGGTAAAATAATTATCAAAGTCACTATAAAGCAAAGTCTGTCTGCTCTGAACCACATAGTAGCCAATAGCCACAAAGTCTGAAGGGACTCTAGGGCAACAGAACAAAATGAAAAAACTTCAGGAAAGGCACAAACTTTGCACATGGAATCCTAAAGGGATTCATTTCATTTCTTTCTTCTCTCTGTTTTGCCATTACCCTGGCCCTGAATGCTAAACTGTGTAATATTACCCACCTTAGCCCTCTGGTAACCACTAAATCTTCTCCAGCTATCTGCCTGTCTGGGGTCAGAGCCAGTTCCACGACCACCTGGCCACCCCATTGGCACCCGAGGTCCCAGAGAGAAGGGAGCCTCCACAGTCAGTCCCGATAGCCAAACACCACCACTCAGCCAGACCCGTACAGCCCCAGAATGAGAGGGTCAAGGGAATGGCATTCCAAGACTGCTCCCTGGAGGGAGCAAAGAATAAGCTCCACCCTCCCCTTCACAGTCCAGCAGCGGTCAAATCTAGTGCTGGGCGAGCCTGGCAGATGCGGAGAGTAGGCTGGAAGGGCAGGGTTCCCGATAAGACAGAGGCAGACTGGGACCAACAGCCACTGCCTCAGCCTGACAGACAGGCACCTGCTCCAACAAGGGAAGCAGGAGGCAGGGCCAGGAAAGTGGTGGGAAATCTAAAAGAAAGCTACAGATAGCGAGCCAGGGAAGAGTAATCTGGAGACTCCAGGTTGCCCAGGGGAGTCATCCAGGAGAGAGGAGGAGGATTTGGGTGGACTAAACCCCCTCCTCTCCCATTCTGAGGCTTGCGGAGCATCCCAACCAAGCTACTGTTGAGATGGCGGAGAGTGGCATGCCTCCCAGGTGTGTGGCCTGGGCGTAGCACTACCAAAGTGATGAAATTAGTCACACTCAGTCTGCACTGACTTGTAACCATTCATCTTAATTTATAAAGCTCACAAAACTAATGGTTATCACTTTTTTGCTCTGAAAATTATTTTAACTGTTTGTACTCAAATTATCCTTGCTACATTTATATTTGTGTATGGTCTGTATGGATAACCTGATATATGCCAATAAAGGCTTTTGTACTGTATTGCTCTGATAATAATGCCCAAATTGTGTGTTCATCATTTGAACCTTTTTCTTTACTACCTTGGTGAAAATCCACTGGAAAATATGAGCGATGGGAAAGTAAGAACATCTGTTCATATATGATATAATACATTTTGAACATCTGTTCATCTATAATATAATACACTTTCCTTTATTTTCTTAAAGCATGCATTTTTCAAAATTTAGTTCATTGCTGCTTGGACACTTTTAATTCGAAATACCTTATGGGTATCTCAGTTTATTCAGGGGCTGGGGGGCATCCAATACCAACACCTACAGCTTCTGAAAGAAACAAAATGGTTCAGTCTTAAATATTATGCTAAGAACATTCTAAGTAGTTCACATAAAACTCAAAATGATTATAATGGTGATATTCATTTCTCCTAATAGGTTTTAACACTACATGAACTTTTAGTGGTTCCTATTTATTTCCATTAATCTTCACAGACTATTCAAGAAATGTTCTGCTGTCAATGATGATTCCAACTTTTGAACTCAGCAGAAATAGCAAAGAAACAGAAAGCATGCTTTCCCCGGTTCAACACCCATCTTGAATAACTTGGTTTGACACCGCTTGTTTCATTGTTAGCAAGCTTCTATTGCAGTGTCCATGTGAAGAATTTAAGGGCTGAAGCAGATGATACAACAATCCCAAGTGGGCTGAAACTGATACAGGGAGATAAGTCAGTCTTGTCTGCTTTAATTAAAAAAATGTGTTTTATAGAGAAATCTTGGTCCAGTTTTGGGGGGAGAAGGGTGAGTTTTTTAAAAAAGTGACTGCAATAAGGACATGTAGCAAGTTCTCCAATTGCACAATAAATCCAGAAATCTAGTCTGGCAAATGCCCTGACAAGTTAATCAATACATAGTGGATTTAATGATGACGCTCTTCTCCCTCTTCTTCAATGTACTATTTGGCAGACTTGAGAATATTTCCAAACCACAGAGGCTATTTATAAACACACATGCAAAAAAAATTCAAAACAAAGCTGCCCAGTCTACCCAGCATAGATTCACTGCACAAAGGCATTTTTTGTTGGTTCAGTGGTTTCTCTCATTCTGTTCCCATCTGACAGAAACACAGAAAGAGGCTTAGAGTGGGATTCAAAATTTGGCTCCACTGTTTGCAAGATGCCTCTTTTGTACCAAAGCAGAAAGTTCAGCTATGGGTGTAATTAGAACATCTGGTGAAGTCGCTATTCTTCATTGTCCCAATTTAATTTTAGTGCTATTCCCTTTGTGGCTAATATGCATGGAGACAAGGAGAAGCCGGTAAAGTTTGTGTATAATTTTAAGGTAACTATTCCACGCACTGAGCACATCACCTAGCTGCTAGACTAGTACAATCCTATTCAAAGTTACTCCAGTCTAGGTCATTGAAATCAATCGGCATAAACCAGAATAACTCTGCACAGGATTGAATGGTTAACCTTCCTTTTCATGCACAAGGGACTCCCATTTTCCACCTCCCTTCTTTGATGCAGTATACTGCAATCACACTGTAAATATCACAGTCTCTAGCATCACCAACTGTGGTGTCACCACTGAGCCTACCAAAGCAAATGACTGGTGTACTCAAAGCTGATAGTACATAGGTACATTGAGGCCAAAACCTTCCATACTATGTCTGAGTCCTAACTTTCACAATGCCTTTGACATGATAACCCTTCTCAAATTAATGCACAGAACTACTCCTAAGAAAAGCAATTTGGAAACCCCAGACAAATATTAAGGAGCATATTCCAGCTCCTTCAGTTCATTCTAAGAGCAGCCCATTTGGTAAAAGTCTTGTAAATACTGCCACGCCATAGGAAAGGAACCCACATTCCAGGCCAACGTATCTTTTTATGTATATCAAATATTTCTATCTAGCTTCTATATTAATAACAAGTAGGAGGACCCACGATACTCGCGAGGGGGGAGGTCCATGTCAAGAAGGAGGAAGCACCCACAGGTGAGCCTTCTCCCCTGCCCCCCGGCACTGCCAATCCTTCTTCTCCCCACGGGCATCAATGGTGAGGCCCAGCCCCATGGGCACCAGCAGCTAGGCCTGAGTGGCTCTCAGCTGCTGGGCCTGCCAATCGCCCCCCCCCCCCCCCCCGGGAACCAGCGGCGAGGCCTCAGCGGCTCTCAGCCACCAGGCCTGCCAATCTCCCCCCCATGGGCACCGGCGGCGAGGCCTCAGCGGCTCCCAGCCACCAGCCCGCCACAGTTCCCAGAGCGTTCTCTGAGCATGTGCAGGGAATGCTCTTTTACTTTTGGGGGGATTTAAATATCCCCTGTATAGTTTTTTTAAGTTTTCAGATTTTTCTGCACACCTGGGGATTGCCCCAAGTGTGCAGGAAAATCTCTCTGCCCCCAAGTGCCCCCAATGTGTAGATTTAGATATCCGCACACACAGAGTACACTTGGTTATTAGTATATAGACAAGTGGAGACCCGCAAGAAACTTGCGGGATGGTTATCCCATTCCTCACACCTTTGCTTCCTCCCTTCTCCCCCTACCTCTCTCACACTTTCTCCCTTCTGCCCCCTTTTCTTACTCTCTCTCTCTCTCTCCTCCATGTATGTTACTTCCTCTCTCTTTCTGACCCATCATCATTCTTTTTGTTTTTTGCCTCCCCGCCTCATCACTCTTTCCCTTGCTTTCTGCCCCCCCACTCCATCACTCTCTCTTTCTGCCCCTATCACTCTCCCAGTCTCCTGACTGCTTCCTCTTCCCCCATGTCAGCAGTGGCAGTGCTCTGGGAATCACAATGGATCTCCCAGCTGCAGAGATCAATTCACCTTAGGGCTGCCAGCTCAAGGTTGGGAAATTCCTGGAGATTTGGGGGTGGAGCCTTGGGACAATGAGGCTTGGGGAGGCAAGCAGCCTCAGCAACCCTCCAAAGCAGACATTTTATCCAGGGGAATTGATCTCTGTCACCTGGACAACAGTTGTAATTCTGGGTGCTCTCCAGCCCCTGTCTGGAGGCTGGTAATGGTAATTTAAGTGAAAGAAATGGCTGGTTTGGAGGGTGGAGTCTATGGCATTATACTGGTCTGTAGTCCCTCCTCAAATCCCGCCCTCTCCAGGCTCCACCCCTCAAATGTCCAGGATTTGAAATGTGCCCAACTGTGGACCCTAAGAGATGAAATTTCTATGGACTACCACAACCTCCCTCCCTAGCAGGTCTGTGCTAGTAACATACTAACAATACAGGAACACACAATTGAGACTAGCTAACACAATGTATCTCTCCATCAAGACTTGGTAACGCAAGACAATTTGCACCCTTCACCCAGCACTGGATCCTGGATGGCAGCATGCACCAATGGGATTTCTTCCTAGCAGACTAGACTTGTCATAGAAACTGTTTCTCTTGTTGCAGAATCCTTTTTTGTTTTGTTTTCAAGAATCAGAGTTTTCAGAACGCTGGATATAACTAGATCTCCCAGATTCTAGTTCAATACTCTAAACGCTATACTATGCCAATATTAATGAACTGCCATTTTAATTTTTATTGTAGGCCAGTTTGAGCATTGGATGAGTAGGATAAATGTTTTACGTAATGAACACATTTTACCTAGTTTTATCATATATAATATATTCTCACATTTCACTGCCTTACATAATTTGTTCTGTTTCTACATGGGAGAAGCAATGCATAGTACTGGGCCCTGACTCATGGTAGCTTATTCAGTGGTTCCTCCAACTTCTGAAGTTATAGCAGGCAGCACCTACAAGCATATTTTGCAATCAAAAGGTTAGAACATTGCTTTTTGAAGTTTAAATGAAAAATGAGATTCTTTTTTGTATTCTTCAACCCATAGTACATAGAGCCAGTTTGGTATTGTGGTTAAGACCAACGGACTCTAATCTGGAGAACCGGGTTTGATTCCCCACTCCTTCACATGCAGCTGCTGGATGACCTTTGGTCAGTCACAAGTTCTCTCAGAGCTGTTCTCTCAAGAGCAGTTCTCTCAGAGCTCTCTTCAGCCCCACCTACCTGTGGTGGGGAGAGGAAGGGAAGGAGATTGTAAGCCACTCTGATACTCCAGGTGAAGGGCAAGGTATAAATCCAATTTCTTCTTCTATGCTTTCTCTATACTCCCATGGAAATGTAGCCTAGACTCAGCTCCAATTATGTCCTGGGCATGAAATCTCAAATGTGCTCACTGTATCTCCCCAAACGAAATAAAGTACCTCTCACTGTTCAATGTGAATGTATCACATACATATATCCCATCTGTAAGTATGACAAGCTGTGATGTCTCCAATGGGGGACAGGTAGCCCAAAAATTTTAAAGGGAGAGAACATATTCCTGGACACAGCCTTAGGGAAGATACCATAATGAAAACCCATATTTGTACTTCAGAGGCACATTGTTCATGCTTTGGCTTTGTCAAATGAATCAAGGATTCTATTGTATTTATACATCCAGAACCTACAACTTTGGGGAGTTCTCTATCTCCCAACAAAGAGGAAAATCTTCAGCACACTGCATATTTCTGCAATGATCCACTTTTTTTGCTTTTCTTTTGGCCCTGAGCTTATTGTTCCCTACAAACCAGGAAAGAAAATCGTGCAGATGTGTCCACTGTGATTGTCTCAACACAGCTTATGACCTCTTCATGGTGCACTTTCACAAGATCAAGTGTCACATCCTGCCTCCTTATCAGTGGAGAAACAAGGCCGCTGTCTCATCAACTTTTCTGAAAACAACTATAACAATTCTTTTTAAAATTGCTTTTCAAATTTAAATTGCTTTTAAAAATCGCTTGGCAAGCTCCTGAAGCTTTTAAATAATTATAAGACAACAAAGAACAAGAGGCAGATGACAGTTGCCTACACGCATAGATATTTAAGGACTACAGGCATTGATCCTCTATTTAAAGGCCTTTATTTAATTCTGCAGCATGAAATACAGGTCACATACAGGGATTCCTGGAGCAGTAGGATAAAACACCAATGCAGAGTGTGTAATACGCAGCCTAGATTACTTTGATTAAAAATACATGAGGCATGCTGCAAACACCAGGAAAAGAAAATGTGTTCAGTGGTGACACAATAGAAACAAAAATCTGGAAAATCTATACGGCATTCAAGTTAAGGGTCACAGTTCATATGTAAAACCGTCCCCAAGACGAATGAAAGAACTGCAGTTGCTCTGCTGTGTTCTTATTTATTTTACCAAGCAGATTTCCAAACTTGGCTATGCAGCAAGCATCTCTTTCAAATGTAGTTAGCCAAAGAAATTCCCTCTTTGTTATTTCTCGCATGATCTGCCATTACCTAACAGCTTTATTTACTCTGTCAACTTCAGTCAGCCCAAGTAGGATGTTTTACTGAGCAACTAATGGACATGTGCTCCGCATTATATATAGATTAACCAGTGCCGGAAGTGTCATGCAGTACCAAATCTTTAAATCCAGGTCTCAGTATCTGAACAGTAGCCAACATAACTAGTTTTTTTCTTGTGGATCACAGATGGGGAGCTGACCAAATATTTCATGTAATAATGTTTTACTTGAATTTTTATGTTTCTAAGGAATAACCAATCCTTTTAGAATATGTATGTATCAGACAAAAGCTTTACATCAAATTTGTCAAATGCTGCCGAGACAGGATGGAATCATGGGAGCAGGAATGGAGGGGAGAGATGGAAAAACAGGTTGATGATCTTCGAGTGGTCATCTGTGCATCACACCAATGGGGTCAGCACAGGTTCCTTATCCCATCGGGGTGATGCACAGATGACCACTCAGAGATCATCAGGTACTGGTAAGCAACCTGTGCATCACATTGACGGGTGAGTAGCAAGCTCTGGCCTACCTGGTGGAGGGTGCTGACAGCTACTCAGTTGCACAGTGCTTGGAGAATGGATCACCCCAATGTTGTCTGTTGTCTTGCATGAATGTCCAGGGCGTAGTGCTTGACAAACATGTTAGGTCTCACCCATGTGGCTGCCTTGTAAATGTCATGCAGAGGGATTCCTCTGAGGAAGGCAGTGGACATGGGTAACGCTCTCATTGAGTGCACCATGATGGGTCCTGGTAGAGTGTGTTTGGCAGAGAGATAGATCCAGGTGGTCAGCTGTGTTGGTCTGAAGCAGTAGAACAAATTTAGAGTCCAGTGGCACCTTTAAGACCAACAAAGGTTTATTAAAGGTATGAGCTTTCGTGTTCAAGGTACACTTTTTCAAATGCACTGGAATGGTAGGTAAGGTTCAAACTTACAGACAGGGACTTAACAGCAAATTAACATGTAACATGATGATGTTTAAGATATGTAAAGTCAGAACTAAATATCAAGCTAAGGTTTTAAGGCCAACAGTTGTGAAGCAGTAAATATGACCAAATAGCAAATAAATGTCTAAAGGTGTATTTTCTAATTGTGGGAAGCAAACCGAGAATCTCCATTCCGTGTTGGATGCAGTGTCATGTCAGCAAAATATCCCAATATTCCTTGCATTACATTCAGAATTCTAATATAATATTCTGAAAAAGAAATATACTAAAATACAGAGGATTTATAGTCCTTCTTATTGAGAATACATATGTGAGGACAGAATGAGTTAGCATATGTAATGAAATAAAGAAAAACAATATCCCTGTGGAGTCTTGGGGAGCTTTTTGTTCCAAGTGTTGTAATAACTTGTAATTCAGCAATTTCCCTTTCCATTCTATTCCTGAAGTTCCTTTGTAATAAAACAGCTACTTTGAGGTCACCCATTGAATGTCCTAGAAGGTTGAAGTGTTTTATGTTTTTGTCCAAATCTTGTAGTATAGTGTCAGCTGTGGAATGGAACAGGCCAGTCTTGTCGAAAGGGAGGTCTTCAATGCACACTTTCGTGTCCAGGCTGAGGGCCGTCAATCGAAGCCAGGAGTGTCACCTAAGAGCGATGGCAGTGGTGATTGGTTTGGGAAAGGTGTCCAGGGCACACTTGGAGGAGTTGATCTATTGTTTTGCCAACAACATGTCCTCTTTCTGCAATTTCCTGGCTGCTGTCCTTTTGTCTTCTGGAAGAACAGAGAGGACTTCAGAGAGTTGCTCCCACAGAGTGTATTGGAAATGGCACACACATGACAGATGGTTAGTGTTGTTGATTCCTAGGGCTACTGCCAAGTAGAACTTCCTATCGAAGGAGTCCAGTTTCTTCCCCTCCTTGTCCATTATTGTTGAGTGAGCGTGTTTACTCTTGGAGGAGGAGGTTACCACTAAGGCTGTCCTCAACCAGGACCAGAGCTTTTTCAGCCTTGGTGGAACTCTCTGCCAGAAAACATCTGTGCTCCACAGGAGTTACTACTTTTCCACAGGGCATGCAAGGCAGAGATGTTCTGCCAGGCATTCAGTTGAGGACAGCAACGGGACAGTATGACATCTGGCACTCTCACATACTCCCCCCATCACTCATAACGCCCCCCCCCCCCCCCAGGAGGCTCAGGGAGCTGAATTTCTTTTTTCCGCCATCTTAGAATGTGCATTATTTATTGATATGTTTTTAGGTAATTTTTTAATGTTGGATTTAAATCAAATTATTTATTGTATTTTGCTCTGTTGTAAGCCGCCCTGAGCCCTGCTTGCAGGGAAGAGCAGCCTCGCAAATCTAATTTTATAAATAAATAAAAATAATAAGGACTTGGGCTTGGGATGACAAAACAGGAATTCAGCCCCAGTTTCCTGGACTTTTTACAAGTGGTCCAGGTGTCTTAAAGAGGTGGACGTTGTTGTCGGTTTGTCCTAGAAGCCAAGGGGATGTTGGTTGGAGGGGATAAGCTCCATAAAGGTATTGGAGCTGTTTCTGATCCCAGGGAATCATCCAGGGAGGAGTCAGCCACCGGAATGATGCTCCCTCCTCCTGTGTCAGATGGTCTTGATGTCGAGAGGAAGGGCGGTGATAAGGTTTGGAATGGTAGGCATCTGGATGGGTGTCACTGAATTAGCATTGGTGATCGGAGTTGATTGTTGATTCCTGTGAAGAGGTGCGTGGGGTGCAGTGCTTCCTCTAAGCTGAGTTAGTGTGAACTAGCTCACAGTTTTTTAGCCTCTGACTCACACATTTTTGTCTTAGCTCAGGAAGGATGGCTCCAGAACAAACCAATTTATGCAGTAGCTAAATCACTTACAACTTTAATGCCAGTAGCTCACAAAGTAGAATTTTTGCTCACAGCTTAGAGGAAGAGTCAGGTCTATCTCGTCCATCTCGGACTCCAAAAAGCAGAGTGACTGAGTGGATGCCGAGGATTTTGATAACAGAGAGTTCACCCAATGGATCAGTGAGTTGAGCAGTTGAAGAGGTGGAACCACTGAAGTCAAAGGCCAGCATTGGAGACTTGATGGTGGCGTGGTTCAATAGTCATGGAGCCTGAAGTAGGGCTCGGAGACTTTTGGTGTTGTTCTGTCTGTGGGTCCTTGTGCTTGCCTAACTTGTGGCCTTTCTCTCTTTTTATGCTCTTCAGCAGGGGAGGCCGAGGATTTGGAAGTCAATCCCACACCCTTCAGAGCTGACGCACCCTTGTCGGGCATGGTCTTAGTCAAAGTAAGCAAGGACTGACTCAGAGACATGACATGCCCCATCAATGCTGAAGTCAATTCACCTGTTTCTCCCACACTGGAGGTTTTACTAGCCATTTTGGAAGGGGCTAAGGCGGATTCTAGTAACACTGTCTGGAGCATCACTGCTCATTTCTTCTGGGGTTTTTTTGGAAAATTTTGAGCAATGGGTGCAGGAATCTGTCCAGTGCGCTTTCCCCAGGCACAGGAGGCACAACAAATGGCTGTCTGACAAGGTGAGCTTGCTCCCACACCAGGAACACTTCTTGAAGAACCCTCACAGAGACTGAGATGGGGGAAGGGGGGGAAGGAGGAGAAAAAGTTCAATGAAAGATGGGTTTGTGGGGTTTTTTGCTAGGAAGTTGGAGAAGATAGGTTCAATGAATAAGAAGCTGAAGAAAGGGGAGCTAAAGAAGAAGGTAAGTTTACCAACTGGAGTGCTGAGGAAAAACGTCCTGTTTGCATGGTGGTCAGAAGAGAACTGGTGGGATATCTGCGCCCTACTCCTGTGGGCATGTGCAGTGGAGTTCCAGTGCATGTCCTGGGAAAACTGTAAAAATCCCTTTTCTATAGATCTTGTAAGTTACCAGTTGGGGTCAGCACAGGCACCTTATCCCATCGGTGTGCTGCACAAAAACCAGAAGATTATTTGTTTCCTGCCCACCTCACCACCCATATCTAGTACCTTCTCTGCAGTTATTCATCAAGGCTATTTTGGGAGTGAAGCAGGGCACTGGGGGAATGAATGCTTTTCTATTCCTACTGATCTTCTTTCCCATGTCAAATGCTACATTCAAATTTTATTCAGTAGGTGTAGATTTCAGATCAGTTGTCAAAATTATGAGCAGGGCAACAGACCTAGTTGCATAGAGGGAACAAACATTTGAAATGCCTTTTCAAATGAAAGTCCCAAGATTTGGAGTTAGGTTTCAAAACTGCATTTGAGAGGACGAGGTGAGGCCACTGTTGCTTGTTGTGGGTGAAAAGCACTGGAAAATATCATCTCTGTGGTGGGAAGCTGCTGGCAAAATGGCCAGGGCACTGAAGGAAAGGCGTCGAGAGCTAACATTTTGCTTCTTCGAACTACCTATCTAACACAAATGTTGCTGAGTCATGAAAGACTTGCTGTGAGCTAGTGCCTGACACTTTGCAGCAACTGGTATTTTCTGCAGGAATTCTGTAACTGCAATACTTAACCAATGGCTTTTCAGCTGATCAAGATCGACGATAAAATCCCGTATTTTTTGTCAAAGTATTTGTAATTATGCATGTGCCTCCCCACCTATTCATTATAATTAGAATACACTTGGGCTTCCTTGTTCTGCAATTTTTATTATCTGAATAGGCACATCAGAAACCAAAATGAGTCCATAGTCTGTTTTTCCAATTACTCATGATAAAGAACGCTGCTAAAGGAAAGACATCTTGGAAATCAAATTATCTCTTATTGTTTTCTGTCAATTGTACTTGAACACAAAACAACTTTCTAAAGACAGGAAATTCAAAATCACTAACA
Organism: Lepidodactylus listeri; assembly: GCA_029233225.1. Lineage (NCBI taxonomy): Eukaryota > Metazoa > Chordata > Lepidosauria > Squamata > Gekkonidae > Lepidodactylus > Lepidodactylus listeri. The sequence continues at coordinate 497,571 of JARCFY010000044.1, read as the reverse complement.
TGCATCAAAGACACTAACATTTGTCTGTAACAAAATTTCATATAGGACCCTGCAAAAATGCAAAAAGCTTTAATGTAAGCTTTTAACTGAATTGCATGAGCAGAATTAAAGGGGGGAATAACACTGTCCTTATCATTTTGTTCTGCACTAGGCATGTATATTTATGGCAATAAGAGACTTTGATGGAAGGTTCATTAAGGAGCTGCTAACGGATGCAAAAGAAAAGCTATTATTTTGTTTTAGTAAGAAACAGAATGTGCCCAAGAAGTGGGAAACACTTTGTTTTTCCTTTTCACAACTTTTTGGCAGACACTCAAGCTGCAGAAGGAATTTTGGACATCATAAGAGAAAATGGCTGCAGTGGTTGAAGAAAGTCCTAGCTTAAGCAAGCACAGTGAACGTTTCTTTTTTTTGCAGTGCTGCAACTATGCAACCCACAACAACATCTGTGCCAATGAGTTTTAGTAGTGCTGCAGCAGTGCCCCACTACCCCAAGTGCAAAATAAATGACAGAGCTCTGTGGACCCACACTCAGCTGCAGGCATGCTGCAATGTCAGCAATATCAGCTCTTCTCAATCTAAGCTTGCAGAGAGCACTAACACCACACTTCAATATCTAACACCCTCCAGACACGTCGGCTTATTTTATTTTAAAGGATGGCTAGCTTACACTAGCTAGAAAAGACAAAGATGCATACTCTCTTGCACCTTGGTAAGCAAAACAATACCATTTCATAAATTCCTTCGTAATAATAAGCGCCACAGAGAAAGAAAAAAAGAGAGAGACCAGAGATAATGATTACCAATTTTCCATCTGTTTAACCCTCTTCCATCAGCTTTCAATATAAATGTTTAAGCTTCCCAATAATAGCTTCACAAGGCATAGGTTTTGAATGGTCAATATGACATTGAGCTATACTTTTCAGGAAAGACACGATAAAGTAAAGAGAAGTAGATATTTTAAATTCTGTGTGTATGAAAAGTTCAGAACCCAGCACAGTGAGATCTGTTCATTCCGTGAAGTCTCTTTCCCAAATTCTTCCCCACCCACCCCTGCCCCCAACTTCAGCATCAAACGTAGACACAAGCCCAAATACAGGCATATAAACACAATATTAAAAGCTGCTTATCTGGAACTGAATTATTTGGTTGGACTGACACCCTGGAAGGAAAAGTCAGCAACACCCCACCCCGTCTATCAAGAGCTTGCTGAAAGAGAACCTCTCTTCCTTCAGTTCAGAGTCCAGCTCTCAGTTTGCTGGGCAAGGACAATGTCAGAGAGTGGCATTGTTGGGCAGCTACTAAGGCTAAGCACCCCAGAAGGGGCCATTGCATACACAACAAGCACAGGGGAGAGGGCAGGATATGTGAAGAACAATTGTGTTTATCGCCTTTAAATGACCTTACACATCATCACAGATGTGGATGAATGGCAAGCTAATCTAGAAGGGAAGGAAAAAGCAGCACATGCATTAATCTGGTATACCACACACTAGTCTTCTTCAGCACTATGAAGCAGGGAAGATCTCTCAGCAGCCACTTCAAACTTACTGAAATGGAGTTTCTTGTACCCCATCCTATCACCAAATGTGCTCTGTAAATATCTTTCCCCCTTCAAAGCAGGGAATGGGCAGCTAGCTGTGGAAGTGTGAAAAACAGAGACTATAAAGTACACCAGCACCTGCAGGCAGAGTAGTGGGGAAAAGGAGGGGGGAAATGGCCCCAGATTCTCTCCTTGCCACCAAAGAAAGAAAACTTGCATCTTGCTATGCTGAAATGACCACACACAACCACAGATAGATTTCTACAGGACAATGTTAAAACCGGCTGTAGAGGAGATGGGGAATGAAGGAAGACTAGGGCTGCGATCACACACACTAAATAATCAACTTTCAATCCACTTTCAGTGCACTTTAAAATTGGATTTTGCCAGTTCACACAGTAAAAATCCAGTTGGAAAGTGCACTGAAAGTGGACTGAAAGTGGGTTATTTAGTGTGTGTGATCACAGCCTAGTTCTGTTAAGTGATCTGTTTGTCTTGGTGCTGCTCCTGGCTCCTGAACCCTTCCCGGTTCAGGAGAGCACGACTGAGGGGAATGCCCCATCTCTTGCCAGGATTTACCCTCAATATAACACATATAGGGTGTTGCATGCCATTGACCCTACAAAGATTATTGTTTCTATAAGTACCATTAGCATGCAAGGGATTTTACAAACTAACAAAGGAAAGTCCTACCCTCAGGAGCTCACAGCCTAAAATTCTGCAGGAGAAGAAGCAATGGGGGAGGGGGGGAGGATGATGGGTGTAAGAGTGAACAACAGTAAAGTACGTATTCAGGACATTGGGGAGAAAGTTGGTATATTAACATATTTTTCACTCCATAGGACGCACCTGACCATAAGACGCACCTAGCTCTGCTCGGTGCCGTGGCTTGGGAAAGGTGAGAGGGGTTTAAGACGCACACACTTCCCCACCCCCCAACTTTTTTTGGGAGAAAAAGTGAGTCTTATGGAGCAAAAAATACAATACATGAAGTAAATCAATAATTCAATCAATGTTTTTGTCCTGCTATTCAGTCTGCCCATTTCTGAATGGAATCTACCTGCTATCTGAACTTAGGACCAGCATTTTACTACAAAATAAGCTGATTTCTTCTGCTGTTGCTTTGATGAAAGCTGGCATCTTCCTTGTGCCATGCTGCTGCAACCACTGTAAAGGCCGCTATTCTTCAAAACAACACAGGCAAGCAAAACATTCCAAAGATGTACACACAACCCAGAAAACAGATGGAAGGGACTTCTTGACTATGCAGAAGTTTACACGGCCTATCAGATTTAATACTGACCTCCCCCCCCCCCCCAAAAAAATCTAGGCAAATTAGAATTGTTTTATGGTCTCAAAATCATGCTTACTTCTCTATTAAATCCAGTGTAACTCCTGGTACCAGTCTCACACTCTTCTGCATGCAAAACCTGCAGAGAAAAGAAGAGATTAAACATAAATCACACAAATTAAATACCTAATGACAGGCTATCTACATATTCTGTGGCGGAAACAAGCTCCTCATTATTAGATTTTGTCCCCATATGTAAGGGTTTACAAAAGTTTGCTACAGCATAGCAGGAAGCAAGCATTCCTTAATATTTGCCGCAACCACGATTATGCAGTGATTTCCATCGTCATAGTGTCAAGCTTGCGTATTGTAACTGCCACAGTGACAAGTTTCCAAGCAGACTAGGAATGGAGAGAGAAGAGGCAAAAGGTTCAGCCGTCCTCCACAATTTCTAGAGAGCAGGACCTATAGGAACAAAAACAAAGCTGAGCTAATGAGAAAAATGATCCATGTTAGCCGGGCTTCCCAAAGAACAAACACTGAAGGAGGAACCCAGGGAGGAGAAAGAGATTCAGAAGAGCAGTGTCTGGGTAAAATAGGTCAAAACAAGAATTAATTTCATAGAGTCACAATTAGCCAGGGAAGGATCATTTATGCTAAGTTCTCTCATTCCTCCAGTTTGACCAAAACAGTCCAGAGCAGTAGACTACAAGCAGTGACTAGTTGGCAGACCACAAATCTGTAGTACTAAGTGACTCAAGAAAGAAATATTTCACATGCTGGCTAGTTATTTCAAATCACTGTGAACTTCAGCCCTGCTTCTCCTCCACCTTGTATCTCTGGCCCCTCTCTTTCCGGGTGTCCTGCTCTCCTTAGACTCCTCCCTGTGGCCTTCTCCACTTCTGCATACTGACCTGCAACACTTCCTTAATAGTGCTTAACTTCTAGACAAGAAGATATCTGTAAAGGTAAAGGTTTCCCTTGCTTGAAAGCCAGTCGAATCTGACTCTAGGGTGCGGTGCTCATCTCCATTTCCAAGCTGAAGAGCCAGCACTGTCCGAAGATGTTTTCATGGTCATGAGGCCGTCATGACTAAATGCTGAGGTGCATGGAACACTGTTACTTTCCCACCGAAGCGGTACCTATTTATCTACTTGCAATTTCTTGCTTTCGAACTGCTGGGTTGGCTGGAGCTGGGGCCAGAGGCGGGAACTCACTCCGTCAAGTGGCACTCAGGTCTTAAACTACCAAACTATAGACCTTCCGGTCTGCAACTCAGCATCTTAACCTGTGAGCCACCGCGCCCCCTCAAGGTATTTGTAGGGGTGTGCAACCCCCTCCTTTTTCCAATTCAGGTCTGTTGGACCCGAAAAATATTGGTATTCTGAATATTCCCAAATAACCAATATCATTACAATAGAGACTCAATCTGGGGATATTCAGGGCTCTGCAGGGGCTGTTTTTTGAGGCAGAGGCACTGATTTTGCAGCCTAGCTACTGGTGCCTCTCCTCAACCCCCCCGCCCCCCCAAAAAAAAAGTTTTAAAAAGATTGGACCAGGGGTCCAATTCTATGGACCCTAAAAGAAGGTGCCCCCAACCTTTATTGAAACAAATGGAGGGGGGAAAGGAATTTAAAGAGACTGCAGTCTCTTAAAATACTTGCTAAATTCTCTGGAATTTTTGTTATTGGATTTTTGGGCTGACTCTTTGCTTGATAAAAATACCAAATTTCTTGTCTCTACATTGGTTGTTTCTGCTCGCTTGGTCATTGCCAGGAACTGGAAATCCCTCATGGGATCCTTGCTTAAAAAATGGTACCAAAAAATCTAGGAACAATTCCTGACGGGTAGGATTATGCATAATCCGTTTTGGGGGGATTTGCTTACAGTGGTCCCTCTCTCTGATATCTGAATATGACAAAATATGGAAACCAGTCTTAGAATTTCTATGTGCTAAGGATGTAATTCCCCCAATGCAACGCAGTGTTGATTGTTGGTCATTGTGATTTTTGGTTCTGTAATAGATTGTTAATTGTGGCTTTAGTATTGTAATTTTAATTTAAACTTAAATAAAAGGATTTTTTAAAAAAATGCTTGCTAAGTTCGCTTGCCAAGTTGCACTGCCATGGTGGCGCAGCTCAGCAAGGGAACTCAGAAGGGATTTAAATTTTAAATGCTTGCTGAGTTCACTTGCCAAGTTGTGGTATGACTCAGTAAGTAAACTTAGAAGGCATATTTTTTTTGTATTTTTGCATTTGTGTGTGTGTGTGTGTGCGCATGCCCGTGCCTGGTGACTCCTACTGGGGCATGGAGGACGTTTAGAGAAGTGGCTTGATAGCCTGCCTCTGCCTCCCAACACTGATATTCTTTGGAGGTCTCCCATCCAAATACTTGCCAGTGTTAGCCCTGCTTAGCTACTGAGATCTGATGAGATCTGGCTTGCCTGGGATATCCAGGTTAGGGCAACTCAGAAAGCATTTAAAGAGACCCCGGCCCCCTCAAATGCCTTCTAGCCATGCCTGAATAAAAGCCAAATAACATCAGCCTTTATTCTGGTGCAGCTATTTTGGTAGCCAAATCAGATTCTCCATATTCAGCTGAATAAATTTGGTTCGGTATATACCAAGCGCAAACCCCTAGATATTGGCTCTCAAGTCCGTATGGAAAGAACTACTTTCTCATCTAAAAGTCTGTATTGCTGGGAGGCAATGTTTTTTTTTCCTCCAAGAAATATGGAAGTAAATGAACACAGTTTTAAGAAGGAAAATAGATTCAAGTAGTCTACAGAAGAAAATCACATCTACAGAACACCCAGTGCAAGACGCTAATATCCTTACATCTCTTCAGCAGCAGGGGAACTGTGAAGAATGACAGTGGATGGGGCCTCCCCCTGGGAAACTGCACAGCACTGTTTCACTCTTGCGAAGACCAGTATGACAAATCCCTGTAGTTAAATGTGTACAAGTCTAAGGAACAGCTCAGAGATGCGAACCTCAGCCCAGGCTAATATCACGAAGCAGTGCATTGGGGGTGGGGCAGGGACTGCAGAAACTGGCATCATATAACACTCTAGGAATCCCCCAAATCTTAGTGGTTTCTACCATAGAGATATGGGAAATTCTCACAGCATTGCATGATGCTGTGATGTCACTTCCAGGTACAAATGCAGAAGTGACACTGCAGTATTGTGCAGTGCCCCCTGCTCCTGCTGCTACATCAAACAGCAGTCGGATCCAGTGCAGCCTCCCCAAACACCAGCTCAAGACAATATAAGAATCACTACAATTAAAACAAGCTATAAAAAGAGCACAAAACAGCCCTCAGGCTAGAAGTTCATCCTAAAACAACTAAAAAGGCTGTTTTAACGCTTCAATTAAAAGCCTAAATAGAGAGAAATATTTTAGCTTGGTGCCTAAAGGACAGTAAAGCAGATGCCAGGTGAGCCTCAAGGGGCCACCACTGAACAAGTCCTGTCTGTAGCTACCACCCACATCACTTCTGCAGGTAGGGGTACAGGGAGAATAGCATGGGGAAAGGATCTTAGCTGACAGGCTGGACGATATGGAATAAAGTAGTTCTTCAAGAATGTTCCAACCCACTTACAGTCTTAAAGGTAAGGACCAGCATTTTAAATTTTGCTCATAAACAGACACCACCTTGCAGTCACATTTTGGACCAATGGAAGCAGTTTTCAGAGGCAGTCCCACAAAAAGCTCATTGTGGTAATGAAACCTGGATCTGTTCTACCTGCTATAAAATCAGAACAACTCATCCACTGCTAGACTGGGACCCTTCCATCTGTGACATCAGGACAGTTCAACCAAACATTGCTGTCACCAAATACCTCAGACACACTCTGAGCTAATGCACAATACTTGACTACTTAATCACCCATTTTAACTATTCACTGCTTCACCCTTCTGACTTAGCCTGGCTAAGTGTATGCATGAGAGCATGAGAGCATTAGTGCAATTTATTCTTGGTTTATATACATAGATATATATACATATCTGTCTGTCTGTCTGTCTGTCTACCTATCCATCTATCTATTATTGTCATGCATATTTCCTGAGGAAAACAAAGTTTTGGTTGTTAACAAACACAACAGCTCAGACTGAGAGGGAGAAGATACAGGATGCTAATGCTAGAGTAATCAAGATGGGGAAGCCCATGGATGGTTGCTAGGATAAACCATACCCATTTATGTCTGTGGCTTCCCATTGCTATCTGCTGCTTTTGTGGAAGTAGAAGCTATATAACATATCCAAACCTCCTAAAGATCATGGATGAAATTTGGATGCTCCAAACAGCAAGTTCATGAGGGGGGAAAGTAGGAAAAATGTGTACCTGAGGCTTAAGCACGAAATGTCTCCAGCTAGGATTGCAAAATCTGAAATGAATGCGCAAATACAGAGAGTGCCCTTTTAGGATCAGCATAACTCGGGCGTCTAATCAATATGCCTTCACTAGCATCTGCAAAGTGTCAGAATGAAGCGAGACCTGGCCAGAAGACCCAGGCCCGGCCTGACCCTAGGCTTATGAACCAAACCTAAAATCAGCCCCTTCTCCCTCTGATGAACTTTAGCTCAGACAAAATGCTCTGCTGATGGAATACAGTAACTTGTTGACAGCCAGAGGAAATTGCAGAAGTAACTAAGTTGGCAAGGAGCCCGGAGCAGGGTCCCTGTCTTTGCTATAGGAAAAAGCAGAAGTTGAGGGAGACAAGAGGGGGTGAACCAGAGAATTCAGCAGATGTTGGATAAAATAAGAATATGTAACTGACTTAACAGGAAAATGATTTTAACTTGCTGTATTAACACGCCCCGTCTGTATAAAAACTATTTGATGCAGAGAAACGGGGTCCAGCCATTTTTGCACACCGTGCTGACCAGATCCAATAAAGCTTTATCTGTTCACACATTTTCACACGTTGTCTGGTGCGGCTGATTCAGGAGGTTTTTGGGCCGGCTAGCCTTCCTGCTACAGGGATGTGCTGCTTGATGGTCACTGACTTCCTTAGCATCTGGTTGCTGTGGGACCTGAACTCATCACATTTAGCGTGTGAAATGTGACAAGATGGCATCAGAGGAATGGCATAGCATCTGGCCACCCAAAGGTGTCACATCAATTTTTATCTTCTCCTTCATCGAGCTCACTTAGGCTACAGTTCAGGAGCCTAAGGACCAAACTGTGGTCACAGACCTGAGTGCATGATCTAAATCGAACCTCTACCCTGTTTCCTGGGAGAAATATTCTAGCATATGCTTTGTGAGCAGCAGGCTTTTGATTAGGGCTTGGTAGCTGAGCTGTCACAGACCTCCCACACACCTAATAGAGCTGGGGAATGTCATTGTGTCAAGTATTTCATTCTGCTTCTTTATATTAAAAAAAGAAAGAAAAGAAAACAAAGTGCACGTCTGGGTCAGTTTAATAAGGTATTTCCACAGACTCTACACAGTACAAAGCTGTCATTTTGCTTTCTTCCTCGGGGGCATTCTACAAATACATATAAGTAGGATGTAAATAAAGCTGAGACTTCAGAAATTTCAAGAGGGCCTTCAGCTTCTCAAAGGCAACGGAATAATGAATCAGATCAGTCTGCTTTTGATCAGTAAGGAAAATACTCTTTTCTAGGGCACAGCCAGTTCACCATGGACCTGGCTGGTATGCTACATAATGGCAAAAATCAGCAAGGGCTCATAACTTTCACGTCCACAGAGCTGCAGTTACCACCGGTCTTCAGAATAGATTAGTGAACGAAACACTCCTAATCCTCTCCTTTAATGAGCACCTGCTGTCACCAGGCTGATTCCACACAAAACAAACTAGCATATGTGGATTCTTTATTGTTGGGGGGACCCCCCTGCGTTTTCTCTTGTGAAAACCAAAGATAAACCAAACAGGTTTGCTTATGTCTTGTCTTCTTCATCCTTCGTAACTTGTAAAAGACTACACAGCAATATCAAAAATTATTGATGGGATCAAGGCTAGTCAAGAATAACCAAATCATTGCACAGATATGTTGGTAAGCATACATGACTGGAAGACTGCATACACATGGCACTCAAACAGCTCCAGAGTAAAAACCTATTCTAGGAAAGGTTTGTATGCAGGAGCTCTTAAATAATATGCCAAATGAAAATTAGATTAGAACATGCATTCCACTTTAAATTAGGGTTGCCAAGTAGGTTAAACTTACCAGCGGGGGGGGGGGGGAGTCCTCCGCTGGCTGGGAGCTTTCCCGGCGCGTGCACTTTATGCACGTGCCGGGCGACGTCACCGGAAGTGACATCAGCACGTTGGGGGCGTTGCCAGGGCGATGCTCTGGCAATTGCCCCAAAACTCTATGGTATCATAGAGTTTTGGGGCGATTGCCAGAGCGTCGACCTAGCAACGCCCCCAACGTGATGGTGTCACTTCCGGGTGATGTCATTACGTGGGGGAAGTCGTCCAGGCTGGACGACTTCGGGGGTGGGGTTTCCCCTGCCGGCCGAATGTTGGCCGGCGGATCGGGAACCCCTGTAGCAGGGGATCCCCCGTCCCCCAGGCTGACTTGGCAGCCCTACTTTAAATATCCACTGTGCTTTAAAATGCAGGAGCTTCCCAAATGCTTTTTCTGTTTGGAGATACTAGAAGACCTCAGAACCAGCAAGGTCTCTTACATCTCTCACTGGTTAAGAGGAAAAAATGGGGGGAAAGGGAAAGTGTTGCAGAATGATTGAGATTTCTTATGTGTATGTTTCATCCAGAGTGTCAAGGCAATAAGAAAACAGCCATTTTGTACTGTGTATACTGTTGGGCCTGTTTTGTGGCCAAGCTAGAATTAGTCAAGCTGAATGGGAATGGCTCATCAACCAAACCTAACTTAGACAAAGTCCCTTTACATATTTTCTAGAAAACCTTCCCCTACCTAGCACATGCAACTATAGCCAGATATGGGAATGAGATTGTTACTGGTCACATGAGCTGGGGTGGGGAATTGATTTTGCTTTAGGTCAGTCAGGTTAGGGGGCCTGGCAACCTGAAGCATAGCAAAAGAAACACTTGATTTTCATGTCAGTTGCTTAACTGTTCCAGATCTTTCAGATTCTCCCTCATCAAATATGCATCGAATTGTAATGAACATTTGGCTCAGCTTTACTAAAAACATCTATCCTCTCATCTTGACCATCCCCTCTGTTCTGTATCTCAATTCCTGAATGGGTGCTATTCTTTAAGAAAATATTGTCCCCCCCCCCCAAAATGCTATATCATGCAATTTGACTCCTATTGACCTCCCCCCTGGCCTGCTATTACTAAGCTAGAAGTTATCTCTACGAGTAAATATTTACACTCCTGGAAGCTCCAAGTCTCAATTTAGTGCCTAACAACTTGTTTAAGGCTAATCCAGCACGATGAGCTATGATTCTGGCTCCAGTTTTCTCTGAGATCAACCTTTCAGGGAAGATTCCCCCAATTTGGAAACACTCTATTAATGTTCCAATCTTTAAGAAAGGCTACAAGTCAGACCCAGCAAACTACGCCCCCCCAGGTCTTCTTTCATCAGTGGCAAAGCTGTATAGCTCATATTATACCTCAAATTAGAGAAACTGATAACCTCAAATAGTATCCTTGGGTGGGAACAAATTGGCTTTAGGAAGAGCTTTGCACCCCAAGATAATTGATCTTAGCCCATGTAGTTGAAAAATACACCTCCCCACCTAGAGGCAGATTGTATGTCACAATCATACATCTTAAGAGAGCTTTAGACACCATACCCAGGAGCAGACTATGGGGAAAACTAGAAAATACTTCAATTGATAAAAGATTACTCTGGCTGATACAAAACCTTTACTCCTTTTGTTTGGCTAAAGTCCACTCTAGAGAAAAGGGAGAGCTTATGAAGTATTTTCAACTTGACAGAGGAGTGAAGCAAAGTTGCTTCTTAGCAACTTTGCAACTGCTTTTTCTTCAGCAGAATTTCACCCTCCGTATTTATTCTCAAAGGCACTAACTCTTCTACTCTACATGGATGATGCTGACCTTATGTTCCACACTCAAGTTGGACTGAGAAGACTGCTAAGCTTTTTTTTCACAGTACTGCAAACATGAAGACCTTAAGATCAATTATTCAAAATCAAAGGTCATGGTCTTCTCTAAAGCCAAGAAAACCAGAACAAGTCTCCAAATTTCCATACCTGGGTGTGGTTTTTGATCCTCATCTCAACTGGCAATCCCATTTTAAATTTGCAATAAATAAAATTAAACCTTCTGTATCATCAATTAAACACTTCTTCAATAAGGGAGGCAAATATATCCCAGGGGGGGTCTGCATGTGTTCAGTATGAAAGTCATTCTCCTTTGTGGAGCCTCAATATGGATTCTCTGAGTAAAAGAGAACCTGGATCACCCTTGCGACGAACTGACCTCAAAACCCAGGATGTTTAGTGGATCAGAGAGCTGGGAGATTAGGGATGAATGCCTCAATAAAAAGCAGTTTGAGTGACAGGCTGCTGCCTGCTTGCACTCCCGCCTTCTCTTTGATATGTCAGCGCCAGCTGAGGAGAATTTTATAAAATCTTGTGAGTCTTGTCAGAGAGTCAGTCACTGTTTGGATTTTGACTTGGCAGTTGCCAGTCAGGAGGAATGTGTGTGTGTGTCAGTCTGAGGGAAGCAAACAAAACACTTGGGAAGTGAAAGGACACAACTCCTAACCTTTACTGTACACCAATACATTTGGGGGGAATTTCAGAAAGAACTTAACATCCAAGTATCAGCAGTAGCTGAATTCTCAGTTTATTCACTGACTCCAGAACTGGGGTTAAGGTTTGCCAGAAGAGGTTGGGTAGTTAGTGGAAAACTGCCAGCCTAGCCAAAGAGAAAAGGGATATCACTCCCAGGAAAAGGAGGATACTCTTTATCCAGTTGTTCAGAAAGTTCAACACAGAAGGGACCTCTGGTTTGAGAAGTGAAAAGGGAAACGGTTTTAGACTCCTGAAGGGTACAGAAAGGGAAAGTTATCATTCCAAAAGAGAAATAATGATATACAGGAAGAAAGTTCTAACTTCCAGAAAACTGAGATATTGCTATAAAACTTTGTTGCTATAAGAAATCTCCAAGACAAACAAATCTCTCACTGTAAAGAACTAAGTCTCTAAGAATTCAAATTTAAGTATACTCTATTGCCTGCTCAAGACATTCTAATTTTCTTATAAAGAACTACAGTTTAAAGAACTCATCATCCCCTGCCCTATTCCTGTTAGAACTGTGCCTGTTCAATAAATTCAACCTTTTTTTTTCAACTTTACTTCATGTTAAGTGCCATTTCCAAAGGGGTTTTATAAGAGGGCTCCTGCTGAGTTACAATAAAAATCTCTGGCCTGAGAAAAAGCCAAATAACTTCTTTTACACTGGATGGGACACAAAGAAAGTTATAAGTTTATAATTCAAACACACTGCTAAGAGGCTGCTCAGTCAGAGTGGTGAACAATGTTTTGGTGGGAGAGTCTGCCTCACAGAACAGAAGGAGCAGGGGTCCGTCATAATCCTCTTTGCCTTTTTCTACAACACATTACAGGAACCCCAAAATGTATCGCTGGGATAGCTTTAAGATTAGAACTGGGCCAGGGATCTGCTGACGCCAAAGCATGGTTGCATGCATTTAAACATAGGCTAAAGGTCCTTTTCTCCACAAAGAAAGTCTGCTTTATGAGCTAAATCAAGATCAGTTCTATTCTTGCTAGATGCAAGAAATAGATAAGAAACTATCTAGTCTTGACCTAGCAAAGGATGATATACTGAGACTTGGGAAAAGCAAATCCCTACTAACTGTTGAAACGTATAAAAGAGCTAGATTACTTTAGTTCAGTTATATGAACTGAGAAAGTATGCTCCACCCAGTTCTTTGCCATCCCTCCACCTACAACCATCCCAGCCTACATTAAATATCTAACAGTTCCTCGTTACTGCAGAGCATTCATGCTCGCATGCCTGAATACTGCCCCTTCAGCAATCCTGTATGGGAGATACTGTAATTTGCACAGACTTTACCAATGTGATTTGAAAAAGGTTGACTCCCTGGCCCAAACGATATTAGAATGCCCTCATTACAACTTTTATCACGAGTTATGGATTGCCCCTATTCTACCTAAGTTACCTTCCACTGTATTAAAAGATGACATAGTCTCCTATCCGTTGGTGGATAGAAACTCAAGGAGTTCACTGGCTGTGGCCAAGTATCTCTTCACCATATTTTCCTTAAAGAAATAATGACGCCTTATCCACTGCTCAAGATAAATGGCTCAAAGGAGCCTGAAAGAAAGAAAGGAACATCTATCCTCTCATCTTTTTCCTTAGATTAAAAAAGGGGAGACCTGCAAGAAACTTGCGGGGAGGGGGCATTTTCCCCATCTTGCCGGGCCTGCCGCTCACTCCCCCCACAGGCTCCCAGCAGTAGGATACTCACAGGGGGGGGGGGCAGGTGAGCCTCTCTCTCCTCCCTCCCTCCCCGAAAACTGTGGTGGCTGCGTGCCGAGCCTCCTCCCAAGCCTCCTTTCCCAAAAATCCCCTCCTCTCCTCCCTCCCTTCCCAAAAATCGGTGGTGGTCATGCGCCTCCTCCCCTCCCCTCCCCCTGTCCAAAAATTGGCAGCGGTGGCCCCCTCCTCTCCTCCCTCCCTCCCCCCTCCCTCCCTGGAAATCAGAGGCGGCCGCGCACCAAGCCCCTCCCCCTTCCCAAAAATCGGTGGCGGCTGCGGCCACACACCAAGCCTCCTCCCCCTCCCTTCCCAAACACAGCGGCGAGGCCCACCACCCACCTAGCCCTCCCCTCAGCCAACGCCCTCCCCCCAATTTTTTTTAACATTTAGGATTTTTCTGCACATGGGGAAAGTGCCCCCCCATGTTTAGAACCCCCCCCTACCCCCCCCCACAGATTTACATATCCGCACGGGGGTGCGCACTTCGCTATTAGTATATAGATGTTGCCCTTGAATCACAGATACACATACACACACACGAACAACTCTTTTCAAGTGTTTCAGGAAAAAAAATCAGCCTTTGAAAATTTGCTGTCTTAAGTTTAGGAAGGGGAACATCTAGTTTTTATATATTTTCCTTGGCAGTTCTGTCTTCAAAACCTGATATGTACAACTCACTTTAAAATATCTGCTGAAATAAACAGGGCTTTGCCTTGCTGATCATATATAGGCCATTCCTCTCTATTTGTAAAATGTTATAAAAACATGAGCAAATGCAGTTTCTTGTAATATAAAAACCTCAAATTTGTAAACTCTAAAATGTGAAGTGAAAAAATCCAGGAGGCAAACACAACACAGGGAAAAATTTACTGGTGCTTAGAACGATTAGGTGTGAGGTGGGAGTTATTTCAAATTAGATTCTCACAATTTTACACCATCCAGAAAAAGTAAGACATCCTACAGATGTCTTTTAGCCTGTCATTCTAAAGTTCCCATATAAAAACAAGGAGGTGGGTTTGTGCATTAGAATAAAGAAGAAAAAGCTCTGCTTTTTGCTGCAGTTCTGACTGTTCAAGATAGTGATCCAACAGCCTGCTGTCCCACATGGTAATGGCTTATATTCTAGTTTAGTACTTAGCTACTGATAAAACTCCTTTTCCCAGTTTCTTCCAGGCCTTTCCCCACAGTTCTTTTATACATGGAATTTGAAGCGAACCAATCAACCACACTGTGGCCACATTCAGAAGTCATAATAATCCATACCCTGAAAAAAATCCAATTTAAGTCTGGTTGCACGTTGCCCAACAATCTGTGCTTACCAGTGGATGGCTGCCATAACTGGGATTCTAAACCAGAGGTCCCCAATCTTTTTCAGCCCGTTGTGCTATGGTGACAGCTGCTGCCAAAGCCACATTTTAAAAAAACCTGCACAGCCAATCAGATTTTCAATAGGCAATCAGAAGCCTTGCTGGCTCCACCCAATGTCTAAAAGCACTTAATGGGTGCCAGGAAAGTGTTGGTGGGTGCCATGGTGTCCATGGGCACCATGTTGGGGACCTCTGTTTTCACCCATGGCTTGTTAACTGTGGTTTGTTGTGATATCTGAATGCAGAAATCTGTTTGTCTAGTACAGGGGTGTCAAACTCATTTGTTATGAAGACCGGATCTGACATAAACAAGACCTTGTCAAGCCGGGCCATGAGTGTCATAAAATGTAATGCCAGGTAGCAGAGATATAAACTTTATAAAGGATACAAACAAACACAATTAAAGATTTTTTCACTTAAAATAAAAACATGCTTAAAATGTTAGCACTCTTGCAATATTTTGTTTATTTAACAGTCTTTGATAATTGACACCTCTTACTCTGAATTATTGCATCAAAATATCTGTGCTGTAGCAATCCTGAGTATGCTGTTCAGGTTGTACATCTGCAAGCTGCAAACCTACTTTTGATTTATTGACATTCATTATAGAAATCTCATGCTCACTTCACTGACTTGCAGTTATTCTTCATCGAAATAGTTCACATTGCTTTCCTACTGAGAAAGACTGGATCATGAGGGCATGAATACAGTAATAAAGGGGAGGCAAACCCAGTTGCACCCAGAGGAGCCACAGCATAACAAGCCCAACAAAACACACACACACTGTAGCAAGGCACACAAAAGCTCATTCCTTGAATAAAACGTTGTTGGTTTTAAAGGTGCTTTGTATTTCTTCCATGTGATTGAGGCTGCCAAGCAAAAGGGAGGAAGGGGAGGAGCCTCAGCCAATGGAAGGGAAGAAAGGCTTGCCTTTGTCTCCTGTGCGATTCAGGGAGACTGGCCAGAAAGCAAGCTCTGGTTCATTCCCTCTCTCCTCCTGTAGGGGGGGAGGAGTTTCAACCAATGCAGAAAACAGAGGCTTGCCTATCTATCTCTCCTGTGCAGCTGAGAGTCTGGCAAAGCAAGCTGTGATGCAGCAGTAGCAGAACTGGAGAAGGAAGCGGGAGAGAGCCAGTTGCTCAAGGACTGGATAGGAGCCCTCCGAGGGCCAGTATTGGCCTGCGGGCCGCATGTTTGACACCCCTGATCTAGTAGTACTGCCCCTTTTATCCTCCTACACATAGAAAACCTTGCTGTTCCAGTTATCAAGGGTGCTTTCTAAGGACACACCTTTCCTCTTTCCCTCTACACACACCCCCTGCTCTAGTGATGATACCTGTGCTTCATTAACTTCAATAAAGGCAACAAAATAGTTTCAAAATACAGTTCTGGGAATACAGAAAAGTAGCCAGGAGACAGAAAGTCCTTGGCAAAAAGGAAGTAGGATGAAGCTGAAATTCCCCTAGGCTCCCTCTCCCAGCTCTCCTCCCATTCATTGTACAGTCAACCAGTACTGAGCCGGCAGTGTATGTAAGTGTGGCTTTGTCAGTAGACTTGCTAGCAATGCAAGGGAGATCAGGCTAGCATTCGAAGATTCCACTTCAAAGCAGGAAAGGAGACAAACATCAAACTTACTGGGATTTATGAACAAGCTAATTTGTTATTCATGTTATGCCTGGGTTTATGAAACAAACTGTGGTTTAAACAAATGACGGCTTATTTTCATTTTCTCCAGAGTGCCCAAAATTGTGACAAATGAAAACAGTGCAAACATGTGACAAAGCATCATTTAGAGGGCTTCTCAAATTACTGTTGGAGGATATGGGCATGTTCTTTACTTATACTTGCAAACAATAATTCCAGTTGTGTCAAACACAGCAACCCATCTGCTAGGAGCCCTTGCTGTTATCTTCCCATGTACAACATCATTATTTATAAAACCTAGTGTGTAAATAGCCATTAACTTATGATGAGAAAGAATCATTTCAGATGACTGGGCTCAGGCTTATGCTCTGCCTTCCAGAAGATGTTTCTTTTGTATTTTATGCCCCAAGTGATAGTATGATGGCAGGGCTGGTTGCTCCATTAGGCAGGGTTAGGCGGTGGCCTAGGGGTGTGGTGTGATAAGGACGCCCCCGCTGGCCTGCTGCCCCGCCCCTGCTATGGCGCCCTTCCCTTGCCAAAAGCCCTTCCCCTTGAAGCTGCTGCTGAGGGAGTCATTGCCCCTCTGCTGGGCCTGGGCAGGTCGGGTGAGTGAGTGAGGGGGGGCTGGACGGCTCCGCTTCTGTGATGGGCCTAGGGGAAGACGAGGAGGGGGCCAGGGGCGCCTTGCAGCAGAAGCCCTTTGGGCATTGCCTGGCCTTGGCTCTTTCTCCTCCTTGACTGCAGCTCTCGGATGATGGCCACTGGGTGGTTTAAATACTGGAGGAGAGAGAAGCAGGGAGGACCAGGGAGGCAATGCGTGGGCTCGGACGCCCAGGCAGATGGAGCTGCCTGCCCTCTCCTCTTGCCTGGCCAGCCTGCCACCCCTCTTTCCCTCACCTCGTGCCCTGCTCGGCTCTCACCCTGGCTGTGTTCCTTCTCAGCTCGGTGGGAGGGTGCTGTGCTGTCTAGGGCTGCCAAGTCCAACTTGGGAAATATCTGGGGTCTTTGGGGGTGGAGCCAGGAGACTTTGGGGGTGGAGCCAGGAGAAAGGAAGTGACATCATTTTGTGATGTCACATCCTGTGATGTTGCTTCCACATGCTGACACATGAACTCATGAAGTTTCCTAATACTGAATCAGGCCATTGGTCCATCAAGGTCAGTATTGACTACTCAGACTGGTAGTGGCTCTCCAGGGTCTCAGGCTGAGATCTTTAATGTCACCTATTACCTGATCCTTTTTTAGCTGAAGAGGCTGATACCTCCTGCATGTCAAGCAGATGCTCTATCACTGAGCAATGGCCCTACTGAATCCTTCCTCATCTCAGCAGAATATGAAGCCCTAAGTGCTACACAAGTGCTAAATATGATTTTCATATCATAAGAACAGGAGAGAAGCCACAGTGGATTGGCCCATCCAGTACAGCCCATCCAGTACAACACTCTGTGTCACAACAGTGGCCAAAAATACCAGGTGCCCTCAGGAGGTCCAGCAGCGGGGCCAGAACTCCAGAAGCCCTCCCACTGTTGCCCCCCAAGCACCAAGAATGCAGAGCATCACTGCCCCAGACAAAGGGTTCCATTTAGACCTTGTGGCTAATAATAGCCACTGACAGACCTCTGCTGGATGGGGACAGAGAGAGAGAGAGAGACAGTCACACAGACAGACAGACAGACAGACAGAAAAAAGAAAGAAAGAGGGAGAGAGAGAGAAGTGGAAAAAACTGGCAGAGGCACTTACTTTCATTTAGACCTTGTGGCTATAATAGCCACTGATAGACCTCTGCTGGATGGGGACAGAGAGAGAGACAGACAGACAGACAGACAGACAGAAAAAAGAAAGGGAGAGAGAATGAAAAGAGCTGGAAGAGACACTCACCTTGCCAGCCACATGCAAAAGCAGCTCCTTCAGTCCCTCCTTAATCTCTGGGCGGGGCTCTCTTGCTGTGGAAGAAGCTCTCTTGCTGACTTCTTAAAGGGGAAATGTCTGGCGAGGCTTTTTACTGCAGGGCAGGCTCTCTGCAGACATTTCCCTTTTAAGGCAGCCATTTTGTCCCCCCGGTGGCCATCTTTGGAAAAGCGGGAGGTAAGCTCTAAAAATCGGTGTTTCCCCCGCCCTAGCGGGGGACTTGGCAGGCCTAGTGCTGTCTGGCCTGCCACCCCTCCCCCTCCCCTCCTCTCAACAAAAGCCCTGTTCAGCTGCTGCTCCACTCACCCTGGCTGTGCGCTCCTCCTTGGCTAGGTCAGAGGGCACTGCGCTGGCCCGCCTACTGCCCCTCCCCTCCCTCACCTCATGCCAAAAGCCCTGTTCAGCTGCTGCTCTGCTCGCCCTGTGCATGGCTGAAATGGCTGTGGACCAGGCAGAACAAGTAAACACATGCAGGAGGCCCGATTCCATTCTGTACCTTCACAAAGCTCCCCGTAAGCGCCCTTCCGAGGGCCAAAGAGCATCTGCTCGGGGAAACCGTGTGTGTCGTGGGGATGCATTTGGCAGGGGCAGGCAGAGCCTTCAGCGCCTTCTCTCGGCCTGCGCTGATTCTGATTCGAACTGGGCACCTCTCAGGACCACATTCGCCACAGTGGGACATCCGGGGCCAGGTCCACCCACGACTTCCCACCCATCCAGCCGGGTCCCTTCGTTCTGTTTTTCCTGTGCAGCCATCTCCCTGCCCTGCCCTGCCTGCCGGCAGTGCACCTCTGGCCAGGTAAGCTTCCCTGGCTGGTGACTAACTGCTGGACTCCACCATGGTCTGATGCAGCAGAACAGAAAAGACTGCACAAGCATTCCTTCCTTCCCCATTCCTTCCTTCTATGCTCGCAGGTGTGCTTTCCTTCAGGTCAAGTGCTGATGCTTCAGCATGTTCAGTTGAAATAGCTGCCAAACCAAGTAGTCTCTTTTGCAACATCGTTGAGTGTATGTGTGTTTTTATAAGTTTGAGTGTTGAGAAGCTGTATTCACCACTTGCCACTGACACTGGAAGTGTGAGAAGGATCCTAAGAGCAACAGAAACATTAGGCACACTATCCTGGAGTTTCTGTTGAAGTATGAAGGGAAGTACTCTTTGTGGTGGAGGCAGTTCACAACACAGATCTTCAGCATCAATATTTTTGTTTCCACCGTGTATCAATGCTTGTTCCAAATTCTTGCAGGCCTTGCATACATCTTCAGTGCATTTTTTGTTAATACTGTATTTATCATACAGGAAGCCAAAGAGGGAATTATAGTGTTGTAGTTGTTGGAATCTCTCTTCAACTGATTGTAAGGATTAGCTGTTGGTAAGCCTAGATCTTACAGATCTTATCAACTGGGGGGGGGGGAGCCCAGAATGGGGCCAGAGAGCAAGGCTGGGGGGGAGGGGAGGGGGCTACAGAGGGCAGGCGCTGGGCTCCCTTCCCTCCGCATGCCATTCGCCAGCCAGGTCTTTGATTCTCCTTCCCATGAAGATACAATGGACAGATGGATGGACAGACCTCTTGAATTGGAGAGCCTTCGGGATGGAGGCGGAGAGCACCAGGTGGCCACTGAAGGGCCCTGAGAGAATTAAGGGAGGCCATGCCTGCACCCAGACCAAGAGGAAACTTTCTTTGTCCCTCCAAAACAAGAAAGAGATCAGGAGACTTCAACAGATCAGACTAGCCGAGATGCTTGATTTGACTAAAACTTTTTTTGGGGGGGGAGAACCCCAGTACAGGAGTGGTCTGCCGAGGAGAAAGGAGGGGGGCAGGAGGGGGAAGAGAGTGCTTCAGCTGACCCCCCCACCCAGCATGCATGCATACACACACATCCCAGGGTGATCAGATGTCCCTCTCTTTTTGGAGGATGTGTCCTCTCTTTTTTGTGTCCCTTCTCTTTTGGGCTCTTAAAAAAAAACACTGATGAAAATATCCTTTTGGGAGTGCCTGGAAGGTTAGGAATGTTCCTAGTTAGTAGCAATTATCACCACTTAAAGAGAAGGAGTGAGCTTTGTCCACAGTGATACTTGTCTGAAGTAGTCAGTTGTGAAAGATGTCCTCTTTGTTGCTTCTAAAAATATGGTAACCCTCAAGGATCCACTTCTCTCCCCGGCCTTCCTTGACTGCGGTCTGTAAAAAGTGGAACTGGTTGCTGATGCTTCTGCCCGGAGACTGATGACACCGCCTCAGAGGGAATTCTCATTGGTGCTCCTCTGGGCCCCGCTTGGGCCCCGCCCACTTGGGGCAAAAAGCTCTCCTGTCCCTCCCCTGCAGTGAACAAAGTTTCCCCCAAAAGCTATAAGTGGGGGTTTCCGTGGGGCAGCCATGGGGTACAGCCTGATCCTTCTGGAGGTGCTGTTGGTGCTGCTGAGGCCATCCCGGGTACCTGGAATAGAGAGGAGACTCAGGACTCCTCCTAGTAAGCAGAGGCACTTTTTGGGGGGGAGGGGAACGTATGAGGCTTCAGAAGACTGTTGGTTCTGATGGGGCCATCCCAGGTCCATGGAATGGGAGGAAAGAGGAAGCCCCCCCTGTAAGTGGAGGGGGGATGGGAGGGGGGCTTGGAGAGACGGGCCCCTTCCCCTCGCAGTGGGCGGGAGGATCCTTTTTCTGACCCCGGGGGGGATTTCAGATTCCTCCGTCTTGCCCTGCAAGATACTTTATTTACTCCATTTATACCCCCCCCTCCTCCCCAGAGGGGACCCAACTTGGCTTTGCATAGCTCTCCTCCATGTTCTCCTCACACTGAAACAGACCATCCAGCTTTCAAAGGTAGTTTCATCTTCTCAGACTGACAGAGGCTCTCCCACCTGATCTTTTGAGCTGGAGATGCCGGGGATGGAATCCTGGACGTTCTGCATGCCAAGCAGATGATGATGAAGAGTAGTAGATTGCTTTTCTCTACCTTGAGGAGTCTCAAAGAAGCTTACAATCACCTTCCCTTCCTCTCCCCGCAACAGGAACCTTCTGAGGCAGGAAGGGCTGAGAAGGTTCAGAAAGATCTGGGACTGGCCCAAGGTCACCCAGCTGGCTTCAGCTGGAGAAGAAGGGGGAATCAAACCCCATGCTCCAGGTTAGAATCTGCTACTTTTCACCATGACACCACACTGGCTCTCTGCCACTGGCCATGACCCTCCCCCTAGAACTCCCTGCCACTGGGATCCAGAAGCCGCCAGCCCTGCCCCGGCCCCAGGCAAAAGAAGGCTGAGGGGAGACAGCGAAGGAGATCTGGATCCTGGCAGCCTCCTCTGCCTCTCCTGCCCCTCCCAGGCTGGGGCTGTACCCCTTCATGGGTCGTGAACAGCCCTGGCACTCCCTGAATAGCCAAGCCAAGGCTGAGCATGAGACTGTTATGGACCCCCCCCCCCCCCCCGTTCCTACATTCTAGAGGGAGCCGTGTTCAAATCCCCTCTCTGCCCTGGAGCCTCTCTATGGATAATCCTGGGCAAGTCACGCTCTCTCAAGGCCTGGTCTACCTCTCAGGACTGTTGCCAGGAGAAAACAGAAGAAGGAAAAGGATGAAAGCAGCTTTGGGTCGTCACTGGGGAGAAAAGTGGGGTATAGGGTGTTGTGCAAAAAAACCTGGCACCAGCCCTGGAGAATGCACCCCCCGGTTAGTGACAAGCTTTCAAAGTAACTAGGGCTTCCCATAGGAAGTGAAGGGGTCTTCCATTGGGAACTATTTCAATTGAACATGCTGAAGCATCAGTGCTTGACCTGAAGGAACTGGTGACAAAATTTGCTAAAGAAACGGCACACAAAATGAGATTCTGATGTGCCTGAAATGGAAACATTAAAGAGACTTAAATTTCAACATCACAATTAACAGGATTTTTCAAAATGCTTTGTGATTTGTCTTTTTCTGTTTGAGAGAGAAAATCAGAGATTGGATTACTTGTTCTCACAATTAAAAAAAAAGAAATTAGTAATTTCAAATTTTGTGTTTTTCATTCTTCCTAAAATGCATTTATATTTGAAAATTGGTGGGTGCAGGTGGGGGGTGGGGGCACCAGAAGGTAGTCTCGCCTAGTATGCAAAAAAAAAAAACCCGGCCCCGGCCCTGTATGATGGTACTATCATGCGGGGTAGTAACACATCTTGCACTAGCAAGATCTCTGAAAACATGACAGCAAACACTAGATGAATTCTGCTACTAGTAATTATGGATTAACCCTAGGCCTTGATGATTCAGTAAAGTGAGATGAGAGCAAGCAAAGGACAATGCCAAGGAATTTCAAAGCCAATGGCAAGATAAATGAAGTAGACTGACAGACCAGTGATTCTGTGGTTCAGTGTCATACCAGCCACTAGATTATTTTCTAAGAAGTTACATTTATTGATTTATTTATTTCATTAGGCTTTTATGCCGCCCTCCCCACAAGCGGGCTCCGGGTGGTGTACAACAGATTCCTACAGAAATACATTAAATTCATAAATAGTCTAAATATACAATTCTAACAATATCCAATACTCACATGGTGCCATCATACATTTCTAACCCCCAATTTACTTTTCTATAACCCAGGCCACTACATTCTGGCAAGCTGTAACTTCCACATCAGCCTCAAGGGCAGCCCTGTGTAGAGCGAATTATAGTAATCCAGTCTAGAGGAGACCATTGCATGAACTACTGTGGCTAGACCAGGGCGAGACAGGTAAGCAGCCAGTTGGTAGAATGTCAGACGGGCAACATTTGTGACCTGGGCCTCCGTTAACAAGGAGGCATCCAGGACCGCACCCAGGCTCTTGATTATCTGCGCCAGTATTAGGGGTGTAAGTTTTCACTCAATCTATGCATTAAACTTTCTTCTCCAAACAAGCAGATTACCTTCCTTCCCAAGGTGTTAAAAAGAAAGCAGCCACTGTTCCTATTTTTAAAAAAGATGTCAAGAAATGTCTTGTAAATGAATGGGCTGTATAAACAAAAAGATTTTAAGGTTAACATTAGGGTTGCCAAGTGTATTAAACTTACCGGCGGGGGGGGGGGGGGGAGCTCTGCTGGCCGGGAGCTTCCTGGTGGTGTCACCGGAAGTGACGTCAGCACGTTGGGGGCGTTGCCAGGGCAATCCCCTGGCAACGCCCCCAACATGATGGCGTCACTTCCAGGTGACATCATTACGTGAGGGAGGTCGTACAGGCTGGACGACCTCAGGGGTGGGGCTTCCCCCGCCGGCGAATGCTGGCCGGCAGATCGGGAACCCCTGTAGCGGGGGATCCCCCGCCCCCCCCCAGGCTGACTTGGCAGCCCTAGTTAACATCCTATACACTTTCAGTTTCAAGAAAAGAAAAAAATGACTAAAAGTAGTCGTCCCCCCCATAGTCCCCCACTATAACTCTAAATCTAGGTCCAAATCAAACCCTCGGTTCACACTGGGGCATAGGGAATATTACACAGATCACGGAATTTATACAGTTCAAATACAGCATGTCTGTATGGAAAACAGAAACACACATAGTAAAGCGAGAGTTTAGCGGCATTATAACTAATTCTTTCACTTAATTAGCAGGGTAATTTGGAATCTATTTACATGCACTACTTGGTTTGCAAAATAGCCCTCTATTACCTGTTACAACTACAGTATTTTAGTGACCTACTTTTAGCGGAGATTAAATTTAAGCTGTGATTCAGGATTTAACATTAAATGCCTTGAAAGGTCTATTGCCCATATTATTAATGAGTTTGTCATGCAGCCACATGAGAAGCAATGATCTTTATGTACTATTCTCAGAGTGATGCAAATTTAAACAGACCTCCAGCCCTTCAAGTAAGCAGTACAGGCAGAAAACGACCCCCTTGTGAAACACCGCATATTAAGAGCCTGTAGTGTAATAAGGCAGAGAACACTTCTCCCTTCCAGAATCAGTTAATCTTCATATTACTGAGACAACTCATCCTGTTTATGCCACGTAATGTCAGTAATGTCTAACCCCGGGGTTTTCAAAGTGAACCCTGTCCTTGTCTAGAAAGATATAAGGTACAGCCAAGGGAAGCACTTTTTGACCCTCTCACCAAGGCCCAATTATTGTGCATTTTGAGGACTTGTGATTTTCTGGTTTTAAGGGTACCAATGGGGAAGGTCCTTTTCCAGGAAGTTTCCACAGCTACAGAATCAAACTTAGTGCATGTTTATATTCTGAAAAAGTTTATCTCCGTACTTGTTAAGCTCCCATGAGCAAATCAGTCTTTTCCCTAGCATATTCAAGTCTGGGAGAGAAGGAAATGGCAAGTACACTGCTTTCTTCTCACCTTTCAGATCCTTTGAGATATGTTCTGTACATCTGTGTTTGGAAAGGAACTCAGTTCAGTCTGCTGTATATTCACTGCAAAATAATTTCCCCTTTCCCCACTAAATTCGTTGTAACTTAGTCAACCCAAGCCTTTCAGTATTGCATGTAACAGTTTTTGTTTCTAAAATAATATACTCTGGTACACCCAATGCATAGGAAAACACATATGTTCAGTTATACCAAAGATGAATGAATCTTCGCTCAACAACCATTCATTTTGTAAGAACTTGACTATTATGATTTTGCTCAATCCCAGGTAGCAAATATGCATGGTGGATCTTTGCCAAATACCATTCTGAAAGATGGCAGAGCTACTAATTTTGAATCACAGGCCTTCTCTGCCTCCCTTTATGACCATGCAGGAGCCATGTGCTATAAAATACCAGAACAAGCAGCAGCCAAGTAGCAACAATAATAGCAAAAAGAAATGCTCGATTTACACCACTAATTCTCAAATAGTAACTAAAAGGAAAAGTTATGAGTGGTTTCTCAAGCAGCTGGTGAGGTTGAGGCATACATATGCCGACTAAGAATCATTTGCTGGGATTAAGTATGTGAGGACTGGGCAAAGAAAGGCTTTAAAATCAAGATGCAAATCTATGGACAGGTCATCACAACAGATAGGATTACCAACCTAAAGGTGGAGTTTCCACAGTCACTGCCCCCAAATCTCCAGGAATTTCCTAAATCAGAGCTGGCTACCCTAGTGCCCAGACAAAACAAAAATGTGCAAGATGTTAAGAAGAAGAAGAGATTTATACCCCACCCTTCACTACCCAAAGGAGTCTCAGAGCGGCTTACAATCTCCTTTCCCTTCCCTTCCCCACAACAGACACCCTGTGAGGTAGCTGGGGCTGAGAGAGCTCTTTTGAGGACTGCCCTTGAGAGAACTTGTGACTGACCCAAAGTCACACCTGCAGCTCCATGTGGAGGAGTAGGGAAACTAAGATATTCTTAGATAAAAGATTATCCTATAACTTCCTGGAACATTTTTCTCAGTGCTACAGACTATAAAATGCTGCCTAAGAGAACTTGTGACTGACCCAAGGTCACACCTGCAGCTCCATGTGGAGGAGTGGGGAAACTAAGATATTCTTCGATAAAAGATTATCCTATAACTTCCTGGAACATTTTTCTCAGTGCTACAGACTATAAAATGCTGCCTAAGAAACTTAGACATTTCTAAACTTAGATGCTGCTACTGCTAAAGATTAATTAGGACTGTCTGAAAGGATTCTTTTTGGCTTTTGAACTATGGTTTAATTTAAAGATGATCTGGTCAACAGAGGAGTTGAACCTTCTCTGATTAAGGGTAAATTAATCAAGAATTATACTTGCAAGTTAAAAATGTAATTTTAATATGGAATCTGAACACGAGCTCATACACTACAAACCTGAATAAGCTGGTGCCAAAAATATGGAAAGTGTGCAGTCTTTTCTCTTCAATGTTGTAACACCCCCTCTGAAAAACGTAATCAATTTTATTTGTATTATCTGAATTATCTGCTCTACATTCAAACAAAGTGTTCTACCAATGGAAGACACCTTTGTTAGTGAAAAGGCTGGAGTGATTTTTATGGATTCTCCCAACACAGCCCTCCACTTTACCTTTCACATCTCAAGGTCTACTGACCAGTGTTCCCGCTAAGCTGAGTTAGTGTGAGCTAGCTCACAGTTTTTTAGCCTCCGGCTCACACATTTTTGTCTCAGCTCAGGAAGGATGGCTCCAGAGTAAACTAATTTATGCAGTCGCCAAATCGCTGGCTCACAACTTTAATGCCAGGAGCTCACAAAGTAGAATTTTTGCTCCCGAGACTCCACAGCTTAGAGGGAACATTGCTACTGACCCCCTACAGGGCATGATTTCTGCAGGCACAGCAGACTGTTAGGTGAGAAACCTTTCTTCCATGAGGGCTGTACCACACATACCTCTCATAAGACAGAAAGCCTGAAAGACCCTGGAGTGCAGCTTGTCAAGAAATTAGACCTTTAGTCAGTTTCTTGTTCTTTCATTAACCATAGGCATTGGACTTTCATTAACCATTAGATTTTAGGCCTGTAAGTGGGTTGACGTGACCAAACTGGAAAATAACTGACTGTTGATATGGAAGTGTTGGCAATGGACCTCATGACCTTTAAACAGCAATTCAGGTATAAAGACAAACCACTGTTTACCAGGCCAGGACTTGGTGCCAACATATCCTCAACTGGTGTTGTGATTTCCACCACACAAGGGATGGGTTATATTTCAGATAACCCCTCCATTACATCATAAAGTGGCTCCTCCCTGAGCCATTTGTTTAACAAGCTCATGTCAACATGACTTCACTAGTCTGCTCTTTGACTGGGCAGAAGGGCCCCTGCCTACTCAGATCTTAGGCCTTAAAACAGATAGTCATTCTGGTCTTTGTTGTAGCTGCACACAACTAACACAAGGTCTGATGAGCTAACCTCAGGACGGACCAGGCTCCCGAATGGCCTAATGCTTTATGGACAGAGAGGCTTGGATTACTGCTGTCTCACTTCAACCAAGAAGGGTAGTCTCTAGCAACTTAAAAGAAATGTCCTAGTTAGAACCTTAAAATGTAGCTTGTTTTATTTCTCTTTGCTATGTTCTTCTGAAATATTCGGGCACTCTTTAATAAATATCTTTTGATTTTACTTGGGTGTTCTGTGCTTCAAGTGCTTCAGTCTAATTTCAGTACCTTGGACCTTAAGAGTCCACCTACTAGGTTAATTGTAGTGAAAACTCATTCTGCAAGTAGCGTACCTTGCAGGGTTGGCTTTCTTAATTAATTCCCAGTAAGGTTAGAAGCTTGCCCCTTGGCTTCTGACTGTGTGGGTAGTTCAAGGGGCTGGTGGCAGACTACCAGACTGGGACATGTGTGGAGACACAACCCAGAGCTTTGTTAAGTTTGTGCTCTGCCTGCCTGTACCAAGAATCCCTTGGGCTGGGGATTCCTGATATAGCTTAAGTATGTGTGTTCTTTTCTGACAGTGGGGAAGAACTAGTAAAGTCATTCATATGACTAAAACTCAGAGCAGCATGCATGGTTTTCCCTTTCCCATTTTATGCTCAGAACAATTCTGTGAAGTAAGCTAGGCTTAGAGACTATGATTGGTCTAAACCCATCCATAAAGCTTCATGGTAGTGTAGATGTCCCCCCGGGCCCTAGTCCCACAGCAACTGCTATACTCTACTGGCTCTTTAAAAAATATTTCAAGGACTGCAAATGCTTCCATACAGAAAAAAAAATCCATGTTAATGCTGAGCAAACCATTGACACTGTAGCAGAATAGTCTGGGGGAGAGAAAGAACAGGAAAGAACTCTGGAGGTGGGTCACAAACCAAGACAAAATATTCTTGTAAGGCCCACTTCAACCGGGGCACATTGACGCCTCTTCCCACTTAAAAAGGCATTAGAAATTCTGTCAGATAAACGGGCTGATGGCATATTCCCTCTCTTGACAGTACCAAATAGTAACTAATTTTGCATATGTGCCAAAAATACACCAAGCTATTCAAATGTCTATAGGATATCTGGACAAATAAGCAGAGTCTTCAGCATTTTGTGTGCCAAAAAGCCCACTTGTTATTTAATGCTCCAATGCATTCCTTAGCTGCAGAAATATGCTCAAACATCATCAGCATTAGAGGTAATGAATACGGTAACGAAGTTTTTAAATTGTCATTGTTTATTTGCCATCCTGTATTGACTCAGGCTCTCATGTACAACAATGCAGTATTTGTTCATTCTGCCTTCACCGAATGATGTCAAGGCAAATTGAACTTATATAAATATTATTAATGGTGTTCCACAAAACAGGAGTCAGAAAACAAAATAATATTTCAGAAGAACTACCTTATACTATATCAGAATGTTGCCTGAGGGCACTAAGATGCCAGAAGATGTAACTTCTTGTACAACTCAAACTCAGCTCTCCTTATTATTCCTAATTCATCCATCCTGCACTGTGCTGCAATTTTGGATAGTAACTGATCTCCTGTAATCCTCATAGCACTTTTGACCATGCAGTTCACTTCCTTTTAATCACCCAGCAATGCTGCACAAACACTATATGACCACAAATGGTCCACACATTACACTGGAGGGAAAAATCTGTAGCTCATTACTATTTTACGACAAAAAAATGTTTCAATTAAAATGGAAGGTATTTAGCCAAATGCAACACATCAGTGGTCTCCTATCCTTTAAAAAATATTTCCAAGAAATTAGCTGCAATATTAGTGTGGCACAAGAAATATTCTCATCCACCCCACTGCATAGATTAGAATGTCAAGGTGGGTCAAGGTGTGAGGAGCCAGTCTTTGGAGACAAATCAAATACTCTGAAACTTTTTATGAGCTGCACTCACTGGAACAATAATATTAAAATGTCTTCAAAGAACCAGCCAGGCAATACATACCTCTATTTCCTCCCACCCATTTTTACTTTTTTGCTGGATTTTCCGAAAGTACAGGTTTCCCATACAGACAAGATATACAGAAAACTGCACTGAACAATTATTATTTGAATGCCCAGAAGAACTATAGATGCCAGAAACAGGGGGAAAGCTACATTTCAGATGATTTGTAGGTTATATTTCTTGACAAGTCAGAGAAATAATTTGGAGTCCTGGCGCATAATGATATTAAGGTACTGTAAACAGACATTTTTCTCCCCATGCTAGCCAATAGAGAAGAGGGAAGCTGTAATTTAGTTTTACCTGAGATTTATTTTTCTGAACTCAAACATCCTAAAAGCTCCCAGGCAGTCTAAACTGCAAATAGCTTCTACTCTTGTTTGCCTTTGTATGAGCACACACATACACCGCCACTAAGTAGATGCTACAATTTCCTCTGAAAACAGACCCACATCTTCAGATTTTTCCTGCAAAGAATGAGTTCTCATTTGCAGCAGTGTCATATTAGTAACTTTGCCAAGCGACCAAGGTTGGGATATGGAGCTGATATTACAAAAACAGGTCTTTGGTTAAGATTTGTCTTGTGGAGTGCCTTGGGGTTCCATTTTGTCACCCATGCTCTTCAGAATTTACGTGAGGTCACTGAATGAGATCATCTAGAATTCTGGGATGGGATGTCATCAATATGCAGATGACACCCAGCTTTATATTTTATTATCTAACCCTGTAGATGTCTATCTTGGCTCTGAACCAGTGCTTTCAGACTGTGATCAAGTAGCTGAAGCAGTACAAGCTAACTTCAGACAAGACACAGGTAATGCTGGTTGGGAAGGCTGATGCTTTGGAGGGACTAGATTTACTGGTGGTGAGTTAAGTGGAGTAGAGTTGGCATTTGCAGAATACGTTAAGAGCTTGGGGATGCTCATGGATCCAGCCTTGCTATGTGAAAGGCAAGTTGAAGTGGTGGCTGTGAGTGCCTTCTATCAGATGCATTTGGTTCACTAACTCTCCCTTTTCTGAGACTAAGCTGTAATGAGCTCTACATGAAGACAACCTAGAAACAACAATTGATTCAAAATGTGGCAACCTGACTGTTGTTAAGGGCTAGCCAATGTGAAAACATATCACCTATTTTAACACAGCTACACTGGCTGCCAGTTTACTTCTAAACACAACTCACGGAGCTGGTTATGACCTTGAAAGCTCTGCATGGACTGGAACTCACTAGACACTTTAGCAGCTAAAGTTGACTAACTGGAACTCATGAACTTCATATTCTGAGTTGGAATATAGCTGGCTGGGCCTCAAGAGTCTGTTGTAAAGATACCAAAATTTTATGGCTTCTTTTGATATTTTAGTTCTTTAGGAGACCTGGTTAATGGATGAAGCTATCTTTCCTCGTTATCTCAGTATCAAAGAAGAGTTATAGGTTTGGGAGAGGGCAGGCCACGGGGTGGGGGTGGGGGGCTTAGCTTATTTAATTTCAACTAGTTTGAATATAGGACCTTGCAACCTCCTGGTGGCAGATGATCTGATTACTGCTTTTCTATTAAAATTGAATGACATGACAGTTATCCTTTCCTCTGTTTACATTCCTCCCTTCACACCTAGTACAATGATTCAGAGATGAGACCGCCTGGGAAAAATTGTTGATGACTTGAAGGCCTGTTTTCCCGGGGGGGGGGGGGGGGCTTAGTACTAGCAGGTCACTTTAATGCAAGGATCAACAGTGACAATTATATGCTTTTCTCTAAACCATTAGGTCCTGATGATGATGAATTTCTCAGCCCTGTTTGGCATAATAGGAAATCTAAGGACGATGTAATAACCAGAGATGGTTTGGAGCTGGCTAAATTTGCAATTCAGAGAAACTTTGTTCCATTGAATGGTTGTACTCAGAGGCTGATGGAGCTGGTGATTTCACTTACATGTGTCCCAAAGGAGCCAGTGTAATAGATGATATCCTGGCCCCTCTTGAATATCTTTCCCCCTTTGAGTTCCTAAAAGTTGGCAATTACATGGGAAGTGATCATCTCCCAGTCTCCTTTTCTATAGATTTATCTCTAGAAAATTATCTTATTCCAACACACAGCTTCCATCTTTCTAAAAATCAAAATAAAGTTTGTCGATTACACTGGAGCTCCAACTCTAGTGACAAGGCTCAAACCATAATGGGTTCCATCCCTTGTAATACTCTTGTTACCAGGGCTTTGCAGTCTGATTCAGTGCTTAACTGTTTGCATAATTTGGATGAGGTATAAAAATTGTTCAGGTCCCTTTACGTGAAATAGAACCTTGATAGGACGCCCTCCGAAGTTCAGATGAATAGTTGGTTTAATAGTGACTATAAAAGTATGAAAAGGCAGATTCAACAGAAGCATCACAAGTTTCAAAGTAACTGTACAATATCAGCCCTTGAGGAACTGATAGAACTGAAGAAAATGTACAGAGAACTGATTAAAATGAGGAGATGGATGGCCCTTAATAAGGAATGGGGATAACTCATTATAACTGTTAACAACAACAATAATAAAGCCTTCTGGTCTATTGTCAATACTGCTATAAACCCAGCCTCTAAAATCCCATCTGATATTGCCCCTCTGACATGGGAAAACTATTTCAAGAAGCTATTCTCTGATGCTAGTGTTAGTACACCTAGTACATACTTTATTCTTCTTCTTGATGTAACAGCATCTTGGTTCAAGGTATCAGTTCAGGAGGTAATTTCCCTTATCAATGCATTAAAACTAGGAAAAGCCCCAGGTTCTAATCTAATCACTAACAAGCTATTTAAGGCTGATCCACAATGGTGGGCCACAGTTCTGGCCCCAATTTTCACTCAAATTAACATCAGTGGACAAATACCCAATTAACAGAAACACTCTATTATTGTCCCAGTATTTTAAAAGGGTTCCAGAAGTGATCCATCCTGTTATCAACCAGTCAGCCTTCTTTCTTCTTTAGGAAAGCTATACTCTGCTTATCTACTAAAGAAGCTCCTGGATTAGAAGGAAATCAGAAACCTTATTGGGATATGAACAGATAAAATTTAGGTGGGATTCTTCGACATACAACCATTGCCTAGTACTTTATCCCCTGGCTGAGAAATACTCATCCTTTGGGGGGGAGGTCTATATGCGGCTTTTATTGACCTCAAGGGGGCCTTCAGTTTTATAAATTGCCCCAGATTGTGGAACAAACTTAATCAAACCACCGTGGACAAAAGACTCCAAGGACTTATTCAATGATTATATCAGGGTTCGACTGCCCAAGTATGATGTGGGTATGATGGGAATTTAACAAATCCATTTAATTTGGAAAAGGGAGTACAACAGGGATGCTTGTTGGCACCTTTTTGTTTAATTTATATTTAAATGATGTAGCAACAATCTTTAATGACCGCTGCCATCCACCAAAATTAGCTGAGATTGGGGTGCCTATTTTGCTTTACACGGATGATGCCATGATCTTGTCCTGAACTAGGGATGGGCTGCAAAGGACCTTACAATCTTTTTCTAATTATTGCTCTCTAGAAAGCCTGGTGATTAACTATTTGAAATCTAAGATCCTAGTTTTCACCAAGACCAGAAAATGGAACCCGTCTCAATGGTCTACCAACAGGTTCAATATTAAGCAAGTCAAGGCCTTCTCCTAATTGGGGATTTTGTTTTCGGCAAATCTAGGACCCTCAACTTAGAAGAGCACCTAATAAAGCTACATGATTCGCAAGCACCATAAATAGGTTCTTCCATAATAAAGGGGGGGAGTATATTCCTGAAGCTGTGCAAGCTTTTCATTTGAAAACAGCTCTGTGGCGAAGGTGGCTGTTAGCCGCTCTAAACCGAGATACCCACAAATTAACTTGGATGAAAGCCCTGGATGTAAAATTAATGATTGTTGGAATGTTGATTAATGATATTTTTGAGATGGGCAAATCCAAAGCATTTTCTCTGATCAAAAGGTGTGTCCTAGAAATTGATTATAGTAGTCTGAGCCTGAGAGCCCGCAGAGTTTGCTCTCTTGGTCTTTCCCAAGATCTTTACCACCCTATGGTCCTTTCCACACTTGGATCTCATCCCTTGTTTTATCAGAATTCAACTTGTAACACAATACCTAGCATATATCCGTGGTTATAACAGCATCCAGTTATCCCAGGACAAGTGTGGGGAGAAACCGGGGCGACCTCAATGTAATGTGGAAAAAAAATACCCTGAGATAATTACAGGGGTGAACTCGAGTGTAGTGTAGAATGTAAGTTTGGGGACAGGGTTGAACCAGGATTTAAGGTCTAGTGTGGAAAGGACCTCTGAGATCTGATGAGATCAGGCTAGCCTGAGCTAACCAAGTCAGGGCTTGTCCCATATAGTGACTGACAAGAGCAATGCCCCTCCTCCTGAAATGAGGGCAACACTCCCTCGTTTGTGAGTCCTAGATTTCTTGAACGCTGCCAGAGAAAAGCAGGTGGCATGCATGGATTTAGAAGACTAATGAGTTGGTGGCAAAGAAGAACAGCAATCATTTCCATCTGAATGGGACCTATATGTACTATTTTACCATCTCATGTTACTGTAGAGCTTTTTAGTTTGCAAGACTGAATATTATACAGACAACGGTTTTACAGGGGAGATTTTTGAATAGGCCCTATTCTTACAGAATTTGCCCTTGTGGCCTTAATAGGTTAGGTACATCCTTCCATCCCCTGCTTGAATGCAGGTTCTTTGAGAAGATAAGGGGTCACTATATTAAGCCGTTACTCAACCAACCATCCCCCTACATTCTGCAAACCCTGGCTCTTTTGCTCGGCAATAAGTATTCTAAGTTTACTCTAGCAACTGCAAAATTTGTCTCAGTCCTTTTAGCCCTTGCATCAAAACAAGAAGAACCAAGTATCTTCAGCTGCTCAAGATCTGTGAATCAATGAGCTTTTAAGGGTATAAAAGGAAAGGAACCCACTTATCTAAAAGGACCACCTCTCCTCACATGTCACCACTATGTTCCTTAGCCTGCCACTTATTGGTTGCTTCCCCCACTTAAGGTAAGCCTGCCTGGCATTCTTTTCTTGTAGGCAGACTCAGGACAGCTTACATGAGAGATAAAATGCATAAATAACAATTGAGACATCATAAAACCATATAAAACAATTCAGTATATAAAACAATCATAAAGTGCTAGCGGTATCTACATGATAGATAGATACCCCCCATATATACCCCAGAGAGCACTAAGATCAGGTTCCCAAAACCGCCTGGTTCTTCCGGGCCTTAAAGAGGCTAGGTTGGCTGCAACAAGGGCCAGGGCCTTTTCTGTGGTGGCCCCTCACTGGTGGAATGAGCTCCCAGAGGACATCAGAGCCCTGCGGGACCTTTTACAGTTCCACAGGGCCTGCAAAATGGACCTCTTCCACCAGGCTTTTAAGTAGGGTGCCACCTCGGTATTATGACCCTGGCCCGATTACTATCAGCACCAACAGCACCACTGACTGTGGTATGACAGCTAAGCAGGAGCCAGGAGGCACCACTCAGTTGACAATAAGATTGCCATATTTGGTATAAGTTATGTTGTATAGCACAATTTTATACTGACTTTGATTGTTTTGATTGGAGTTTTAATGCATATTTGCACATGTTGTTAGCTGCTCTGAGCCTGCCAATAGAGGGGAGGGCGGGATATACCGTATTTTTCGCTCCATAAGACGCACCTGACCATAAGACGCACCTAGCTCTGCTCGGTGCCATGGCTTGGGAAAAGTGAGGGGGGTTTAAAACGCACACACTTCCCCCCCCCCCACTTTTTTGGGGAGAAAAAGTGAGTGTTATGGAGCAAAAAATACGGTAAATGTAAATATAAATTAAAAATAAATAATTGCTTAACAATGGTGGTAGCAATCATATGGATGCAGTCGGTGATCTGTCTAGATAGTCAGCTCATTGATCTTTCCAATATATTCAGCAGGCACAGGCTGTATATGGCAAAACCAGGGAACAGGGCTCCATGTCTTGTTGTTGTTGGCGACAGCTCTTTAATTGAAGGCCTGGTGGAAGAGCTACATCTTACAGGCCCTATGGAATTGTAGAAAGCCCCTCAGGGCCTTGATCTCTTCCGGGAGCTCATTCCACCAGTATGGAGCTGTGACCGGGAAGGCCCTGGCTGTAGCCAGCCTGGCATCCTTGGGACCCAGGAGGGCCAGTCAATTTTGGGACCCTGACTGCTGTGCTCTCTGTTAGGAAAGATGGTCCCTCAGGTATGTTGGCCCCTGACCATAAGGTGAGAACCAGCACCTTGAAGCGAATTCGATATGCTATCGGCAGCCAGTGCAATGCCTTCAGCACAGGCAGGATGTGTTCCCACATGTGGAGGCCCATCGAGAGCCTGGCCACAGCATTTTGCACTAGCTGCAGCTTCTGGATTTGCGACAAGGGCAGCCCCATGTAGAGAGCTACAGTAGTTTAATCTTGAGGTGACCATCGCATGGATCACTGTTGCCAAGTCATTTCAGTTGAGGAAGGGAACCAGCTGCCTAATCAGCCAAAGATGGTAAAAGGCTGACTTGGCAGTGGCCGCTACCTGGGCTTCCATTTTTAAGAAGGCATCCAAGAGCACTCCCAAGCTCCTAACTTCCGGCACTGGCACCAACAGTGCCCCATCGAAGGTCAGGAGTGGGATCCCTACCCCCGGGCCACCCCGGCTCAGGCACAGGACCTCCATCTCTGTTGGATTCAATTTCAGTTGGTTCAGTCTAAGCCACCCAGCCATGGCTTGTAACACCCGGTCCATATCTTCCGGTCTGGAGTCAGACTGGCCACCCAACAACAGATAAAACTGGGTGTCAGCCACATACTGGTGACAACTCAGCCCATGCATCTGGTTTCCAATTTACCTTTCTTGGGCAAAATAATTACCAGCTGGTTTCCAATTTACCTTTCTTGGGCAAAATAATAATGGCAATTCAGCTGCAGAGCTTTTTGGATGATGCTTCCATTTTAGATCCTTTCCAGTCCAGTTTTTGCCCAGGCCATGGGATGGAGATGGCACTGGTTGCCCTCACAACTGATCTCCAGAGGCATCTGGGTAATCTGGGGGCGCATACAGATGTTGAATATCATCAGAGAAAGCACTGCCCCTTGAGGCACTCCACAATTCAGTGGGTGCCTTCAGGACAGCTGTTCCCCTAGTGCCACCCTTTGTTCCCAACCTTTGAGAAAGGAGGCAAGCCATTGCAAGGCTAACCCCTGAACAACCATGTTGGTGAGGCAGTGGATCAGTAACTGATGGCTGACAGTGTTGAACGCTGCCAACAGGTCCAACAACAGCACTGCCAATCCGGCCCAATCCAGATGCCTCTGGAGATCAGTTGTGAGGGCAACCAGTGCCGTCTCCGTCCCATGGCCTGGGCAAAAACCGGACTGGAAAGGATCTAAAATGGAAGCATCATCCAAAAAGCTCTGCAGCTGAATTGCCATTATTATTTTGCCCAAGAAAGGTAAATTGGAAACCAGCTGGTAATTAACCAATTCAGCTGGCTCCAGAGATGACTTTTTCAGGAGAGGACGGACCACTGCTTCTTTGAGTGCCCTAGGAAACTCTTTCCCCATGAAGGACTTGTTGATGATCTCCCTTAGGGCACCTCAAAACCCACTGTGGCCAGCTTTAATTAACCACGACAGTCATGGGTCAAGGCAGCACGTGGTGGGGCATACAGCTAGGAGCAGTTTGTCAACTTCTTCTAGGCTGAGTGGATTGAAATAATCCATAACCTGACTCGAAGACGTGCACGGAGTCTCGAGTTCACTCACTGTCTCAACTGTGGCAGGGAGGTCACGGCGGAGCAAAAGGACCATCTGTGAAGTAGCTCGCAAAAGCCTCACAGCCTATGTCCAATTCCCTAGCATTTGGTCTCCCCTGTGACAGAACCGTCATGGATTGAATTGTTCTAAATGACTGGGCTGGGCATGAGCTCACAGACGCAATCGTAGCCGCATAATACTCTCTCTTTGCAGCTTTGACTGCCATCTCATAGGATCTCATAAAAGACCTATAAGATGTTCTCGTAGCTTCGTTGCAAGCGTACTGCCACCGTCTCTCTAGCCATCTCAGCCCTCGCTTCATAAGCCGCAATTCCTGGGTAAATCAGGGAGCAAGCCAAGAGCATAGGGGAGCGATCTTGTCAATGGCTGGCAAGAGTCATCTGTGCCAATCCTCTACAATTTCATTTAATGAGCCACCAGGGGGCATCAGATCCCACAGAGCCATCTGAAGCTGTACAGAGTCCATTTGGCTTTGCAGGTGAGTTAAAATATGCTCACCGCCCAAACAGGGTCGTGGTGAGACATTCAGACGGGCCTTCAGGGCAAGGTGGTCTGACCATGGTACTGCCAAGGCAGTGATCCGGTCCATTGTAACCCCCGCCGCGAAGATCAAGTCAAGCGCGTGCCCAGCTTGGTGGGTTGGGATTGTTACATATTGGGAGAGTCCTAGTGTGGCCATGGACAACACTAGATCCATTGCCTGAATAGAGGTCGCATCGTGAGCACAGACATTGAAATCACCCAAGACTATCAGTCGAGGGTGTTCCAGTGCCCAGCTCGATACGGCCTCCATCAGGGACAGCAGGCTACTGGCCGGTGCATTAGATGATCAGTACACCAGTCAGATCAAGGATAAGCTGTAAGAGCTGTGACCTTCTACTGAGTGAGCCTGATAAGAGAGAAATTGGTGTCTTCAGCTCTTCATTTTATTGGTGGCTTCATACAGGAAAGAAGCATGCTTCATATTTGGAGGAAAAATTTATCTGAAGAAGATAAGTTGAAATGTCCTGCTAGCAGCCATAATATATTATATGCTATTCATAATATATGCTTCTTGATTTGTGGCTGACTTTCAATGATGTCAATCATTCCTTTGTAATTTCCTAATTCATTTTTTCTTGTGAGTAGTCATCGGATTTTTGTATCTGTGTGTGCGTGAGTGCATGGGTGTGTGTGCATTCAATGTAATTGTATATGTTTTCCAAACAGACTTTGCATATACCTTTTATTGTTAGTAGGTAGTTGTTTTTTCTCCCTTTTGTGGCTTTGCACAGTAATAGAAAACATGTGACGGGGGCTCTTGCTTCACTTTCATTGGCTGACACTAGAAGGGACAGAAAAGCTTGACGTATGGCACATCACATGTTAAGCATTACTAAAAAGTATTAGGTGAAGATAAGGAACATGGTACTGCATTTCTATCATAATATATTACATTCTTTCACATTATATTGCCAGCCTGAGTTGAATAATACATAGTAAATGTCTTTCAGATTTGTCGTCTCAATGTGGCTCATTAATGACCTGAATAGGTTTGTAGTAACCTTACCTACAATACTGTAATCTTTCCCCTCTTTGTTATACCCACTCTTCTGTGGATTACATGCAGGTTTAAATTGCTTTCCCCAAGTCCCTTTTCTCTCCTATTGCTATAATCATGTCACTCTGCTCCTTAAAGTAGTTACAGTGGCTCGTTTCAAGCTGTGTGCCAAATTCAAGCTTCTGGTTCTTACCTCTCAAATTGCCTGCTTCCTACTACTCTTTGCTCTCTTTCTTCAACTGACTGCCTCTCTTCAACAGGCAACCTACCCGCCCCACCACCACTACCCGGACCCCCATTCTTCCAGAAATCCCACTTCTTTAAACGAAGGCCATCCTGAAGCACATTCAGTTTTGTTTAACGATATCTTTTTACCAGCAGGATAAAAAAGTCAAATTGATGGTGAGTATTCCATGCTTCCATCCCACCTACCTCCACACTTAAAACAGAGGGTGACAAGTAAGCCACACTGGACCACTGAGAGGAGAGTTCCTGTTCTTGCTTTTGCCTTTCTGAGTCTCTATTTCTTCCGGGAGAATCTGCAGGGACTGGAAACAGAGACTGCAAAATACAGGTAACAGGAAGAATCTTCTCACTGTCATGACACTGTCCAGCTTCCCATCTGGCCACCTTTTTCTCACCTTCTCTGCTCAGTGTAAATCTCTCAGTTCTTCCCAATTCATTTTCCACCTCATCTGTTTAATACAGATTACAAACCCTCCAGGGCAAAGGTCATATCATTTTTGTGTTCCAAACAGTACCTGGTGTCTTATAGTCTAATGGCGAAGTTAAGAAATCTTTGGATACTTAAATCCAGTGATGGGACCTGTGAATGGGCAAGACAGATCTTTCTACAAACCTGAAAGGGCCTCAGGTTTGCAGAAAAATGTGACATCTAAACAAAATAGATTGGGGGCTTTAAAAAATCTGAAAATGATAAAAGGTGCGCCTGTAGCTTTAAGCAAAGGATTCTCTCAATGGCTGTTGCTAGGCAACCACAGTATTCTAGGCTAGGTTCTGTCAGTGAAATTTATTATTTCTATTATTTGATTTGATTTATACCCTGCCCTCCCTGCCGAAGCAGGCTCAGGGCGGCTGAGAGGCAGGGAGAGGGAGGCAGGGCCATTTGCAGGTCTACCTGGGCCTTTGAGAGAGGACTTATTAGGACCAGGCCTGACCAGGGTTTCCAGCTCCAGACTGGGAAGTTCCTGGAGATTTTGTGGTGGAGTCTGAGGAGGGCAGGGTTTGGGGAGGAAGTGGAGTCCACCTTCCAAACCCACCATTTTCTCCAGGGAGACAGATCTCTGTCATCTGGAGTTCAGTTGTAATTCTGGGAGATCTCCAGGTCCAACATGGAAGTTGATAACCCTAGGCCTGACAGCAACCTCTGGGTTGCAGGAGTCAACTAAGACCTGGTTGCTTGCTACTTTTCAACAACAGTGACCCTATGAAAGCTGGTGTGATGTAGCAGCTAGAGCTTCAGAGTAGGGTCTGGGAGACTAAGGTTCGAATCCCCAACTTGCTGTGGAAGCGCACTGGATAATTTTGGACCAGTCACATACTTTCAGACTAATCTATCCCACTGGGTTGTTGTGTGGATAAAAAGGAAGAGAGGAGAATAATATAAACTGCTTTGGTCCCCACTGTGGAGAAAGGTGGGGTATAAATGAAGTAAATAAATAATAAATATAGCTGAAGGTGGGAGGCAAATAAAAGACAGGTCAGTGAATCACTGAGAAGGAGAGGGAATGAGGCAGGTAAAGGAGAAAGGATATGCAGGTTGCAAGAGGGAGAGAAAGAGGAAATAGTGTGGGGAGAGGGATACAGGGGAAAGTGAAACTCCTACAAGACCTTGAGGGTGCCCTAGGTCTGGCTACGTGGAGGGCACTGGGCCATGCAAGTAGGTCTGGCTACGTGGAGGGCACTGGGCCATGCAAGTAGGTCTGGCTACGTGGAGGGCACTGGGCCATAGTTTAACTAGACAGAGGCTGTCAGGGCAGGGGGAGAGGGACAGCTTAAGACAGTGGGGCAGATAAAGATAGGTTGGCTGTTGGGTGGGAAGGAGACAGGGTTGCCAACTCCAGATTAGGACATTCCTAGAGATTTGGAGGGTGGAGCCTGAGGGTGGGGTTTGAGGAGGGGCAGGACCTCAGAAGGGTATAATGCCAAAAATTCTGTCCTCCAAAGCAGCCGTTTCCTCCAGGGGGACTAGGGTTACCAACCTCCAGGTGAGGGCTGGAGATCACCCAGAATTACAACTGCTCTCCAGATGATAGTGATCAGTTCCCCTGGAGAAAATGGTTCCTTTGGAGGGTGGATTCTATGCCATTATATCGTGCTGAGTTTGCTTCCCTTTCTAAACCTTGCCCTCCCAAGGCTCCACCCTCAAATCTCCAGGAACTTCCCAACTTGGAGCTGGCAGCCTGAGAGGGAGATCTCTGTAGCTGGAAGATCCATTGTGATTCCAAGAAATCTCTGGGTTGGCAACCGTAGAATGAGAGAACGAAACAGGAAAAGGGGAGAGGCTATGGAGCTTTCAGAAAAGGGAAAGAGGAAATAGCGGGGATGAGGGACATGAGATGCCTCCCACAATTTGTGGGTTCCCATGTATTATATATCAGTAATAAGTAACAGAAAAATAAATAAGCCCAGAGCAAAACTGAGGCAGGATTAGGACTTGTTTCATACTACTCGACTTACCTCCAATAAAACTGACAGAAATTATAACAAGGAGATAATTTTGGGTGATGAAGGCAAAGTACTCAAATGCTAGAGAAACACATATTCTTGTGAAAAGCAACATTATTGAATGAGGAAAGTGAACATCAATTGAGAAGTTTAATTATTTAAATCAGAAACCTTCATGAGCTTGGTATATATTAAACAAACAAACTGGTGGATCTCACTTTGCAACTTATCCTTCCTCCCATTCTGTATCCCCTTAAGTCAGTTTCCTCTCTTCTCTCCAGTTAACTTCTGATGTTTTTCTTGCCATTGCTTTTATTTAAAAATAGTACTATATATGATAAATACATAAGAATCATGTATACCTGTTCCTCATGATAGCGTGATGATTTTTTAAAAAACATGTTTTTAATTGTGTATGTTCTATGCATTATAAAAACTCAAAATGAGACTTCAGCTATTCTTGTTTTTAAAAAGTCAGGACCAAACATCTTGAAAAGTCCGTAGAGAAGAAAAGCTTACCATATTCATCTAAAACAAATATTTCTGGTTTTAAACGACTATGGAGCATCCTGTATGAGTGTGGGAGTGTGGTTAAGATATAAACAGAATGCCACACAGGATGAAGTATTACTTTATTTTGGCTATTCTTAAGCTTGACTCAGCACAACCCAAACACTGCAGTTCACATGGCATTCACATTTCTCTGGAGTTCACATGACATTCCTCAATTATCTGTCATTTCATTACAGGTAAAATTTCATTTTACTGTATGTAAGTTTGGCAAACAGAGCATTGTTCTCCAGACTTTGCAGCTGCATGCCACTCTGCTCTTAAGTTATATCCCATTAATTGAGAGCCAGTGTGGTGTAGTGGTTAAGAGCGATGGAATCTAATCTGGAGAACCGGGTTCGATTTTGCACTCCTCCACTTGAAGCCAGCTGCGTGACCTTGGGTCAGTCCAGGGGTCCTTTCGTAA
This sequence comes from Lepidodactylus listeri, assembly GCA_029233225.1. Classification (NCBI taxonomy): domain Eukaryota; kingdom Metazoa; phylum Chordata; class Lepidosauria; order Squamata; family Gekkonidae; genus Lepidodactylus; species Lepidodactylus listeri. The sequence continues at coordinate 455,597 of JARCFY010000044.1, read as the reverse complement.
AAAAAGAGGTGCAGGAGCTCATTAGCATAACTTATTTGCATATGCCACACCCCCTGATGTCATTGGAAGCGATGATGTCATCAGCAGTGTGTCAGAAGGCAAGAAGGGAGGGAGGGAGGGGGAAGGAAGGAAAGGAACAGGAAGGAAGGAAGGTAGGTAGGTGGGAGAGAGAGAGAGAGAAGAAAGGAAGGAAGGAAGGAAGGAAGGAGAGGGGAAGGGGGTAAGGAAGGAAGAAAGGAACAGTAAGGTAGGTAGGTAGGTGAGGGAAGAGAGAAGGAAGGAAGGAAGGAAGGAAGGAAGGAAGGAAGGAAGGAAGGAAGGAAGGAAGGAAGGAAGGAAGGAAGGGAGAGGGGAAGGAAGGGGGAAAGGAAGGAACAGGAAAGTAGGTAGGTAGGTGGGGAGAGAGAGAGAGAGAAGGAAGGAAGGAACAGGAAGGTAGGTAGGTAGGTGGGGGGAGAGAGAGAAGATAGGAAGGAAGGGAGAGGGGAAGGAAGGGGGAAAGGAAGGAACAGGAAGGTAGGTAGGTAGGTGGGGGGGAGAGAGGGAAGGAAGGAAGGAAGGAAGGAAGGAAGGAAGGAAGGAAGGAAGGAAGGAAGGAAGGAAGGAAGGAAGGAAGGGAGAGGGGAAGGACGGGAAAGGAAGAAGCAGTGGGAGGGGGGAGGGAGCAGGGGGACTCTTGAAGGTGGGGGGGAAGAGACTTCCCGGGGCCTGCGGCGCTCTGCCGCGGCCCCAGGAGCAGTGGGAGGGGGGAGGGAGCAGGGGGAGGCTTTTCCTTCCCGGGGCCGGCGGAGTGCCGCCGGCCCGGGACTCTTGAAGGTGTAGGGAGGGAAGAGGCTTCTCGGGGCCTGCGGTGCTCTGCCGCGGCCCCGGGAGCAGTGGGAGGGAAGGGCTTCTTCTTACCGGGCCGGCGGACCACTGCCGGCCCCAGGAAGCATTGATGGGGGGGAGTGCCGCTCCGGGAGAGAGGAGGCGGGGGGCACTTAACAAAGCCACGCCCCCCCGCCTCCTCTCTCCCGGAGCGGCGCTCCGGCGCGCCCCGGCCCCAACGGAGCCCTGGGTCAGTCACAGCACTTTCAGAGCTCTCTCAGCCCTCAAAATAGTGTCTAGATTGCTACTTTTGTGGCGCATAATGCTAAAGGGTTAGAACTTAAGGCGGCCAGACAAACTTCAGTTCTCCTGGCTATATTACACATTGTCGTACAATAATTAATGAATTAACCCCATGAATTAATAATACAAGCTAAAACTAAGCTATTATTTCAGAAGTAACCAAACGCTTATATTGCAGTGTCATTTATACTAAAGTGTTTAAATTTTGATTCATGCTTTTCCCTTTAAGCAGAAGCCTCTGAACAATAATACACATGTAGAGTACATTCTGTTCAAATGTGTTGAACTAGATTAAGTACAAAAGCAACTCATTCTGTAATGAGATGGTTTGGGACTAAAGAACATTCAGACATATTTATCTATCTTATTTCAGTATGAAAGAACTATAACATCAAGACAAGCTACGCTCCACCTTAATTCCCCACACAAAGAGCTCCTCAAATTGTTTTGTACAGCAATAACATAACCTAAAAGGTCTCTCTGGAATTCCATTTTTCTCTTTACAGCACATATGACTTCCTGATAAAAACAACCACCCTATTTTTATTGTCCTCTTTTTCAGCCTCTGCGAGACAGTGGACGCTGCCTTTGAATTACAAAAAGCAACTGAGATTGAGCCACAATCTGAAGGGAATGTTTTGATAACCTAGGTAAACATGGCATAAAAGGAACAGTTTGTCAATCCACTCCACAGTCACATTCTACTGACTAAGCTAAGCAAGACAAAGCAACTTATCACTGGTTTGAAATGCATTCTCTTCCAAGAGTAAAAATGGTGGCCAATGCTGATCACTACAGCCACACAACAAAAAAGAGCAAGGTTTCTGCATACCTGAGGAAGACCACACGTATGCAGAAAAATATTACTTTCCCCTTTTTACTCCAAACAGAAGTGAAAATCCCCACAACAGACAAAATGAAAAGAGTGCATTTGCAGTTTGTTCAAAGGACACGATACCAGTAAACAAGGATAGTGTAAACACAAGCCTTTAGCCTGCTCACTGACCATTAGATAGGGTTGCCAAGTACTCACAGTCTAGCGGCGGGGGGGGGGGGGAGTCCTCTTGCTCCCAGGAGTTCCCTGGTGTGTGCGCAAAGCACGCGCGCCACGATGACATCATCGCATCAGGAATGTTTTCCCTTGAATTCTAGAGCATTCCCCCCCCTCCGAAACGTGCCCGACATGATGACGTCACCTCTGGGTGATGTCATCGCGCCGGGCACATCTATGCAGCCCGGCAGTTGGGGGGCGGGTTCCCCCCAGTGGCCCAATCTGGGCTGGTGGGAAACGGGCCTCTGGAGCGGGGTTTTCAAGAGTGAATTCAAGAAAAAGTTTATAGTTTGATTATCCACTCTGATGTGAAAACTACTCAATATTACTCTTCCTATCAGTATCTCCTTTTCAAAATGGATTACATATAACAGGACTACTTTTAAAAGCTCACATGTTGTCCACTGAAGAAAGTCTTCATGAAGTCTTCAAGCTATGTTATGGGGAGGGAGGGATGGTAATACATGGGTTATGAACTGCTTTTGACTATGTTTTGTGTGGAGCAATTTCTATTTTGTATGTTGCCAAACTGAACAAAAACATGTGATTAAGTGAGACATTTTCTCCGCGCTGACTTCTAACTCTCCCCCTGGGAGGATGAAGCCACCCAGCTCTGCTTCACTGAGTCATCACAAGTTAGGGAGAAGGAGTTAACAGTGAAGCCTTTTGCAAACCAGGAAGCTTTCCATTCTGTTTCACACCTGAGGCATGGGGGAGATGAGAGGGAGTGCATGGATTTCAGAACATGCTGAGTCATTCCCTTCACAGATGGAGACTTGTTGTGACATCTGAATGCAGGCATCGCCTTAAAAAGTACTTTCAAAGCAGTGAGGGTACAAATGCAATTTGTAAATGACAGACCAACTGATACTGACAGGGAAAATGCCTTAGGCATTGCGGAAAGGTGGGGGTATAAATATTTTAAATAAATACATAAGCGTATTTTCTCACCGCTTGTTTTAATAGAAATGTACTTGAGTGTCCTAGCTCCAACTTTTGTTTCTGGGATTTGATGCTGAAGTCTAGACTTTAACTCCCTTAACACTGCAATCAAGTGCAACCAGTAAGAGAAACTTAAACAACAAATTCAAAACAAGCAGTCTAAGGTTAGAACAAACAAACCATAAAACTGAGGGAAAGAGAGAAAAGAATTGTCTTTGCATATCTCTGGAAAGACAACAAATTTGGCACCAAGCAAGCATCCAAGGAGAGGGCATTCCATAGCTTGGTTAAGACAGCCGAAAAGACCCTTGTTCCTCGCTGCCACTCACTTCACCTTCAAAAAAGGAGGGAGGCAGAGCTGAGCCTCAGGTGTCTATTTTACAGGATGGACGGAAACATATGGGAGAAGGCAGTCCTTTTCATATCCTGGCAGTAAACCATTTAGGGTTTTTAAAGGCAATGACCAGCGCTATGAATTAAACCTAGAAAACAAGTGGGAAGCCAATGGAATTATTCTAACACTGGCAAGATGTGATTTCTACAGCTGGAATCAGTCAATAACCTCAGTATAGCATTATGTAAACAACAACAGTTTCCCACAATCACCAGAGGTAGCCTCAGATAGTGTACAGCATGGCAAGATGAGTGCCTGGATGACTGTGGCCAAATCCCACCTGTCAAAGAAGGGTCACAACAGGAGAACCAACCAAAACTGGTGCTATTAACGGCAGAGATCTGTATTTCCGTTTGAAGATCCAGGTCTAACAGGAAGAACAGGTTGCTTACCTGTAACTGATGATCTTTGAGTGGTCATCTGTGCATTCACACCCTTGGGACTCCAGGTGCCTGCGCCGACCCCAAGCTCCGAAAAGGGATTTTCATGCTCCTCCACTGCGCATGCCCAGGGTGGGGCACAGAGATCCTGCCAGTTCCTTCTGACTGCTGTCCAACCCAATCATAGACTGTAGGCTGCCACCGGAGGGAAGGTCAGAGGGGCGGTGTGACTGCACAGATGACCACTCAAAGATGATCAGTTACAGGTAAGCAACCTGTTTATCTTCTTTGTGGTCTTTGTGCACCACACCCATGGTGAGTAGCAAGCTCTGACCTACCTGGTGGCGAGCGATGGCAGCCATTCAGTCACACATCAATTGGAGAACGGTACATCCCACTGCAGACTGGCTCCTGGCTCAAATGTCTAAGGCATAATGCTTGACAAATGTAGTAGGCATCATCCAGGTTGCAACTCTGAACACCTCCTACAAAGGGGTGCCTCTGAGGAAGGCTGTAGATGTGGCCAGCACCCTCATGGAATGTGCCCTGACTGGGACAGGAAGCAGATGTTTGGCCAGGAGGTAACACAACTTAATTGTCTCTACTATCCATTTCGACAATATTTGGGCTGAGATTCCGAGTCCCTTCTGATATTCTGTGCACGAAACAAAGAGACGAGTATCCCTGTGAAAGGCTTTCGTTCTGTCCAAGTAAAACAGGACAGCTCACCTGACATCCAGTACGTGGAGTTTCCTCTCTGAATCAGACTTCGGGTCAGGAAAGAAGGTAGGTAAAGAGACTTCCGCTTGGAGATGGAAGTCTGAAATTATTTTTGGGAGAAATTTGATATCAGGAAGTAGTGACACTCCCTCCCCATGAAAGCAGAGGTAGGGTGGGTCGCATCTAAGTGCCTTCAGCTCATCTACTCATTTGGCGGAGGTAATGGTGACCAGGAAGGCCATCTTCCAAGACAGTAGCTGGAGGTCACACATGGCCATAGACTCAAAGGGCCGCTGAGTCAAACTATGGAGGACAAGGGATCAGTCCCATGCAAGGGTGGGCTCTCTCACTGAAGGGTGGAGATGAAACAGGCCCTTGAGAAAATGTTTAGTGTCCGGGAGGGCAAACACAGAGGAGCCATCCGTGCGACTATGGTGGGCTGAGATGGCTGTGAGGTATACCCGCAAGGATGAGTGACTCATACACTTATCTACCAGAGTTAGAAGGTAGCTGAAAATGAGGGGAAGGCCTGCAACGACCAGCGAAACTCCATGCTTCTGTGCAAAAGAAGCAAACTTCGACCACTTGTAGGCATAAGACCTCCTCATGGACTATTTCCTGTTGTTTAGCATGATGTCCCTCACTCATTGGGGAAAGGGTAATCCTCCATGCCATCAGCTATAGGTAGAGAACATCATGGTGGATTACTTTCCCCCTGTGGGAAAGGAGGAGGTCTGGAGCAGGGGGGAAGTGGTGGATCTCCCTCCTGGATACATGGAGGAGGATAGGGAACCAGACTTGGCTTAGCCACCACGGCGTGATAAGAAGGCACTCTGGTCTTTCTTGTAGGATCTTGTTGGCAACTTTGGTGACGAGAGGAATCGGGGGAATGCCAGGTAGTTGGCGTTCTTAATCCCCAAAGTTGCCGTGGAGTAGAAGCATCTACCTCTTTGTCTGAGGGTGCAGAGTGGGTGTGTTTACTTTTGGATGAGGTGTTTACCACTAGGGAGTTGGGCTTGGGATGTGAGAACAAGAATTCTGCTCCTGCCTCTTGAACCTTGTACATATGGTCCAGCCTTCTTGAGGATATGGGAGTAGATGTGGGCTTGTCCCATGGTTGTTTTGCTGCTTGTAGCATGACCGTGATCATGGAAGAGCTACAGCCATAGAGGTGTCCAACTGTACTATGTCAAAAACCGCATCTGTGGCATCTGATCATGGCTGGATGATGGATAGACCTAGAGTGTGGGCCATTCTCTTTACTATGTCTCCATACGATTTCAAATCCTCCGAAAGAGATATCGGTAAGTCTTCAGTGGTGTGGGTAGGTGGCAATGGCCGGGTGTGTCAACCGATTTCTTGGTTGTTGCTCGATGGGGTGATCTCAAGTGCTAGGAGAGCGTAGAGCATTGATTCCAATCCGGTGGTCCACGTATTTGGAGCCATGGGAAGTGGGATGGGTAGGCACTTATAAGAGCTGGAGCTGCCTCTGGTCCCATAGTGCTGCTGACAGTGCTTGCCATTGGGGTGGTTGGGCATCATAAATGGTAGCTGGCTCTCGGTATGGGGTGCCATGATGCAGATTTCTATGGGTATCTCGCATTCGGTGGCAATGAATACAAGTGGGCACCGATGGCAGGGAGCTGTTTCTGCTCATCAATCCCAATCAGGGGGAGCAATGATAGCTCCACTGCATTAGGTCAATTTTGTCTACCTCAGACTCAGAGATGCTATGGGGTTGAGACACAATTCAGTGAGGTTTCGGGGCTGGGGAGTTCACCCGATCAGTCTGTTGTTGAATCGATGCCAACTGGATGGAGATCGAGTCTAGCGAAAGTGGTACAGCCTCTGCATCTGGACAGTGAGGCATTGAGTCCTGTGTGGAACTCAGGGCTCGGTGCTGTCAGTTCGGGTGTGTCTCTTTGCCCTTATCCGACGTGTGGACCTTCTCCTTTTTACGTTTTTCACTGGCGAGTCTGAGGACTTTGCAGTCCAGCCTGACCTTTTTCACATTGACTCCCGAACGGGGTTGAGGTCGACAGTTTAGTCGAAGTAAGAGTGTCAAGTTGGGTCCGGCAGCAGGTTGGTCGATCCCTCAGCCGACACAGTTTTGGTGGCCATTTTGGGTGGGGCCAAGGCCAATTCCAGGAGTGCAGCTTGCAATCAAACAGCTCTGTTTTTCCTGGTCTGCTTGGAAAATTTAGTGCAGTGAGGGCAAGTGTCCATGTGGTGGGCTTCACCTAGACACAACAAGCACAGGGAGTGGCCATTGGTTGGAGCTAGCTTACTCCCACAGCAGAAACACCGTTTGAAAAACCCCTACATAGACCGATGGATTAATAGATATAAAGATGAGAGGATAAAGTCTCTTTTTTTTTTTGTAGAGGAAAGAAATGGAGCTAGGAAGACGGGAGAAGTTCACCAACCGGAGCAAGGAGAAACACGTCCTGTACACATGGCGGTAAGAAGAGAACTGGCGGGATCTCTGCACCCCGCCCTGGGCATGCGCAGTGGAGTTCCTGGGCATGCGCAGGGGAGGGGCGTGAAAATCCCTTTTCGGAGCTTAGAAGTCACTGCTCGGGTTCGGCGCAAGCGCCTGGAGTCCCAAGGGTGTGATGCACAAAGACCACAAAGAAGATCCCCAAGCTGTAAATCTGTTCCTTCAGAGGAAATATGACTCATCTGGAACAGACTGACCCTGCAAACCTGGACTGGCACCATTACTGACCAGCAGGATCTCCCATCTTATCTGGATTGAGCTTCAATTTTCTGGACCACTTTCAGCTCCTTACTGCCTTCAAGTATCTGTTCAAAATGTTCACTGACTCTCCTGATTCAGGTGAACAAAAAAGAAGAAATAGAGCATGCTGGAGATACCTTACTCCAAATCTTCAGATGATCTCTCTCCCAAACAGTTTCATACATATGTGGAAAAACGTGGGGGATAAAAATCAATCCCTATGGAAGCCTAAAGCATAAACATCAAGGGCTTGTACAGAACTATCTGAACGTACCATCTAGAATCAAACAGTCAAACTGGAATAGACCCACCAGAGTACAGTCCCATTCCCCACCCATATCAGTCATCCAGTCCACAAGAATACATTGGTCAATGGTATTAAAAGCCACTGAGAGATCCAGGAGGGGAACCAGAAGTGTCACACTTCCCATTCTCTCTTCTGGTACAGGCCATCTGTCAGCACAACCAAGACCACTTCTGTAGCAAAGCTGGGCCTGCAACCAGATTGAAATGGGTCTAGATAATCAGACATCTCCTAAAACGCCTAAAGCAAGCTGACCTCACTTGAGCATCTTGCCCCAAAAGGGAATATTCATCACAGGATGATATTCTTTTGGGTCCAGGAATGGCCTTTTCAGAAAAGGTTTCACAACCACTTCTTTCAAGGAACTTTGTACTGACTCCTCCTCTAAAGATGCATTTATGAATTCCTAGACCCAGACAATATCCCCCTTGGTCAGCTTTATATAGCCAGAGAGGGAAGGGTTGAGCCTTGGGGATGGTGGCTGGGCTCCTCCAAGCAAATTGTTCAAATCCATAGGTTGCACTAACTGAATATTGTACACATTTCCAAATACTTGCTGCACAGAATACTCAAATATATACAGCAGCTGGGGTCTGCCATGTAAAGTATGGAACTGGCCAGTAGAAAGCCAGGACATGTAACACCAAATTGACACAGCGTTTGAACACAATAATTCAACAAGTAGTGCAAAAATAGAAAAGTCAGAAAATGAATAATAAATTTAGCATTATGACTGTAAAACAGGACAGAATTGAACATTGTTAAGATGAATAGAGCTTTGAACATGTTTGCACAGCATAACAATCAGGTATGTGCGTATTCCGTTTCTTTGGTACAGTTAACTTGCTTAAGTAAACTTTCATCTTTCTCTGCCTTAGCAGAGGGCCACACAAGCTCCAATTATCTCCTCTTTTATTTATGCCTCTTAATTTGTTCACTGTGGTATTACTTAACTAGATTATTTGAAGCATTTCTCTAACATATGGGATTCACAGCCCAATCCCCAAAGTATAATGCCGACACAAGTCCATCAACACAAACAGAACATGTACAGGTAGAGGACTTGAGGATCAGTACTGTATCTTGTCTGAAAAACGATTTACTGATAGAACATTGTGTCACACCATATGGTATTTCTGATCTGTGAAAATACAGACTATTTTAATTTCCAGTGCAGTAAGTCCCTTAATCTGAGCAAACCCAAGTATCCTGCTAGAATCCAAAATGTAATAAACAGACGGATAATCAAAGCCAGGAAAGTGAAAGTATGCCTAATAAGATGCTCTCCCAGATGAACACCTCAAATCCTTGTAATTTAGTACTGCAGAGAAATTTTAGAGCAGCTGAAGTATCTGGGTCAACAAGTCTATCAGCACAACATGCAAGCCTCAGAGAGCACAGAACACACAACATCCCCCAGACAGGAGGCAAATCACTTACCATCTCAGTGCAATCTTGATCGGTGTAGTAAGGCAGGATGTGAACAGGTCAGCTGGCAAGTCAGGGATCATTGGTAGCAACTCACTGGCTTCACATGCTGCCAGCTGAATGCAGTTTTTCATCGAAGGGGGCAAGGGCATCTGAGCAAGGGGATGATTTGGGTTAATTGCAGCCACCTTTATGGGAGATCAAAATAAAACAAGAAACAGTTAAGTCTTCCTTTTGATTAACTACCATTCTCTGGAAAGTCCCTTGATAGTGTGGATCTTCGACAGCAGAAATCAGAGCTCAGCAAATCACTCCATTCAACAATACTCAAATGATACTGATGCACAATTATAATTCAGAAATGAATAGCTCTAAGCTGTATCTAATGGCTGATACAAAAGATGTTGTTCCTGTGCTCTTTTGGCATCGTATAGTGCACAGTCTGAAGCATGGAAAGAGTCCTGGGGAAAGCAGAGTTTTTTGTGAGATACTGCCTTGGTAAGCATAGAAAGATGCCCATATGAACTACATAGTCCAAGCTAGAGTCTTGTCTATGTATCTGAAAAAAGAAGGGAATAAAAGAAAATTTAAAAAGTTTTAAAGGCTGAGATCTTCCTAGATTACCGTATAAGGCTCACCTGCCACCTACTTGACTTTCTCTTAAGTGCCAGTCCATAGCAGGCTTTTGATCAGGGACTTCAACTTACCAGCTTTTAATGGGAGGCTTGTGTTTTATGGATAGTTCTAATGGGGAGCTTGTTTCTAATGGCTTGTTTTTATATTGTGATGTTGTTTCAACTATAAAATGCCTTGAGCAGGACTCCAAAGCAGCAGCATAGAAATATACTTAATTAATTAACTGAATGAGTTCTCAGCAGCCATTCTGGATTGCCTAGGCAAATGGGGTTTCATTTTGAACTGGATTTGGAGATAATAGGAGTGGGCAGGTAGGAAAGTCAAGAAGGTTACGTGGAAAAGCTAGAGTACATGGAAGGACACCATGAGGGCTCGAGGTAAGGAAGGAAGCCGGGAAAGTGAAGGAACTGTGAGAGGGAGGGAAGGAGAACCAATTGGGGGGGGGGAGATAACAGATCTCCCTCATAAGTCCTCACCAATCCTGTTTCTCAGTTCTGATTAGTCATGTGGACAGTTGGAGATAAAAAATGTAGCTTGAGAATGATACCTGACACAAGGGCAGTGCAGGTAAGGCTTCAGTGCTCTGAGTGAAGAATGAGTGATATTACAGCTTGGTGCACTTTCCACAGGAATTGATACCATAGGAAGGTAAGTTTGGTTTAGAGTCATTGTTGTGGTTGTTGCAAAAAGCTTTAAACATTAGATGCTAGAAAGCCAAGGAAACTAGACATGGCATTCTGTGATCTGGGTGCCCTGAACAAGTTTCTCCTCTAGTCTTACAGCAGTTTGCTCCACAGTAACCCTACTTCCTTTCGTTTCACCATTGTTGCAAAACAGTTTGTTTAATCTGAGCCCCAAATGTTAATTTACTTCCTCTGTGCAGACCAGGTACAAGACACAAAACATTAGTATGGACAAGCCAGCTGGTTCATCAAGATTCACTGTCTGGAAATTATTGTGAAAGAAGTAAGAATACTAAAAAGCTGATAGAAAGCATTTTCACAAAGTACTCTGTGCACGGTGCAAATCATCTCTCTAATTTTTTAAAAAGTAGTTTTTGATATCCCAGGAAATTTCTGGTTATCACTCAAAAGATTTCTGGTTTTAAAATTCTGGTTACAATCAAGTGTTTGTTCCAGCCCACAAAATGACACTTGGTTATCACCTCCAAACCCGACAATGGAGATGAGAGATACTAATTAACTAGAAAGATCTGACTAAACTAGCCATTCATCATATTTAGGAAGAGAAAATGATATGTCTAATAGGTAATGTGAAATAAGAGTAAAAAAGAGAACCACATGGAGATGTTCCAATGGAGTCTATTCCAAAAAGAGGAGAAATTTGTCAAGGCAAAAGGATTATTATGCAAAAGGAATACACAGAGAAGGAAATTAAATGACTTCTTTAGAAGACATATGAGTCTTAAGATAACAAGCAGGCAGCTTGTGTGGATCTTTCGCAAAGTTCAGTGTTTTCAAGGGGCCAGAAGCAGTAGCCAGCCTGCAATAACAGCTCAACTTTTGTTCAGTGCAGTGGATCACAGGAGAAATATCAAATCATGTTACTTTCATGTCAATAAGATTAGCCAAAATAGAGTCAACAAAATGAAATCACTCCAAACAGGAAATTGCTTCCTGAGAACTGTATGACATCTTCGCTATAAGTTATGCTTGATCCAGGAACAGCCAGCCATGAAATCTGAGTCACAATGAGAAAAATAGCCAGGCTAGCAGAAATGTCAGATGCATCTTCCATACACTATATGTGCATTGATTAATACATTATGCTAACACTACATCTGCAACAATGGTTAAAAATCATTGTACAAATGGTATTAAATTCATTCACTCTCAGTGTTTATTTAGATATTCAACAGAAAAGACGAGCTTTCTTCTTTTGAAGCATAGCACCCCTGTTTTCAAACCAGCTACTAAAGTTTTCCGGCATGCTGAAGGGATATTTCAGTCCCAAAGTATGCATGTTCAGGGTCACAGCCAAGAAATCAGCAATTGGGTGAAAAAAGATAAAATGGAAGAAAATCCAAGGAAAGGAGACACTGGAAAGGTGGTGGAAGACAAGATTTCAAAAGGAGATATGGTGGAAGTGCTGAAAGTGAGTACAGATGAGAAGCCATGTCCTCCATATCACATGTCCAGATGGGAGTAGCATCACTAATGGTGAGCCTGTTTGCAACCCAGTTTGGCTGCAGTGTCAGAATTTATTTTATTATAAACCCCCCCCCCCCCCCCGCCTTTCCTCATAGCAACTATGGCATCATCATCCATCCAATCAAATCTGGCTATATGATGACTTGTAAGATTGTACCAATCTATTGCAGTTCCTTTCACATATAACTTTGTATTCGTTTTCATTAGAAATGTCATTTGTATGCCAAAGCTTAAATATGGAGATCCCAAACAAAGAGCTCCGTAGTAATTATGAAAAGCAATACTGGTGTTCATACTCTGGAAACATCCATTCAAAGGAAAATATTTTTTGTTCAGTATTACCGCTCTGGTCAACTACAGCCATGAGATCAAATAATCAGTAGGAACAATCTGCAACAAGTGCAATCACTTAACACAAATTAGCACAAAGATCCTGTTGTTTAAAAGAATTAGACATTGCAACAAAAGCAATGGTCAGACAAAGTCATGGTCATACATAATTTCCCTTAAGAAACCATAAAGCAACCACACTACCTGATCAATACTGTATGTGTAGTTTTGAAACTTGGTCATGTATTTGTCAAGGGTAAAAAAGGTAATCTGGAAAATCACCATCTGTCACAAAAATACTTTCGGGCTTATTTTGCAGCATCTAAAACCTCTTGTTCTTTGGTAAATGTGGAACAGTCACTTGATGAACAATGGGCAGTCCAGAATTTAGAACCGGCCAAGAAGCTATGGCATTTGTATCAAGGAAGAAGGCTTTTCTGTTGGCACAAAATCAGCTGAACACAACTCTATGTCCAACAAAAGGTTTACTGTTGTTTGATTTCCAAAGCTGGCTTCAACAGTGTCTGGGCAGCTTTCCATTTGCTAGGACAACCATTATTGCCGCATATATAACACCAGGAATAAACTAAAAAGAGTTGAACATGCATAAGATTTAGGCACATTTAGATTTGTGAGTAATCTATTTAGTGGTAATCTAATTAAGAGAGAGAATGCTGCAAGAGAAATGGCAGCCCCAACTCCACAGCAACGGAAGGGACCCTTTGCCAAGCAGCGGCAGCCATGTCTATAGGCCAAGGGCCTGGCCCGATGACACTACAGGAGTTGGGCTGAGCAGATCCAGTAGCCAACCAGTCCCCTTGGAGCCCTGCCATTCATTAACAGATGGAAAAGTGACTTTGCCAGAAGTACCCTCCTCAGACTGGAGAAGATCTGAAAATCCCTGGTTGGGGCTGTAGCCAGAGTGCACGATTGGAAGGAACCTAGTTTGACTGCAAGAGACCCATAGGGACTCATTCATGGCCATGGTAAGTGACTAGGAGACCTGGTTCAGTGATCCCACAGACCTGGAAGTAAACTCAATGTGATCCTAAGCAGGCATACTTCGAAATAAGGCCTGCCGTGTTCACTGTTCACTACAGGCATCACCGCTGTGGGACTCACAAATGGCTGACAGGTGCTTCCCAAGGAGGGTGTGTTGGGGCTGCCACATGAAGCCAGGTGGCCAGACAGGAGTGAGCAGAGGAGTGGCAGGTTGGGAGGTTTGAGGCAGCCTCATCTCCTCCTCCTGGCTGAGCCCAAGTGATGGCCCCCGATGGGAGAGCCAGCAGCGCCCTCTGGGTTGAGCCACACCAAGCAGTCCCTGAACCGCAAGTGGGAAGACATTTGACCCAGCGCTCTGCAGCCCTGCTGGTGCCAAGGACTCCTCCAGGCAGGTGGGCAAAAAGCCAGAGGCAGCCTCAGTCTCCACAAGTGCTCAGAGCCAAGCCAGAACTTCCCGACCAGGAGGCACAAGAAGGCCACCTGCACTGGAGCCCCTGGCTGGGCAGACTGGCTCCTCCCACCAAAAATCAAAGGGGGCAAGGCAGATTTAGGAGGGGGCATCTCCCCAAGGGCCCTATGGTGGCTATGGGCCTGCTGACCATTCATCAAAAAAACTGTGATACAGTATGCACCTGAGAACTGCAACTGACTAGTAGCCCAAAAACTAGTAACTAACATTAGTAACCTAGAGTGCATGGTTCCATAGTATCTCTGGACCACAGGAATTCTGGGCTGATTAGGAGCTCCTACTGGTCAATCCCTAGGAATTATTCGTTGAAACTTCCTTTTACATAGAGGCATGTTTGTACTTCTGTGCCCTCCAAACAGCAGCTAGTACAGATACTTCATCTACAAAATTTTATCAAGGGAGTTAAGGATCCAGAAGAGTAGACCCAAGTCTCACACACTGCCCTCTCCAGACCTCCTCACTGAAGGAATAAATTAATGAATATACCATGCAGATCCCATCTTTAATAAATGGTGGAGCCTCCTAAATTTGCAAAAAAGAACCTGTTTACATTGTTTCAGGGATCGGGAGATTCTGAATTAAAATAAACATTCTTTCTAGTTCACTTCTTCATGTCTCCTTCTATTGAGAGAGAAATTGGGTGTGACCAAAAGTTTGCTCCCCATCTACCTCAGATGGGGGCCTACAATAATCTGAGCAGCCCTCCAGTTTCTCTTCTGTTGCTACTGCTTTCTCAAATGCCCTTTGCTAAATCTGGATAGTGTTCAGGGGCACCACAAAGCATCTCCGATACATTGGCAGAGCACAGCAGTCACTTTAGATTACTGCAGGGTTTAATTTTTCTAGAAGCCTACTTCATATATGACATTTCCCTTGTGGATGAACACTGGAAAATCTGTACAGTGGTATAGAATATACAATATTTTGAGAGAAGGACAGTATACTACTAAAACTGAATGCCTTCCCTACAACCAGTGTTCCCTCTAAGCTGAGTTAGTGTGAGCTAGCTCACAGTTTTTTAGCCTCTGGCTCACACAGTTTTTTCTTAGCTCAGGAAGGATGGCGCCAGAGCAAATTAATGTATGCAGCAGCCAAATCTCCTGCTCACAACTTTAATGCCAGTAGCTCACAAAGTAGAATTTTTGCTCACAGGACTCCATAGCTTATAGGGAACATTGCCTACAACCTTCTGTGCTCCTCAAAACTGGCAATGTGATGGGGGAAGACTGCAGCAGGAAGGGGGAATTGGTACAATCTTGTCCTGCTGTACAAGCTCTTGCTTCATTTAGGGAACAGTGAGTGATTTCTGCCAGTTTCTCCATGCTGTATCCCACTCTACCTGACGGTCTCCTGATTGAGAGGAGTAAATTTCAGGAGAGCACAGGAGATTACCGGGGGATGGGATAGATCCATTTCATGAATTCCATCCCTTCAGAATGTATAATACCTGACCTAAGTGCTCAGACACCCAGATTCTCACCTGCAGATGTTTAGGAGTTGATGTTCTCTACCTTTCTGTGTTGCTGTGGTTTGCTCTAGCAACACAGCCAATTGTTTACACAAGACAGTGAGAGGCCAAAAGGACTGGGAGTGGAAACTTGAGATTACAGTTCTCATAACTGTGAGTGCAGGCAAGGCCTGGTGATTTCTCAGAACTGACAGCATCTTCATCTTCTATGTGCTAACAAAGCCAGAGAAGAACAATTTTCTTTTTTTCTAACAGATTAGGGAAAAATTCCCCACACCACTGACATATAATATAACACTCCTCTGGATTGTGACTTCAAAGATTCATCACTGCCAAACAAATGAAAACTACAAATCTGATTTCATCAGTTCTGATCAGAAGCAATTAGTCATGTACCCTACTTGAGTCTAAAGGAACAAGCACTCCCACAGTTCCATTTAATTCCCACACATACAGAAGGAATATTGTGCTTTAGCAGAAACTAGATTTTTTTTTTAAGGCCTGAAAATAAGGCAGGGAAATCCAATGTGTCAGTCCTCCTTTCTGTATAGCCTGAGCAGTGCCCTATAACACACACAGACTCCCCTACATCTTCCTTTTCCATTTTCTCTTAAAATATAATAAGCTGCTTCAAATATACGCAATTATGTGGGAGGACAGAGGAAGATTAACCAGCCTTTTGTTTAATGCAGTGCACTTGAGCAGCTCATATAGCTATCCAGAATTATGATGTGTTTACAGACACCCTCTGAACCCGATGAAGCTAGTTAATTAGATAATTGGGAGATGGACTGGGGTGCATTTTTCCTCTGTAAGAGCAACCAAATGACTGGAACTTGTATGTAATTTGTTTTAAGAGATCAGCACCTGCCTTGGAATCCGGCAGGCCTTCAGATGTACCCCCTGCTACTGCCAATCTTCTCAGGAGCAATCCACAAGGAAGAAAAACAAAACAGCAGGAGCAGACTTTGCATCAAAAACTCAAACTGCTTTCTAAATCTGCAAAAGCCTCTGAAGTAGGGCTGCCAAGTCAGCCGGGGGGGGGGCGGGGGATCCCCCGCTACAGGGGTTCCCAATCCACCGGCCAGCATTCAGCCAGCGGGGGAAACCCCCCCCCCCCGAAGTCGTCCAGCCTGGACGACTTCCCCCACGTAATGACGCCACCCGGAAGTACCATAGAGTTTTGGGGCGATTGCCAGAGCATCGCCCTGGCAACGCCCCCAACGTGCTGACGTCACTTCCGGTGACGTCGCCCGGCCAGGGGAGGACTCCCCCCCGCCGGTAAGTTTAACAGACTTGGCAACCCTACTCTGAAGATGGGATTGGGGCAATTTAAAAACAACTTTTTGATACACGTGAGAAAAATAAGTGAAAAAAAAATATCTGCATCAGTAATGTTTAGTCGCTAGCCATGGACCAAGTCATTAACATTGTCAAACATCTCTTCTGATGAGTTTTTCACATCGCATTCTACACCTCAGTTTTGTTGCTCAGGGGTCTGTTTGTCTGGTCTGTCACTTATCACTGAAAAAAGGAAGACAGGGACTTATTTAAATGTTCTCCTTCCTTTCTTGATGCCACTAGCTGAACATGTTACAGTGTACTTGTAGTATCAGGGGAATTACTGCATTTACAACTGGCTCGGGGAAGGGTATCAATACACAAGGGGATGAATAGATGAAAATCAGACATGGCCTTCACATTCTATTAGGCCGTTATCTCCTGATAGTTAAAAAATCTCCATCCTGACAGTTGACTGGGCTAGAAGTGAATTGCCTAGTCACAGCCCCACTACTCAAGATGCACACAGGCCTAGTAAAGCCTTAACTGGGTCATTTGGCCTGTACCTCACACAAAGACTTGTGCCTTCTTTGCCAACAGCCTCAGTCATCTGTCATTCTGTGAGGTCTCTTACACTGAAGCAGCCCTTCTGTGTCTGTACTTGTGCTTTAGAGCAGATTTGGAACCTCTGTTCCAAATTCCACAATCTGATTGTAATGAATTGGATGACATAGATCTCTAGACCTCTCATATAACTATTTTCTGTATCCCTGTCCTCATGATGTGACTACTCACTGGGGACAAAGCTATACCATTCTCGTCTGATCTATCAACCCCCAAAATAGTGACCATGGCCTGTGCTCACTACCCAAGATGCGATTTTTACTATATGTCAAGTCTGCAAATGGTTCAGAGATAAGAGCACATGCTCTGTATGCAGAAGGTCAGAGGTGGGGATGTGCATTCAGTTCAGATGAACCGAACCCCCCCCCCCCCAATTAGGCATTATTTGGCCCACCGAAAGCCAAATCAGGTTCTCTAAACTGATTCAGGTGGCCGAACAGGGATCCATATGAATGGATGCTGTATATTTGGCTTCCATTCGGGGAATCCCTTAGCTGGGTGAGGGGAAGGCAGGGGGAGGCATTTAAATGCCTCCCTGAACCCTCATGGGCTTTTCCTGGCTCTCCCGCCCTGGCAGGCAAGCCAGGAAAGGTGAGGGGACTCTGCTGGGCTTCTCTGGCTCGCCCGCTTCAGCAGCCGGGCTGGGGAAGCCACGTGGAGGCATTTAAATGCCCCCCTGCACCCTCAGTGGGCGAGCCAGGAAAGGCGAGGGGGGGTGCTCTGCTGGGCTTCTCTGGCTTGCCTGCTTCAGCACCAAGGCTGGGAAAGCCATGAGGAGGCATTTAAATGCTTCTCGCACCTTCCTGGGTCCTTCCTGGTTTGCCAGCCTCAGCAGGCGAACCAGGAAAGGCAGGTGGCTCTGCTGGGCTTCTCCAGCTCACCACTTCAGCAGCCTGGCCGGGGAAGCCACAGGGAGGCATTTAAATACCTCCTTGCACCCTCCTGGGTCCTTCCTGACTCGCAAAACAGATCCCAGGACCGATCCCTGAGGCACTCCACTTGTCAATCCTCTCCAAGAAGATGAGGAACCATTCACAAGCACTCTTTGGGTGTGATCTGTCAACCAGTTACAGATAGTAATAGGATCCAAACCACATTTTCCCAATTTTTCAACAAGTATATTATGTGGAACCTTATCAAAAGCCTTACTAAAATCAAGATAAACTATGTCTACAGCATTCCCCTGATCCAACAAGGCAGTAACTTTCTCAAAAAAAGAGATAGTTAGCCTGACATGACTTGTTCTTGAGAAACCCATGCTGACTCTTAGTAATCATAGCCGTCCTTTCTAAATGCTCAAGGACCATCTGTTTGATTATTTGTTCTAAAACTTTCCCAGGTATAGATGTCAAGCTGACGGGGCGATACTTACACAGATCCTCCTTTTTCCCCTTCTTGAAGATGGGGACAACATTTGCCCACCTCCAATCTTCGGGCACCTCACCTGTTCTCCAAGAATTCTCAAAAATAATACTTAGAAATTACATCCACAAGTTCTTTTAGTACCCTTGGATGCAGCTCATCTGGCCTCAAGGACTTAGTTTCATTTAAAGAAACTAGGCGTTTATGTACTACCCCTATGATGATCCTAGGCTGCAACTCCCTTCCCTCATCATGTGTTCTGTTTTTGCCTTGAGCACTGTTTCCATTGCAAGAGAAGGCTGAGGAAAAGTAGGGATTGAGCAGTTCTGCCCTCTCTTCATCACCTGTTACACCTGTTACAATTTCACTTTCCTGCAATGGGCCTACTTTGAACATAAGAAAAGAACGCTTTTTTGTTGTTTTTAGCGTCTCTTGCTAGCCTAAGCTCATACTGAGCTTTAGCTTTCCTAACTCTCTCTCTACATCCACACCCCTGCTTCAGGAATGCTCAGTTTTGGGAGATGGAACATTCCCTATGATGTAAACTGCTGCTGCTGGATGAGAGCGGTGTTTCTATCACTGTGAGCATCTACTGCCAGAGTTCATATGTTAACTGCTTTGCTCTCACACCTGGATAAAATTGAGGAAAGTGGAAAGCAAAGGAAAATCCTAAGTTATGATTGAAACATGTCCTTGTTGCTTGTTGCATGCCCTACTGGCAACTTGTAAAATAAGGTCTGTCTAGCATCTGAAGGCAAGCTGATGACTGCCTCAGTTGGTGGTGGCAGAACCTTCTGGACACAGTCTTACCGCCAAGAGGAGGTGCCTTCAGCAGAGCTGTAACAAGGACAAGGCAAATGAGGAATTTGCCTTGGGTGCACAAAGCCAAGGGGTGCAGAAAAAATATACCATGACTAAAATAAATAAAATGACTATAACAGCTAACACTGAATTATTATTACTCTTGTTATTTATTTATTTACTTTTTAACCAAATTAACTACTATGAAATTATAGGGGGTGGGATTTTATACTCTTGCCTCAGGCGCAAAATTAGCTAATTATGGCTCTAGTCTTCAGGCTGTTGCAACTTGGCTAAGAACAGAACATCTGTTTTTAGTTCCTTGTTAATGCTGCCATGATGACCAACAGCAACCTTTTTGGCGAAAAGTCCTGCATCTTTTGTTTATAGTTGTAGCACTGCTATAATCTTAGAGAATGATTTAAAATGTCCCATGGGACTCTGATCATTCAAAAGGGTACCTCATAAAACTCCCCTTCTCGGTGACTGGAGGAGGAAGCTATATTGGAGCAGCAAGAAGGGTGCCCTCACCTTTTGTTTTAAAACACAGAACATAAATACAGCTGAATTGGCATTTAACTTTTTCAGAACACTGAACTGGCATTTCAACCCTTCATCTTCATGTCCCTCAGGAACAGTATTCACGCTGAGCAAGAATTCTTCCTAATTACAGTCTCCACTGAGGTTTAAGGCCTCAAGCAAACCCTTCCAACCTGCCTCCCCAGAAGAAAGAGCTACTTTCCATAATGCTGATAACATACCCAGAGTGTGCTTATTCTATGAATCCATTCACTGCAAAAAAACAAGATCACCTATAAAACATCATTGCACTTGTAACTGTTGTTCACTGAGTGGTCTTCTGTGCAGGCACACATGGGGCTGTGTATGAGCAGGCCAGCTGCAGTGAAAAAATTCTACAGATTTCTAGCTCTTTCTAGGCTCTGGAGCACTTCCCCCTGTAGTAAGGTGGTCATGCACAGTTTAGGTACACTCAGGAACATGTTCAGATCCCTGATATCCAGTCGAGGCCTCTTTCCACCACCTTTCTTGTTGACTAAGAAGTACCTAGAGTGAAATTCAGAACAGACCTCCTGAACAGGAACAAATTCAATTGCCCCTTTATTTTACAGCTGGGAAACATCAAACTGTAAGGTCAGAGGAACAGGAACAGAACAAATAGAAGGAATACATTTGAATGGTTAAGTTATAACCAGAACTAACTATAGATAATACCCAGTCATCCTGGGTGATGCTCTCGCACGCAGCCACAAAAGTCGCCAGTCTAAAGGCAAAGTAGGGTGAGGTGATATCAGGCACTGCTGGTCATTAGTATGACTTGCCCTTGCCAATAGACTCCCTAGGAGAGTGTGGGGTCTGCTTGCCATGCGGCTTCCCATGCTGTTTCCTGGAAGGTTGTTGGGTGCCACAGTGGGGCCTAGAAGATGTCTTGTGAGACTACTGGGGCTGAAACCTATAAGGCCTCTGAAACTGATGTTGGGAGCGGTGTCTAGGAAAATACCTGTGTTTGTCGCTCTGGGTGGGTGTAATACCTAAAATCTTAGTAGTGTTTTTGCAGACCCTATCCAACCATCATCTGTCTGGGATTTGAAAAGACCTGTACCATTAAAGTACAAATCCTCAACCTTTGCTCTGGTATCATTTGACAACACAGTGGCTCGAAGCCAAGAGTGTCTGCACAGAACCATAGCCGAAGCCATGGCCCTGATGGCTGTATCAGCTACATGGCATACAGTGTTTATCAGCTGTTTCTGTAACTTGATGCCCTCAGCCTGGAGAATCTCAGCTGAAGACCTCTTGTCATCAGGCAAGGTATCAAGGTATCTCCCAAAGGAACATCTGATACCATCCCATAATTGCATTAAAATTTGCCATGCCTAAAGAACCCAACTTTCTCCCCTCTCTATCAAAAGGAGAAATGTGTGTTCCAGACCTATGTTTAGAAGGGACAACCTCAGTCACCAAGGAATTAGCCCTGGGAAGCGAGACAAGGCACTCGCACCTCTCCTCTCTCACTTTATACATAGCTTCTAACTTTCTTGCTGAAGGGAGATATCAAGGCAGACTTGGCGCACACCCTTTTTGCAATGTCAACCAGGCCCTGCAGCATCAGAAAAGCCACTGGTCCCGATGATGAGTAGAGTACTTTAAGCAACGGATCTGATGGCTAAGTATCCAAACATGCCACCTCCAACTCCAAAGATTTGGTCATGCGAATAAGCTGTTCAGTATACAGGCGCAAATCTTCAGTTGGGGAGATTGAGCTGGTCTTACCAACAGCTTCACTGGGGGATGGTTCCAACAGGGCATGGGATCCAACCTCGAAAGCTGGAACTGCATTCTCTGAGTCAGAAGCTCCCTCCTCTCCTAATATGCCCCATGGTGTCTGGGGTTTGGTGGAGAACAATGTCGGCGGTCACAATGGGTGTTCTGAAACCTGTCTTGGAATTGTAGCTGGAGATATAGGTTGGTAGAAGGAAGACTGCTGATCCCAGGGCAAGGTGCCTGGCCAGTACATGGGTGATGTCATAGTAGAAGAGAAGAAGAAGAAGAGATTGGATTTATATCCTGCCCTTCACTCACTTGGAGTCTCAGAGCGGCTTACAAACTCCTTTCCCTTCCGCTCCCCACAACAGACACCCTGTGAGGTAGGTGGGGCTAAGAGAGCTCTTTCCCAAGCTGTCCTTGAGAGAACAGCTAGTACAGAGCTATGGCTCGCCCAAGGTCATCTAGCCAGATGCAAGTGGAGGAGTGGGGAATCAAACCCGCTTCTCTCAGATTAGAGTCCGCACACTTAACCACTATACCAAACTGGCTCTCTAGTAGGGTAGAGGAACTATAATCCTTGTGGTGGGCCTCACTGAAAAGGCATGGTTGGAACTGATACATCAGTCGCCTCGGACATCCTTTTCTTTTTAGGCAGTAGCTGCCTCAGAACTGCAGATAGTGGTTGAACCTCAATGACTTCATCATCAGCTGAGGAGTCAAGGTGACTCAGAGGCGAAGACAGGGTATGGAGCCACGCTTTAGGAACCAAAGCCTTCAAAAGTGAAGAGTGCTTGGTAGAAGAGTCCTTAGATATGGACTTGGACTTTGATTTCTTAGACAGAGGTTTCAATGAACTTCTCGGTACTGGAACCGACTTTGTCGCAGAGGGGGTGCCTGGTTCCGATAGGGTGTCCGGTAGAATGGCAGTCATATGCACATTCCATCAAGCTCTGATAATAGCTGAGCTGTGGCATTCTGCACCAGCAGGAGCTTCTGAGTTGATTTTGAAGGGAGACAAATTTACAGTGTAATATAGCAGTCAAGTACAGATTTTATTGTGATGTGGATCCAGCTGGTCAAATCAGCTGTCTCAAGGTAAGGAGCCATCTTATGGGATAGGCTGAGTTGGAAGAAAGCTTTTTTTGCAACTGCATTAACTTAACTGCCCCAGCAACAACACTAGGTCCAGTAACCCCAGTGCTTATAACTGAGTCAGCAAGGGTCAGATGAACTCCATCAAAAGTGGAAAGCCTGTGTCTTTCAAGATCTCTGCCTTCCCAACTAGCATTACCCCTATATTTTCAGGGTTTCATTTCAATTTGTTCACTCTTATCCAATTAACCACAGCAGCCAGGCCATTATTCAGGACCTTTACTGCATGAGCAGGAGGTTTGGATAAGGATATATAGAGCTGGATATCATCCACATATTGATAACAACCAACCCCAAAGCTACAAACAATTTGTCCTAAGGGTTTTACATTCATATTGAAAAGCATGAGGGGATAGAACAGCACCCTGTGGAACTCTACAGGATAGGTTCCACACTGATGATAACTGGTTTCCAATACCAACCCTTTGAGCCTGATGTGTGAGGAATGATTTGAAGCAGTTCAACAAGCAGCCCCTGATACCTACTTCTGCCTCCAAGCACTTCAAAAGATGGTATGATCTACTGTATTAAAGGCTGCAGATAAATCCAATAAGAACAACAAAGAGGTATGGCCTTTGTCCACACTCAGGCGGAGGTCATCAGCTAAAGCTAGCAGAGCCACTTCTGTCCCATAGCCTGGCTTGAAGCCAGGCTGAAAAGGGTCTAGACTAGAAACCTCTCAGTCACTTTGCCCAGAAAAGGCAGATTAGAAGACTGGGCAGTAAGTGGCCACATCATTATTCTGTAGGGATGTTTTTTTAATTAGTGCATGAATAATCACCTCTTTGAGTGGCCAAGGCAAGGTGCCCTGAGTTAGTGCCTGATTTATAATAAATACTGAGGTATTTTAACAGCCAGGATGGGTAAGGATCCAGAGTACAAGTATATGTGCAGTATATGTGCACAGACACTAGCTATAAATGGGATACAAGTAAAACACATTTCAAGTTTAGGTTCAGAAAAAACGTCTCGTTATCAAATGTCTGGGGGAAAACCTAGCTTACATTAAGAAAGCTAGAGATACCATCTGGCCATCCTTTAATCCCTCCTACTACTGCATGCCAAATTTTTTAAAAGTATGTCAAAGTACTCCATGAGTCCATAATCTAGTAGGTCAACATTTTTGTTAAAGTACACATACACACACACACACACACACACACAAAAATCAACAGCAATACTGAATAAATATAACTTAAGATCCCCATTCTCCAAACTGTATCGGTGTCCTTCTTGTAGAATGAAAACAGTGCATTTATCAAAATAAATATTTAGAGATATTAGCTAGGAACAGATTTGGTGTTTTAATATCCGCTGTTTATACAAGCAACGCTCTAAACAATAACCAAGAACATAAAGCCTAATGGGGGCTCTGGGGAGGATAGACACTTCTTAATTTTAATTAAAAACATAGTACTAAGATCAAAATCTTAGTTAATTATGAAACATAAGGATGCACTCTTGCATTTTTATGGATTTGTCGTCTGAAAATAACCTGCGATTTAACCCTTAATACATTTTGTTTTACGAAACCACAAGCACTGTTTATTTTTACCAAGGTACATAATTTTTTCTACAGTGGGTATGCTCCAAAAGGGAAAGACACATTTCTGGACTAGTGACTTCATGGCAGCTCTTGGCATGCTCATGCAAAAGAAATACCAAGAGGAATATGTTTGATCAGGAGCTTGAAGGTAAAAGATTTGCATAAACAAATCCACCAACAGCTTCCAAACAGTACCAGTTAATGTAAAAATGCTTTTTATCAAGCAACGTGCACAGACGATGTTCACTCCAGACCTCATCTAGTGGCAACATCCCAGCACCAATGTCAGTATCACTCATCCAGTCTTTGCTTCCTCAGTGATCAAAAACAAGTAATTAAATACTTTCATCAGCTGCTAAAGCAACCCACATGAAGGCACAATCACTTGTTCACTATACATCTTTGAGATGCTTATGTGATTTAGGCTTGCTGGGTTTGAGGAAGGAAAACTCCAAAACCCGTGTAGGGTAGGAACAATGGACACGATGAGCAACCAGCTTGGTTAAGATAAGCCTCAAGATTCTTTGGAAAAGGCAGTAGCTTTCCTTGTTTCTATAAGAAACATGCAACTTGCTTCAGAGCCCATGGCAACAAAAGGGAAATGACAGCGGCAAGAAAAAGAAAAGTTTAATATAGGAAATCAAGCACACAGACAGAAAGATCTTCCTATGGCTTATTATGAGGATAGTGAGGAGTGAGAAAGCCAAAGAGAAAGAATATCCTGTGTTCACTGATGGAAGAATTTTTATTGTTATTTTATACCATGCTTCTCCAACAATCCTTTAAGGTAAGTTTGCTGAGAATGACCAGCCCAAAGTCCAAACAAATTCCATGACAGAGGCAGAGGCAGAGCCCAGCTTTCCCCAGTCCTATTTCCAGCCCTCTAACCACTACATTATACTCTTTACTTTTGATAACTGTACTTATTTAAAATTTCAAAATGTAAATTAAAAGGCTAGCTAAAGAGAATGGCACAAATGAGCAATGTTTCAACACTTACTGAAAATGGCCATCACCATTACAGAAGGCAGACCATGGCCAAACTACTAAATCCGAAAACCGGGAAGCAGGTAAGCTCCCTGTTCTGTCCCAGAGCCTCTGTGGGATCTTAGGTGAGCTGTCTGACTTGTCTCCTTATCTATAAAACAAGAGCCAGCCCTGCTGCCTTGCCCTGGCACTTAAGCAGCCACAGCAAATTTTGCCTTCTTGCTGCTACAGGCTAAAATGGCTGCTTTTCTAGACAGGTAAACAGAAGCTCAGACTGAAGTGGTGCTCAGGTACAGCAGCCACACAGGTCTTTCAAAAACAATCCTGGGTGCTATACTGACCACTGAACAGCTTCACATCTGACTGTGCCCTCAGAATGATCCATCTTAGCTAACAAAGATCAGTCCTACATGCAAAGAACTCTTAAAATGGCAATGACTGAGGCCGAGGACAGATTGGCAGTCTCGGCCGCTCTGCCTCCGCTTCAAAAGCGGAGGCAGAGCAGCTGTTCAGACGGCTGCATCTGCCCTGAGGAGGTGGCCCGGACGCATTGCGTCCGGTGCCGCGCTCCTCCCGCAGTAGCCGAGCACCACTTCAAAGTGGTGCTCGGCTGCTGCGGCGCGCGTTCCACCCGCCGGAGCGGGTGTGAACGCGTGCAGGCAGGGGGAGCCGCGCAGCATCCGCCCACCACCGTAGGAAGCCGCCTGCAGACTGAACGCTGCGGGTGGCTTCCTTCCGGCGGCGTGCGAACGCCGCGCGGGAAATTCCCCTCGCCTTAGTCTGCCAGTTTGTCCTCAGCCTGAAATAAAACCAACAATACAGAAAGCAAAAACAAGACAAAAAAAAACAAAGACAAACAAAGCAGACCAATTACCAAATACAAAGCCCAATAAACAGGCAAATACAAAAGCAGTTGCATATATCACAAAGTTAGCCAATTAGATACTGGTATTTAATATGAATGTCTGAATTTTTGCTCCCTGTTATCATCCACTGAGGAGCTACTACCCAGGCTTCAAATTGTTGCCTTAGAAACATCTTTGTCATGACTTCAGAAGGCCTATCCAATTACTACTTGAGGGAAACTACTCTTCAATTGTCACAAAACCAGTCCAAAGCAGCTATATACTTACCACAGGGCAACTGCCATATATAAATGTATCACAAAAGCACTGGCTTGCGTGGGCTTTTTGGTTACTGGTGAGTGGGTCACTATCCATCGGCATGAAACTTTCCACCCATGGAAATAACCTATTGGTTCATGAAATCTGGAACATTATTCTGAAGCCAGAAGATTTTTTACTTAACTTTATTGTTATTTTTCCAGTTACTGGCAGCCATTTAAACCTAACAGCTGACTGGTGGATCCAGCACCACTCATCTGTCAGATTTAAGTGGCTGTCTTTGAACAGCTGAACCGAACCAGCCAAAAGTCCAGCAAATGTTCAGGGAAGTCACCTTTCCCCAGCATAGGTTCAGAAACTCTGAACTGGCCCAAGTTCAGCCAGAATTTCAGTTTGTGAGCCGGTTCATGCCCATCCCTACTTCCTAATAAGAAAGAATGGCTGTTAAAAGTTTATGATACTCTGTGAATGCTAAAATTAACTGCATTTCAATGTTTGGGGGCTACAAGATATGTAGAAGAAAGCTGGCAACCTTTAATTACCGTATTTTTTGCTCCATAAGACTCACTTTTTCTCCCAAAAAAAGTGGGGGGAAAAGTGTGTGCGTCTTAAACCCCCCTCACCTTTCCCAAGCCACGGCACCGAGCAGAGCTAGGCGCGTCTTATGGTCAGGTGCGTCTTATGGAGCGAAAAATACCGTAGTTAAATTTTGTAGTAGAGTAATACATAACATAGTGTGGTCTGTTAGAAACAAACATAAGTTGATTTTTAAAATGAGTATTGTTTTGTACAGTTATAATTTATGTAATGATTTTTCAGTGGATTATGTATGGTATTCAAAAAGTTTTAAAAATTAAAAGGAAGCACTCTATTGGATCCAAGCCACTGGTTGGAAAATAGTCATGAGAAAGGAGAGAATGAGGCCTCCAATTAGGAGAAGGGAGAAGTGTTTTAGGACAGAAAATGTTCTGCTTATGACGTTTTCTCTTTAGAAATTCAAAGCAGTGACTCTGAGCACCTAATGAGAGCAGTTTTGCAGCTTTCTAGCTTCTCAAGTGACAAAATGACAAAGACTGACAGGATGACTTTTTCTTTCATGGAAATGTGGCAGAAGTAATGTCAAACTACTAGTTCTATTAGCACAGCCTTGCAGATAACCCAAGTTTATGTCAAACTTTATTAATGCTCCTCTGAAACATGTGGGTAAATGTATAAGCAAGCCAGTCAAACTTTGCACTTATCTGATTTATATATAGTAAATTTCAATACATAGACTTTTTGCTTTAACAAAACATTAAATTTGTGGACAGTCTTGGCAATCAGAACCATGCTCCAGACCAGTTTGGCTTCATTTCTCATACTCCAAGTGAAAGTTGAAAAGATTGAAAAGATTTAGCTATATAAAATAAGAGACTGGTCTTATTACGAATTACGAATCTCTGGCAGTTTCAACGAGGGGAAATAATACCTATCCAAACAGAGTCAACGGCAACACTGAAAGAATCTTAAATATAATGACTTCACCTTTAGAATTTACATTGGTAACACTAATTCAGTGCTAAACATAAAATGTCCCTTTTATTAAGAGTGTCAGAGCTCTTTCCCATTCTGTGAAATTAATGGCAATAGCAGTAAGTTTCCTCTTTGTAACCCTTGTAAAGCATTAGTTTACTAATTCTATGTTTGGTGCAACAGCAAGAAGCAGTCATAGATCTCTAGGCTGGCAAAGGTCTTGCAATGTGTAAGATACATGGACTTCTTTCGCCCCTGCAGTCAGCTCTGTAGTAAAACCCATTAGGACACTAACTAATTATATCGATGCTATCAAGTTGTGTGTTTCCTAATCAACAAAGAACTCCCCAACCCTGCCCCAGCATTTCCAATGCCCTACCGGCCCTCTGCCATTATCCCTCTATGCTATCCTCTGTGATATCTCACCTCCAGCTCCTGCTCCCTCTGCAGGGCGAACTGCTTGAAGGACTTGACAATAAGGCCGGCATTGGAGCAATCATATACAAAAATGGAAGGACTGCCCATCCAAGTCTGCAGGTCATATATGGATAATGGGATGTACTGTGTGTAGTTCTGAAAAAGAAATAAAAAGAATGCACAAAACAATCAATAACCAACAATAGGCCTTTTGATTCCAGTATTCAGAACTATTGAACAAGTTATTTCTGTGGTCAGGGTCCATCCACATCTTAAAAATAGTGCTGTGCAACTATTTATTCTGCTGGAAAGTCATACAAGGGTTTGAAGTATGATAAACTAGCTCTTAATTATGCTCATTAGAATACTTGCATCATAATGGAAAGCAATTTATTGAAATGTTTCATCTCTTTAACGACATAATAAAGAGAAATAATAAAAACAAACAAACTTTGAAATTCAGAAACACAAATGTATTTCTTTGGAAGGTACAAAAATATCCAGAAGGGGGGGAAAGCGCCTTATAATCAAATTCTTCATTCACATAAGTAAGAAAGAGCAAGAGGAGAAAAGGGGAGGGAGTTATTGTTTGTCAATTAGACAAACAACCATATGATGTATCAGCTTACAATGAAAAAGAACAGTCATAGAAACAGACCCAGTTTGAGAAGTAATCTTATAGCATATTTTCTGCTTAACATAAACTATACCAAATGCTTGCGGCCACAGACAACAATGTATGGAAATTGTACTGTACAAGATTTCCACTGCTAGCTTGTTATACTGGAAAAATAATTCTTGCTGTTCCCCATAAAAGACTATAACTGAAGACATTGTTCAAATGCTCTTTTAGAGTAGAAAAAAATGACTTTATAACAAAATGTATGAAGAGGGAATGCATTATTGCCTAAATGACCAGAAGCAGGCAATCTTGAGTCTACAGAGTAGAAAGTCCGACAGCAAAACGAAACTCAGCTCTCACTTCACTGAAAGCTATGATCAAAACAAACACACTCATATCTGGCATTCATACATATTTATTTATTTAAAACATTTATATGCCTGCCTTTCCTCCTGAGCAACTCAAAGCACAAGACAGGCAACAGTATAAAAACATAAAAACAACAAAACATTCTGTGCAGTTTTGGTGCTACAGAGCCATGTAGCTACTAGTGTTCCCTCTAAGCTGTGCTACGGGGCACTGGCACACAAAATTTAAACTGGCTGCTAAGAAGTTTTAGCTTCCTGCTCACAAGCATTTTCCCCTCCATTGGAAAAAATGGAGAATGGGGGACACCTCCTTTTGGGGCCCATAGAATTCTACCTCGTGAGGAGAGGCACAAGCAGCTATGCTACAAATTTGGTGCCTGAAAAAACAGCCCCCCAAAAATTCCAGATACCCCCAGATTGATTCTCAATTATACCCTGTGGGGCCATTGACTATAATGGTCCCCATAGGCTATAATGGAGCCGGGGGGGGGGGTTGGGACACACCCCTATTATGCTTTTCAGTATGATTTGTAAGCTGCTTGAGTCACGAGAAAAGTAGGATATAAATATTTGAACAAGTTTTGGCAGGTTGATAACATTTAAGCAACTTCCTGTTTGTTAGGTTAGGCAGGATTCTGACAGTGATTGTTCCACCTCTGTTATACTTGACCTGTAAATTTATCATATTTTACTTTTAAAAAAACCAATCCGAAAGAGACTGCAAGAGTCCCTTCCCCCAAGTGCTAGTATGTTTTCTAAGGCTCAGCACAGGTCAACAGTCCAAGGCCAGGTCTACCAAAATAGTGGACTGGGGAGGTTAGACCTGTTCTCTGGAGGCCAGGTCTAGCAATATAGTGGACTGGGGAGGTTAGACCTGTTCTCTGGAGGCCAGGTCTAGCAATATAGTGGAAAGGGCTGGGTAGACCTGTTCTCTGGAGGCCAGGTCTAGCAATATAGTGGACTGGGGAGGTTAGACCTGTTCTCTGGAGGCCAGGTCAAGCAATATAGTGGAAAGGGGTGGGTAGACCTGTTCTCTGGAGGCCAGGTCTACCAATATAGTGAACTGGGGAGGTTAGACCTGTTCTCCGGAGCCAGGTCTAGCAATATAGTGGAAAGGGGCAGGTAGACTTGTTCTCCAGAGGCCTGGTCTGCCCTCATAGAGGACAACATTTTCTGTAATGAAATCTGACTTGATTCTGTTTTCTCTTGTAATGTTTATATTATCCCTAAAATATAGTTTGAATATAGTTTAAAAGAATTCATTCTGAGATTTTTACAAGGTTATGGAAATAATCTTCTAAAAAACCAATTTATGTGATAGTCAAATGTAGACTCGCTCACAGTTTTAATGCTACTAGCTTTTTTTGCTCATGAGGTAGAATTTTTGCTCACAACACTTTGGAGCTTAGAGGGAACATTGGTACTAGCTACTTCCTGCATGATTGACAAAGGTAAGAAAAAAGAGCATCTAGGAAACCTCTTTCAAATCACCTGTTCCTGCTTTTTTCCTTAGCATGGGATGTAATTTCTCTTTGAACAACTAATCACTAACATGCATATTAATTCCTATAAAACCAAAGCAACTTCGAGGGGTCTTGCATTCTTATTCCAAAAAATTGATGCAATGCAATCAAGGGGTAGCGGAGAGAGATGACTTGGGGGAAGCCCTGAAGGGAAACCCAAGCACCAAGAAGAGAAGTCTGGTGAGGAAGCTATGCAGGGTGTGGGGAAAGTGGGGGTCTTTTTTCACTGGGCAAACCAATCATGTTGTTGGGTTTGGATGCCCTGAGCCTGCTCCAGCTCCATTATTTCTGTGTTGTAGTCCATTAGCATTTCACTAACTGACTTGCTTGTCAAGTTGGAAATCAAAATTAAACCACTGGAAGTCTTCAGATGAATAGCCTATCTTTTTTTACCATGCTGCACTGGACCATTCTGCTGCTGCAGTAGTGGTAAGTGGAGGGCAAGGTCATTACAATAAATGTTTCCTGACACAATCTAAAGTATTGCTGTACACCTTTGCCTCTCTCTACCAAAAGCTGGATCTACTGCATCTAAATCAGGTAGCAAGCCTCCAAAAGAGCTGGTACCTTTCATCCCCAAATGCCCCACACATGGCAATATGGATTTAGGACAAGAGGGGCACAAAGTAATTGTGTCTCTCATTCTCATAATAAATATGCAGAGAAAACCCACTTTTCATTCCAAATAAATGAACAGAGATGCATTGCAGATCTTTTATTTATTAAGATCCTCTTTATCTGTCAGACTAAATTAAACATTAAAAAGTAGGCTTGCTTCTTAAGGCAGTCCTAAAAGATTAAACCATCCACAAAGGCTCTTATACCACAACAAGTACAAAATAACACGAGTAATGAAAAATTACTCATAAGAATAAAAATGAATGAAAGCAAAGGGTGGAGAGGAAAAGCAAGAGTTGAGTGCATGTGTATATGTGTGTTTTTAAAAGATCACACCAATTTAACTGTTAGTTTTTAAATGTTTCATTCCAATCATGCCATGTTGTCCTTTTGTACTTGGACCCCTGTGGAATCTCAGTTCTGCTTACTTAAACAAAGCAACTGAGATCTGGCTTTTTGGCTAAAACAAATCAAGCTGAAATAATACTTCCTGAGGGGCTTATCCTTTTTAATCTATCAGGATATATTATGCTTAATCTTTCATAAATATAGCACTACCAGAAAATGATGGGTGCTTAGATTTCCAAAGACCCACTGAAAACTCACAGGTCTTCCACTGAAGGGCAAAGAGATCATTTGCAAAGCCTCTGATCAGAAGTAGCAACTCTACAGCTCAAAAGAAGAGCATGACTAGACAATGCTACCCTTGAGGGCACTTCAGGGCCATTCAACTGTCAGTCCAATTGCTGGCAATGGTATGGCCAACTGGATTTCTATCTGTTGTGTAAGAGCAGCACTGGGGGGAAATTTGCTTTTATGGATTTGTCAGGTGTCATATATAACAACAGCATTTAATTTACATCTGAACCCTCAATAATTCAGTGGTCCATAACGTGGGCCAGCTGGGGAACAGAGGACAAGAGCAATTTAAATACTTTTCAGTAAGGCATAAATGTCCATATGTGAACATGAGGCTATAAAGAAACCACTTCTATTACGGCTACAGCAGGAGAAGTACAGCTGTAAAAAAAACCCTGGCAAAACACGCTTAGGCTTTATTAGAACCTAATAATCCTACCATCCATAAATAAATAAGTAGATTTATGGCAAACTAATTCAGATGACACTCTTGCCACCAACACTATATCTAACTTAACGTTTCTCCACTCAAGCAGTGGTAGAAATTTAGCTGTCACCAAGCCAAAGGAAAAAGGATGCCCAATATCTGTCCACAGCAAGGGCACCTTCTCATCCTCATAGGCTGACTTATGCATGCATAGAGGCTCAAACAGGCAGGAAATGGCTTGTGAGGCTGAGCTACAACCACAGCCGCCTTGGACTTATCAGAGAAGGGGAGGCTATTGGAATCCTAAGCTATATTTCTCCAAGAACTAAGCTCTGTCTCCTCACCCACATTAGATAGGTCACAAGGGCAGAGGGCTGGGCCAGCACAATCCAGTACTTCAGGATCAGAAACAGGAGCTTCTAAGAATCAAGGAGCAGATGGGAAACCCTATAAGTCTTTCAGGCTTCCACACTGGTATATGGTAAAGAAAGAATTCCCTCCTCCCCTGCTTGCAGTTTTGGTTAAAGCACTCTCTCTGTGTGTGCAGGTATATTGCCTCATTGTCTGGTGATGCTAGCCCTTCTGGTTGCAAGTACCTCCTGCACAATAGAAGGGTCCAGTGCACCAGACTCTGTCACTGGTTAAAATATACTGGCTGTTTTTAATATATGTGATTATCACATATAACAGTAGTACTCGTCTATAATAATTTTCAGTATATATAAACTGATTTACAAGTTCTAAATTAATTTGTTCTCATAAGCTCCCAGTGATAAACATTAGTCAAAGATGACAAATTGTCCAAGGCTTTGTGTCTGAAAAGGGATATCAGTGGAGGCGTCCCACAATCCAGACTACAAATATGATCCCCACACCCCAGCTCTATCTCCATATTATTAATGCATGTCAGCCGCTAGGGTTGCCAGGTCCCCTCATCAATCCGATGGGAGAATTGGGGGGCGTTCTGGGGTGGGTGGGAATGCCCCCAAGCCCCACCCTCAAGTCGCAGCCACCCCTCTCCCTCCCTGCTAAAAGATTTATAGAAGAAGAGGAGATTGGATTTATACCCCGCCCTTCACTTGGAGTATCAGAGCAGCTTATAAACTTCTTTCCCTTCCCCTCCCCACAACAGACACCCTGTGAGGTAGGTGGAGCTGAGAGAGCTCTGGGAGAATTGCTCTTTGAAGAATAGCTCTGACAGAACTATGGCTTGCCCAAGGTCATCCAGCAGCTACAAGTGGAGGAGTGGGGAATCAAACCCGGTTGTCCCAGATTAGAGTCCACGCACTTAACCACTACACCAAACTGGCTCCTTAAAGGGCTTCAGCTGACTGGTGGGGAGCACTTGGCCTGCCAACCAGCTGGAGGGCCCTTTAAATCTTTTAGCAGGGAGGGAGAGGGGCTGTCACCAGCCACAGCTCTGCTGACAAAAGACCCTTAAAAGGTCCCAGTGGCGATTTGCCAGTGGCGATTTTCCGCTTGGGATTCAGGCCCACGTGTCACTGCCCCACTCACTGCAGGGCCCAGGGTGGGCAACAGGCCCTCCCATCCCCTGGCACTCCTCGGATACCTCTCTCTCTGGGTGCACACCTGGGAGCTGTGCCTCAGAGGCATGGATCCTGGAAGGAAAAAAACAAGAAGTTAAAATAAAAAAGGAGAATCACTGTGCTCAAGCTGGAGCGCTCCAAGATGGTGTCCTCCTGCCTTGAAGCAGGGCCGAAGAACTGGGGCCACGAGGAAGAAGCCCCTCTCACTACAGGAACCACAAAGACAAGGTGACCCTGCTGGAACAGAGGGAGGAGCTTTTCCCATACGTGAAGACCGACTTACCCCCAGGACCACTGGAGAAAGGAAGTTCTTCTCCTTCCCTGTTTGGTGGGGGGGCGGCAACCACAGTGGCAACAATGATTTAGTCCCAGGTCTTTCCCCCTTCCATTCACCCATACAGGGATGTAACTTCTTTCTCCTTTCTGGTTAGACTTTTGCAGGAGGCAACAGCAGTGAGTGCTGCTCCCATCTTCTATAAAAGTTCAGACAATGAGAATCACTGTTCTGTTACCCCTTGTCTTTGGCAGTCAACCACAAGTAGTGGGCTAGTCTAGCAAACCAAGCCCAAATTTGTAGACCACTGCTTAAGAACTTTGCTCTATCAGGAATCATCTTTATGACTACAGAGTCATAAAGGCAAATTAGTTCAACCTTAACAACAAAAATAAAAAGTAGATTACCGTAGTACTTCAATCAAACAGGGGTAGACACACAAAGGAGATACAGCTTGTGCTTGTTTCTTAAGGTCAACATAGTCTTAATCTGGGACTTAAAGTCAACGTAGTCTTAATCTGGGATTTAAAACACATTCTCTGCTCGTCTGTTTTGTCTTTTTTATTAGAAAGAAGGTATACTTCATCCCTTTCTGACAGGCTAAAATACTGCCAAACAGCTATCAAATTTAACATTCCACCTATGCAAAACCTGTATCCTGTAAATCTTTACAACTCATCCAGCAGAGTCATCATCGGAATATTCCAGTTGATACGGCAAGTTAGCTGGCAAATAACCAATGAATAAATTCTTCATAACGTAGCTGGCACAAATTCCAGATTTCATTGAACATTAATTTGTTTTTCTCATTGGTAATATTTCACCATAGCATTATTTCTGTCTTCTGACATTTATTGTTTACAAAACACTGGCTGAGAAAACCTTGGTGTGTGCTTTTAAACATCAAATTTAGCTTAAACAGAATCCTAAACCACAGCAACTAAACCATCAGTCACTTACATTACTGAAGGTCCCTTTAAGTCAGTGGGATGACTCAGTTGTACTAATCAGCGAACCATTTCTATAAAGGGACTGAAATAAGATAAACTTACATCAGGTGTAAAACTGACAATGATTCTGAATGGAAGAGGGGCCATATTAGAATATGGATTCAAACATAATATGCAAGCGGTAAATACTGGTAAATACTTTTAATGATTCACAGGAACTAAAATCTAGCAAAATAGATTTTCTGTGCAGTAAAAGGTCTCCCAATGAAATCCTGCACATGCTATATTGTGGCATGTTCAATCTAATCATTAATGGCAGTCTAGTGACTGCATTATTCCATTCTTGGACTCGGTGCTCAAACAGGCGGTGGCTACATGGTTTCAGGCAGTCTTGTAGGAGATAGATTTATCTAGACTAATTTCAGTCTGGGTCTAACCTAGGCTGTCCAGAGTGATGATGTTTGCTATGAGGGCGACAGAGAAGCATGCCCCTGATCATTCTCCTGGCCTTCATGATGGCTTTCTATACCACTGACCAAGATATCCTTCTGGAGAAGCTGGCTAAACTGGGACACTGTTCTCCAGTGATTCTGCTCTTAATCTGTCTGGTCAGCGACAGAAGGTGGTTTTGAGGGACTACTGCTTGGCTCCATGATATTTATGTTATGGGGCTCCACTGAGCATTATGGAGCTCCCCATGCTATTTAACATTTGCATGGAATTGCGAGGAGATATTATCTGGGGATTTGGAATAATGGACTATCAATAGACCATTGAAAAAGAACCTTTAATGTTAGCCTCTGAATTACTGTGTTTGGCAGAATTATAGTGCATCAGTAAGTATTCTCTGTTATCTGGTGCGGTGCTTAACACCTCAAGAGAGGGGGAGTTAACCCTTTTTTGGAGCAAAGTCAATATAGTTTCTTGTGAGAATATTTTCTTTAGAGATTCTGCTACCAAATATGTTTGTTGAGCTAAAAGCTTCCCAGGAACCCGGAGCTTGTTTCTTTCCAAATGATGGAAGTTGGGTCATACCTGAATCAATTAATTGGGAGGAGTGCTCACGCCCTTCTGCATCAGCTTCCAGGCATTCAAATCTATTCTGCAAAGGGATTGTAGCATAATAATCACCTAATCTGGTTTGCTTGAGTGACTGATGGGGTTTCTCCCCCTCCTCAAATGGGTAAGTCCTTTTTCGCCCCATTTAGGCTTTTCAAGGAAAAAACTTTTCCCAAGCCAACAGCAGTACAAGAGATTAAAAAAGCCTTCATAACTTAAGAGGTTCTTGGAGGTTCTATGCTTGTAGCTTCTATTAGGTAGATTTAAAACTTTCTTATTCTTAGTACAGCAGCAACAAAGAAAGGAAACACCAAATCTCCAGGGCTAATTATTTTTGCCGAGCCGCTCCCAGTCAAACGGAGGCTTAATTAGGTTACTAACAGCAGGCTGCACTCTGATAAAATAGTAAGAAAGGAAGAAAAGAAGGAGTACCAGACCCCACAAGTCCTTCAGAATTCCTCAAGAAGAGTAAGATAAAAATGAGTGTGTGTGTGTGTGGGGGGGGGGGGGGGAACAGCCATAAATGTCTAAAAACATCCTAAATTAGCATTGGTAACAACCATCAGGAGTTGTTACCAACAAGTAAAGGAGTTAAGCAAGGCTGTGTTTTAGCCCCCTCCCCTTTTGCCATCTGTTAATGACCTGATTGGCAATTTGAAACTGGTAGGCACTCTCCTCCCCCCTGCCCTAGCGGATTGCCACCTGACAGCTTTATTGTATGCAGATGACGCAGTTTTGCTATCCAGGATACCTGTAGGCCTAAATAGGGTGTTAAAACAATTTGGCCTAAATTGTGAGTATAGCTATACATCAGAAATTATCCATGCTTGGCTTCTCTTCTGAGTCCTTGCAGATAATGGCCATAAATTCAAGCCAGGGCCCTAGTTAAGCAGAGAATATTTGATGTAGAGAGGCCGAATGACATTGCCAGAGTTTCAAATTTTTTAGCCTCGCTTCGAACAAAATATATTGTCCCCCCAGCTTCATACTTGTGAAGTCTGGATATTTCATCTCATTGAAGGGCCTTTCTATGGACCGTTGTAATATTTTCCCTCAGAGGTGGTAGTGGGCCACTACAGAAAGACACCGATGGCTGAGTGTGTCTGCCTGTGCAGTACTGGAGAAGTGGATACGATCACACATATTCTGCTTAATTGTGGGTATTATAATCAAATATGAGCTAGATTTAGTCAGCCTGTACAGGAAAGATTTTCAGGTTTCTTGAATACTGTAATAAGCAATATGCTTCTATTGGATTCTAACCCAGAGATCATGTTTGCATGTGCAAATTTTTTGCAGCAGCCTACAGAATTCATAAACTATATGTAAAGGTGTGATATAGATACAGATTGTACAAGAGGATCTACAACAAAATGTTGCATAATGTGTTGTGGCCCTACCATAGTCTTTGTTGTAGGCAGTCCTCGCAAGGAACTTGTGAGGAGGGGGCAATCCCCCTTTTTCCCCTCTCCCCCCTTTATTGTCAAAGTACCCTCCTCTTTCTTTCTGCATGCAGCCCATATCTACTCATCTTCCCTCACATTCCCTTCTCTTCTTACCCCTTCTATGTCAGCTTCCCTCCCTACCCCATTTTTGAACAATCCTTTCTTATCCCCTTTGCCTCTTATATGTCTCACCCCCTTTTACCCCAGCTCTTCTCAATGTCCTTTCCCCCCCACCCCCTCTCAGTCTGCTCCTCTCTTTCTCTCCACTATTTCTCTACCCCCCAGTCTCTCCTTCCTCTTTCTCTCCCCCTCCCTCAGACAATCTCCCATTCTTTTCTTTCTCTCCCCCCAACAGACAATTCTCTATTCTTTCTCTGTCTCTCTCTCCTCTCTAACAGAACCCCACTTATTTCTCTCTCATTTTGTAGCTGCAGGCCAGCAAACATCCCCAATCTGGTTGCAGGAGGGAGGGGGGCAGATGATGCAGGCTTCACCTCCTCGTGCTTCAACTGACACCACAGGGCCAGGTTGGGAAGCGGCGGCAGCAGCAGAGGGCAGGCTGGCTGGCTCCCAGAGAGGCGCCACCACCCCTTTGGCTGGCTGAAGACATAGTCTTCATTGCCAGCATTCCTGGTGGGGGCTGTCCTAGCAGACGGGGGCACAGCTATTGTGATATCCTGTCATGTTAAATTTACTATGCCAATAAAGGTATTGTACTTGTACTTGACTTATACTATGCAATCCACCTTGAGTCTCAGTGAGAAAGGCAGAATATAAATAACCAAAGAAGAAGAAAAGCAAACCTCCGGAAGAAATATCAGTTGTAAAAACAATAGCCCAAGTTGAGAAGAAATCAAAGAAAGACTTGTTGCAATATCCAAGATCAACAGGCAAGAAAGCAGTGTCAAGCAACTTCTGCCTCATTACCTGCCTCCCAACTATTTTTAAACTACTGACAGTAATATAGCAAATCACATTCAAGAATATCTATAGCACAATTCAACTCAGAAAGGGTTCAACTCAGAAAGGACCCCTGGTTTGTGTGAAAAGGGAAAAAACCTTAGAATCCTCAAGAGGGAAAAAGTAAAGTTATAATCCCTCAAGGGAAGTATTCAAATACAGTAAGAAAGTACTAACTTCCAGGAAACTAAAATAGTTTTATGAAACTTTATTAAGACACATTGTTGCTGAAAAAAATATGCAAGACCAACAAATCTCTCACTGTTAAGAACTGAGTCTCTAAGAATATAGACTTCAATTATATTCTGTTGCCTGTTCAAAATATACTAATTTGTATAATCAACAACAGTTACCTCAATTTCTTGTCCCCTGCCATATTCCTGATTCAACTGTGCCATATTCCTGATTCAATAAAATCAACCTTTTTGTTTTAACTTTACTTTGTGTCAAGTGCCATTTCCAAAGGGTTTCATAGGAGGACTCCTGCTGAGTTACAATAAATCTCTGGCCTGGGCAAAAGCCAAATAACTTCTCTATCACAAGGTCGGACACACAGAAAGTTATATTTCTATAATAGAAACACTCTACTAAGAGGCTGCCTCATAGAGAAAAAGAAGCAGGGGTCCATCATAATAGGCATCAGCAAAACTGTAATAACATTTATCAAAAATGCCATGAGTAAATGGAACACGAGATTGATTATGAACGGAGAATAAATTGGAACAGTTAATATCAAATGAGGCATTTTCTAAGGAGACTCACTATCACTTCTGCTTTTTGTCGCCTTAATACCACTCACTATCATTGTCAACAGCACAGGCCTAGGATACAAGCTTTCAAAGACAGGTACAAAGAATTATGTGGATGACTTGAAAATGTATGAAAAGAAGAAAAAGAAGAAGAAGAGAAGTTGGAATAATAATAATAATATAATAATTATTATTCACCCTGCTTTCATTATATTATTATAATATTATTATTATATTATTATAATATTATTATAATATTATTATATTATATTATATTATATTATATTATATTATATTATACCCTGCTTTTCACTAACCATAGGGGTCTCAAAGCAATTTACAATCGCCTTTCCCTTCCTGTCCCCACAACAGACACCCTATGAGGTAGGTGGGGCTGAGAGAGCTCTGAGAGAACAGCTCTGAGAGAACTGTGACTGACCCAAGGTCACCCAGCTGGCTGCATGTGGAGGAGTGTGGAAATCAAACCCGGTTCTACAAATTAGAGTCCACAGCTCTTAACCACTACACCAAAGTCATCATCAGAGACTCATTCTTTACTAATACAGTTTGAATATTCAGCAAAGATATAGCAATGAAATTTGGTCTTGACAAGTGTGTGGCATTAGCACTGAATAGAGGAAAAATCGCTGAACAAGAAGAAGTTTAGATGCCAAACAACATCAAAACACTGGGCTTTGAAGAAAACTACAGATATCTTGGAATTTTGGCAAAATCAAACATACCCTTGTTAAGAAAAATACAACTAAGGAGTATTACCAAAGAGTTAAAAAGATATTGCAACCAAAATTAAATGGAGGCAACATGGTAACAGCAATGGGGACAGTCCCAATTCTAAGATACACAGCTGGCATTATCAATTGGAAACAAGCAGAGTTAGAAGCAATAGATCACAAAACTTGCAAGATAGTGACATTGCATCACTCACTACACCCTAGAAGTGATGTTGATCATCTTTACTTACCAAGAAAATTAGGTGGAAGAAGTCTCCTGAAAGCTAAGCAAGCAATTGAAGAAGAAAAATGAGCACTGAATGACTACACCAAGAAAAGGATTCTTGCTGCACGAGAGCAGGCACTCGAAATGAAAAGAATGAAATCCAAGATTCAGAAGACCAGTGATGACAGCAAATGCCGACTTTGCAAGAGAAAGGATGAAACAATTGATCACATGATCAATGCCTGCAGTAAAATTGCTCAAACTGACAATAAAGAACGTCACAACAGAATTGCAGCTATGCTGCACTGGAACCTTTGCAAGAAGTATGGCTTACCATCAGCCAGAAATTCATGGGAGCACAAACCAGATAAGATCATGGAGAATGATGAAACAAAGATTCTTTGGGACATATGATTACAAACAGATAAAAACCTGGAGCATAAAACCCCTGATAACACAGTTTTAGGGAAAAAATGAGAAATGGAGTTTGGACCATTGACACTGCAATCCCAGAAGACAGCAGAACATCAAAAGAAAGAATAGGAGAAGATCACAAAATATCAAGACCTATGACTAGAGTTATAGCACCTCTGGGAGAAGATTACCATCATGCCAGTTGTCACTGGAGCCCTTGGAGCAGTGCCTAGAAGTCTCAAGAAACACCTGGGCCGATTTTGCACTGGCCAGTTGCCTCTCGTTCTCTCCGGAATTTCCCCTCCCAGTTTCCTCCGAAGTATTTTCTTCATTTTCCCACTTGGAACCTCAGCCCTATCAATATAGTGTGACGATGGGATTTTCTCCCAAAAAGATTAGAAACTCCCACAATGGGGCGGCACTCATGAAAGGCAAGCAAGTGGGCATGTTTTCATTTTGGGTTCTCCCCCGGAGCAAACAGGAAAATCCTCTAAAAACAGGATCTGTTTGCTCCAGGGAAACTCCGGTGCAGCAGGGCGATACTCCAGAGCAAAACGTGAGCCTGGAACAACTGGATCAGAAGCTCCAGTGCAAGCATGAGGGCAAACCTGGGGCAAACGCTAGTGCGAAATCGGCCCTGGACATTCTGGGCATTGAGAAAATAACACCAGATCAGCTTCAGAAGACTGTTGCTTGGATCAGCAAGAATCCTGCAAAGATACATCTACAATTCCCAAGATCTTGAATTGCAGAACACCATCTGCCAGACAAATATCTATGAGAATTCATCGTCGTCGTCACCATCACCATCACCACCACCACCATCTGACTGGCTGTGCAGGTCAAATCAAAAAGAAAAAAATTATATTTTTTCATCTCTTTGCAAGTTGTGGAAGGGATATTGTAGTAACCAAGCTAATATGGAACTAAAGTAGTGATGATCTAGTGTTCCAGTGATCTCTGTGGAAAGGAGCTAAATTTTGCTGAAATATTGTAGCAAACAACTACATCTATGGAATATCATGTACATTTCTTTCAGTGTGCTAAAATTAGCATACCAATAATTTTCAGTGCGGAAAATGATGTAGAAAATAATTTCCTTTTCATAGCATCTGAAGAAGTGAGCTTCATGAAAGCTCATGCTGGAATAAACATTGTAAGCCTTTAAGGTTCTTCTAGACTTCTGAGTATTTGGCAACAACAGATTAACATGGCTAACAATGTGGAATAGTTTTCAGTGTCTTCAGTTATTTTTTTAAATGTAAACAATGAAAAGGAAATACATGCTATATTGTTTTTAAATGTTTAAAGTAATATTTCAATAAAAATAATGTCCACATTTTGCCTTGGATTCTGCCTAGGATTTTCATCTGCAGAGTATGACTTCTCTGTTGCCCTCTCTCACTGCAGCCCAAAACATTCCCCCAAAATGCTGCAACCAGGAAACCTTCAGTCTGGAAAGAGTTGAATGTCCACTGGGGAAGGGAGGAATCTCCCCTTTAGGCAAGAACCAACCCCATGCTCTGAATTTTTTAAATATAATGTATAAGCCACAAAGTATTAGGGATTTTTTCTCTAATCATATATCAAAGTTTATGCATTTGTTGCTATGGGACAAAAAAATAACAAATTGCACTTAAAATTGTTTATTACATATGTCAAAATAAATGTGGTAAATCAGTTCAAGCTCTATTCGGGACATTCG
Source organism: Lepidodactylus listeri (assembly GCA_029233225.1). Taxonomy (NCBI): domain Eukaryota; kingdom Metazoa; phylum Chordata; class Lepidosauria; order Squamata; family Gekkonidae; genus Lepidodactylus; species Lepidodactylus listeri. Next base: position 413,103 of record JARCFY010000044.1, on the reverse strand, counting down.
TTGATTTTCCAGAAAAATTTCCTATTCAAATTTTTTCAGGAAAAAAAATCAATGGTGCCCCAGGCTTCTCTTAAAACTCCCCTTAATTGGGATATCCTAAATAAATAAAATAAATAAGTAAATACTACAAATGGGTAGCTGTGTTAGTCTGTCTGTAGCAGCAGAAAAGAGCAAGAGCAGCACCTTAAAGACTTACAAAATTTGTGGCAGGGTATGAGCTTTCATGAGTCACCACTTACTTCTTCAGAAGTAAACAGTAGTAATAAATCAGGAATTTGGCACCAGAACTTGTTAAAGGCAATGTGTGACTGATGCACACATGACCTTTCCCCTCTAATTTCTATTTTAAACGTTCTAGCGTCAAGCCGTTTTAGCATCAAATTAAAACATTCTAGCATCAAATTAATTTAAAGAGCAATTTGTTAGTTTTGCAAGATCCCCTTCCAAAGAAGAAATTTGGGCATGCATATGAATTGTGTATATGCACCCCTCTGTATCTCAGTCGACACTTTTATTTGATCTGTACTCATGCCAAGAGCACTGCTCCAGAGGGAACATGAAAACCATCCCCCTCAGGAAATGGGACACAGGAAACTCATAAGAACTTAACCTGGAGGCACATGAAGAGAGTAAACAAACTGAAGCTCTTAGGTTAAGCATTAGCAATACTGTGTGGTATTTTATTGTTTTTTCTGCAAACCCAGAGCAAAGCTGACAGTAGAGGGACTGCGGTCTTCCTCCACTAGCAAATCACACACCTTGTTGAAGACCCATATTTCTCCATTCACTGTTGGCCTGGGGACACCATGTCCATTGTAATGAAAAAGAACTCTTTCTTCCTTGGCATTTCGACGCAATGAGGTACACAGTTTCTTAACTTCATCTACTGTAGGGTCGAGGCTCTGCTTGTACCGGGCCTGGTTGATTAAAAAAAAAAAAAGTTACTTGGATTTTTACATATGCATAAATATTAACAGTAGTTCAAAACACGCAAGAAACAGGCATATATTATTTTCCTAAAATATACAAATCAATAACAGATTTGACATGTTTTAAACTATATTTTTACAATATTAAACATTTAAATGATCCCAAGAAGGTAACTTATAAATGTTCACAAGCTGTAGAAGCAACTCTCTCTTTATAATGTATAATCCATATCCTAGTGTCTAAGGAACTATCTATAGTCCTGAAATGTTTGCAGAATAAGACCTTGCAACAATTTAGACCCAGACAATAGATCATCAAACATTAATGAAGGGAGCGGATTCCAGTATAACAGCTTCTGTAAATGAAAAAGTTTATTGCAGCTTAAGCTCCTAATTTATTTTAAATTCTCTAGCAGTCTATGATTCGGATACGCAGAGCTATGGAGATGGCTCATGTTAGTCCAGTCATTTCTTGACTTATAAAACTTTTTTTCTTGTAGAACAGGAAGATTGATCCACCACCACCTATTAAGGGGTATACTTCTCTTGAATAGGGAGACTAAATTTAGTTACTGTGCAGCAATCATTCTCACTGTTGCTAAGAAAATGCTGATATTTTCCTTGGGAACCTGTACAGATGCATGATCCTCCACAGCCAATTCCAGTATTATCCCCCAATGTTCCCTATTGTGAGCTAAAATTCTACCTCAAGAGAGAAAAAAGCTAGTAGTATTAAAATTGCAAGAAAGTCTACATTTGACTATCACATTAATTGGTTTTTTAGATTATTTCCATAGCCTTGTAAAAATCTCAGAATGAATTCTTTTTAACAATACTTTAAGGATAATTTAAACATTACAAGGGAAAACAGAATCAAGTCAAATTTAACTAAAGAAAATGTTGTCCTCTACGGGGGTAGACCAGGCCTCCAGAGAATCGGTCTAACCTCCCCTTTCCACTACATTGGTAGACCTGGCCTCCAGAGAACAGGTCTACCTGCCCCTTTTCACTATATTGGTAGACCTAGCCTCCAGAGAACAGGTCTACCCACCCCTTTCCACTATATTGGTAGACCTGGCCTCCAGAGAACAGGTCTACTCACCCCAGTCCACTATATTGGTGGACCTGCCTCCAGAGAACAGGTCTACCCACCCCAGTCCACTATCTTGGTAGACCTGGCCTCCAGAGAACAGGTCTACCCACCCCTTTCCACTATCTTGGTAGACCTGCCTCAGAGAACAGGTCTGCCTGCCCCAGTCCACTATCTAGGTAGACCTGGCCTCAGACTGTCGCCCTGTGCTGAGCCTTAGAAAACATACCAGCACTTAGAAGGGAAAAAAACTCTTGCAATCTACTTTGGGGTTGTTGTTTTTAGTGAAATATGACAAATTACAGGTCAAATATAACAGAGGTGGAACAATCACTGTCAGAACCCTGCCTAACCTAACAAACAGGAAGTTGCTTAAATGTTATTCACCTGCCCAAACTACTTATTTATTCAAATATTTATATCCCACTTTTCCCATGATTCCCATGATTCCAAATCATACTGAAAAGCACAATGGGTATGCAAAAAATAAATAAATCTATTTTTTCCGGCTCTATTATAGTCTATGGGTTCCATTATACCCAATGGGTGTCAAGTCTTGAAGAAACTCACTCCCAACGACACTCTCCTGGCAGTGATTTGCTTACTGAGAGATAAAGAGGTTTCAAGCATAGGCTGTGATCACACGCTCCTTTAGATCTGACATAGGTGAGAATGCCTGATGGATCTAAAGGGAGTGATCAGGACTTCCGGCAAGACTTGCGATGATGGCGGACACTCTCCTCCGCAACTGCGGGGAGCGCGATCCGTACCCGGCGGGAAGAAGGGGCTCTGGACTGGTGCCGAGCCCCCAGAGACCCCAGTGAGGGGGCTCTGCCTGGGGTGGCACGAAGGGGATCTCTCCCTACGGTGGCGATCGAGGGATTGAGATCCCTTTTCATCACCCCCATAGGTTCTCCCGCCGTGGGAGCCGTATGGCTGAAAGCGCAAATCCGTGAAGCAGCAGAGAGTGCGAAGCAATGAGGCTGGAACTGACAGTTACGCATGGAGAAAACGTGAGTCTGAAGTAAGAAAAGCAGAACAAAGCGGGAAGACGGCGGGAGGAGTGAAACCCCCCCCCTCCGGGACTAGCGTACTTACGAGACTCTTTACGTGGCGTTACTGCAGAAACAAAAGCCCATCCGCCTTGCTAGATGACAGCATCGCTCACTTGGAGACATAAACCTTAGAAGGACATAAGTGCTGTTTGAAAATTTGCTCCTTTCGTTCATCTTATCTATCTATAAACAAAGAGCGTAGCCTCAACAATGACGGGGAAACCGAAACCTTCCCCCAAACTAGGAAGTACAGCTCCGAGTTCAAAGGTTGATACCACGGAGATGAGTGCGGTGTTCTCCTCGTTATTGCGACCTCTAGTGGACCAAATGACAGCTCTCAACATTAAGATGGACAAAATGCAGCTAGAACTAAAAGAGTCGAATAAATCCACAGAGAAGCTGCAGCGAGAACTTCTGGAAGTAAAAACTTCAGTAAAAAACCAAGATGTAAGACTACAAAAGGCAGAGAAGGAAAAGGCCTTCCACCACGATCAGCTTTTGAAATTACAAATGGAAAGATCGAATTTTTTCCTAAGACTTCAGAATGTGCCAGAAAATACAGGAGAAGACCTTAAAAATTTGCTAAGTGAAGCACTTGAACCAGTGACAGGCATGAAAGCAGCGGATATAAAAAGCGATATGGATATGGTTTACAGAACCTATCCAGATTACACTAAAAAGAAAAGCCTGCCTGGTGAAATTATGATAAGGTTCTCCAAAAAATCTACAAGAGACGTGGTGCTTAGGACCACAAACAAAGCAGCTCTGAAGATCCTGGGAGAAGAAGTAAAAGTGATGAAGGATATCCCATTTGAAATAAGGAAAAGAAGGAAAGCCTATGGAAAATTGACATCTTGGCTCCAGTCTGAGTCTATCATCTATCGTTGGAATACTCCGGAAGGACTATGCTTCAGCATCAAAGATAAGAAGTATAAGATTGACTCTGTTCAACAAGTGAAAAAATTTCTGGAAAAAAGCAAAGAGCAGAAAACTGGGAGAGACTCAGATGGTTCACTGGCCTTGCAAGAAAGCATGTATGGATTTGATAGCTCAAAGAGTGAAGAAGAAGAAGTGTCTGACTCGGAAAAAGGAGCTGCAGCTCCAAAAGTAGTTGAGACTGTTAAGACAAGAAGAGGACGAAAGAAGAAATAGTGATTAAACTGTTTTATTAAGCATTGCACTTATGTATTACAAATTGTTTAATTAACCGTATTTCTCTAGGTGGGCGTATCTGCCAAATAGTTTTGATATTTTTTATAGTAGCAGTAACAAAGTAATTGAAATTTATCCAAGGTTCTAAATGCTTCATAAGTATATTATGTAATAAGGTAGTATTAAGCAAATGATAAAGTACTCTCTGTATAAGGTATATGTAGCTTAGATTGTAGCGTTATAGTTGTAGTTATAGGGGGAAATCAATAAAAATTTAATTAAAAAAAATAAAATAAAGGGAGTGATCAGACAGCAACATCTGGGAAGCGTCCTGCAGTCATCGACAACCTGTTCCACTCCGCCACAGAAGAAGAATTAAAAGACAACGGGGAAAGTCTGGTGTTATCCAGATAACGTGGGCCAAGGGTGGATTTTCCCCTGTCTTATCGCTCAAGCACACTCTCATGCTGTCAGGATGGTCTGATTGGGCCATCCTGACTCCATGCCATGTTTTCCTGCCCCCTTCACAGTATGCACATCATCACATACTCCATAGGGGGCCCTCAGTGCAGAGGTGCAATACCTCGATTGCTTGTTTATGCGCAAGGGAAACAAATGGCAAAAAAAAAAGACTCAGAGAGTTGTGTCTGATCACACAGTGACGGGCTATGCCTACGGCTTCAAAGGACTGTGTGATCTCACAATAGTGTGTCAAATTCCTCCAGAGGAAATAGCCTCTCTTCCCTTGCACTTCAACTGGCGTATGTGACCGCAGCCATAGACGAGTCTGTGTCAGAACTGGCTCCCTTGGTACCAGTTCACAATTCTACAGGATTCAAATTATCCCCCCCTAGCATCCAGTCCAATAACACCCATACATCCAGCCTGCCAAAATCAATTATGTCCCCTTAGCCCTCCTCCAGCACCTGCAAGTGTCCAGTTACATTATCTATCCATGTCTAGTACTCAAGGTCAAGCACGCATACTTCCCACAATGGGGAGGCCCCACGTAGACACAGTTAAAAGCCAGCACGACTCTCAGCGAAGTGGCTCCATGCACACACCCACACACTGCCCTCCAGTTCCCACTGGAAAAAGAAACATAGCATTGAGGTACAGATATCAAAGCAGAGGAAAAATACATGGCAAACGAGGGCCGAGTTTGACAATGGGCCCCATAGGCTATAATGGAGAACTGATCTGGGATAGGAAGGAAGGAAGGAAGGAAGGAAGGAAGGAAGGAAGGAAGGAAGGAAGGAAGGAAGGAAGGAAGGAAGGAAGGAAGGAAGGAAGGAAGGAAGGAAGGAAGGAAGGAAGGAAGGAAGGAAGGAAGGAAATAGATGGGGAGATAGGAAGGAAGGGGTGAAAATAAGAAGAAAAAGGAAAGAAAGAGAGGTCCCCTCTACTGGTGGGCAGCCATTAGATTGCTCAGTTTGGCTTCCCCCCCTTCTAAGTGGGGGGGGAGCCAAAGGGAGGGCTGAAATGGCTTCTTGCTCTTTAAAGCCAGCAACCTTGTGAATCCGCATGCCGCCCCCTTGGTAGTCTACACCTATGTCCTTTGATTATGTTCTCTTCTAACTTTAAGCTGCAAGCCAAAGTCCATTGTCAATATCGAAGACACATATTAGCAGACAAACAGCAAAACTGAGAGAATTTGCCAGAAATGGTTGGAGGTTTTCCAAACAAGACTTGGATTCTGCTTCGATTTTATTTAAGAGTATCTACAGCCAAAAAAATAACGAGTTTATTGGTTATTGTTATCATTAAATGAGGAAATGTTTATGACCATTATTTGGCAGTCAGTCTCATGAAATGACCCATTACCATTACATTTACTGAAAAACTCATTTTCCAGCCTTCCTCCCATTTTGCTTCAAGGTACTGCGTGTGGCCTTCACTAATAAGGAGCAGATCTGTCATAGAAGCTCAGTGGGTCATGCTGTACCTGTCACATGCTTTCAGCCTAACCTACCTCATGGGGTTGTTGTGAGGATAAAAAGGAGGAGAGGAGAATGGTGTAGGCTGCTTTGGTTCCCACTGTGAAAAGGGCAGGCTATGAATGAAGTAAATAAATAATAAATGGGCCATAGTTTTCCTAGGTAGAGGGTGCTGGGGGAGGGGGAGAGACAGCTCAAGACAAAGGGGCAGATAAAGGTAGGTTGGCTGCTGGGTGGGAAGGAAATTGCTAAAGATTTCTTTAGGACCGCAGAATCTTGGAATCACAATGGGACCTAGGACTGTCAACATCCACATGGGAGCTGAAGATCTCATGGAATTACAACTGTTTTCTAGATGACAGAGATCAGTTCCCCTGGAGAAAATGGCTGCTTTGGAGGGTGGATTCTATGCCATTATACCCTGCTGAAGTTCCTTCCAGGGCTCCACCCCAAATCACCAGGATTTCCCAACTTGAAGCTGGTAACCCGAAAGGAAACTGATCTCTCTAGCTGGGAGGATCCATTGTGATTCCAAGAAATCTCCAGGTTGGTAACTCTTGAAGGAGAGAAGGAAGTAGAAAAAGGGGAGAAGCTATGGGGGCTTTCAGGAAAGGGAAAGATGCAATATTGGGGGAGGGGAAAATGAGATGCCTCCCACAAGTCCTTGTAGGTTCCCACTTGTGTAATACTATTTTATGTTTCTATTTTGTAAGCTGTATTGAAAATTTCTGGAATGAAGACAGCATAGAGGTTGCCTAAACAAACTGACAATCTATATACCTAACAGCCAAGGCACCCCCTGCATGTGGATATCTAAATCCACACATCAGGGGCACCTAGAGGGCAAAGAGATTTTCCTGCACACTTGGGGGACTCTCCAGATGTGCAGAAAAATCCAAAAAGTTTAAAAAATGATACGGGGGATATTTAAATCCCCCCAAAAGTAAAAGAGGGTTCCCTGCGCATGTACAGAGAACGCTCTGGGAACTCTGCAGTTGGCTGGTGGTTGGGAGGCATCCAGGCCTTGCCACCGGGGCCTGTGGGGGGGGGGAGAGATCAGCGGGGCCAGGCCTCACCACCAGTGACTGTGGGGGGGGGGGAGATTAGCAGGCCCGGGCCTCGCTGTTGGTGCCCGTGGGGGGGAGGATTGGCAGGCCCGGGCCTCACAGTTGGTGCTGGGGGGGGGGGCAGAAGCTCACCTGTGGGTGCTTTCTCCTCCTCAACATTGAACTCCTTCTCCCCCCCCCCCATCAGTAGCGCAGGTCCTCCTGCTTGTACTCATTACAAGAGAGAAACTGCTGCTAGATCATTAAAGAGAAAACAGGAATGGCTTGGGTTCAGTTAATAGGAAGGAGACAACAATATTGACCTGAAGAAGGCCCTTCCTCTTTCCCCAGGTAAACCTAAAGCTTCAGCTGGCTTTGTACTGTGAACCAGTGTTTTCTGATGTGGTGAGGCTTACAGTACTTAGGAACTTTATAGCCTGGCTAAGCAGAGTACGTTATCTACAGTAATAAAAATTATATTAGGCTGGGTATATTGCAGCTTGTTATTTTCCATATTTTTAGAAAAATGACGTGCTTGGTCAAATGTGAACAAGCCCACTGGCTGTGTGCTGCCTCATCCCCTCTGCATTTGTAGTCAATTAGTGACTCCCAGTTTAGTGTAAACCATATAGCTTGACATCTTCTAACTTGGTTTAAAGGGGAAGTACACATTTGTCAGTTTATATGTACCATCAAATTATGGTTTGCGCAAAAACAGATATAAATGAGTTTGAATCCGCAGAAAATTTCCACTTTTCTTGCAGAAACAGAAATGCAAGAAAAAGATCACATTAGATGCTTGCACGAAGTCAGACTTATTGTATTCACACTTGTGTTTCACTTGAGGAAGACCTTGTGCAAGGCAACAAATTTTGGGGTACTAAAACACATAAGGAGGAAAGTGCTAGGAGTTGCACAAGAACTTGAGTGAGCAGAAGCAGTATAAGTCCAATTAAGTTTTTATTTGTGCAATGCTGGATCCAAGCCACTGATTGACTCAAAATGTTTAAGTAAAGAAGGGAGCGCATAAGGCTCATTAACACAGCATCAAAATGTATGGCAAAGGTTTATGAGAATGGAGCATATTTGATTACACACAGGAATATTGAATTTATATGTCTTTTTCTTTTCACCACCTGTACTACTTGGTTGTTGTTAGAGAAAAAATTGTTAAGAAATAAAAAATTTGAAGGAAAAAAAACACAGCATCAAAACATCTCAAAACAGGTGATATCATTTTGCATACCCTGTGATCAAAATGTCTCGAACAAGCCACACTGAAATGAGTGACACCACCTACCAAAACCAAATACACATGCAAAGCCAATCACAATGTAACTTTTTTCCTCTTTGGGGAAATACTGTGAGCAGAGGACAGCTTCTGGTCTGCTCCTGTTTAGATCTATTCACAAAGTCAATATAAATGTTGCACTCCAATGTCACGTTTTTCATGTCTGGACGAAAATCAGCTTGTCTACATCGGCTAAAGCAAAATGCTCACATCAACACCAATAGTATTTTATGATTGTTTGAGCCAAGAATGGAATCAAATAGCCATTAATATCTACACTAAACAGCTTTACATTTAACATGTTGCTGGGGGGGGGGGGGGGAGAATCATCAAGCAACGCCGGAGGGAAGGAGGGAGGGAACGCCAATTTCACACTGATACACAGAGCCCTTTCCATATGTTTTGGCAAACTAACAAATGGACTAGCACATTTTATTATATCAGTTATGGTCCCAGTAACCTTTCAGTGCACATTTTGTTTTCAGGTTTTGGTACTATTACAGGAATACAGGAATGGTGATTCTTAGCATTTCAAGCTGTTCAGAGAAAACTGTGCCTTGCAGTGCAATATTTCACCCTATTCAGCTATGTTTATGAGCAAGGGAGAAGCAGCTGCATGACAGATGTCAAGGATTCTCACTTAGGAATGTTGTTCACAGTAGACTGCATTAGTGTAAGCATTGCCTTCCATCTCTCATATCTTACAGTGCCGTTATGAAGGTGCTGATTTGCAAAATGTACATCCTAAATCACATTCTGCCTGTTGGCACATTTACAAGACACTTTAACCAAGCCCTCAAATGGTAGGCAATTTTTCAGTTCCCACATCATTTTTTTAAAAAGGGGGGACAATCTCCTCATCAGAATTTCCCATAACGTCTCCCTAGCATGAATATTAAATTGAGTTCACAATTAATGGACATGAAGAAAAAGAAAAGCATGATCATCTAATGCGAAGTAAACCTATCACTTTCACATTTATAAATGCAGGGCTGCAGGAGGAGGGAACAGGAGAATAGGAGAGAGCCTGTTAATGAGAGGATAAATACCTATCCAGCATCCGACGACTTTTAGCCTTCACTTTATTAAACAGCATTCTGATGCACAGACAAACCAAATCCCTATTAGTTTTTCCTGTGATGAGAGGAATAATCAGCAGTTTGTTTTGTCTCTGACAGCAGTGTAATACTTCCTTTAGAGAAAAACGGAGAAGTAACGCAGCAACTCTGAAAGCAGAAACTTCGGAAAAGCTTCGTGGTGCTTTATTGTGGCATGGACGGGAGTGCTATAAGGGGATCCAGAGCTCAAATTGGAACAGTGGCTTCCAAAACAGGCAGTGCCATCCCCTTGAGGGCAGTGGGATTATCTAAGTGGGTGCTAAGAGGCATTGGGGGCATTGGAGGTGGCCCCTTGGACTATGTTGTTGATTTATTTATGACTGACCAGGCTAGAGCCTAGATGCTGGCCAATGGCATTCCAAGTGTCTGCCTCTCCATAGGGGTGAAATCTGGTGGGAACTATCAGAGCTCTAGTCAGACCAGTATGCCGTGTTTTGAGAAACTGTCATTAGCATGTGTTTGTTTGGTTTTTGTCTCTTCATCATTTTTCAAGATTTTGTTGCGAAGTCCTTAACGTAATAGTCTTGGGTGTTTTATTTATTTTCCTGTGTTCTTTGTTAGTGAACCTGTTGTTTCTGAAGTGCGCTTTCCCACTATATGAGTTTTGTTTTTTGTTGCAGCCTGCCCAATATTAATATTTCTAGGTTATATAAGAGTAACTATACGGTTTGGCCCTCTATTGGGGTTTGGGGATGGGAGGCATTTTGTCCCTAAGTGGGAGCTATAGGAGAGTTCTGAGTGAAAAGAGAGGGCTCTGAGAAGAAAAAGGGGAGACAGAAGCCATCTGTGTCCGAGGGCAGAGAACAGAGTGACCTGAGAAGGAGCCTCAAGAGAGCTGCAGCCTCGGGAGACCTGCAGGAAAATGAAAAGCAGCACAATTACCACCACAGAGAGCTGAGAAATGGCTGAAAATGTGGAAGATACGTTGTGCAGCATACTGACAACAGAATCTGCATTACAGCTGGCAAGGCAGTAGCCAGACATTTTTTGCTGGGGGGGGGGGCAATTTTGCCCCTGCTGGTGGGGGATGGGGTGAATTTACCAGCAGCTCCCAAGTCTCCCGCGGCTCAGGCTCCCATTGGAGGGGGCGACTGCTGTGCAAACTTTGAGAAGCCAGCTTAGGGCTGCCAAGTCCAACTTGGGAAATATCTGGGGTCTTTGGGGGTGGAGCCAGGAGACTTTGGGGGTGGAGCCAGGAGAAAGGAAGTGACATCATTTTGTGATGTCACATCCTGTGATGTTGCTTCCACATGCTGACACATGAACTCATGAAGTTTCCTAATACTGAATCAGGCCATTGGTCCATCAAGGTCAGTATTGACTACTCAGACTGGTAGTGGCTCTCCAGGGTCTCAGGCTGAGATCTTTAATGTCACCTATTACCTGATCCTTTTTTAGCTGAAGAGGCTGATACCTCCTGCATGTCAAGCAGATGCTCTTATCACTGAGCAACGGCCCTACTGAATCCTTCCTCATCTCAGCAGAATATGAAGCACTAAGTGCTACACAAGTGCTGAATATGATTTTCATATCATAAGAACAGGAGAGAAGCCACAGTGGATCGGCCCATCCAGTACAGCCCATTCAGTACAACACTCTGTGTCACAACAGTGGCCAAAAATACCAGGTGCCCTCAGGAGGTCCAGCAGCGGGGCCAGAACTCCAGAAGCCCTCCCACTGTTGCCCCCCAAGCACCAAGAATGCAGAGCCTCACTGCCCCAGACAAAGGGTTCTATAATAGCCACTGATAGACCTCTGCTGGATGGGGACAGAGAGAGAGAGACAGACAGACAGAAAAAAGAAAGAGGGAGAGAGAGAAGGAAAAAAAACTGGCAGAGGCACTTACTTCCATTTAGACCTTGTGGCTATAATAGCCACTGATAGACCTCTGCTGGATGGGGACAGAGAGAGAGACAGACAGACAGACAGACAGAAAAAAGAAAGGGAGAGAGAATGAAAAGAGCTGGAAGAGAAACTCACCTTGCCAGCCACATGCAAAAGCAGCTCCTTCAGTCCCTCCTTAATCTCTGGGCGGGGCTCTCTTGCTGTGGAAGAAGCTCTCTTGCTGACTTCTTAAAGGGGAAATGTCTGGCGAGGCTTTTTACTGCAGGGCAGGCTCTCTGCAGACATTTCCCTTTTAAGGCAGCCATTTTGTCCCCCCGGTGGCCATCTTTGGAAAAGCGGGAGGTAAGCTCTAAAAATCGGTGTTTCCCCCGCCCAAGCGGGGGACTTGGCAGCCCTAAGCCAGCTGTGGAAAACCCAGTGAGGCTGGCCCTCTCCCTCCCCTCCTGCTCAGAGGAGAGGCTATAGAAACTTTGCCTTACCTGGTGAGCTGGTGAGCTGCTTCCTCTTGGCAAAGGAGTCACCCTGGCTGGCAGAGACACCATGAAAAGGGAGGCTCCACTGGCAAAGTCTGGGTGGCCCAAAGCCGAGCTCCTTCACCTCCTCCTCCTCCCATCCCTGGCTCGCCGCCCCACAGCAGGAAGCGGCAAGACTCGGCGAGGCCACACAGCAACCACAGCTGAGCAGGAGGGGAGGGAGAGGGGTGGCCTCACCGGGTCTTCCTGCTTCCATAGCCAGCTTCTCGAACTTCCTGTGGAAGCAGGAAGACCCAGTGAGGCCACCCCTCTCCCTCCCCTCCTGCTGGCTCCCTCCCCTCCTGCAGGGCTGGGCATATTTGTGGGGGGGCATCACCCTCGTGTACCCCCCATGGCTATGGGCCTGCAGCTGGATGAGTCAACTTGCCAGGCAATGAATCTTTGCTTCTTGCTTACATACACTTTATAAAAGTTGAAAATTTAGCTCAAAAGTTGATATTTGCAAGGCAACTAAAAACAGATACTAAAGTGGAGTCAATATTTCATATTGTTGAGCAGTTCTTCAAAGACAAGGAAGTTCTGCTTACTAACATACTTGTTTGTGCAACTGATGAAGTACCATCAATGATCGGTCACTACTGTGGTTGTGTGACTTACTTGAATAAAGCAGTGCACAATGTCTTTCCTATTCATTGTGTCATTCACCACCAACATCTGGTTGCAAAAAAACCCAGTGTTTGCCTGTGCAAGTCATTACACACTGTTATTACTGCAGTGAATAAAACTATAGCCCATACTGTCAACGACTGACTATTCTGGAAGCTCTGTGTTTAGAATGATGAAGATTTTGAACATTTACTGCTTCATACTGAAGTTCATTGGCTATCAGAAAGCAACTGTGTGAGATGCTTTTATGACCTTGTTGATACTGTTGTGGAGTTTTCTGAAGACACAAATGCTTTGCTCAGTGATGAACTCAAAGAGATCAGGTATGATATTGCTTATTTATCAGAACTATTTGCAAAGTTCATTGAAATGAATTTGGAGTTGCAAGCAAATGAGGCCAAATCTGTCATCTCTGTTTCTCTCAAAAGTTAACCCTATTCAAATGCAATATAGGCCATCATGAGCTCTACCAGTTTCCAAGCCTGTTTGAGCTAGAAGAGAAAGGTGGGATAGAAGATGATGATCTGCAAGTTTTTTGTGACCATTTGGATATGCTACATGAAGATATGTATAAGTGATTTGAGGATCTCCTTTTGATGGAAATTCCAGAGTGGGTGATAAATCCACTTTCAGATACTGATAAAATTCGGGTAGTGGACGAAAAACTAACTGAGCTACAAAATGTCATTGAGCTGAAGTCAGACTTTAAAAAATCTTATCAATGGCTTTGGTTACAGAAGGAAATTTCAGATTGCTATCCAGCACTATGGACAGTGGTTAAAAAGTTCCTTGTTGCATTTCTAACATCATATTTGGTGCAATCAATGTAGTTATCATAAAGCATGGAAACCATACATTATTATGATACTACTGAGGTATGAGAAAGCATGGAAACCGTATGTGATTATGGAACTATACGTAACAGGAGATCACAGTAAGGATTTTGCTGTTCCTCATGCTAACAATTTATACACAATGATGCATTTTATGAACATTTTAACAAATGATTTTGGTGTTTTTATTGCCTCATTTATTTTATCTAGTCCCTCTTTTAATTCGTCTCCATTTGTGGCCATTGCCACATTCAATGGCAGCCAGTTCTACTGTGGTAGAGAGATCATGCTGGTAGTTTCTTGCAACAGGAACAACAAACTTAGTCCTATGCCAACCTGAAGACTAACATTTCTTGTGGCATAAGGTGCCATGGGCTAGAGCTCACGTCATCAGATGCATGAAATCCCATAACACAACATATGACGTTTTATAGATGCTGCATGTTTCACTGATTACTGTCTCTGTTCCAGCGGCGCACACTTCCATATTTACTTTTCTGTAAAGATTTAATCATATTCCTCTGGTTTATCAATTATATTAATTTGCAGTTAAGTCAGGTACACAACTTAAAGCTTCTCTGGATATTGCTATTGCCCCTTCAAAAAGGTTTGGATTTTTTTTCTTTAAAAATTTCAGCATCATCCCTCACTTCCCCCGTGTATGCAACAGAACATCAAAGGAAAAAAGCAATGTGACTAGCCCAGCATGGTTCTTTTGATTCATGGTTATTTCCCCCCCAGATGTTATCCTGTCAAAATGAGTTCTCTAAAATAGTGTCCACAGCTGTTGTACCATTTTAATGACAGCACAAATATTGTATAAACAGTAAATCAGGATGTAAGATTCCACGCAAGCAAAAAAAAAACCCACAAAAACATTTTCATCTCATGAAACTGCAGCTCAAAGTTTCATTTCTTTCCAAATGAATGCTCTCCTGTGCCATGAGCCATTTTGGTTCCTTTGTGCCTTCATAACAGATAGTCAGCTCTATTTCTTGCCTAGAATCTTATTTCTCTCCCACCCCCGTTTTTTTCTCCCTTCTCTCCCTCGCACTTCCAAACCAACTACTCTGAAGAAAGAGCAGAGAATTTGCTTCAGTGTGTGTAAGTCAAACTAAGCATTCAGGATATGTATCAGATTAGTAGGTAGTTAGGTCCTCCTCTTATATTATTGATCGCATTTTAACCTCCCTTTCCCCTTCAAGGAGCTACGGATAGCATACTAGGGCTTACAGTTTAATTCTTTACAACAGCTTTGCAAAGCAGTTTATGTGGAGGCAGTGGAGAACTGGAACCAAGAATCAGCTCTCTGACCACCACACTCCAGCTTCCGTCAGGCAACAAAAGTCTTTTCCTATCTAAATTCAGCACGCCTCTCATTTTTTAATGCAGCCTAATATCAGCATCTTTCCCTCCCCATCAAGGCACAGCTGACTTATGGTGACCCCATAGGGTTTTCAAGGCAAGAGGTGTTCAGAGTTGGTTTGCCTGCCTCTGTGTAGCAACTCTGGTATTCCTTAGTGGTCTCACATCCAAATACTGACCAGGGCTGACCCTACTTAGCTTCTGAGATCTGATTAGATTGGGCTAGCCTGGGCTAGCCAGGTTAAGGCACTTTACATAAGCAGTATTCCATTCACACCAGCATAGTTCTTCCAGTGTTTCACAAGCCATTTCAGTAAAGGAAACATTTAGCATGCGCAAGACTCCACAAGACTCCATTCTCTCTAAGACTACACATATTCAAAATACTATTAATTCTGTAGACCAGAAAGAAATGTTGCTTAATGGCATAAGAACATAAGAAGAGCCCTGCTGGCTCATCCCCTCTGCATCTGCCAGAGTCAGGATCAAGGGCTCCCTCCCACAACACCCCCCCCCCCCTTCTCTTCTTAGCCTTAACCATGTTTTGCACCCATATTCACCATAGTTAATGTTAAACAGGGCTTTGGTTTCTTAAACAGGGTTTGAATTATGATTGCAGGCCTTGGTTAGGATGAGAACCCTGGCTGGCACTGGTGTGCAACACTGAACCATGGTTAAGTTCAACATGGTAAGGAGGGAAGAATTTGAACTGGAGAGAGGAGGAGGAGGAGGAGGGAACGTTCATTCCCAAGGCTGATCTGTAAACAAAAGATATGCAAGGATCAAGCATTCCATCTACACTGAGTGTGAAATTAAGTGAAAAGAGTACAATAAAAATGGTCCATTACTGTTCTTAATGGTAATTTTCCGAAAATACTGGGGCAGGGGCCCTCAACACATACATTTTAATAATAGAAGTCACTAGCACAAACTTTTGATGAACCTTATAGTGACTTTAACTGGTGAGGCTGAAAACAGGCAAGAGCTCTGTCACCAATATTTTAGCCATAGATTCAGATGACAGTTAACAATTGCACATAATCTCATATCATTCATTTTTATCCTCTGCCTCTGTTAATGCCCTAACCTAGGACTACAAAACGTTGAAGAAGAGCTACCTGAGTGACAGCAGCATTCCAGGATAGTTAGAATTTGATTAATTTAGGTCGCGGCCACACGAGCGAGATAATCTGGAGGTGAATCAAGGCTTTTTTGCACCAGAGCAATTTGCCCTGCAGTTGCGTGATCAAACAGCTCCATGGACTTGCCAGGGCAAACCACCGCTGCATGATCAGATGCAACCGCGGGCAAGTGGTTTTGTTTTTTTTTGTGGTGGGTTTCCAAGGCACTTAAACGGGGGATCGATGAATTGCTGCAAGGGAGGAAGGGGGAATCGATGCTTTGCTTCTCCCCCCCAAGGGCTTTCGATGATGCGCACACAGAGAAGGGGGGAACAGCATCGCGTCAGGATAGCATGTAATCACGCTATCCACGACACCACACTTCCGCGCTGGCGCAATCACACAGGGAAACTCCAGCTGTGAGCCGCAGCAAACCATTTGATGCTGGAGTTTCACTAGTAGTTTTTTACTATGATTCCCCACCGGGTCAAAACAGTTTGCAACGGCTTGACGACGGTTGTGGGACACTTCCCATATGTGCTGGTGTGATCGCGCCAGTTTGATCCATCGATGAATTGTCCCTCTAGCATGGCAAATAGGTGCATATGATCGCACCCTCAGTTAGAGAAAGGTAGTGAGAGTAGATCCAGAGAGGGGGAAAAATTCAGAGATTGGGAACTCTGTATCTTTCTGTATCGTTCCATGTGGTATGACTGTGAAACTATATAAGCAACTCATGTACTATTTGTTCATTATTAACTTCTTAATAATAATTTCAAGATTTTAAGGGAACATCTCCTGTGTCAGCCTTCTTCAAAACAATTGGTTGTAAGTTTTTCTTGTGTGCCAGAACTTCGTATTTTCATACCTAATTTCACTCATACCACAAATTTGACACCAGAGAAAGAAAACTGATACATCTCATTGGGGAGACATCCTCATTTTCAGCCCATGTAGCTTTGGGAGACCAAAGTAGCACATCTTGTTGCTCCAAACTGTCTAAAATATTTGCCTTGCCACTTTTTCAAGTTTGCAACTGACAGCTTTACAACCTTACCCCCCTCCCATAAAGCATTACCAAGGGCACCACGAACATATTGGTTTTGTTAAGATTAAGTAGACTGAACTGCATCACTATGTACTAAACCACTGGCAGACATATCTTCCAGGTACTAAGAGAGCTTTAAGGTTGACTGGCTCTAAATGCTACATTAAAGCATATATGACTCATCTGTAAATGAATTTATCATGTGTGTGTGCAGGTTAATCATAACTTTTGACAGCTGAAAAAATCTGGTTACTCCAGATATTTTGACTTCTTTTTATTTATAAATTTGCTTTCTTCGTTCCCCTTAAAGGTGTTCAATGCCATTTTGTTCCTTTCTTAGCAGTTTTTAATCTTACTTTATGTTCTGCCTTTCTGTATCAGCTTGCTCTATTTGTGTTATTAGATATTCCGGTCCATTTTTGAAGGCAAAAGACTTGTTAGCTTAGGTTGAAAATAAAATAAATATTTTTCTTCACAGGTTTCTAGCCTGGTTTGTAAAACTACATGTTACTGTAATAAAATAATAAGTAGTTCTGATGGATGCAACTCCTCCCAAAGGCTGTAATATCCTATCTCATCATCTACTAGTCACAGACCAGAAACACACGTAACTAGGCAGAAGTTTCCATTGCTCTAACACATTCATGCTCATTGAGCAGCTGTCATTGCCTCTAAAATATTTTTTGGAATAGTTCTTCCTGACCACTGGCAAGAACTTTTGCCTGTGATTAAGGCTATCAGACAGGGCAATCTCAACTGCAGCTGCTTTACCAATGGTACGCAGCTGTATCTGTCAATTCTAAACTGACACCAGCCTCGGAGTTGTCAAAATGCCTTGTTGATGTGCACTACAGGACAAGCATGAAACTGCTGGTGGTGATGTCAATCAGCTGCTTTTCTGGTGAGAATCTGATGTTCCTGATCACTTTAGTGACGCAAGACATCCCGTCAACAGGAAAAGCCTTGGGGAAATCCAGTTGCATGACAGTTTCAGTTCTATCTATATAATTAAGGCAAAAGACTTTATTTCATTCAATGCTGGGCACATTTCAAATTTTAGTAAAGATACTACCTATGGTAAGATTTCTTTTAACTCGCACAGCAGTTACAAATTTATGAGGTTACTAGAAGTAAGGCCCATTGTGGGAAGAAATACAATGGGCTCTAGAAGGAAGCTCCAGGTGAGTATCCCAGCTGAGGCTGGTGGGGCGGCAGAGGGAAGGGGAAAATAGAGGGAGGCAAGCCATGTTTATTTCCTTCTGCTTAGCTATAAGGCAGGGCTGTCTCAAGTCCTTTTGCTGCCCCAAGTGGGTAGTATGGGAGGAGAGCTGCATAGTAACAGGTATGGTTCCCTCCACCCCTGACTTACGTTGATTTGGGGTTATGCAGTGGCAGCTAAGGGAGAAAAGCACCTCCTCCTATGCTATGTCTTCTGGGTTCCAAGGGTCTGGAAAGTGGATCCATAGCCAGTTACAGGGTTGCCAACTCTGGATTGGGAAATACCTGTATATTTGAGGGGTAGAGCCTGGGGAGGGCAGTGTGTGGAGGGACTTAAGAAGGGTATAATGCCATAAAGTCCACTGCCCAAAGCAGCCATTTTATCTGGGAGAACTGATCTTGGTCATTTAGAGATCGGTTGTAATAGCTGGGAAATTGTATGTAGGGGAAATGATCTGCTGTGGCTAGGGAACACGGTGATTTCTGGGAGATCTCCAGGCCCCACAGGGAGACTGGCAACTCCAGTGCCGTTTAAGGGAAGATTGAGATATATATTTTACCTCAGGACACATTCAATGACTCCCAACAGCAACAGCAAACTGTTTAGAATGTTAGAGGCAAAAGCCAATCAGGCCTCATATGCAAATGACCTCTGTGTTCCAACTGGCTATGGGGGGAGAGGAACAGCAAACTGTTTAGAATGTTGGCTGCAAGACTCAGGCAATACATCCTGAGAAAGATAGCATAAAATCCTGTTCCTTTTCCAGAATACTTGGGGTGATTTCGCACTAGTGTTTGCTTTGGGTTTGCCCTGATGCTTGCTCAGGAGCTTCTGGTCGATTTCCCACCAGTTGCTCCGGGCTCACGGTTTGATCAGGAGTATCGCGGCACTGCTCCGGAGCTTCCCTGGAGCAAGAAAATCCTGTTTTTAGAGGATTTTCCTGTTTGCTCCGGTGGAGAAGCCGAGACAAAAACACTCCCACTCGCCCGCCCTCCATCTGGCCCGCCCCGAGGTGGGCGTTTCTTCAATTATTTTTTTTAAATGAGCCCTCCTAACGTTATATTGAAATGATGAGGCAGCGAGACAAGAACCCACCACAGGGACTGCGTCGGCGAGGAGGATTTGCTGGGCTTTTCGGTAGCAGGAGCCGGGCGCCATTGGCCCGAGAGCCCCCGGGCTTCTGGATGACCGCTGCCCTGTGTCTGGGGTGCCCCGGCTGCAGCCCCTGCAGAGCAGGCAGGGGGCACTTCCCTCCAGAAACCCGTGGAGGAGCGGCGGCAAGTGGGTGGGCGGGCCAGGGACTCTTCTGCCCCGCTCTCTGGGTGCAGTCCTCTGGGCCTGAGACTAGACTGTTCCCCCCCTTTTAAAAAAAGAACCCCTTATTTCGTTATATACACACACGTTGTATAATACACACATGCTCACATTTATTTATTATGGGGGGAACTTTTTCTTTGGGGCTCCAATTCAGCGTGCGGAGCGGGGAGACTGGGCTGTCATTGCTGTCACTCCTCCTCAACTGCCACCGCCACCGCCACCACTGGAGAAGAAGCCCTGAAGGAACCACGACTCCCCCCCTGGCTCGCACTCGCATCCAGCATCCAGCGCCCCGAGTGCTGCTGCTCCTGCAACTGGTGGCAGGATGGATGGAGGACAGCAGCCAGAGCATGTGGGAGGGAGACGGGAGGCCAGTCCACATGCTGCTCCGCGGCTGGGGAGCTCCGCCAAGGAAATTTTTCCGGCAAAAAAACCTTCACAAGTTTCATAACACAATTTTAAAATAAATTGCAGAGAAAGTATCCTCGGTGGAAGGAACTGCATGAATGGGTTGCTTCAAGCGGCATGGCGAAAGATTTTTTTGATCCGTAAAGTAAAGCAGTAATGCATACAAGTAAACAAGGGGAAACCGTTTTACTGACACCGGTATTTTATCTTTCAAATGGGCCACATTTTGTTATAACAAAATTGCAATGCATATAGGGCACCATGGCTGTAAAGGCTTTATCCACCATTTTGTGCCTGAGATCCCGCTGGCAACGTGCTCGACATTTTGATGATAGAGCAGACACGCCACCAATCACAGTGCCAGGCCGTATGGTTGACCAATCATTGTGCGGCAAGCAACAGCGGCGGGAGAATTTGAATAGGAAGGAGGGAAGTATTGAATTCTGGGAAGAGGAAGGCAACTACGGACATCTTAATCCAGACACCATTAGGTGCATATCAGCTCACAACAGCAAAATAGCTTAAATTTCAGTTGCAAATAGCGTTCCCTCTACAACTCGCATGACCATTGCTCACACTATCTATGTCCACTGTCATTGCATTATAACAAAATAATGCAATCGTGCCTGCGTTTTAAAAAAAAATTCAAGGGAGGAAGTGGGGGGACTGGAAGCCTCATTTCATCATAACAAAATAACGCAATCGTGCATGCGAAGGGGGGAGGAGCAAGTGGGGAGATGGGAGGGGAATGGGAGGGGGGAATGGAAGCCACGCGGCAGTCGGTATGTGCGAAATGGACACTGCGGGGCAGATGAGGGGCTTTGGCTCCAAGTGCGAACATGAAGAATATACTCTGGAGGAAAAAACCCTGGAGAGAATGAGAGGCAACCTGCAAGTGCGAAATCGCCCTTGGTTTCTTTTTAACATTGCCCTGTGCAGATTTCAGTATATCAAAAGGTATTGTTATGACAACATAAGTATTTGAGGAAACGTTTAGGAGACACAAGCTTTTAACACAGCAATAGAGAGGCAATCAGTAGCGCCTCTGGCACATGAAAAGTACTGAGAAGGCATTTACTTGAGCCCACCCTAAAAAACCCAAGCTACATTTCAAGCTAGTGATGCAAAAACAGTTTGGACTGAAGACTAAGAAAACAGTTCATCATTTAATTCTCAAACTAAGCTCCAGGATTTCTCCAGAGACAAAAACAAACAAATAAAGCAACAAAAAGTAATAAACACATTCTTGGGAACAGATTTGTTCCTTGTGACTCACCCAGCCCCGTAGCTAGACTTTTTTTTTTCATGGAGGGCAAGAGGGGGTATAGCGGCTAATTTAATTAACTAAATTAATTTACTTGACGGGGCTAATTGCCTGCTCCAACCAGTAGATTTGAGTTATTTGGCTTCTCTGGGGCTTCATGCTGAGTTAAGCTTTGAACAGAGGTGGCCAAGATCAATTGCCATAGTTAAGTGCATGCAGTAGAGCAATTCGGACTCCAAGCACTGGAAGGGGGGGAGAGGGGAGAGAGACAGAGAAATCTGAGTGGCAAGGACAGGGCCAAGGGAATGAGCGACTACTGATTGCAGAAAAGAGAGCAACACCAACATAGGAGCACCCGGCACGTGCAATTGGAGGCAACCCCCAGGAGCGCAGCCAGCCCTTCCCCTTTGCTATGCACTGTCAGATCCCTCCTTCCTTCCCCCTCCAGCTGTTGTTTCATCCCTTCCCACCACCCTCTCCCTCCCTGCCTGCCTGCCTCATCTCTTTCCCCTCCCCTCCCTGCAACTCGAGCATCACAAGAGGCACAGACAGGGAAGTCGGAGTCACGGAAGGAGGCAATGAAAAAACGCAAAGCCCACTCCCGGGGGAAGAGGAGACAGGCTGGCCCTGTCCTGGGTGCTGCTGTGGGCCAGGCCCTTTGCACGTGCTAGGGCTGGGGTGGAGCCAGCTGTGCCAGCGCTGGGCACACGCTCCTTCCCCACTCACTCCGCTGGCCAGCCACTCTCACCACTGCCCTCCCAATCAGCAGCTCCAGGCTCCCCCCACCTCAGGGCAGATTTGGGGCAGGGAAGATTTGAGAAGGGGTATCGCCCCCCCAGGAACCACAGGCCTGGACTCACCTAGGCAAAATAGAAGTGTCCCCAGGAGAACTCACAAATAATAAATAATAAACTGTGTTCTACATATGATACAGCTATCATGTTTTAGCATACCAGGCTTTGTGTCCCATGGGCTACGAGAACTGGCATGCAGCCTCCTTTGGCCAGTCTCAGCTAGTAATCACCCGAGCTCCTATTTGTCCTTTTCATCTAGGAATACATAACACAGTGATTGACAGTTAACTATGCTTTTTCTTATACTATGACAAAGGTGGAAAGGGAGAAAGCAGCAGCAGGTATTAAGGCTCAACCTGTATCCAAGAAAGATGACTTCAGGAAATGGAAGTAATGAGTAATGGCAGACTCCAAGGAAGCAAAAAGGGTTGTGAACTCAGGTGAACACTACAAGGTGAGGTATCTACCATCTAATATCCCTCAGAAGACTGTTTAAGGTTCTGACAGTACAGATTCATAGCGAGAAGACTTTATGAGATCTGTGATAAGTAACAATATCTCAATTTATTTACTGATTTAAAATACATATATGCTGCCTGTCTCCTGCATTACAAAACTCAAAGCAGCTTACAAAGTTTAAAACCACAATTCAAAACTTAAATACATAGGAGTATCATCAACTAGCCCTGACCTGGAAGGCCCAGGCTAGCTCGATCTCGTCAAATCTCAGAAGCTAGGCAGGGTCAGCCCTAGTTAGTATTTGAACACCAGGGTCGCTACGCAGAGGCAGTGACCCTGGTAAGCGCTTCTCTTTCCCCAGTTGCAAAAGCATAGGTTTTTTTATATCATCTCTAGGCAGAAGGTGGAATTGGAACCAATGGCAATCTGCAGGCCAAGATGGTAAATCGCCTCTCCCCTTACTTTCACAAACAAAGTCACCAACCACTTGCTTCAGAGGAGCAACCAGACTCTACATTCCATCAGTTATGCAACATATATTTTAATTTCAGGATTTCAAATATTTACATATCACTAAATCAAGAATTTATGTACAGTGCAGACTTCAGGGTTAATTATTGATATAGTTGGAAAATTCTACATTGCCGAGTAGTTAGAAATATTTCATATTACAGCTACAATAAATTGTCAAGAAGCAATATTTTTATCTTATTCCCAGCTTGCCACACATCCACATCAATCGTTCTTTGTTTTCAGGTGCTATGACAGAATGCCTATCCTGATGACAAGCCACAAAGACAACTTCTCATCTGTCCTCAGCTTTCACAGTATGAAGACTCCATCCTGCTTTAGAATTCAGAGATGTCTTTTTACTCGACAGTATAAATAATTGATAAATGCAAAAATATTAGCTACACTTCAAAGTTAGGAAGTGTGCAGAAACAAACAGACTTCCTGGCAATGAGTAAAAAAACATTAACAACATAATTTGTACTCAGAATCCTAGAAGTTTACTTACAGTCTTTAGAAAGTTTCATAAATAATCTGTAAGCAATCTGTTGATTCTCTTGGACCTCTCAGCAGCTTTCAATATCACTGATCATAATTTCCTTTTGGACCACCTTACCAGGGTGGGACTATGAGGCAGCATTTTGCGGTGGGTCCAGTCCTACCTGGAGGATAGATTTCAGAAGGTTGTATGGGAAACTACTGCTTAACTCCTTGGCCTGTGGGGTCCTGTAAGGTTTCTTCTGCTCTCCTACACGCTTTAACAGCTACATGAAACTGCTGGGGGAGGTCATCCAGAAATCAGGGCTGGGTTGTCACCAATATGTGGATGACACTCCCAATCGTTTCTCATAAAGATCTGAGATTTCTCTGAAAAACGTGTGCTTTTCTCAGTTTTCTTAAAAGATCTTTCTTGTCTGTTTATGGCCCCAATCTCCAGATTTAAGTATCCACAGATTGGGACATGCTGAGAATTAGATATATTGACAAGTTGGAACCCTCAAGGGCTTGCGGGAGGCATCTCACTTCACCATCTCCCACTATTTCCTCTTTCCCTTTCCTGAAAGTCCTCATACCATTTGTCTTGTGTCCTTCTCTTCTTCTAGGCTTGCCAAACTCCAGGTGGGGGCTGGAGATGTCCTGGAATCACAACAGATCTCCCAAATACAGAGAACAGTCCCCCTTAGGGTTGCCAGCTCCAGGTTGGGAAATTCCTGGAGATTTGGGAGTGGAGCCTTAGGAGGGCAAGGTTTGGGGAGGGAAGTGTCCCCAGCAGGGTACAGTGCCACAGAGCCCAACCTCCAAAGCAGCCATTTTCTCCAGGGGAAATGATCTCTGTCATCTGGAGTGCAATTGTAATTCCAGGTGATCTCCAGCCCCTGCCTGGAGGTTGGCAACCCAAGTTCACCTGGAGATAATGGCTGCTTTGAAGGATGGCATCTATGACATTATACCCCTCTGAGGTCCCTCCCCTCAGCAAACCCCACCCTGCCCAGACTCCACCCCCCAAATCTCTAGGAATTTTCTAACCTGGAGTTGACAGCCCTATGTCCTTCCCACCTAACAGCTAACCTACTTTTATCTACCCCTCAAAGTTCATGAGCAGTGAATTAAATTATCTTTAATTTTAGTATTCAAAAAAAATTGTAATTGCAGGTATTCGAACCATGGCATTATACTATGAGTTTTCTCTTCTGGAATGTTTTTTGCTTGAATTATCCCTTGTTCAGTGATAGCAAAGAATGCTGGAAGTTGATTTAATCTCCCTGTTTGGAAAGTTTTTGGATGTTTAGCTGGAGGGAACCATTTCTGGCCGGTGAAAGTGGACACTGGGGATATATCCAGGGCTAACTTTTTCCTCTAGGTATCCCAAACCATAAGCAGATTTTTGGTGAAAATATTTTCCATAACTCTGTTCACGACTCTGTTTTTTGGACCACATCACTTCCTTATAAGTTTGAGGTATCAGGTGGAATTCTTCTATCTCAGCCCATTCCAGTAGGGGTCCTGGGTGTAATAATGGAGGAAGGTTCAATAACACTGTTGCTTCATAGTATTTCTTAATATCGGGGTAGCCTAGTCCACCGTTTGATTTTTTCATTTTAATTGTATTGAAACAGACCCTGGACTTTTTATAGGACCAAATAAATTTGGTAAATATATCTTGCCACTTCTTGAGAGTAGCTATAGGTGTGTGTATAGGAAGAGCTCTAAATAGGTAAGTAAAATTTGGGGAGAATAAATGATTTTATAATTTGTATTCTTTCTAACCAAGACAAGGTATCCGTATTCCATTTTTTTTACAAATTGCTGATTGTGTGTGAAAGTCCTGAATAATTTACTTGAGTAAGGTGTTCCAAGGACAGTGGTGTATATATATATATATAAAAGTTAATTGAGATAACCTGATATGCACATTGTTCTACTGTTATAATAACATTCACTTGCCACATTTTAAAAAATGGGAAAGCCCTAGTGGTGTGATGGGTGGTGGATGCTGCTTGGGTCAGAGCAGGGGAATCTGCCGTGCGGAAGCCCCACTGCAGTTACACTGTATTGCTGCAGCAGCGACAGAGAAACTACATAAGCCTGACCCTTTGTGGAAAACATCAAAGGCATAGGTTGTTGAGGATTCTTCTATCTACAGGAAATTCCAGTGTAACAGTTCTATATTTCTACACTTGTCAAGCCTACCCAAACCAAGGACTATATGAAACTATGTG
This sequence comes from Lepidodactylus listeri, assembly GCA_029233225.1. Lineage (NCBI taxonomy): Eukaryota > Metazoa > Chordata > Lepidosauria > Squamata > Gekkonidae > Lepidodactylus > Lepidodactylus listeri. The sequence goes on along the minus strand of JARCFY010000044.1, from coordinate 387,443 downwards.
CATGCCATTTCGGAGGCTCAAGTTTATCAAAGCACATAGGTTTTATCTGTTGATGCAATGTAGTCACATTTTCCATTTCGATTCTGCTTTCCTTCCTAATGTTTCTAACCACCCTCTTAAGAAAAGAAGTAATCAACACAAGGATTCACTGAAAGAACAGCTCTACTTTTTCATGGCAACACAACCCCCCAAAAAGTAATCTACACAGGAGATCACACCTGCATAGTCATAAGTTTTCTCACTCAGAGTTCTGAATACAAATACTCTTCCTTCCCCTCAATAAGGAAAGCATCATGGCATTACACACTGTGGGGGTTGGCACTGCATATTTCATCTATGGCACATTGTCATTTCCTGTCACGCATCCGGAGCTCCATCACTCAAGAGAGGCATGCATTTTGTTTGTGCAGGCTTCCATGGCATCATGCTGATTGCGCTGGGAAAGCCACACACCACCACCACTGCTAAAACAATTAACAGGTCAGAGAAAACAGCTGGTGAGGGTCCTGAATGGGCAATAAAGCAGCCTGTTATTAGAGAAGGCTTAGCTAAAATTGCCACAACAGTGTTGCTCCCGTCCCATCCAATCAGGTAATGAGAAATCAGAAGCATCCCTGTCTTTCCTGCGCTACCCTATTCAGTTGAGGAGGGATTTCATTCTTTCATAACATAAATAAAACATCCAGATGCATAAAGACTACCAGGAGAAACAGGCTCGGCAAGGGCTGCCTTGCTTGGAAGGAAAAAAACAGTTCATTGCATTCTTCAGTTTCTATGCTACAGAGATACACATATGCTAGAGCAGGGGTGGGCAAACTTGCTCAGCGTAAGAGCCACCTAGAACAGGGGTGGCCAAACTTGCTTAATGTGAGAGCCGCATAGAATAAACATCAGATGTTTGAGAGCCACAAGACATGAACAAATATTACCTGACTTTACTGGAAAATAAGCAGATTTGCTTTTTATTAACATTAAATGAGACTGCCAAAAATAATAACAAAAGGGGTAAAAGCAGATATTGATAATGGTATTAATTTGTCCAATGATATTTGTTTGCTAATGATATTTAGCTTCCCCAGCCGCCCTGCCGGGAGCCACGTAATATATGTGAAAGAGCCGCATGTGGCTCCCGAGCCACAGTTTGCCCACCCCTGTGCTAGAGCACACACAGTGTAAAACCCACCATTCTGTGGACTTCTGGTGCTTAAATTCTGCCATACTGAGGACTGGTGTATGTATTAAAGCTTCCACCCTGACACAGTTGAAATATCCAGAACCAGTTTATCACTGGTGCTGGTCCCATGAAGCAGCTGCTGGCCAGTACCATCAACCTCTTGGTAAGTATCATGTGGGGAAATTGTGTTATCAGTTCGGATCATGTCATGGCTTTTGCAGCAGCACTCACATAGGCACTGAGAACCATAAGTCCAATCGTGGCATTCAGTCACAATTAATGCCAATAAAAAGGTTTGTCTGTCACTCCATCACAGTTTTAAAAATGTGTGTAAACAGCTCCTTTGACACACAGCCAAACTCTTGCATTGTGGCAAGGAAACTGAAATAGGGTGGAATGGTAGAACCTGTATTAAAAAGGAGAGTGAGACTGCTTCAAATGGCCGGCCTGGCCCAACTGCCCCCTGGCCAAAGAAGACGGGCAGAAAAATTCCCAGATGAAATTTCCCAGTACTTTATTTTTCTATACAAAAGTTGCTATCTCTAAAGATTTATTGTTCCATAAAATGAATGGATACTATTGCCAACACAGTATTAGGCAATCTTGGCAGTTCCAAAGTTGAAATTAATATTTTTCAGGTGCTCATCAATAGGAATTGCATCATAAAGTACATGTGTGTTTTATTGCTTTGTAAACCAGGAGCAGGGAATAAAACCACAAATATAGTAATCCAAATTAAAAGATCAAGTTATGAATTCATGGCTGGCTGTGAAGTTCAAATCAAATCCAAAGCTAAAATTCTTATTTCTATTTCTCCTCTCACAGGGCAGAGAAGATATTTTAATCATCATTCCAACAGGAAACTAACAAATAATACAAATTATGAAGTGCCCTAGTTAACTGCATGAAAGAGTTAAATTGTGCTGAAACTGCCATGTCCATAGCCAGGGCTATTTTGGGGCAGGAACACACAGGAACGGAGTTCCGGCGGGCTCCTGAGTTGGCCACACCCAGCAGGAGCTCATTAGCATAATAGGCCAGTCTGAATTTCCCCAGAAAGCCCACATGGCTGCACCTTGCCCCTTATCCTCTGCAACTCCTTCAGCGGCCAGCCACTCTACAGCTTCGTCAGGGAGGGAGCTTCAGGCCCTTTTCACCGGCCTGCCTGGCCCTCCACCTGTGGCTAGCCATTCCACAGGACAAGGGAGGGGAAGACAACAGGGCTTCTCCCTTTGACCTGCATTTATAGTTCATACTTCTTTTGTCAGCTGCCTTTACACATATTAATTTCCCTCACAGGCTCACCAACTTGGATGGATTTTAAAAGATCTTTTAAGTCCTTGCAGCAAAACAAATACAATCCCATTTGAAAGTAATCAGATACAACCTAAGAATGTTTAACTATTCCACTACTTTATTTAGATACATGGATGATGGTAAGAATAATAAGTTATATGTCATACATAAACAGAGATTCAAAGCATCTAGGGACATTCAATAGCCTTCAGTTTTTATTTTGGAAAAAAGAAGGCAGGATGTGTGTGTATAATTAATAAATTTGTAATAAAGCGTGAGTCATCTACCTGCTGCCCAAAATAACAATGTTATTTGTGTCTCTTAGTTATTCACACGGCTGGTCTTAAAAACCAGCTACAATGCAGTAGAGTTAGTCCATGCACACTGTGGGAACTTCCTGACAATGAGATGTCAAACATGCAGAGGAATCTGGTTCATAGGAATGTTGTTGGATTATGCCATACGTGGAAAACAAAAGGAAAGCAGCTAACTCATTTTCCAAATTAGTATTTTGCATAACTTGGTCACTTTTTATAAGCCCATGTTTTCACAGTCTTTAACTTAGAACTAACACCAAACAAAGATGTTCTCCTCATCATAGGGGACTGGAATGCTGAAGTAGGAAGTCAAAAGGTAACCGGAATAACAGACAAGTTTGGCCTTGGAAAGAAAATGAAGCAGGGCAAAGGCTAACAGAGTTTTGTCAAGAGAACACGCTAGTCATAGCCAACACCCTCTTCCAACAACCTAAGGGGCGACTCTACACATGGACATCACCAGATGAGCAACACCGAAATCAGATTGAGTATATCATTTGCAGCCAAAGATGGAGAAGATCTACTTCTGCTTCATTGACAATGCTAAAGATTTGATTGCGTGGATCACAAAATACTATGGCAAGTCCTTAAAGAGATGGGAGTATCAGACCACCTCACATGTCTCTTGAGAAGCCTGTATAAGGGTCAAGAAGAGACAGTTAGAATTGAATACGGAACAACTGGTTGGTTTAGCATAGGAAAAGGAGTACGACCAGGATGTATATTGTCACCTTGCTTATTTAATTTATATGCAGAGTACATCATGCAAAATGACGAGCTGGATGACTCACAAGCTGGATTAAGACTGCTGGGGAAAACATCAATAGCCTCAGATATGCAGACGATATCACCCTAATGGCAGAAAGTGAAGAGGACCTCAAGAGCCTCTTGCTAAAAGTGAAAGAGGACAGGACAGGACAAAAGTTGGCTTGAAACTCAACATCAAAAAAAGCTAAGATCATGGCATCTGGCCCCATCACTCCTTGGCAAATAGAAGGGGAAGTCATGGAAGCAGTGACAGACTTCATCTTCCTGGGATCCAAGATCACTGCAGATGGTGACTGCAGCCATGAAATTAAAAGACGCCTGCTCCTTGGAAGAAAAGCGATGGCAAACCTAGACAGCATAACAAAAAGTAGAGACATCACCCTGCCAACAAAAGTCCGTATGGTCAAAGCCATGGTATTCCCAGTAGTGATGTATGGCTGCGAGAGCTGGACTATAAGGAAGGCCGAGCGCCGAAGAATGGATGCTTTTGAATTATGGTGCTGGAGAAGACTCTTGGGAGTCCCTTCGACTGCAAGGAGATCAAATCAGTCAATCCTAAAAGAAATCAACCCTGATTGTTCCCTGGAAGGCCAGATACTGAAGCTGAAGCTCAAATACTTTGACCACCAAATGAGAAGGGAGAAGACCCTGATGCTGGGAAAGACTGAAGGTCATAGAAGAAGGGGACGGAAAAGGATGAGATGGTTAGACAGTGTCATCGATGCAACAAACATGAAATAAAGCGAACTCCAAAACACAACAGAAGACAGGAGGGCCTGGCATGATGTGGTCCATGGGGTCGCGAAGAGTTGGACTCAACTATGTGACTGAACTACAAAAAACATCCTTGAGCAGACTTCGCCCGTTACAATGAAAGTGGGAGAGGGGGGACAGGAAAAGCAACCATACTTTCTACCATTTTTTTTGTCAGGCCCAAAACAGAACTTTCACATCTACACTCATAGAGAGTAGCACTGGCTGTCCCAATGGAAGCCTGAAGAAGACAGACAGGACAAGATTTTGGTGCTTTTAGGCCTTCCCCCTCCCAATCACTATCACATCCAAAATCACTCTGAATATTTTCCAAACAAAAATTTATTCAACATTACTAATTCTTTCCCTTTCTTTGAATTAAAAGCAAACCAGACATCTGAAACTTTTTCTAAACTTTGTTTTGCACTCTTGACTTCAGTTTGGTTTAAAATAAACATCTGAACTGACAAAAATTGTCAGATGGTTTTTGATGTGATAGAGGGAATTTAGAAAAGTGTCCTCTGTTGATAGGGCTGCCAAGTCAGCCCGGGGGGCGGGGGATCCCCCGCTACAGGGGTTCCCGATCCGCCGGCCAGCATTCGGCCGGCGGGCGGAACCCCACCCCCGAAGTCGTCCAGTCAGGATAACTTCCCAAGTGTAATGACGTCACCCGGAAGTGACGTCATCACGTTGGGGACGTTGCTGGGATGACGCTCTAGCGATCGCCCCAAAACTCTATGGTACCATAGAGTTTTTGGGCGATTGCCAAAGCGTTTCCCTGGCAACGCCCCCAACGTGATGATGTCACTTCCGGGGGACATCATTGCGGCGCTTGCACCAAGGAAGCTCCCAGACCCAGGAGGACTCCCCCCCACCGGTAATTCACAAGGACTTGGCAACCCTATCTGTTGATCACTGGAAAATAGCAGAGATCACAAATGCCATAAGGAGTCAGCTAAGCAGAATATCAACAACGGCTGGAAATACTACATGGAAATGAACAACTACATTACACTGCATGAAGTTTTGACTTTTCAACAAGGCCTGAATGTGGCTTTACAGTGTCATATTAACGAGGAGGGTCATACTTAGGCATGATAGAACAAACTACCAAGCAATAGATCACGTAATATCATTAAAGGACTTTGAACTATTAATAATTTATTATAATGTTTGTGTTTGTACAGCTGGGGGAGGGATTTGGATTTTCAGACTCAGGCTCAAAATATCTTGGTCATTCTCTGTACTAATACTGGTCCATCTTCTTGAGGCCCAATTTAAGCATAAAGCTGGCAAGATAAAGAAATTTCCCATGCAAAGTTGCTCATCATCTCATTTAAACAGTGCTGCAAACTGTATAAAAGGGCTCCACATGCATAGTTTGCAGACCAGAAATCTTGATGATATTGTGTTGGTGTGCTTAATAAGCATGTGTTATTGCTTTGCTTAGGTTGTAGCACAGCTTAAACAAGACCCTAAGCCCATACAAAGTTCTATAGGAAAGCTCTTAAATACATAAAAGAAACGTTATGAAAAGTGTAACACTATTTAAAATACTAGATCTTCAAGTAACAAAATGATTAGCTATGTGCCTCCTTTAGAATTCAATTATTTCTAGATATGTTTCTGACAAAACTACGTCTCGTTCTCTTCATGCCACAGAGGGGACATGAATGCCTGGAGGCAAGAATATTACAATGGGGAACAGTAGTTTAATTATAACAGCCTCTGGGAACCATTTAATCACTTGATATAAATTACTGTGCAAGCTGAAATAATGCAGTTCTCCCTGAGAGCTGCAGTGCAACACTAACTGAGCTTTGTGATTTGAATCATCCCCAGTTACAGATAGAACACAACACCTGGCACTGCTGAAGTTGCCCACAGATTCTGCATTAAAGCCCTCTGGGCTTACAGACACTACCTTCACTTCTCTCTCTCTCTCTCTCTCTCTCTCTCTGAAATGCCGACTAGAAGGCCCAAGCTTCATTCATATCGATATAGACATAGAATTTCTTAGGAACCAGGAAAGACTTAGGGGGCACAGCCACACAGAAGGTCTGGGACCCTGACTTTCTCAAAATCAATGTAACATTGAAAACATGGTATGAACAGGAGGGGTGTATTGACAGAATGAAGCACACCTGTGTAAGCAGGATATGGTCCAAAGTGTAGCTTGTACTGCAAGTAGCACCCAAGTTAAAAATAGAGAGACAAGAGAATAAAGCAAAAATACGAATAACATAGTAAGTCCTCTGGTTTCTCATGATCCTGTTATAGATGGCAAAGGGAAGTAGGAACCTGTCATCCTGTATGGAAAAGGTAATGTCAACACCTAGAAGGTTTCAGACCACAGATACCACTGTTTAAACTGCCTCCTGATTCACATACTAACCTCAATAATCTGCACAACAGAGGACTATTTACTATGTATCTTCTGAGAAGAATCCTTCCACTGACACTGTAGAGTTGACTTGACTGGTCATCAAGACATTGTGATTCCAAGACAGGAGAAATGAATGCAAAACAATGCTAGGGGCATTATTAATCAATAGAAATAAGGCCTGTTGTGGAAATAAATACAACGGGCTCTAGGAAGAGGCTCTGGTCAGGTGCCCTGACCTCGGACACTCCATGTCAATTTGCTGTGGTGACCTCAGTAGGGTATAATGACACAGAGCTTACTGTTTTCTCCAGGGGAACTGATCTCTGCCATCAGAAAAGTGTTGTAATTCTGAGTGATCTCCAGTTCTCCCCTGAAGATTGGCAACAATGGTTCCCCAGGAGAAAATGGCTGGTTTGGAAGGTGGAGTTTATGGCATTGTACCTATCTGAGGTCCTACCCCTCCTCAAATCCCAACCCCTCTAGGCTCCACCCTTCAAATCTGCAGGAATTTCAAACTTGGAGTTGGCAACCCAATCTCCTTCCAAGCTAACCACCAACCTACCATTATTTGCCCCTCTGACTTCAGCATTCCATCCCCCCCCTGCAGCCTTTACTTAGGAAAAGCACAGTCTTTCTCTGCAGTGGGGACCCAGGGAGGAGGGAAGTGACCTCAGCAGGGTATAATGACATAGAGTCTACCCTGCAAAGCAGCCATGTTTTCCAGGGGAGCAGATCTCCGCCATCTGGAGAGCAGTTTTAAGTCTGAGTGATCTCCAACCCTCACCTAGAGATTGGCAACAATGGTTCCCCGGGAGGAAACGTACAGTCTTTCTCTGCAGTAGAGACCAAAGCAGCTTACATCATTCTCCTCTTCTCCTTTTGATCTATACAACCCTGTGAGGTAGGTTAGGCTGAAAGTCTGTGACTGGTCCAAAATCACCCACTCAACTGCCACAGCAAGAACCACAGCAGGAACCACAGCAAGAACCCTGCTCTGAAGCATTAACCGCTACACGTAAGGTAGCCAACCTCCAGGTGATGCTTGAAGATCACCGGGTATAAGAACTGAACTCCAGACAACAGATCTCTCTCTCCCCCTGGAAAAAATAACTGCTTTGGAGGATGAACTTTATTCAGCTGAGGCTTCTCCCTTCCCCCAAACTCTGGCTTCTGTAGACTCTACCACAAAATATCCAAGAATTTTCCAACCTGGAGCTGGCAACCCTAATTAGGACTGGCCCCAATGACTTCCCAAAAAGGCCAAAAAAAGGCCTTTTGTTTATTTATTTATTTTTGTTTATATCCCGCCCTCCCCGCCAAAGCGGGCTCAAGGCAGCTTACATAAAATGTCATAGAAGTACAATTAAAACCTATCATAAACAAATAAATATAAAATAACAGTCGTTTAAAATTTTTACTGACAGAGCCAAGCTTGGTTGCCCTGCAGCAGCCACTGAGGGAAAAGTTAGCCCCACAGCAGGAGGAGAAGAGAATGGTTTGACAGATGGTGGCCCACCTCAGTAGCCAGCCTGCAGCAGAAGAGCCAAGCAGAAGTAGAAGCATCTTTGTCAGGAGAGACAGCCATTTTGGCAGTTTATTCTGTCAGGGAAGAGTGTCTAGGCTGGCAGTGAGCGGGCAAGAGAAGTGGTCCCAGCACCCAGCCAATGGCACGCGAGTACTCTTGAGTGGCAGTTGACTGGCCAATGGCTGATGGAGCACACAGCATAGCCAATGGGAGAGCCAGAAAGTGCCAATACGTAGGGCAATAATATATATAAGATGAACACTGTAACCAGACAGCTGGTCTAGTATACCAAGAGGACTGTACCCTGGAGTACAGCACTAAGGAACATTAAAAATAGTTTGCACAATGTATTTTAAGATGTTCAGAGAAGGCAATGAAATGCTCCAAATAATTTTGGGTTCAGTTGTCACATGCCTAGGGTTTATAAGAGCTAAGCGAAACAGGTCAGCTGTTGAGAAGTACCTCCACAGGCATTTATTCTGTTAAAAGGTCTGTTTGGTCAGTTTATTGAGAGGTAAACTGGCATATCCCTTTCCTTCTGAGCAAGGTTTACTTGCCTCCTCCTTGGTGACCTTCAGATACCAATGTTTCTTTTTATTTGAAATTCTATTTTATATTTGTTTTTTGTTTTACTTAGATGTTGATGCTTTCATTAAGCTTCATCGTAGGTCTGTAGAATGAAAAGGTCAGGCAAAAGTATTCCGATAGACATTCATCATCATTCTTCCCACAAGAATAAGACTGGAAATGAAACATATTCTGTGTGGGTCACAGCCCACTTAGCAGCTGAGGATATGTCAAAACTACCACAGAAGTGGGGGGAGAGAATCAATTTTCCACTTCTTATCTCATTACTCCTATTGAGAAACCATTAACTGCCAGAAACTGAGGTAGAGACTAACAGCAACTTTCCATTATTTCAACAGAAAATCGTGACTCTTGTTATTATGTTTCATTCTGATATTATTGCTCTTATCCACTCTGAGCTTTTCGTCAGATAACATGATGAGTAACAAATATGAATGAAAGACAGGTTGCTCACTTGTAACTGATGATCTTCAAGTGGTCATCTGTGCATTCACACCTTTGGGATATAGTGTACCTGTGTCGATCCCAATTGCTAAACTTGAAAGCTTTAAGGGATTTTCACGCCCACTCCCCAGGTCTCGCACAGAGGGCTCCACTTCACATGACTATGGGGAGGGGCACGACGATCCCACCAGTTCCTTCTGACCGCTGCCATAAGTCACACAAAATAAGATGACCAACAGCAGACAGGGAGGAGGGCAGGTGGTGTGAATGCACAGATGACCACTCCAAGATCATCAGTTACAGATAAGCAGTCTGTCTATCTTCTTCATGCTCTCTATGCATCACACCTTTATATAACAAGCCAAGACCTATCTGGAGGAGGATGCTAGAGGGCCTCAAATACATACTGCTTGCAGCACAGAACGTCCTACCGAGGTCCACTGATGGAGACGCACATCTAGGGATAGTGTTTCACAAAAGTGTGAGGAGTAGCCCACATCGCTGCATTGCAGATGTCACTGAAAGGCATGCCTTTGAGGAAGGCAGTTCTGAGATTTTTTCACACCAAAGGAGGAGCTTACATTCCTTATTCTCTGAAGGGTTTTTTGGGTAAGACAATACCTCAACTAATGTATGGCGCACAGGTATCCTTGTATAAGAAATACACCAAACTTGAAACAATTTAATGAAAATTTTTGAGATCTTTATTTGGAGTACCAAAATGTGTTCCCAACACTCTGCTTAGGCTTGAGGCTGGCCTAGTTACATTAGAAACCCAGGCTTGGTTTTATGCCATATGTTTTTGGCTTAAATTAAAACTCTTTTCGTCAGGGCTGACCCCCTTAATTCTTTCAGATAGTTTTTGCTCAAGCTGAGTTTCTGCAATAAGCTTTTCTAGTACTGCCCTATCACATCCTGGATTTCAAAAAGCCAAAGCTATTGTTAAACAAAGATTATGGGATACTTCTCTCCAAATCGACAGAGCACGAGCCTCACTCTTTTTAGTGGTGAGAAATAAAAACCTAAATATTGCTCCATCCAGTTACCTTTATTTGTTAGATCTCCCTAAGCACCGAAGAGCTTTAGCACGATTAAATGTTCTCCAGTCTGCCCTCCTACAAGGAAGATATGCTCATATACCATATGCAAGCTGACTCTGTCCTTGTAATTCTGGACAGGTTGGGACAATTGGCCACATTCTTTTATCTTGTTGATTTTATCACAAGATTCATTCTAAATATATTACTCCACTAATCGCCACCTACCCAGGCAGGTCTAATCAGTTTTATTCTATTCTTCTTTTAGCAGACATCTGTAATGAAACTACTAGTAAGGTAGCAAGATTTTGTGCTATGGCTGTCCTAACCAGACAGAAAACTATTACTTCTTAGGAAATTTTAAAAATCCACTTTGTCTTATTCACTAAAATTTTATCTGTATTAACTGTCTGGCTATATTTCTGTTGTTAACTATATGTAACATTTTAAAGGATTTGCTGATCTTTGAGCGTAATAGATTGAATTGAATTGAATTGAATTGAGGAAGGCAGTTGAGGTAGCCACTGCCGGAGTGGAGTGAGCACACCGAGGCCCAGGGAGTGGTCTCTTGGCCAGTAGATAACAGAGTTTAATAGTCTCCACAATCCACCTGGACAATCTCTGAGAGGACAGTTTGTGTCCCAGCATGAGTGTGGCACAGGATCTAAAGAGGGCTGGAGTCTTAGAAGTTTCTAGCCCTACTTAGGTAGAAAAGTAGAGCCCTTTTCACATCCAGAGTGTGGAGACACTGCTCTGTGTCATCCTTCGGAGCAGGGAAGAACACAGGAAGAACAATATCTGCCTGAAGATGGAAATCTGAGACCACTTTGGGAAGAAAGGTGACATCCGGACCTAGGCGACCCCAGACATCGAATACTGAGAAAAATGCTCTGCAGCTTTGGGAATCTAGGATCACACTGATTAACTGAACCCTTGTGGAGGGAGGGAGTATAGATTTTTTGTGATCCACTTGGATAAATTCAGAGAGTTGCTCCCAGAGAGTGTAGTAATGTTAAGGTTGTGTCTATGTATTGTAGAAGGGTGGGTGTGGAGTCTGCCACCAACAGCCAATCGTCTATGTACGGGACAATCTTTATCCCTTGTAGACGTAGATAGACAGCAATCACAATCATTGTCTTTGTAAATACTTGGGGTGCCGTCAATATACCAAAAGGGAGAGCTTTGTATTGGTACTGTTGCTCTTCTATGGCAAACAAAAGGGACTGTCTGTGATGATGATGCATGGTTATGTCAAAGTAGGCGTCTTGCAAGTCCAGAGTTCCCATCCATGCACATTTCCACATGAGGGGGAGGATGTTCTGTAGTGAGCCTAGTTTACTCCCCACCATAGAAGTTGAGGGTCTTTGCACTGCTCCTGGTAGCAAAGAGACCTACCATTAGGATGCCCCATAGGGCAGATATAGGGTCCAGGTAAACATCCCTGAGAGACCATTCAAAATTGGGAGAGGCACTCCCGTTCAACAAGTCTGCCTCCATACTGAACACTTACTAATAGCTTGGATGGCTGCCCAATGCTTCACTGCCCACAACCATGCCATCACGGTCTCCTGACACAGACATCTGGAGCTTGTCCCTTCCTGTTCATTGAAGTAAAAAATAATGGTGGTATTGTCTGTCTGAATTAGAATCTACTGTCTCTGCAGGGTATCTTAGAAACAGATAAGGGCATTATGTACTGCTCTTAACTCTAATATGTTAATGTGTAATAATCTCTCTACCAAGACCAAACCCCTCAGACTGAGAACCCCTTGCAGTGGGCATCCCACCCCACCAGGGAAGCATCAGTTGTCAGGGTGACTTCATACTAGGGAATGCCAAAGGGAATGCCCTGGCATAAATTCTCTGACAGTGACCACCACCATACAGAGCTGATTACAGGCCTAGGGATAGAAAACTTGTATAGCTGGGAGCCGTGGCTGGGCAACACAGGATGTTGATAAATTTTGCCCCCATAACAGAAATGCAGATATCTGTGATGCTGTGTATGGATGGAAATACAAAAGTAGGCATCTTTCAAGTCAAGCACCATAAACCATGGTCAGATCCTCTTGCCCTGAAGGTCTAGTTGGGTGCCCCAGCCCACTCCTGCCTAGGCAGTGAGCCTATTTCAGGTCACCCGCAGAGACTGACTCAATTGGGTTCCAGAATGCTCTGCAGGATCTGATGCCTCCCAGTGACTCATTAGATGCACTGATAGAGGACTGGAATGTTATTGCTCTGAAGCCATCGATGAAATCCCCCACCCCAACATCCTCTTCACTCCCACCCCAATGCCAAGGAGAAAGGGGGATAAAGCAGGAGCTTAGACAACTAGAGTGAGTTTGGCGATGGTCTCATGATGAAGCTGCAAGAACATCCTATAGGTCATTTATGAAAAACTATGAGATGGCAGTCATGGCTGCTCAAAGGGAATTTTACTCGGCCTCCATCACATCCACTAGCTCTCAACCAGCACAATTATTTAGGATAATTAGGTCTTTGACTTCTCTTATGGAGAGAACCCAAAATGTTAGAAATTTGGTTGTTAGCTGTGAGGCATTTGCAAGCTTTTTCACTGATAAAGTCTTGTTACTCCGCCACAACCTGCCTGCCAACACTGATACAGTATGTGGACTGGAAGCCGCTAGCCATCTTTGATGACACTGACAAGATTCTGGGTGCTGTTAAGCCGACCACGTGCCTCTTCAACCCATGCACGTCATGGCTGGTGAAAGCCAGTGGTGAGGGATTCAGGAGCCCCTGATAAAAATTATCAATCTGTCTCTTAGTTTAGGGGTCTATCCAGGGGGATTAAAAGAGGCCAAAGTTATATCGCTCTAAAAGTAACCATCTTTGGACTCTATAGATTCTGCCAATTACCACCCAATCTCAAACCTTTCATTTCTGGGTAAGGTAATTGAAAGAGCAGTGGCGGAACAGCTCCAAAGCTTCCTGGAAGACATGTTGGCCCTAGAACCATTCCAATCCAGTTTAGGAGCCAGTTTGGTGCAGTGGTTAAGTACGTGGACTCTAATCTGGAAGAACCAGGTTTGATTCCCCACTACTCCACTTGCAGCTGCTGGATGACCTTGGGCAAGCTATAGTTGTGTCAGAGCTGTTCCCTCAAGGACAGTTCTGGAAAAGCTCTCCCCACCTACCTCACAGAGCGTCCGTTGTGGGGAGGGGAATGGAAAGGAGTTTGTAAGCCGCTCTGTGACTCCAAGTGAAGGGCAGGATATAAATCCAATCTCTTCTTCTTCTTCTGCCCAGGCCACAGGATGGAGCTGGAGCTGGTTGCCCTCACAGATGATCTTTGCAGACAGCTGGATCAAGGTGGGTCAGCACAGCCACGACCTAGTGAGCCACCACACCACTGATGTAGAAGATTGTGAGACAGCCCTGAAGTGGCTTACCTCATTTCTCCAGGGTCAGAGAGTGGTGCTAGGCAGGGCTCATTTCATAGCAGGAGCTCCTCTGCATATTAGGCCACACACCCCTAATGTAGCCAATCCTCCAAGAGCTTACAGAGCTCTTCTTACAGGGGCTACTATAAGCTCTTGGAGGATTGGCTACATCAGGGGTGTGTGGCCTAATATGCAGAGGAGCTCCTGCTAAGAAATGAGCCCTGGTGCTAGGAGAGAGGGTGTCACCCAGATACCCTTGGTGTTAGTCAGATGCGAGGGAGATTCAGTCAACAGAAGGGCCTTCTCCCAGACTGCCACTTTCAACTTAGATGTGCAGTCACTCCAAGCCTTGGGAATGAACTGTTGGCAGGCTTTGCATGCTGAAATGTTATGGCCCTTACCCAGACAAAGGAGGTGGCGATCATGGCCATCTGTCTGCGTTATTTTAGAACTAAAATAAGTGCATTTTTAAAACAAGGCCCTTAAGCCATAACAGAAATAAAGGCCACTAGCCAGCCTCTGCACAAAGGTGGGAGGGTACAGTCCAAAGAGGGGATAGTTTTTCTCAAATCACCCTCCTAGAGTCAAAACTCACAGGCAGGGAAGCTCCTCACAAGAACAGCAGAAGGTAAGGATTTCCTAAAGACGACCATAGATATGGAGCACATGCTGAAACAAACGACGCATCGGTGGCAAAAAAGAAACTGAGGGAAGAGGCACAATCACATTGGCACAGTCACATGTGACTGTTTGGGCAGGAACAACTTGTTCTGGTTCCAGTTCACAGTGTCCCCTGGAGGTTTTTTAGCTGTATAACCTCTCCACAGCAGGCCTGCTCATGTGCAGTCCCCAGTGTGGGACTGCACAGAAGATCGAAGATGAACAGTCTCCTCCCATACTACCAAGACTGCCAGTTAATATCTGCCTTTCAAGCCTTGGACACTGTGCTCCACCCTTCAGAGATGAGGGTGGCAACTAGAGATGGCATTTTCTGTGGTGGCACCTCACCTTTGGAATGCCCTCCCCCTTGAGGCTTGCCTGGCTGCTACTTTACTTAGGCACCGGTCTAATACACACAATTTTACACAGGCTTTTAATTAGGGGTTTGTCTTATTAGCTTTTTAGTGGTCTTTTCTGTATTATAAAGAGTTTTTATGCTGCTTATGTCTAGCAGCTTGTGTTTAGTGACTTTTTTCAGTGGTTTTTAGTCGTAAGCCATCTTTAGCAGGACGCTGAAGAGGTGGCATAAAAATATTCTAAATGTACAAATAGTGATATACTTCCTACCAACCCAGTATATTTCTTTCTTTCCCACCCCAAAAAGTCACCTGAAATTATCTAATTTGCAGTGGAAACCAATTAAATGTAGAAAATGTCTGAAAACCAATTTTGAATCCTAATTGGAATGGAAGAACTACATCAAGCATTCATCTGCATAGATCAAGAACAGATATTAACTTTAGTCCTTTTATCCCTTGTGTCCAAAAAATGAAAAATATGAAATTTTTCTGCTGCTCAAGATTTGTAAATCAATGAACATCTAAAGGGAATAAAAGGAAAGGTGTTAACTTTTCAGTTACAAGGGATATATTATCCTCAGTGCAAAAGAAACAAAATCCCATTTGAAAGGAACCAAACTATTCAACTACTTTATTGCAGCTATACAATAGTGAAGACAAGGTTCATTCCTTCATTTCAACTTCTTATTACAGATTTCAGAGCCCAATAGGACAAATTCTCCACTAGTTCCTCAACTAAGAGAACTAGCATCAACCTCCTGATAAATTCTAGCACATTTTACCCCAATCTAATTCTTTATAATACAAGATGACAATTATCTCACTAGTTTCATAGAGCGATGTCACAACAGAATGAGTTCTAGTCAACGAGCTGAGAGCTAATTTTGTCACTGCTTTGTCACTGTATCTTAAAGATACAGAATTGCTAAATGTGCGAGCCCAAGTGCCATGCCTACTATCAATTACAAATGATTCTGTCAGCCTCTCAGTAGCAAAATTCATAGGCACAATAATCAAATATAAGAGAAATAAAACTTAGTAATGTCTTTTTAAATTTTTGGCTCTAATTTTTGCTTAAGGTGATAGCCGTATGAGCAGTATTGAATGAATGGAGGGAGGGAGGGACGGAGGGAGGGAGGGAGAGATGCTTTTCGGTATAATTTGTAAGATGCCTTGAGTCACAGTAAAAGTGGGATATAAATATTTGAATAAATAAGTAGTTTGGGCAGGCTGATAACATTTAAGCAACTTCCTGTTTGTTAGGTTAGGCAGGGTTCTGACAGTGATTGTTCCATCTCTATTATACTTGACCTGTAAATTTGTCAATATTTTACCAAAAAAACCCACCCCAAAATAGACTACAAGCATTTTTTCCCTCTAGGTGTTGGTATGTTTTCTAAGGCTCAGTACAGGGCAATGGTCCAAGGCCAGGTCTACCAATATAGTGGACTGGGGCAGGTAGACCTGTTCCTCAGAGGCCAGGTCTATCAATATAGTGCAAAGTGGTGGGTAGATAGACCTGTTCTCCAGAAGCCAGATCTACTAATGGAATGCAAAGGGAAGGGTAGATTTCTTCTCCGGAGGCAGGTCTACCAATATAGAGGAAAGGGGAGGGTAGACCTGTTCTCCAGAGGTAAGGTCTACCAATATAGTCCAAAGGGGAGGTTAGACCTGTTCTCCAGAGGCCTGGGTCTACCCCCATAGAAGACATTTTCTGTAATGAAATTTGATTTGATTCTATTTTCTCTTATAATGTTTAAATTATTGTTAAAATATGTTTTAAATATAGTTTTAAAAGATCCTAGACTAGATCACCCCAGCTTTGCTTATCACACCATGTTATCTATTAAGATAGCTGTCTCCCATGAATCGCAACTTAACTCACTAAGCATCAGATTATTTTGTCTATGAAGCCATTAGACATAAGAGCAGAATACCAAATACGCTCCTAGTTTCTTACTCAAGAGAGACTCCCACCCCTGGCACAGTCATATCATAGAATCATACAATTGGAAGGGGCCATACAGACCATCTAGTCCAACCCCCTGCCCAATGCAGGACCAGCCTAAAGCATCTCTCATAAATATTCATCCAGCCTCTTCTTGAAAGCTGCCAGTGAAGGCTTTCAATCAGAACACTTGTTTTCCTTAAAAACATCAAGTAGTCTACTATTATTAAAGCAGTGCTTCAAACTGTAGGCTGGCAAGCAGAGTTCCCCCTAAGTTGCACTAGGGTGTGCTAGTGCACAGATTTCTCACACTCTGTGCAGAGATTTTAACCTCTGTGCATGGCAGCCATCGGCTAGTGGTGATGGCAAGGATGGAGATGGGGGGGCCCGGTGAGGATGGAGATTAGTGGGATGTTTGGGGAGGGGAGCCTTGGGCCAGCAACACAACCCAGCATTCCTCTGTGGCCTCCTGCTCCAGCGCTGTTGGCTAGTAGCGAGGATGGAGGTCAAGGTGGCCTGCCCTCCATCCTTGTCACTAGCCAATGGCGCTAGTGACAGGAGGCCACATAGGAGTGCCAAGATGCATTGGCACTAGCTTGCGAGCCTGGCTCTGCTTCCCCCCAAGGAAGTCCACTCTAACTAGCAAGCAGCATTCCAGATCTCAGTCAGCAAGTAGCAATGGCAAGGATGGAGGTTGGGGGGGGGGAGAGCCAGACGAGGAGGGTGGGAGGGGAGAGGGAGATGGGTGAGGATGGAAGTTGGAGGAAGGAGGGGCCGGGAGAAAGATGGCAGTTGGGGGGAGGTTGGCAGGGTCAGGTGAAGATGGAGGTCAGGGGAGAGGAGCCTTGGATGATGATAGAGGAGCCAAGGAATAGAAAACCATGAACAATTTCATTTTTTTCATTGCCAACCTTAAAAGTTGTTTAATTCTCATGTAGTCATTACATTTGTTTTCTTGATATTGAGCAGTAATCCTGCTTCAGCACTTTCTGCTTTACCCTTCATCAGTAGTTGTTTCACTATTTTCTGCCAATAGTGTAGGGTCATCTACATATCTCAAATTGTAAATGTTCCTTCCACCAGTTTTCACTCCACCTTCACCTAAATTTAATCCAGCTTTACTTGTGTGCAGCCATCCCCACTGGACTGTATCTATGCACAATATCAGCAGACCCAGGAGTGTGATTAGAGTCCCAAAAGAAGTAGATGTGTTTGTGATCATGGACTTGGACATCCCTCTGATTTTTTGTGCTTTGTGTACCGGGAGAAATAAGTAATTGACTGTTGTATCTATGATGACCCCCAGGTGCTCTAGCCATGACTTTGTAGACACTGGATGGTCAGCTTTGTGTCCTCTAATGACTTGGCTCTGGAGCTAGACCTGATCAGTAAGTTGTCAGAGGGTCCTTCTCACAGCTGTGGCTGAAGACATGGCCCTATATGAACACATAAGTGAGCCTAGTGTTGTGTCTGCTGCAATGGAGGCTGCCTTGATTATTCTGGTGGATCCTTCCCTGTCGTCTATTAAACTCTGGTAGCAGTTGGAGTATCTTCTTTGCTCAGACAATAGCTGCTCTGAATACTATGGATGCAGTCGTAGATGCTTTTATCGCCATAGCCTCATGCGCTTTGCATAATGTGAACTCTGCCTTTTTGTCCAGAATAGTGCCTTGACTGTCTTCTGATAGTAGACCAGCAGATTGCCATGCTGTTATTGGAGCGCCAAAAGCAGAACCTGCAAAAAGTCATTAGCAAACAACGGAAGTGCATACAAATTCCTAAGGAAGCCCAGCTAATGCCTATATGCTGCAAGTTTGGACCACTCTTTTAATTGCTTTTCAAAGAATTCTGAGAAAGGAAAGGCTCTCTCAGTGGTATCTAATCTGGGGAAAGAATTCCTTATTTCCCTTGGGTCTAGATTTCTGATTAGAGTCTGTGATGTCCTTTCCTTGGCTGTTGGAGACTCGGAGCTCTAGTGCCGTGAAGGCTTTAGATAGAAGTGACTGGTAATCCTCAGTCTTAAAAAAATCTATCTGGCTGCTCAGGAATTTCAATGTTTTTCCTCATTTTGTTCGTCCAAAAGAAATTCTCCCCCTTCCTTGTCAACAGATTTATCAGAGGAAGAATCAGAGTTCCAGCCCACCATAGTTCTCTCCCTTTTTCTGCTATTAGCAGAGACTTTTCTTTTGGGTAACTTTTGTGGGCCAGTACTGCTGCTAGGCTACACTTCTCCCCTCCAGGCTATCTCTCCTGGACCCTGTTCTGACCCTTGGTGGGGAGGAAGAGGAGGAGTAAGGCTGCAATATCCCTGATGTTTTGAGGGGGGGGGGTTTGCATCCCTTGCATATCGCACTATCAGAAAAATTCTTAATCTCCTCCTTCATGGTCTGCCTAATTACCAAAATAAATTCAGGGGGAAGTTGAAATACTGAGGGGTCTCCATTTCAATGACTGTGGAGGTGGCAGTGTAGCCAGGTTCCACACCTTCTGGCGCAGTTCTGCCTGCATTGGGATTGCCTCCATGAGGAGAAGAAGAAGAGAAGAGATTGGATTTATACCCCACCCTTCACTACGCGAAAGAGTCTCAGAGCGGCTTCCCCTTCCCCTCCCCACAACAGACACCCTGTGAGGGGGGGGGGGGCTGAGAGAGCTCTCTCAAGAACCGCCCTTGAGAGAATAGCTCTGAAAGAACTTATGACTGACTCAAAGTCACACCAGCAGCTGCATGTGGAGAAGTAGGGAATCAAACACGGTTCTCCCAATGAGGTAAATTGTGTCACTGGGACAGATCAAAATGGCCACTGTCATGAGCCAAAAGGCCCAAACCGGCTGAAGGCTTTGGCATACTTTTCAATAGGTGGCACTTTTTCATGCGCTTCACCTCACCTGGTAGCAAGGGGTCGGCTGCTGCCACAGAAACATGCTGCTTGTGAGCCTTGCTGATCTCCCTGGCAGTCCTCTTTGTCTGAGCCAGTCAGGTATAGAGGTTAAGTGCGCAGAATCTAGTCTGGGAGAACCGGGTTTGATTCCCCACTCCTTCACTTGCACCTGCTGGATGACCTTGGGCAAGCCATAGCTCTGTACCAGCTGTTCTCTCAAGGACAGCTTGAGAAAGAGTTCTCTCAGCCCCACCTATCTCACAGGGTGTCTGTTGTGGGGAGGGGAAGGGAAAGGAGTTTGGAAGCCACTCTGAGACTCCAAGTGAGTGAAGGGCGGGATATAAATCCAATCTCTTCTTCTTCTTCCTTATGCTTCAAGTTAAACGTGTGTCCGCTTTCCCCTCCAAGAGGAGTCTGTTGCTGCCATCAGTATGTGCCATTTTAAAAGCTATTTTTCTTTTCTCTCTCTCTCTAATGGAGAAAGTGTATGAGAAATCCTGAAGGTCTCCTTTTGTCTCGCTCTCAGAGATCAGGGGAGGGAAGGGGATAGAATGAGACAAAGAAGGATGGGGGGCGGACAGACTAAAAGGAAAAAACAGTACATTAAGAAATTAGAGAGAAAGATAAACAGAACAAACTGACAAGAGGTTAAAGATTTTAGGACTGAAGAGGCAAAGCCTATTCCCTAGCCACTCTCCCTGTTGAGGCAGAAAAGAAACTGAAGAGATTGACTCCCACAGGCTGGAGACAGGAAGCTGAACAATTATTCCTGCCTCCCTGATTTGATAGCAGGAATCACCCCTTCAAGATGTCCTCCACCTCAGAGAAAGAACAAATTTCTACATAAAATGGACAACGTGTAAGTGAAAAACTCTCCTGTTTTCTGACATGTGCCACACTTTTGCTTAGCAAAATTAGCAAAATTTTACTTAGCAACATTATTACTTAGTATGTGATAATCATTGCTCTGAGGAGACGACAGAGTAACTTGTTGGAATGGTTTTGTTGGCAGCAGAGGATAGGACGCACAATAATGGGTTTAAATTAAGGGTGGGAAGGTACTGGCTGGATATTAGGGGAAACTTTTTTGCCGTAAGAGTAGTGCAACAGTGGAATCAGCTGCCAAGGGAGGTGGTGAGTTCCCCCTCACTGGCAGGCTTTAAGCTGCAGCTGGACGAACACTTGTCACGGATGCTCTAGGCTGATCCTGCACTGAGCAGAGGGGTGGACTAGATGGCCTGTATGGCCCTTTCCAACTCTGTGATTCTATGATTCTATTAATCAGGGGTCAGTTCGAGCAGGAGCTCGAGGGAGCTCAGCTCCGGGAGTTGGTGCCAGCCACCCCCCCCCCTCCATGGGGGAATGCCTGCTTGTGTCATGGCTGCAGCAAAATGACCCCATCCCCTGGAAAGGTCCTTTTTCCTCTGACCAGCCTCCTGAAGGCTTCAGCCACTGAAGCTATCCTCCCAGAATAGCGGTATTTCTGAGGCTTGGATTAGTAGCTGTCCCCTCTCTGCCAGCGCTCTCTCTCTCTCTCTCTCTCTCTGTCTTTCTTTATTTCTCTCTTCTTTCTTTCCTTCTGACATACTTCCGGTGATGTCAGGGGGTGTGGCATATACAAATGAGTTGTGCTAATGTTATGCTAATGAGCTCCTGCACCTCTTTTTCTATGAAATGACCCCTGCTACTAATGCATGAACAAAGACAGCAAATTTGTGAGAAATGGCAAAATGGCAATACTGAATATTCAGTTTCCAGGTGATACATTCACAGAGTACAACTCTAAGCCTTGCTGCACCAGAAAATAAGTTTAAGCTGGTCCAAGCACTAGCATCAGAGTATATGATGACATAGTGCCACATATTTTTAGGCTTGAGGTGCTCTGTCATGTTTTATCTGCTGGTGCATTAACAGCTGAATATTTATGTGGTTACTAGGATAAGGCCTGTTGTGGAAATTAATACAACAGGCTCTAGAAAGCAGCTCTGGGCAGGTCACGGGTGCCCTGACCTTGGGCACTCAGCGTCAATTTCCTCTGGTGACCTCAGCAGGGTATAATGACACAGGGCTTACTGTTTTCTCCAGGGGAACAGATCTCTGCCATCTGAAGAACAGTTGTAATTCTGAATGATCTCCAGCCCTCCACTGGAGATTGGCAACAATGGTTCCCCAGGAGTAAATGGCTGGTTTGGAGGGTAGAGTCTATGGCTTTGTACCTGTCTGAGTTCCCATCCCTCCTCAAACCCCACTTTCTCCAGGCTCAACCCCTCAAATCTCCAGGAATTTCCCAACCGGAGATGGCAACCCTATTTCCTTTCCAGCCAACCATCAATGTATCGTTATTTGCCCTTCTGACTTCAGGTTTCCACCTCTTCCCCCCTCCCTGTAGTCTCTACCTAAAAAAAGTACAGTCTTTCTCCACAGTGGGGACCAAAGCAGCTCACATCATTCTCCTCTCCCCCTTTTGATTTGTACAACAACCCTGTGAGGTAAGTTAGGCTGAAAGTCTGTGAGCAACAAGGTACCTGCAGTCTTTCTCTGCAGTAGGGACCCAAGCAGGAGAGGTGACCTCAGCAGGGTATAATGACACAGAATCCACCCTGCAGAGCAGATGTTTTTTTCCAGGGGAGCTGATCTCTGCCATCTGGAGAGCAGTTTTAATTCTGAGTGATTGCCAGCCCTCACCTGGAGATTGGCAGCAATGGTTCCCCAGGAGGAAAAGTATAGTCTTTCTCCACAGTAGAGACCAAAGCAGCTTACATCATTCTCCTCTCCTCCTTTGATCTGCACAACAACCCTGTGAGGTAGGTTAGGCTGAAAGTCTGTGACTGGTCCGAAATCACCCACAGCAAGAACCTGGGTCTGGCAGACCCTGCTCTGAAGCGCTAGCTGCTACGCCTAGGGTAGCCAACTTCCAGGTAGAGCATGAAGATTGCCGGGTATCACAACTGAACTCCAGACAACAGATCTCTCCCCCCACCCAGAGAAAATAACTGCTTTGGAGGGTAAACTCTATGGCATTCTATTCAGCTGAGGCCTTTCCCCTATTCAAACTCTGGCTTCTGTAGACTCCACCACAGAATATCCAGGAATTTCCAAACCTGGAGCTAGCAACCCTAGTTAGGACTAGCCCCCATGAGTTCCCCACAAAGGCCTGGAAAGGGCCTCCTGCCTTTGTCTTTTTACTGACAGAACCAAGCTTGGTTGCCTAGCAGCAGCCACTGAGGGAAAAGTTAGTCCCACAGGAGCCAAGCAAGAGAAGTGTCTTCGTCAGGAGAGACAGCCGTTTTGGCAAATTATTCTGTCAGGGAAGAGTGTCCAGGCTGGCAGTGGGTGGGCAAGAGGAGTGGACCTAGCACCCAGCCAATGGCACGTGAGTACTCTTGAGTGGTTGCTGATGGGACAATGGCTGATGGAAAGCAAAGCACAGAGTTTTTAAAATTTCACAACCTTTTATTGCAGACATAACAATGACTGTCTGCAACCATGGTTTGCTAGCTGGGATCTACCCTCAGGAACACATCCTCCCTCCCCTCTGTCAGCATTAACCATGGCGCAGAATTTCATGTGCTGATACTAACCAGGTTCTCTCATAACTATGATTCTGAAATCTTGCTTCAGACCTCACATTTATGAAGGAACCATAGTTAGTGTTAACTGTGGCTGCTCTGTGCCATATGTAATTCTAAAACAAGGTTAATGGTGATAAGGGAGGGTAGATGTTGAGAGGAGGATGGAAGGGAGAGAACATTGAAGGCTGGCTTTGATTTGCAAACGAACTGCCAGCATTACAGCTATGCCAGACCAACAATTAACAAATAGCTTTTAAGAAACAGAAAGGCATCTAGAAAAGAGAATGCTACATGTAGTGTTTTTCATTTTTGCTCAAGAAACAACAAAGGATGTCATAGCATTAACTTCAGAAGATTTTGAAAGTTAGTATAATTAATTTTGCAGATGGCCATCCATTTTATCATTAGAACCATTATTTCTCCTTAGAACATAATTTCAAAGAAAAAGAGAAGAGAAATCAACAACAGATAGTCTCAACCAGTGCATTCCCAGACCAAAATCATGTGCATTCTATGTATCAACCAATTATAGTCACTAAAAAAATAGTAAACAATAATAGCTGTATATCAGATACCTTTGTATGGAAGGGCATGAATATTGCACTCAGTGATGCACTGAGATTTTCCTTTCTCAGTGCATCACTACTGATACAGGCCACCATCTAGAACAGAGGTCCCCAACTTTTTGAGCTTGTAGGCACCTTTGGGATTCTGACACTGGATGGTGGGTGCAACTACAAAATGGCTACCATAAGAGGTGGAGCCAACCACAAAATCACAGAGAATGAAGTCATACATAACTCTCTTTCTTCAACATTTCAAGCAGAAGCTCAGTTCTCTTTTAAAATGAACATATTGTTTAAAAATAAAATTAACATATCGTTGTCAAGAACTTTGGTTTGCTCAAAATGGAGTTTGCTTTAAAAGTCTGGTTCAGTCTCCTAAGTCTCCTAAGTTTCACACGGACGTGCTGGGGAGAGCGAACATCTTTGCACCTGCAAGATAACATGTTCCTCTCTGGCCTTGACTTCCCTCATTAACATTCCAAAGCAATTAAGTCCTGTGGGAAAGGGGGGGGTGAAGCTGCAGATCACATCACCTGCTCTTCTGACATGACCAGAGACCAATGAAATCATTCTTTCACT
The DNA here is from genome assembly GCA_029233225.1 of Lepidodactylus listeri. Lineage (NCBI taxonomy): Eukaryota > Metazoa > Chordata > Lepidosauria > Squamata > Gekkonidae > Lepidodactylus > Lepidodactylus listeri. The sequence continues at coordinate 363,188 of JARCFY010000044.1, read as the reverse complement.
GACTGGCCTATTTGTAACTGGACAACATTGCTTGAACCCTAATTGCTGCAGAGGCCTAGCAACCAGTTGGGATTCAAATGATAAATAAGCTGCCAACATCTATTTAGGGGGCATGGTGGTGTTTACATGTGAAGCTGACATGTAACATTGCCTTGCTCACCTTTGGCCATCTTGGAAGCTCTGACTGCTGAAGCCAACCAACCTGGTGTTTGGCACTCTGGAGATGAAGTACGTTTTGGACCCAGAACTGAATGGGTAACATCTTGCTCTTTGAGAACCAAGGTTCTACAGGTGTTTAGCTAGTTTATAAATCTCTAGTTTTATTGTTTTCCCTCAATGTAACCTTTTAAGTAATTCTGCACCTTTTATAATAATAATACTCTTTGCATTTAATGGATATATTTCATTTACCAACCTCTAGTTTCTGTCTCCACTGCTGCAATAAGACAATCTGGTGCCTAGACTGGCGGTGTACTACCTTGTACCAGAGTAACTTCTGAGTCTCCTGCTGTGAGTCAACCTTGCAGGGACAATTCTTTAGTTAATCCTGGTAAAGTCAGGAGTTTTTCCTTTGGCTCTTGACTGGAGGGACACAGAAGGACGGGGTGGTAGCCCTACCGGGTTAAAGTTATACAGGTGCCTTTAACACTCTTTGTAATTTTAGCTAGCCAGCCTCTTGGCGAAGAAAGTCTCCAGCCCAGCTTGGGCAGGAGGGAAGCTTTCTTTGACAATTGTTTAAAAATAAAAACAAAGTTTATCTTCATTCATACAGAGGAGATCCTTGTGCTGTGGTGGCAGCTGCCACCAAAGAAACTAAAAGAAAGTCTGCACAGCAAACCAGATTTCCAGTTTCAAATCAGAAGCCCTGTTTAGCAAAAGCCCCACTTAGTACAAACACTTGCTAGGTGCTCCTTTCCCACTTAGTACAAACACTTGCTAGGTGGCACCCACAGGCTTCATGTCCGGGAACCCTGATATAGACACTAATGTGCGTCTGGAGCCCATTTTCCTTTCATGCTGCTGAGTCAACATCACCACAGTCTCATATTTCTCCTCTGCCACAATTAACAGACAAGTATTAATGAAGGCAGGGAGAAGGAAAACGTTAAGAAAACAGAGAGAATTAATGAAAGAAAATAAAGAATGGAGAATCAATCAGCCTTATTGTCTTCTGACTTATGTACCCAGACAGCATTGGGAGGGAATCTCACAACTATGAATTATCACCAAAAAAGCCTCTCTTTATTATCCTATCTATCAAACGAATATACAGATGATAATATAAAGAGGGGTGGTCTCAATCAATCTTATTGGGCACAATAGGTCATATAAAAGAGAGTGGTCCATAAAGTATCTGGAACCCAAGATGTTTAGGACTTCATTGGGCAAAATAAGCCTGAACTGAGCTCAGAAGGCAGTAGAAAGCAAAGTGCTGACTATACAGCACCAATATAATCGGGTTAAAAGATTAGCATAACTAAGGTGAGTTCAAGATCACAACATTCCTCTTATACTCTTGATACAGTAATTAGTCCCTAAAATTAGTTCAGCGCTATTTAACAAGACTGACCAAAAAATACACCAGTGAATGTACATTAAAAGACAAATCTCAGTGGCATAATTTAACAAATAGTAGCTCTACTGGATTATCTCATAATCCCGACAGCCACACATACATTTGCTGCAGTCAGGAAAGTGTCCCCACCCCACCCCCAAATCCCCACAGATAAATAGTTCTAAACCTAGATTTTACTTTGGTTTAGATTTGGAGGGTATTTCATAGAATCATAGAATAATAGAGTTGGAAGGGACCTCCAGTGTCATCTAATCCAACCCTCTGCACAATGCAGGAAATACACAAATACCTCCCCCTCCACACACCCAGTGACTGCTCCTCCACGCCCAGAAGATAACAAAAACCCTCCAGGATCTGCAGCCAAACTGGCCTGGAGAAAAATTGCTACCTGACCCCAAAGTGGTGATCAGCATTTCCCTGGGCGTGTAAGAAAGGGCCACAAGAACTAAACACTGAGGTAACCCTTCCTGCCCTCCCTTTCATGAGCTACCTAAGTCATAGAATCAGCATTGCAGTCAGATGGCTATCTAGCCTCTATTTGAAAACCTCCAAAGAAGTAGAGCCCACCACCTCCCAAGGAAGCCTGTTCCCCTAAGGAACCACTATAACTGTCAGGAAGTTCTTCCTAATCTTTAGCCGAAAACTCTTCTGATTTAATTTCAACCCACTGGTTCTGGTCCGACCTACAGAAAACAACTCGGTACCATCTTGTAGATGACAGCCCTTCAAGTACTTGAAGATGGTGATCATATCACCTCTCAGTCGTCTCCTCTCCAAGCTAAACATACCGAGCTCCTTCAACCTTTCCTCATAGGACTTGGTCTCCAGACCCTTCACCATCTTCATTGCCCTCCTCTGAACATGTTCCACCTTGTCTATATCCTTCTTAAATTGTGGTGCCCAAAACTGAACACAATCCTCCAGTTTCTCCATCATGGGTAACTAGAATTAGTTTGCGACCAAGATTCTCAGCATCAGTAGATAGGGGTTGCTGGCAGGAGGCCAACTCTGGGCCCTTGGCAGCAGCCATCTCCCCTCCACCAGGCCACCAGGGTTTTTCAGGGTTTTCCCAACAGACAATTGAATAGTGTAATATTAACACAACATTACAACAATACGTGCATGAGATTCACTGAATTCCCAGCTTTATTTTTTGAAAACACAAGGCTCTATCCCCTTTCATTGAGGAGATATCTTTTTTTCCTAATATCTCTGCTATGAAAGGCAGTAGAGAACTACTTTAAAAAAACTGAAATCTGGGAATTCAGACAACATATTACACATATAATATCAATACAACAATACTCAATTGCCAATTAAAAACACCTGAAAAGCCCCCCTGGTGGCAGGAGGAGGAAATGGATGACACAGTGACAAGGAAAATGGCTGCCACTTTCCCACCCACATGTCAGCCATCCAGGGTTTACCGCAATCTTCCTCAAAACTTGCAGCAAAGCAGGCTTGAGAAAGATCAGAGAAAATCCAAGGAAACCCTTTGAAGTGCACAAAAGCACCATGACGTTGTGCAGAAGCTGGGAACAAAGCCATTTCCCAACAGCATTGAATTTGAGGAAATAACCCATGTGAAAATGGCCTTTAGATGACTCAGAATCAGAACTCTGTGGACAGCTAATCTAGAAAGTCTCCTTCCCTGGAAGTATAACACAAATGTCTGTCATGTGCCAAAAAGATCATGGGAAACCATTATGGAATTGTAGAAGTGGATTGCTGAGGTGACAAGTTATCAACTCAACATACCAATAGGGCATGATAAATAAATATGCACATGAAAAGTGAAATGAATCTGTGATGCCTGTACCATCTAGCATAGACCTAAGTAGAGATCATATCACTACAGTACCAGTGAACACAAAACTGCAGGGTTAGAACATAAGAATCAGTGGGGAAAGGGAGATGATGGTAATATATATTTACCTGCATCATAGAACAAAAGCCCACTAAAGCAACTCAGCCCAGTTTGAACTCAATTCTACCAATGCCAAAAGTGGCTGATAGAAAGCAAAACAAGCCTTTGACTCTTAACAGGCACAAATCAGAACCAGGGTATCCTAGTGCATAATCGTGCCCTATAGACATGCATCTTTGAAAGGCATGGTGGTTCTAGTGGAATTATTGTTATTTTCAGCAATGCATCTCCCTGTGATCATTAATGTTTAGTGAACAAGAACACAACAAAAATTCATCTAAGGGTGACTGAACAAAACACTCATAGAAGACTAACGTTGTCATCAGGCAGACCTCCTATATTTTCCCTTACTAAGGGGTTTTTACAGCATTATTCATTTCTAGACAAATCTTCAAAAAAAATTATTAAAAGGCATCCCTTATGATGAATTAGCACAGAATGGAAAAGAAAAAATCCCAGACAAGATTAAAATGATTTGATCAGAATGGATGTTGACTGTTTCAGGGACAAACTCTGCTTTGCGCTGCTTCTTTCTGATGTTATAAAAGGGTTAATAAATGTGTTCTCCTCTGAGATGACAAAAGCTGATTTATACAAGAGTTTCATGCAGTTATGATTTCTGACCGAGGTTCCATTTCATTTATTTAGGTAAAACACTGATGACAGATCAGTGGACTATAGAAGACAGAAAGAATCAGTGAAGTACATCCAGATCATCAGGTCTACATAAGGGCTCCACTGGTCATACCACAGCCTGAAATCAAAAGGAACAAATCTGCTAACAGCAGTTTTCAAATTTTAATCAGTGCATTTTATTGTGAGCTACACCAAATTAATTATGCACGTAACTGCACAAGAAAATAGATACATAATCACTTTTGTTGCGATAGGACTGCCAACCCTGATTCATTCAATGTTCTGTTTTCCCATACATTGACCTTACAGAACATTTGAATAAACTACAGTCTAGATTTCCTCTGTCTTTCCACACACACACAAACACACACAAACACACACACACACATTAGAATCTTATTACGCTAACTTCCTCAATTTTCATCTGAAACGAGCCTGGCTTCTACACCTCAAGTTTGCGAGGAAGCCTTGAAAATGAGGGACAGACATTTGCTAAAAGGCTCAGGTATTTTTGGTCACCATATTGGAGGGCCAAACTAGAAGAGACAGAGTACCCTGTGGATGCTGCTAACATTTTAAAGCAATTTAAAAATGCTATGAGAGCTCAAACTTGATTGGGCCCACAGTGCAGCAAGCTGAGACACTCTTGTTTCCCCAGCCCACCTTTGCAAGTGCCAAAATGGCCACACTCACCCCTCTCAGCTATCTGAGCACTTGAAAAGATGGAGGGAACAAGAACACAAGTTACACAAAGTGGCAACAATAGAACACAAAGTGGTAACAATAGAAAAGTACAAAACGCAAACCATAGACAACTTGTGCATCAATACACTACAATGGAAAAGTACAAAGTACGAACAATGGAGAACTACTATATAAATACAACGTTGTGTCCAAATGTTTGATTACAACGTTTCAGAGTTCATCCTTCATCAGGGTGTTCTATAATAAAATATATAGCTTATTAAGAAAACCATACAATAAGACTGCAAGGTCAATGTATAAACCTAACCAACAGCTTACCCCTTTAAGCTGCTGTGGTTTTCATACTCTTACTCGCATGCATTGGGAACAGTCTGTGTTAGCAAAAAATATAAGAAGTCATGTAGTGTCCATATAAATAAGTATAACATCAAGTTTTTATAGAGAGAGGTAACAAGGATAATTTAAATATAAGCAGTTAAACAATTTTCAGTCGGTCCTTGATTACCCAATTTAAAAACAGGGCTACTTTTTCAGTTATTTCAGGTAACGAGTCATTAAGAAGACAGTACACCATCAGGGTGTCCGAATGGCCTGGCAAACTGAATAAAATTGAGTCTTAAAGATTAGAACGTATATCGGCATACTGGGCACAATAAAGAAGGATACGGGAAACCGAGTCAACTGATTCTAAATTACAAGCACAGAGTCTTGCAGAATATGTGAACTTATTATACCTGCTATAAGTGACTGTAGATGGAACAGCATTGCACCTAGCAAGCGCAAATGCTCTGTGCATTTCTGGAGCATAGGGGGCAGATAAACAGGGCGCCAGTCAGCTGGTAATTAAGGGAATTTCAAAATTCAGAGGGGAACAGGATTTTTTCACAGAGCTGGCTAATTTTTGCAGTTCAATATTCAGGATTCTGTGTTTGACTGACTGGTATGCATTTGGAAATGGAAACATAAATAATGAATCTAAAAATAAGCCCATTGTGGTTATTTTTCTCTCTCTATGCAGGCAGTCCAGCTGGAGAAGTTAGATTCTGACAGCATTTGATGTAAAAAGCTCACGGGGCCAGCATTGTAGTGCACTCATAGCCAATATTTAATTGACATGAGCCATGCTCGTGTGTCTACCAAGTTTAGGCCTGTTTCTAAACAAAGAACAGCATTTGGAACACAGCGTGGCAGACCCATGATTTCCCACACAAACTTGGACTGAACTCTTTCAGTACCAGCCTCAAAGGTGCTGATCCATATGGGAATACCATACAGTGATTGAGCAATAACTTTAGCCTTAAAGACTTTCAGCGTGGCTGGAACGAACTGATTGCCTCTATTAAAAAAGTAATGTAAAATGGCTGATGCATTAATAGTAGCTATATTAATTGCTGTTTTGCACTGGGTTGACCAAGACATATTATAACTGAAATGAAGACCCAAATATTTGAAATGATTGACCTGCTCTATTTCTTTTCCATCAAATATCCATTTTTGGATTCTACAAGACTTAGCAAATACTAATATTTTAGATTTCTCGTAATTCAGATGTAATTTATTTACAGTGAAGAAGCTAAAACATCTGTTTAGCAGACGTCTGAGCCCCACCCTTGTACAGGAAATACTGTTATCGTCTGCATAAAGTAAGATGGGAACATGAGTTGTACCCAATTTAGGAAAATGACAATCTTCTACTAAAAAGGGGGCAAGGTCATTGAGAAATAAATTAAATAGAAAAGGAGCAAGTATGCATCTCTGTTTAACTCATTTACTAAAAGGAATTCCCCTGTAGCTGAGCATTTAATTTGACAACTCTCTCCTAGTATTAAGTCAGAATCCTGTGAACCTGATGGGCAAGAGATAGGATGGATAAAAGCAAGCACTTCTTCACTCAATGAATAATTAAGCTGTGGAATTCAGGGCCAAGAGACATAGTGACGGCCAACAGCACAAATGCCTTTGACAGGTGATTACAGATATTTATGGAGAATACGTCCACCAATGGCTAGTAGCTGGGATGAGTGAAGAAGAGAACCTCTGAATACCAGCGCTAGGCACCAATATCAGGGAAAGGCCTTGGTTTCTGCCCTGTTTATTGGCTCTCCAGGGTAACAGGCTGGCTACTGTGTGAAACACGATAATAGACTAGACAAATCCAGGAGGGCTCTTCTTAAATTCCCAAAGGATAAAGAAGAGAAATTTGTCTCCCTTGCTTGGTATAATGCAACATTGCTCTCTCCAAAGCAACTCACATCTTGCCACGCAATCCCAAACTTTTCAAAATAATAAATAACACAATCTTACACATTAAGATAGATTTCTGTAACGAAGTTTATATATGAACTGTATTACAAAAAAGATAATAAAGAAATTTTTTAAAAAGATAGATTAAAAATAGTCCGTGAGCTGCTGCCAACACAAACACCCCAAACCACTGAGTGCATTGACAAAAAGGTTAATGAATTTATTGAGCTGCTGTGATACTCATTCCTACCCACTGCTGAGCTGCTTTGATAGCATATAATACTAACAAATATTCTAACAGATGCAAGGACAGGCTCAGTGATAGAATGCTGACAAACAGTACAAAGTTCGAGAGTGAAATTTAAAATTAGAATAAAATTCATGCAGCTCCAAGGGAGAGCAGCGGGGATGTCAGGAAGTGGAGGGATAGGTAGTTCACAATGGGAAGAAGACCCAGAAGAGGAATACAGCAATGCCAAGAGGCCAGGAATGATACAGAACAGAGAATGGTCTCAATAGCTATGCTGGAATCTGAATAAGATGGAGGCAACAAACTAAACAACAGATGCCATGCTCATAACCTAAAGATGAGGGTCAGAGGAATATCCTGGACAGATAATCTTCTGATAATGATGATGGCTTGAGAATACCCTCTGAGCAATCATTACTTTGATCAGAATTCAAGTATCAGGTCCAACTGACTTTGGGGTTCATTTCAGCAGGCAAATTAGCAGCTCAACAGCAGACAAAAACTCTCATCGCACAGCCAAAATATTCTTAAAACTATTTCATTTAACTGAGTAAAAAACCCTTCAAACTCACAGGATGTGTGCATAGTAGAAATCATCCAACATCCAAGCAATCGGCAATAAAACATTTGAGTGCAAAGGTAAGCTAGCAATTCTTAAAAGGGAAGCTGCAGCTTCTGGCATGATAAGTCCTCATAACAAGTTCTGCGCAAAGTCACCATAGAACAGGAGTCAGTTCCAACTTCGGAGGCAGCTTATCACTTCAACGCCAAAGATACTCTGGTCCTTCCTGCAAAGTTAATCACCGTGCTAATGAGAGCCAAAGGAAAGGAAAACTTCTTCCTGGGGCTACTGCCACTCCCTTGAGATAACAGAGCCTTGCAGCTGCGGCAATTACCACCACCAAGCTACATCCCCTCCTCCAAGGTTGGATCCTGCCAAATTTATGACCCTCTCCCAATCGTCAGGGCTTAGCAAATTATAGGCTTATTCAGCCCTCATCCCTTACATCAAGTCATCCACTCCTCTGGATGTAACTTTACTCTTTTAAACTTCAATTCACTTGGTCAGATCCTTTTGTTGACTACTCAGCGTCCTAGGATCTCTATGATTTTACTTACACATGACATCTGCTCACAGAATATGTGGATCCTACTTTCGGGGTACTGCCATTTTGTGTTTGAAGAGTCTGTTGCTGCCATGGTTCTGAAGATCTTCTCTATAATTGCAAAGCCACTGTAAAGAAGATCCTGAGGGTATCTATTGCTCTTTTTCCATGAAAATGACCCCTGCATTAGGACATTTGGAATTTTTGCAAATTGAACATCCTGAATCTGAAGAAGTGTGCATACAAACGAAAGCTTATGCCTTGATTAAAACTTTTTTGGTCTTAAAAGGTGCCACTGGACCCAAACTTTGTTCTGCTGCTTCAGACTAACATGGCTACCCACCGGAATATTCTTAACTGAGAGATCTATTGTTCCAGTCATTTTCAATGAGAGAACTACTGGCTGAAGTACTGTACTGGCTGAAGTACTATATTCCCACTAACACAGCACTTCTTAAAACGATTTGCTATGTTTCAGCCAATGAGAAATAGGGCAAGAAAATAGTCCAGCAAAATTAAAATGATGGTCTTAACATTGGGTAAAATCTAACTGCTGAAATAGCCTCAAAAACAAGGAAAAGGGGGGGAAACTTCCTACCGGAAGCAGCTGAAAGAAGAGACAGGGGAGCCTCTGCCGCTACTCTACATAATAATAATAATAAGGGAAGCAGGTCCCCCCCCAGAAATCCTTGACACCTGTGTTCCATAGAAAAAAATTCTAGCCAAATCTTTGGCCAAAATCTTTAGCAGAAAGAACATTTAAAATTTGCTATAGAGAACCGCTTTTATTCTCATTAAAAAACTGATGTGTTTTGAGCTTTGACAGTTCATACTCAAAAGGATTTTCACTATGCACCTCCTTCAGAGAACTAATTCTTCTTTCTTTTAATTATTTCATAGAGAGAGCAAATTTGAAAAAACTGAAGGAATTATAGAAATAATGTATTTATTTATTTTAAGGATTTCCATTCCACATGTTCTCCCAGAAGGGGATTACATGCGTCTCCTGACTAAAACTTATATTCTTTCTTGAACAAAAAGTTACTGCAATATGGGCCAAGTTTAAATTTATGCAACAAAATTTCCATTTTCTCATTATCATAAAACTATGGTGTTATCATTCATTCATTCATTCATTCATAGACCTTTATTGGCATAACATCAGTCATAAGGTATATAAAACATTGTACTGTAGAATTAACATCTAAGATTCCATATAACTTAAGTACAATCAAAAAAGTACTATCAAAAATTTTGTACCTTAAGAACTTCTATAAGAAATCTGGCAACATCATTAGTGATCACAGGGATCGAATCATTCAAGAGAAGTTGACATTTTGACTTATTACTCAAATAACTTTTAGGATGAAACCAAGTTAGAAGGAATTTTCCACGAGGTAGCTCATACAGGGGGCATTTAACAATTATGTGCTCAACTGTGTTCTGGAAGTTGATCACAGGGGCACAGCCATTCTTGTCTTGGGATTTGATGGTATCTGCCATACAGTATTCTAGAGGGAAATACGTTAAACTTGGCCAGAAGAAAAACTCTGCGATAAAGAGGGATATCGAGATTATAAAAATATTGATGCATCTTGCCTGAATGATTAGAGAGGTCGAGCATGGCAGGTGAACAGATATGATGTTGACTAGGGTGTAGCTTTTGCAGATCAATGTCTAAGAGTCGTTGTTTGATTAGTTTAAAAATATGAGGTTCATTGGTTAGGGCTAGGTCTTCAAGAGGAACACCAACTTGACTTAATTTGGATATGATTATGGAGTCTCAGGAGGAATTAGGCAGTTGGTTTTTTTTACAAAAGAGGTAAAAGGGAGCCCAGCTCAGCTCAAGTAGAGCCTGAGCCAATAGCATGTCGTTGAGATCCAGGCCTTGGTCTCAATCAAATTTTGGCCAACTTCAGAGCAGATTGTAAAGTAAGGCATGCATTTGGGGACACCCAATATTTGTCTAAGAGAGATCGCTTGGATGTTCTCCACATCATAGTTAAGGGCAGTGAACCATATAGGGATTCCAAACAGGATCTGAGATGGAATCTTATAGTTAAATACTCTGATCGCAGCAGGGATATATTGATTGCCATTGGTAAAAAAGAAGGACCTAAGTTTCTTTAGAGAAATCCTTGCTAGTTGTATAGTCCTACTTCTGTGGGTTGCCCAAATGAGACTGTAGTTTTAAGTTACACCAAGATATTTATAACTTAACTTGTTGAATTCTAACATTACCAATGTGCATATAAAAGGTTGGGTACTGATTTGCCTCCTAGTTTGGGTGGATGACCGTTTAGAAGCTCAAGTGAGCATGCCAAATCAGAGAGGAATAGGTTAAAAGGAAGGGGAGCAAGGACACATCTTTGTTTAATGCCTTTCTTAGATGGAATTTTATTGGCCAGCCTCCCATTTGGAGAATATTTAACTTGACTCGTTGTGGCTGTAATTTTTTTAGAAGGAATAGGAGATGTAAGTCAATTCCTAATTTGAACAGTTTATCCCATAGTTTTTCTCTTGAAATTGAGTCAAAGGCACTTTTTAAGTTGATGAAGAAAACTGTGAGAATGGGCCAAGAGATATAGTCCACAACCGGTCTCCTTAAATAGAAAGTCCTTTATTTGTAGAAAATATCATGTTGGTCAAACACTTTTCCTGTTAGTAATGCCCAAGCCTAGCAATGCTATTACAATTATACTTGATATGAAATATGGCCTGCCTACCATCTACCAATCAATAGTGAGAATTATTGGCGCCCAAATACATTGGCCCAAGGTTCCCAAGGAAAGCGCGGCAAAATAGGTTCTCAGGGGAAAATACTGTTGAGGATTTTTGGAGAAAATGTTCCCAGAGGAAATGAAGCAAAAGAAATACATAACACCTGTGATTCATGTAACACATAACAGGAGGCTCTCCTGTTCAAGGTCCTTAGCCAAGGAATAGCCAGCTAGAGATAAGAAGGGAAGGGAAGCAAATGAGTAATGAGCATGTGCAAAACAAAGCAGGCAAGCAAGACTCGCATTCCGACGGTGGGAGTCGGGATACCGATGCTATCTCCCAGGTGGGACCTAAAGGGGTTGAAAGAAACCTTGGAACACAAAGCAATGTTATGAGATCATCAAACCTGAGGGGAAAACAGCCAGTATTGACACAGCAATACATTGATCATACCCACACCTATGGCAGTGCTAACTGACAAAAACAAAGAGTTTTTTATTGCCTAGTTTCATATATTTTTCGGCTAGGGTAGACAGAATCAGACAATGGTCTAAGGTTGATTTATTTCTGGAGAAGCCAATTCGTTCTGGCCCTACTATGGTGTTATCAATTTGCACAATTAGCAAGTCATCATCACTCCATAATTTAATGAAATCAAATTGTCTTATAATTAAACAAATGTATGGATTTGTTACTATGAAAAACCTTCTCTTAAACAGCTCAGAACCTTCCCTTAAACAGCTCAGAACCTTCCCTTGTACTCCTAAGTATAACCACAGTAAACCCTCAAAGTTTGCGCCAGTTGTAGCATATGTGCTGCCAAAGTGAGCACCACCCCTACCTACTTCATTTGCAAGAGTTCCTTTTTCAGAACATTGGTACTTTTATAACATGGGGTAGAAAGGTACCTTGGTTCATTTAGTTGTTGAAAGCCCTTTATTTAGTGAAGGGGGGAGAGAGACAGACACAGAGACGGATAACCCCATTCTTAGAGAAGCATAAGTTTATAAGTAATGACCAAAGTTTTCCTTTCTTCTGCAGGATAATAATCTAACTATTACTAAGTCCTTGGCCTCTTATTTTTAGTAATTATGCATTAAAAAAGACCTTAAAAACTTTTATAATTAGGGTTGGCTTAGAAGGGAAAAAGGGAGATTTAAAAAAAAATTAAATAAAGCCATACAACCAAAGGAGGGTAGGAAGGAGTCTCATGTTTTAAGCAACATACCAAATATTTATTCAACTGATGGTTTCTAATAGCTCCTGTTCCACACTTTTTTATTATCCTCACTATATAGTTTCATAGTGTTCAAATAAATAGTTAATGGAGCACAAAAATAGAAATGCTTCTTTACAGAAAACATTCTGCCTGGTATGTCACCATTTGACTAGAGTATCTATTATGTACTGTGATGTAGAAACAGCAATTATAGCTCAGCATTTGAAAGTGCTATAATTGCCAATTTAGGAACAATTTAGGAACAACGTGCACAAATAAATATAACACTGTTAATAATTATGTACCATTCCAAAGTGTTCCAACAAGAGACTAAGCACTGCATTAAACCTGGAATTTAGCTATGCAAGGGAAATTGGGGACAGCTGTAAATTTTAGCAAAGGCCATGAGATTTAACACAATTTAGTGAACAGGGCTTCAAAAGTACACCATGCATACAAAATATATCAGGAAGTGTTGTTATCCTTCAGTTTTAGCAGTGCAGACACTACTAGCCCAGGGTTTTCAGCCTTCCTATGTGCCTAAGTGAGATATTTAGCTAACCAGATTATGCTGTTAACATTTAGATGCCTGGAGGATAAGGCAAGCAGAACTACTACTTGTTATATCATCCAATCATCTCATATTACAGGTTAAATTAATCTACGTCTGTAAGGAATAAACCAAGTTTATTTTTTTCTATATGCCTTTGAATTCTCTTTAGATCACTCACTCAGACTGTAAACCCAGAGGGAAATCTTGCTTAGATGAGTTTAAGCTAATTATCTAACAGAGAGAGAATTCAAAGTAGAAGTAAATGCTTTGGATTTTTTTCCCTCTTAGCAGATGTATAGAACCTCCTGATTACTGAATAGAAATCTGAAGGAGGTGGGTTAGTAGGATATAGTCTCTAACCCAAACAACAAGAAAGGAAAACAGAAGGATGTTTGCGCTGCAGAATACTATATAGTTGCATCCCCTCACTACTTATCTGCTTAATTCTTATCCATAAAGATGAGGTGGGGTGGCAACATTCCATGAGGCGCCAAAATCAGTTGGCTGCAAGAACTGCCACTCAAAAGGGGTCCCTGGCCACTGGCTGTATTCCCTCACTGCACTGCCTCTGTCTCACCCACAGAGCCACTGGCCAGTGTCTCAGCCTCAGTCTAGAGAGAGCCGGCGAAGGGGATGGACTGGGTTTCAAGTCAAAAGGGGAGAGGAGAATGATGTAAGCTGCTTTGGTCCCCACTGCAGAGAAAGACTACTTTTCCTCCTAGGGAACTATGGTTGCCATTCTCCAGGTGAGGACTGGAGATCACTCAGAATTACAAGTGCTCTCCAGATGGCAGAGATCAGTTCTCCTGGAGAAAATGGTGGACTCTGTGTCCTTATATCCCGCTGAGATGGCCCTCCTATGACAGCCAATGTGACATAGCAGTCAGGGATTTAGAGCATGGTAAAGTCTGCAGGTGTGGGGGGGGGGATGGAAAGCTGAAGAGTGAGGGAAAAATAAAGGTAGGTTGATAATTGACTGGGAAGGAGATAGGGTTGCCAACTCCAGGTGGAAAATTCCTGGAGATTTGAGGGATGGAGCCTGGAGATGGTGAGGTTTGAGAAGGGGTGGGACCTCAGACAGGTACAATGCCATAGACTCCACCCTCCAAGCCAGCCATTCCCTCATGGGGAACCATTGTTGCCAGTCTCCAGATGGGGGCTGGAGATCACTCAGAATTACAACTGCTCTCTAGGAGAGAGGGAGAGGAGATAGGAAGCTGAAGCCAGGGGGCAGATAATGATATGTTGACAATTGGCTGGGAGGGTGCAGGGGGCAGATAATGATATGTTGACGGTTGGCTGGGAGGAAAGTAGTGTTGCCAACTCCAGGTTGGGAAAATCCTGGAGATATGAGGGGTGGACCCTGAAGAGGGTGAGGTTTCAGCAGGGGTGGGATCTCAGACTGATATTTCCTATATACACAGAATGCCTATTGAGGCTGGCAGTGGCTCTTCAGGGTCTCAGGCAGAGATCTAACTACTAAACAAACCATCTTAGTAGAGACAAGCTGAATAAGTCAGAATTGCCTACACAGACTGGAGGCATCCATAGTGGGTGTTGGAAATATACAACCAAGGCAATATTAGCAAGGACTAACTTGCCAGAAATGCATCATCTATTGACAGGCACAGTGCCCAACATACTGACCCAGCTGCAAACAACTGATCCTGCAGAGTGAGTCAGAATCGCTTACTCAAACTGGCAGTGGCTCTTCAGGGTCTTACTAACTTCTAAACAAACAAACAAAAATTATCTTAAACAAAGACAAGCAGAGTTATATTGGATACACGAAAACACACAAAGCTGCCTTATACTGAATCAGTCCCTTGGTCCATCAAAGTCAGTATTGTCTACAAAGACTAGCAGCAGGTCTTCAGGGTCTCTGGCAGAGGTTTTCCCCATCACCTACTGCCTGGTCCTGGGGGGGACCTTCTACATGCCAAGCAGATGTTCTGCCCATGGAGGGGAACTTATAATTATTTTATTCCATTAACTTTCTCTTCCTACCACATTCCCTTTTGCTGCATGAAGTGTCAGTCCAAAAGCTCTCTGGCATTCAAAAGTAATTGTTAGGGGGCAAGGACAAAACATATCTTATGTGGCTGTTTGGATCCTGAACAAGTAGTACAAATTACCCTTGAAAAGAAAGCCACAAATTCATTGTGGAAACTTTCTTCTTGAGCAACTGTTGAGGAAGGAATGGAACCATCTTCTATCTCTGAGTACTGCTTTCAACATAATGCTTTATTCAGGGCTGCCAACAAATACCTGCTTTGTTTAGCTATCCTGCCTAGCATTAAATGATAAGCCACTCCAGAGGTGTTAGCTTGGACAAAATTTCAAGTTAGCCACGTCTGATAGAGCTATTTTAAAGAATTGGGCTGGGATCTTAACATTTGCATAACAAACTTCTTATATATAAAGAGACTTTGGAACTGAGTTTCTCAAGGAGTAGCAACAACACACTTATATACACATCATATTACAAAGCACTTTATCTGAGATAGCTTTCAAAAGCAGTGTAATACAGGATGGTATGTGGTATTCCAAGGTATTCCAGAAATTCCTAACCCAAGGTGGGAAAGATAAATGAAACAGCAAATAATTTATCATTATGTACACGTTTAATATGTACTCTTAATAATTTTTAACTTTTTAACCTTTCTTAGGGAGAATGGATGGGATCCTAACAACTGAGAGTGGAGTTTTACTCACAGAACTGGGCTTTCCAACCTCTCTCTCCCTGCTGGAGCCCTCTTTCAACACACAGAAATTTGGACAATTGTGGGACCCTCTGAAACAGCCTTTGATATAGTGGATGGGGCTAGATGAGGACCTGTAAAAAATCAGGGACCCTCTCTAGCCTGAACAGAAGTACTTTATGCTAAAAGTAGATATCTTTTGGATTTCAGCCAATACACTAGTGGTTTAATTTACACAAGATTATGCAAAATGCTTGCTACAGACAGTTTTATTCATTTTAAAGAGGTCTTTTTGTTTGAATTACTGCTTATGTGCTTCTTTTTACAGCTGTCCTTGAAGAAGAGTTATAACCAAAACAAAAAGGGCAACAGAATAAGCTATTTTCCTAGTCAGCATGCTGTAGCGGTTAAAGGCAATGGACTCTAATCTGGAGAAATGGGTTTGATTTCCCCACCCCTCTACGTGAAGCCTGCTGGGTGACCTTGGGCCAGTCACAGTTCTCTCAGAACTCTCTCAGGCCCCTTTCTGATAGCCTTTGTAATCTGTTTTGGTACCTGGTTGCTAACAGGTTTTTTGTGTCATTTCAGACACAACCATTTCAGCAACTGGCTGCTAACAGATTTTATTTACCTTTTCATACAAAGCCGTTTGCATCTAATTAGCAAAGTGTGGTTGAGCCGTTCTTGAGGTAAACTGCTTTCTTCTGTTTTCACCTTTTCTTTGTGCTTCTGAATCACTGTAGTATGCTGTTTAAAATGTCTGCAGCATTTCCAATAGTGCCCTGCTTTTTCCTCACCCCTTTTCATCGTGCAATCTTCCTCAAAGTTTGAGCCACTTCAAGACTCCTTTGGGCAGCAAAAGGCAGGGTATAAAAACCTACTCCTCTTCTTCCAGTAGCGATTGAACAGTACTCTTCTAGTTCCCCTCCCACCCCCATTTTTGGCAATGCCATGTCATCTTCTTGGTTTCAAAAAGACATGCATCTATTGGCCTACCAGCATAGTAAATGTTCAAATAGTTTCTAGTCTACAACCTCTAGAGAAATCACAGCAGACAACTGCATTCACTCATCATGATAAACCCTTTGTGGGTAGAACAAAGTGTGAGTCCAGTGGCACCTTTAAGACCAACGAAGTTTTATTCAAAGTGTAAGCTTTTGTGTGTAAAGCACACCTCTTCAGACAAATTGGAATGAAATCTCCTCAGGAGATTGGTCTGAAGAAGTGTGCTTTGCACACAAAAGCTTACAGATTGAATAAAACTCTGTTGGTCTTAAAGGTGCCACTGGACTCAAACTTTGTTCTGCTGCTTCAGACCAACATGGCTACCCACTGGAATTTTCCTTTGCGGGTAGGCACTGACCTGGGATTTCATTTTAGGGTTTATGGCTGGTTTTATCCAGTTTGTACTAAATGTGGTTTGCTTTGACATCTGAAGACACAACCCACAGTCCACTTAGTAGTATTTTATTTGAGACCAGCCCACAGCTATAGAGACGGAAGTACCAAGAATATGCCCTTCTTTCTTGCTGGGTGGCAGGAGGCAATCAGTGCACAAGCCAAAGGGTATGCATAAACGGATTTTCTTTTTTACAAAATATGGCAGACTAACCATAAATTAAACAAACCACAATCTATCATAATCTCTGAATTCAGCCCATGGGTCCAACCAGGAACCGAGCTAAATGGTTTTACCCTTAAATGAGGACTACACATTCATCCATAAATTAACCATGATAACTAAAGGGAGGCTCCGCACCCAGAGGCAGCAAATCTATAAATACTAGTGCTTGGAGGCAACATCAGGGGAGACTTCACTGGCTTCTACGCCTTGTTTGCTGGTCCTCCAGGGCAACCCAGTACGAAATGGGAAGCTGGACTAGATGGACCACTCACCAGTCTGATCCAGGAAGGAATTCCTTGTGTTTTAGAAGTAGTTGAGGTTTCTATGATTACTTTCCCTACACATGGAAGGCTAATCTAATTGATCATTTAGGTTCATGTTAAAATATTTTGACAACTCTATTTTTTAAAAAAATCCAAGCCATTAAGACCATTAAAAAATCCAAGCTATTTTAAAGTAGTAGCAACGCATAATCTGGGACAATCTTTCTTAATAGTCCCTTTTGAGGAACCATAAAAGTCAGTCTTCACCCAGTCACTCCTTTAATTTATTATTTCAAAAATGATTAAAGAATATAGGCTAATTAATGGTCTGTACTAATCTGATTACAGACTTCAGAAACATCTTAAACCCTGTACAACTCCTCTGTTTTTCCTGAAATTAATCAAATGTTTGCCAGTCTTTAGGGATTTAGATGTTGCAGTAACTTTAATGACAAGATATATGCCTCACTAATAGTTTACAAGATGAAAGGCACTGGCACTGCAATATATGAAGACAAGACAAAACTGCATGTGCCCAAATTTTAACTCCAAAAATCAATGATTTAATAAATGATATCAATATGACTATATAGTACTAAGAATAAATTTTCCTATACCAATATCAACAGGTAGAAATTCACAGGTAAAGTTGATCACTTAAGAACAAATTTTCCCATATCAATGTCAACAGATAGAAATTTACAGGTAAAGTTGATCACTATGCCAATATCAAACGGTAGAATTTCACAGGTAAAGTTGATCACCAACAGGTAGAAATTCACAAGTTAAGTTGATCACAGGTAGAAATTCACAGGTAAAGTTGATCACTTAAGAACAAATTTTCCCATATCAATGTCAACAGATAGAAATTTACAGGTAAAGTTGATCACTATGCCAATATCAAACGGTAGAATTTCACAGGTAAAGTTGATCACCAACAGGTAGAAATTCACAAGTTAAGTTGATCACAGGTAGAAATTCACAGGTGAAGTATTTCCAAAAACTATTTATGATAAATTTTTAAAAGTCCTTGAACTATAAGGATGTAGTAGTGTCTCTGCCAGCTGACTTGACGGACCCCCAGTTAAAAATCTGTTTCAATAATTTTTTCAAGAATCATGCTGGATTCACGTGCAGTTACTTGTATGTTTATGTTACTTTGTTATTGTATTTATGAAAGATTCACTGAGGATTGCCGTATCTGAATATACTGTATGGACGTCTACATGCATCTTTGAAATGTTGAAATGATAAATCCAGCATGATTCTTGAAAAACTTATTGAAATGGATTTTTAACTGGGAGTCTGTCAAGTCAGCTGGCAGAGACACTAAAGGTAAAGGTTTCCCTTGCTCAAAATCCAGTCAAATCCGACTCGGGGGTGTGCCCATCTCCATTTCCAAGCCAAAGAGCCAGCGCTGTCAGAGGACTTTTCCGTGGTCATGTGGCCGGCATGACTAAACATTGAGGTGCACGGAATGCTGTTACCTTCCCACTGAAGCAGTACCTATTTATCTACTTGCAATTTCTTGCTTTCAAACTGCTAGGACAGCAGGAGCTGGGGCCAGAGACAGGAGCTCACTCCAACACATGGTACTCGGATCTCACATTAATTCTGTATCATAGTAACTTTCAACTCTAATAATTATGACTATTTCTTTTTTATCTAGACTAATTTGGAGTATTCGTGCAACTACTACACGCTTATTTTACTAGTTGTAGCAAATATATAGCATTTAAGGTAATCCCAGTGTAAATTTATTTCTATTTCTTATAAAATCTATTATTACATATATGTATTGTTTATTCAAAAGTAATATGGCTTTTTTTCTCCTCCCCCCCTTTCCCCCCTACAATTTCAGACAGCAACACCTGGTCTTATTAATATATGTATATAAAAAATTCTGAATGCATGTATTTTTGGATGTGTGTCACTTTGTAATAAGGAATACTGACCACTGAGGAAGGCCCATAGGGGCCGAAACGCGTATGGTCCTTAGGTCAAAAAGTTTTATCCATCAGTTTGATATGCACTGCAATTAGTTCTTAATAAACCTTGTTTTAAATGTCTGATACTTGGACTGTCTCTTTTAATTTAATTTTGTTTTCTTTATGTGTACACCCTAATAAATGTCTATGTTTTTCATTATAATTCTTTGGGCAGGAGCTGGAGCCAGAGATGGGAGCTCACTGTCATGTGGCACTCGGGTCTTGAACTGCCGAGCTACCGATCTTCCGGTCTGCAGCTCAGCATCTTATCCTCTGAGACCCTACTACATCCTTATAGTTCAAGGACTTTTTTGAATTTATCATAAATAGTTTTGGAAATACTTCACCTGTAAATTTCTACCTGCAATCAACTTTACTTGTGAATATCATTTTTGATGTTAAAATTTGGGCACATGCAGTTTTGTCTTGTCTTCACTAATAGTTTAAGCTATGTTCCTCTGCTCCATCAGAACTCAAAAGAGTCTCAAAGTGATTTATTGCAATTTGGTTTCAAGAAGTCTTCTATAGAGTCTCTTTTTCTATCTCCAGTAAAGAGTCTTGAAACCTTGAACTTCCACCAGCTTTCAAGAATTTCAAAAGCTCCACACAGATGTCAACCTGGAGAACATTTCACTATTGCAAAATTCAGTAGAAAATGATGAGTAGCCTATTTGGAGGACAGCATATGCAGCCTTTGGTTGACAGTATGTTATGTAACATCCCTAACCCCATTAAAGAGGCTTCCGATGGCACTCACTGCATTAAGAATTCATCTGTTCTAACAAATATTTATCTTGAAAGGTACAGTGATCCTGATACCTCAAGGCTTCAAGGACTGGTTTTGATAGAATGGCAGAGAATCATTTACTGAGTTCACAAGCCAGATACAGAACAAGTGAAGGAAATCTCAATAAGATTTGTCTTGTTGCTCAGCTCAAGGACTTCAGAATCCCTAACCCTAAGCGCCTGGAGGAGATTTCTCCCACAATGAATGATGTTTTTACCTGCAAAAATTATTCCTGGGGATTTGCGATACAATAGAGAAAACCATAACAATGCTTTATAGGCACTGCCCCAGTACCTGCTTCTTTCTATCGAAGGAAAGAGGGTTATTAAACAAAATTTTGCTTAGCATGTAGTCAGAAATTGAAAGGCACATGAACGTTTATTATTGATATATTATTTCCTTAGTAAATCTTTGGCCTGGTTTTGCCAATGGTTTACACTCACGTGTCTTTCAATTAATGGCCATACACTAGAGCAAAGTTTTGTTTTAATAATTCTTATCGCACACAGACTTATCAGCCTGCTTCAAGGATCCAAATGTCCATGTGCATCAGCAATGAACATCAGTAATGAACAGTAACAGAGTCTATTAAGAGCTGTAATATAAATTATTTGTTCTTTTACTTGGGTTGAAAAAGGAGATGTAACCTTATAACAACAAAGATACTTTGATCTTGCTCTGATTTCTTTTAAATCAACCTGATGTTAGTTGCATAGAACATGTAATAAGACACAGCCAACAGTTACTACACAAGAGTGGATAAGTTTTTCCTTAAGAGTGCCCTTAAGTTCTACCTTTCTACTTGAGATCACAAAAACAGTTTTTCAAAGGCCAGCAGGGTAAAAAACAACACTACATTTCTTTTTTTTTTTAAGTGATAAAAGCAAAACTACAGAGTCTGTTTCTTTTCTCGTTGTTCTGTCTATCTGACAGTTTGGGATCCTTGACGGGTTACATCATAAAACACTGTAACACGATTTTAAGTACTCACCAGGACACAGCTTTAAAACCTTAGCCAACAGATTGCCTAATCCACACACAGCTGTGTCGTTTTACCTTTCTTCCTACCTTTTTCTATTTTAAGAGCCTTTTAAAGTTTCAGACTACACATGGTCCCTCACTTCCTAAATGTAAACTCATCAGTACTGTAATTTCAGTTCAGGCTGCAGGACTGCAGCAGGAAACAGAAACACTTCAGTGGGGAGTTATTTTTACCTCTTCAGACTACAAGATGCACCAGCCCCATGAGAAATCACTACTAACTAGGGTATGCTTCAGAATCCAGAAATGCACCTTGTCATTAGCAGCCACATTAGCTGTGTTTGCAACTGGCTGAATGCATTAGAAATAGTGGGCTGGAGGGGGGAGATGGCAACAAAGAAAGAAAAAATTGGCAAAGTGTACTCAGTGGAGTATAATGACAGAATGAAAAAATGTCTGGCAAATTCATGAGACTGAGTTGGATTAAATAAATCTTCCCAATTCCATGATTCTAAGTATAATGAAAAGGTGAAACATATGGGCTACAGTCCTATGCCTACTTACTGAGGAGCAAATCTCACTACAATCAATGACCTTGCTTCTGAATAAATATGCACAGGATTGGGCAACAAGCCTATCTGGGATTTTCTACAGCACAGAAAAACAACATCACCTGTATATACCTTTCCTACTCGGTATAATAGCTAGCATCACTGTTCCTAGCAGGCTACACTTCACACAGGTCACCATCAAGTAGATCCATAGCAAAATATATTCTTTACCCTTCCATATCCATTCACTGGAGACCTGTCTGTGCACATAAAGACAAAGTATTATTTAAATAGGTCACCCAGAGGCTGGGTGGTAATTACAGAAAAACGTTAATCAGCTTGAAACAGCAGAGCTGCTTAGCCCTTTCAAGAAGTCTTTTTGATGTTAGGTCTTTTAGCACATCCTCATTAGGAGGGGAAAACACAATGTAGAATGCAGTGGCCATACAAACATGACCTCTTAGGTGAAAATCTTGGTTGGATATCAGTCCACTGCTATCCCTGACCACTAGAAAAAACTCAGTAGTAACTCCATAATTATGTGACTTATGACATTACAGTTTTAGATCCTTAATTCAGTGTAGCAAGCCTTTTACTCAATTAGATCAACCTTTGGTTTACCAAACCAAAGTTTACAGGGCAGAGACAGAGTTTCTCACTCTTTCAGTGATCAACAGGCTATAATAATAACAATTATTATTCCAGACTGATTATATCTGATGCGAAAGATAACCACTTTTGGGGGGCTTTATAGGTTTAGCCTAGTACTTTGAACCCACTCAGAATAAGGAATCAGTGCATACACAGAGGTCTGGTATACGATATGCTTCCCTTGTTGTAGTTCTGAGCTCTCTCAAACATGGTTACTTGGTCCAGTTCAACAAAAGCAGAGCTTACCTTTTTATCTAGAAAACTGTCATGCAGCATTGGTAGAGCCACACTACCAGGTCAACTAACATTTTGAAAGGCAGATATCACTAGGCCTGTCTTTTAATGTAAAAATACCTGACAATTACAGAGAGTTCTAATATAACAGCATCAGAAATATCCTGTGAATTGATACTTAGGCAGAGATCTCACCACAGTGCAGATGTAACCATCATGATCTTCATTAGGAAAGCAATGACCACACATATGAATGTTAGCTAACAGAGGCTCAAAGACTGCCACTGACTGCTTGACCAAAACGGCTACCAAAAGCCACCCAGAAATATATTAAAATATCAAATGTACATCCTAGTTATCAAGGAATACACTGGGAATTTTAAAGTATTGTATGTACTACACATAATACACACCCACTATCACAGCTTTTCTAGCAAATAGAAGGAAATTTCAGCTTAGCACTGCAGTGACTCAGCAATTAAACCAAAGAGAATTGAAAGGCACAATCAAGTCAGTACTGAATATTCAACCTGAGAAGTTTACATTGAGTATATTTTAAAGGCTTTTATGCTTCCTACAGTTTACATTACTGCAAAAACATTAACATGCCTAAACTGGAGATGCTAGCCAGAAACATTGGAGAACAATAACTGTGGCTATTATTTGCTCTGTCCTCTTAGACTTTGGCACCAGTTTCCCCTTTGCCCCAGATTCTACTGCTCCAAGGTCACTTTGTCTGCAGTGCTTGCATTTCTCAGCAGGATGGCAAAACCCAGAGGATTTTCCCATTGAACTGATTTTGCAATTTTCTTGATTTAGTTCCAGGATGACATGTCATTGCTGTAGAAAGAATGAAAAACAGTAGTAGTAATGACTAGCTGAATTTTTATTCTTCACCTCGCCTGAGTCTCAACTGATCTGTGTCTACCACTTTTCTTTTGATCTGGATTTGTATTGCGGGATCCCCCCCTCTTATTGTGTGTGTGTGTGTGGTCACTATTTTGTTCAGCAAGTTAATGCAGCTGCATAAAAGGCTTTCTCCCAATTCAGCCTAGTCCAAAAGATGGCCCTTTACCTTGATACAGCTGATCTGGCCACCTGGATCCATGCCACAATAACATCCAGACTAGACCACTGTAATGTAATGTACGTTGGTCTCCCCGCAAAATCAGTTTGGAAACGCCAGTTGATGCAGAATGCCATGGTTCGGCTATCTTTTTCTTTAATGAATCTGTTCTTATAGCCCAATGGCGTTGAACGGCCCGTGCTGATAGGGCAGACATCTTAAAATCAACTAAATATCAACTCTCCTGTTTTTATATTTAATAACAATCAACAAAATCTTTACTATTGCCGGGGTAGTTTTAACTTCCATTCCAGCCAATAATTTAGCAATTCTTTGTGAAGAAGGTCACATTGCCATATCATGTATAAAAGGGGAGATTCAGCGCTGTCTGATTGAAATAAACAGGGAATACTCAAATAAACGATGTTCTAAAGTGCCAATCTTTCCTGGTGCACAGTTACAAAGCCTGTCTGCAAAGGGAATCCTCCCCTGATGGCCTATCTTTTCTTCCAAAGGGACATCATTCAGTTGAGCCAACATAAATAGTCTCCTATATTTGGGTACTGTTAAAAAAATTAAAATATAATGGAAACAAGTTTGACATGGAAACTTATAATGGACAACATTCTCTATGGCAGGGGTGGCCAACCTGTGGCTCGGGAGCCACATGCGGCTCTTTCACACATATTGTGCGGCTCCTGGCAGGGCGGCTGGGGAAGCAAAGGGGAGGCATGCTTTTTCTCTCTTTCTCCCTTCCTTCCTTCCTTCCCTCCTCCCTCCCATCTATTTGCTTTCCTAGTTTCTCTCTCTCTCTTTCTTTCCACTTCTTTAATTCTTTCTTTCCATCTCTCTCTCTCAATATCATTAGCAAACAAGTAATATCATTATCAATAACCGGTTTTCCTCGTTTGTTTTTATTTTTGGCAGTCCCATTTAACGTTAATAAAAAGCAAATTTGCATATTTTTAAAAATAAAAACGTGTGTGTGATATTTGTTCCTGTCTTGCGGCTCTCAGACATCTCTATGTGGCTCTTACGTTAAGCAAGGTTGGCCACCCCTGCTCTATGGGATCTCCCAGCAGAACTTAGGAAATCCAATTCATACAGGCTCTTTATTATAAGAGTTCATGAAGCCGTCATCCCATACTTTGGCTATTATTGGGAGCCAGAGCAAGCACACGTATCACTCCCATTCTACAGTCACTCCACTGGCTGCCCATCAGTAGTTACCAGGCTCAATTTAAGTATTGGCTATCGCATACAAAGCCCTCCATGGACTTGGACCTTCATATCTGTGAGACTGGTCTTCTACAGGTGCCAACCTCAAAATCATCAACTGCTTGTACCTAAGTGCCTTCTCCACTGTGGACCCCACTTTGTGAAATGGCCAGCCCGAGGAGGTCAGGAAGGTTACCATTCTCCTGGCTTTCTGCAAACTATGCAAAACTTCCAATTTTAGTATTTTAGTATATGTGCTGCCAAAGCAAGCACCAAACTGCAAAACTGAATTATTCAAGAGACCTTTTCAATGCAGGCAATAGAGTTGCACTGGACTAAATGATTCACAAAGTTACCTGGATAAATTATAAGGGACTGTAGTTTATGCTATTGTGTATAGCTTGCTGAAACTAGGATCCTACTATGTAATTATTGCATCATTTAATGTGTCATGTTAATAATGTTTTGCTTCAGTTCTGTTTTTAGACTTCTGATTAGTTCTACAACCCTAGTCCTATTGCATTGTTTATTGAATGTCCCATCCTGTTAAATGTATTGACTCATTGACCAATTTCCCACAAGGTGCTGCTCCGCCATTGCTCTTCCCTCTCTCCCGATTGCGTGCATCAATTTCCCACTATTTGCCCCACACTGCATTTTGACCCACAGCTTCGTGATCCTCAAAAAACAGGACTGCGAAGCTGCGGGCGAAATCGGGCAAAGCCGCGGGTCAAAATGTGGTGTGGGGCAAATAGTGGGAAATTGACGCATGAAATTGGGGGACGGAAAGAGTGACGGCAAAGCAGCACTTCGTGGGAAATCGGTCATTCTGTGTAATCTGCCTTGAATCCAAGTGAGAAAGGTAGACTATAAATAATGAAAAACGAATAAATGTCTGTACAAATATCTAGCACAAATTTCTTCTTTAACAGTTGTGAAAAGACATCAAATATATACTGAAACATACTTAGCAATAAAATCTCAAAGAATTATTATTATCACTATATTTATTACTAGGAATAAGGCTCGTTGTGGAAATAAATACAATGGGCTCTAGAAAGAGGCTCTGGGAGAGTGCCAAGGCCTTGGGCACTCAGCGTCAATTTGCTGTGGCAACCTCAGCAGGGTATAATGACACAGAGTCCACCATTTTCTCCAGAGGAACTAATCAATGCCATCTGTAATTCTGAGTGATCTCCAGCCCTCACCTGGAGATTGACAACAATGGTTCCCCAGGAGGAAATAGCTTGTCTGGAGAGTGAAGTCTATGGCATTGTACCTGTTTGAGGGCCCACCCCACCTCAAACCTCACCGTCTCCAGGCTCCATCCCTCAAATCTCCAGGGATTTTCCACCTGCAGTTGGCAACCCTATCCCCTTCCTAGCCAAGCATCAACCTACTTTTATTTCCCTCTCACTGTTCAGCTTTCCATCTCCCCCCCCACCTGCAGCCTCTACCATGTTCTGAAGCCCTGACTGTCATGTCACATTGGCTGTCATGGGGGGGCTATCTCAGCAGAGTATAAGGACATAGTCCACCATTTTCTCCAGGGGAACTGATCCATGCCATCTAGAAAGCAGTTGTAATTCTGAGGGATCTCCAGCCCTCACCTGGAAATTGGCAACAATGGTTCCCCAAGAGGAAACGTCGTCTTTCTCTGCAATGGGGACCAAAGCAGCTTACATCATTCTCCTCTCCCCCTTTTGACTTGCACAACAACCCTGTGAGATAGGTCAGGCTGAAAGTCTGTGACTGCTTGCAAATCACCCAGTCAGCTTCCACAGCAAGAACCTGGGTCTAGCAGACCCTGCTTTGGAGCGCTGACTGCTACGCCTAGGGTAGCCAACCTCCAGGTGGAGCCTGAAGATCGCCAGGTATCACAACTGAACTCCAGACCCCTCCCCCCCAGAGAAAATGACTGCTTTGGAGGGTGGGCTCTATGGCATTCTGTTCAGCTGAGGCCTCTTCCCTCCCTAAACCCTGGCTTCCATAGACTCCAGGAATCTCTCTACCTGGAGCTGGCAACCCTAGTCAGGACTGGCCCCAATGAGTTTTCTCCCAATGACCAAAATAGGTGTGCAAAGGGCCTTTTACTGACAGAACCAAGCTTGGTTGACCAGCAATAGACACTGAGGGAAAAGTAGGCTTCCCAGCTCTGAGCAGGAAAATACCTGGAGATTTGGGGGGTGGATCCTGTGGAGGGCAGTGTTGGGGTGGGGGGGGCGGAAGGACTCAGCAGGAATTTTCCAACCTGGAGCTGGCAACCCTAGTCAGGACTGGCCCCAATGAGTTCCTCACAAAGGCATGGAAAGGGTTTCGGTCCTTTGTCTTTTTACTGACAGAACCAAGCTTGGTTGCCTACCAACAGCTACTGAGGAAAAAGTTATTCTCACAGTGGAGCCAAGGAGGCAAAGTGTCTTTGTCAGGAGAGAGAGCCATCTTCCAGTAATTCTGACAGGGAACATTGGCTAGAGTGGGCAGGGAAGATGAGCAGACCCAGCACTTGGCCAGTGGTACGCGAATACTCTTGAGTGGTGGCTGATAGGCCAATGGCTGATGGAGCGTGCTGTGGGTGGGACTCAGGCAACACAGCCAGTGGATAGGGACAGCTTCTGAGTGACACATCATGGAGCTAACTGATTTAGGAGTGTATGGAATGTTCAGAATCTGCCACCTCCCTACTGAATTATATACAAGGAAAGATTATCACTATATTAGAATGAGGAAGAAAAGAAATGTCTCAATTGAGGGTCAAGGGCCAATGTAACTAGCATTACTCTGGCTATGGAGGGCAAAAGGAAGCCAAAAGCATTTGCCTAGAATTAGAGCCAATGATCAATAAAGTAGCTGCTCCCTCAGCATAATCCCCACCTCTCTTGCCCCAGCCCTGTTAATAATAACTTTGTATATCTATGCCAACTTAGAAGAGAGGCAGTGTGTTCCTGATTTGTTAGGACAGTAGTTCTCAAACTTTCTAAGGGGGACCCACTTCTAAACTTATTATACCTTTCAGGAGTTGCTTCTAAACTTACTAGGTCGGGCCCAGGGATCTACTACCAAAATACATGGTTGCAGATATTCCCTGCTTTCCCTGCCTGCAGTTGCCCTTTTCCATATGTGGAAAAATTGGTTTTGGGGGGGATTATGGGGCCTGTGTAGAGTAGGTTGCTGACTGCACCAAGGAGGGGGGGAAATTACTCTTTCTAAATATTCCATCAGTGGAATTCCACTGAGGGAAGAGGAAGGAAAAAAGGATTTCATTCCCTTTTTGTTACTCACAAGTCACTACCAACACGCATAGCTGTTATTCCACATGACTCCCACAACTAGGGTTGCCAGACCCCTAGTCCTGGTGGAGGCTCCCCCAATTTTGGGGGCTTTGATCCACCACCAGCCAGCCAGCCAGTGGGGGAAGCCCCACCACCGAACAGGCCCGTCACCCCCAACACAATACCCCAACATGATGACATCACCCAGAAACGACATCATCACATTGCGGACATTGGGAGTGACACTCTAGTTTTTGGGCAAGTTCTATGGTTTTGAAGGCAAAAAACCATATAGTTCTGCCCAAAAACTAGAGCATTACTCCCCCCCTACAGCTACAACGCAATGACGTCACTTCCAGATGACATTATTGCACCCCGCATGCTTTGCATGCACGGCAGAAAATCCAGGGCAGGACCTGGCTGCCCCTGCTGGATCGCAAGTAGGATCTGGCAGCCCTACCCACAACCCAGGCAGTCCTGCTGGCGAGAAGGGAAAGCAAAGAAAATTTGTGATCACTGTATGAGCAAACCACTGTATCCAATCCACTGTACGTTTGGGGTCCATTTGTAAAGTAACTTCATGTTACGTTCCTCTTCCCCCAGATAAAACACAGGAATCTCACATCAGTTAACACTGAAAAATTTATAATTTTTCATGTTTAGTATTTATAAATATATAGTATTATGTGCAATAGACTGTATTTCATGACCATTTCACAGATTATACACAAGTTAACCCAAGTTTGCCACTGAGCTTTCCAGTTCACCCTATTGCCCTCTCTCCTGGCTTCTAAACCCACATATGAGAGAGTTATGACCCACTTTTGGGTCCCAAGTTCTAGAGTCACTGGATCAGGATCAAAACCAAAGCAAGTTCCAGTAGATTAGACCAAGGTTCAGCCAGTTTTGTCACCTGCTTCCCGCAGTGGCTAGCTAAATGCCTCTAGGGCAGGGGTGGGCAATTGTTTTGACTCGGGGGCCACTTTGTGGGAGCAGAGGTTAGCGGAGGGCCGCACCTTTTAAAATGATTGCATTCATTACTTAACTTTGCATTTCAGAAAAGTTATAAATTGTATCATAAAAATCAATAAATATAAATAAAATAAAATAATGGTAGTTTTATTCAATTTATTGTGCTAATTTCATATCATCTATAGCTGCAAGCACATTTAATTTTAGAATCAGTTTAATGAGACAAATGTACCCTATCACACTTTTCTACATTTTGTTTGAAATCAGGAGTGAGATTGCTTGTTGAGATTCTCATCACAGCCTGCAAGTTAATGTCTGTCAAAGAGCATCTATATTTACTCTTGTTAATCTTCATGTCTTGGCGGGCCGCAAAAAACTCTGTGGCGGGCCGCATATGGCCCGCGGGCCGCCATTTGCCCACCCCTGCTCTAGGGAGTCTATAGACAAGTCTTGAAGATAACAGTACTCCATTGTTACAATATTCAGAGATTTAATCCCTTAAACATGGGCAGTCCATTTATCTAACTGGGCTAATAACCACTGATGTTTATCTTCCATGCATTTGTGTAATTCTCTTTTAAAGCCGTATCGGCTAGTGCTAGTCACCACAACACACTGTAGTGAATTTCATTAGTTAATTAACAGATTGTGCAAATTACTACCTTTTGTCTGTCCTCAGTTTGATGCTAATCAAGTTCATGGAGTGAACCTAAATTCTAGCATTACAGAACTAACAGTACAATCCTATGCAGAATTACTAAACCAACTGAACGTAAGAGAACATAAGAACATAAGAGAAGCCAATGTTGGATCAGGCCAGTGGCCCATTCAGTTCAACACTCTGTCACACAGTGGCCAAAAACAGCAGGTGCCCTCAGAAGGTCCAGCAGTGGGGGCAGGACACTAAAAGCCCTCCCACTGTTGCCCCCCCCCCATCAAGCACCAAGAATAAAGAGCATCATTTGCCCCAGACTGAAAGTTCCTATCTATACTTTGTGGCTAATAGCCACTGATGGACTTCTGCTCCATATGTTTATCCAATTCCCTCTTGAAGCCATCCCTGCTTGTAGCTGCCACCACCTCCTGTGGCAGTGAATTCCACGTGTTAATCACACTTTAGGTGAAGAAGTACTT
Organism: Lepidodactylus listeri; assembly: GCA_029233225.1. Lineage (NCBI taxonomy): Eukaryota > Metazoa > Chordata > Lepidosauria > Squamata > Gekkonidae > Lepidodactylus > Lepidodactylus listeri. The sequence continues at coordinate 332,811 of JARCFY010000044.1, read as the reverse complement.
CCTTTTATCTGTTCTAAGTGCCCACAAATTCTTGTATTGTGAGAAAGGGAGAAAAGTACTTCTTTCTCTACCTGCTCTATCCCATGTATAATCTTATAAACCTCAATCAAGACACCCCTCAGCCATCTCCATGCTAAAGAGCCCCAAGCGCTTCAACCTTTCTTCATAGGGAAAGTGTTCCAACCCTTTTATCATTCTAGTTGCCCTTTTCTGCACTTTCTCCAATGCTATAATATCCTTTTTGAGGTGTGGCAACCAGAACTGTACACAGTACTCCAAATGAGGTCGCACCATCGATTTATTGAAATTGAAACCAATAGCCTCAGACTACAGTGACTTGCACTGATACTTTCCACTCACTCAACATTATTCACAACTATATAACAATAATGTTCCCAACCATTGGTTCCCCATAACGAATAGCCCCAAATCCTTTCATGTTTCCTTAAAGGGAAACTGCTCCAATCCTAAATGATTTTGCTTTGCTTTTTTGTAACTTTTCCAGCTCTGTGATATTTTTTTTGAAAATGTCTGAACAAAACTCTATACAACATCTCAAATGCGGGCTGCACTATAGATTTATATAAAGGCATTATGACATTTGCTTTTTATTTTCAGTCTCATGTGCACAATGTGCTGCATCTTGAATGTCAGATATCGAGAAAAGCGTAGAAGACACATAAAATGCAGTACCACTATATAAACCAATGACAAAACCACCACATCAATTTTATAGCACATGTTAATGAACATAGCCTCCGTACATCTGATGGGCACTGTTCTCAAAATGTAGCATTTTAGCGCCTGTCTCACATCCAGGGTACGCCACATCTTCTCTGTGGGATGCCTGGGATTAGGAGAAAAGGAAGGTAAACATATCTCCTGTGATCTGTGAAATCTAGTGTTCACTTTTGGGCAGAAAAAAGGATCCGTACGCAAAACCACTTTGTCTTTATGAAAGACGCAAAGTTCCTTCTGAGTAGATAGAGCTCCCAGTTCTGAAATCCTTCTAGCCGAAGTGATTGCCACCAAAAATAAGGTCTTCATTCTTAGGAATTTCAGAGAGATGTTTCCCAGGGGTTCAAAGAGCCCTTTTGTTAAGGCAGAGGGGACTGTATTGAGCCTCCATGTGGTGAACCTGTGCTGCTGTGGAGTATCTATGGATGTGGCCCCTTTTAAGAAATGACAAATGTGTGGATGTTGAGATATGGAAAGACCACCTTATTGTGGGAGAACCGTGGTCAGTGCTGCCATCGTCTCTTAAGGGTGGCGGCCCGAAGACCACTGGATCAGCCGACCTGTAGAAACTCTGGGATATGACGAATCTTGGGATGTAATGGGTCAACCTTCTTTCTCCGCAACCACCGTACAAAGGCTTTCCACATAATGTTGTATATGTGTGAGGTGGAAGGTTTTCAAGAGGCCATCACTGTTTCAATTATTGAGGAACTGTAGCCAAGTCTCAATAGTTTGTTCCTTTCAACCTCCAAGCAGTCAAGCGGAACCACCCTGGATTGGGGTGGTGAAACAGACCTTGGAGTAGCATGTCGTCTTACACCGGAAGAACTAAGGGGGCAGTCACCGTCATCTCTTGAAGAGATGTGAACCAAGGCCAATGAGGCCAATATGGTGCTACTACAATGACTTCGGCCTCAAGCTCTCTTATCCTTCGAAGTAGTTTGAGAGGTACCGACAATGGAGGGAACGCATAAAGAAGTCTCGCAGGCCAGAGAAACAGAAGAACATCCGTCCCCACTGCTGAAGGATGATAGAACCTGGTAAAGAACTTGTCCAGTTGGTTGTTGTTTGGAGGGGCAAAGAGGTCCACTATCGGAACTCCCAACTGGGATTGGATCAGTCGGAAAAGGCCCCTGTGTAATGACCACTAACCTTCTTGAATCGTCTGGCAACTCAACCAATCGGCTTGTGTGTCGACAATGCCCTTCACATGTTATGCTCTGAGTGAGGCTAAGTGGCTTTCTGCCCAATTCAGTAAGAGAGTCGCTTCCCAATGTAGGGCTACGGACCGGAATCCCCCGTTTGTTTATATAGGCCTTGGCCGAGATGTTGTTGGTGCGTATAAGGACATGATGTCCTTGAACTTGACTTGCAAGGTGTTGAAGTGCTAGCTGAATGGCCCGAAGCTCCAGTAGGTTTATCGGAAGCATTGTCTCCACTCTTGACCATTTGCCCTGGACTGGTCGATGGTCTAGTGTGGCTCCCCATCTGGAGAGACTGGCATCTGTGAATATCTGCAGTTGGTCTTGAATCCAGAAGGTCTTGCCCTGAGATAGATTGGACAGCCTGGTCCACCAGCGAAGGCTCAACTTCATTTGTATTGGCACCTTCAAGGAGAGTTCCAACTTCAGGGCGATGGAATTCTGGTAGGGGCGAAGAAACTTTTGCAATTGCCTGGAATGAAACCTTCCCCACTGAAGGGTATCAAAAGCCGCTACCATAAGTCCCATCATCCTGGTGAGAATGGAAAAGGACGATGTCCTTGCTTGGATGATCTGTGCTGCCAGCTCCTTGATCTTCTTTGCCTTTGCAGCAGGAAGGTATAGTTTCTTCGCGTTGGTATCTATTACTACTCCCAAGTGTTCTAACCGCTGACAGGGTTTCAGTGAGCTCTTTTGTAGGTTGACAAGAAAACCGAAAGTCTGCAAGTACTGTATGGTCGTTTTTGTGTCCCTTTGTGACTGGGCCCTCGATGGTGATCAGATCAGAATATTGCCCAAGAACAGGTGGACGTGTATGCCCCGTTCTCGGAGGCAAACTATAGGGTGGATCAGGGTTTTCATGAAAACACATGGAGCTGATGAAAGACCGAATGGCAGAGCCCGAAACTGCAGGTATTCCTCCCCTACGCAAAAGCATAGGAACCTCCGGTGTTGATGGAAAATCAGGATGTGAAGATAGGCTTCCATTAGATCGATGGAAGAGAGGAACTCCCCAGGTAGAAGGGACTCTGCTATGGATCTTAGAGATTCCATTTGGAAATGTTTGAGATCTACATACCGGTTCAGATACTTCAGATCTAGAATTGCCCTCCAGTCTCTGTTTTTCTTGGGAACCGTGAAGAAGATGGAGTAAACCCCATTCTGACGGTTGTTTATGGGAACAGGTTCTATGGCCTGGATGCTTAGTAGGTGATCTATTGCAGACCTGGTCCTTGCCATCTTCACTGGATCCCTATGAACCGGAGAAACAACAAAGCGTTGAGGTGGAATCGAGAGAAATTCTATTTTGTATCCGTGTGTGACAATGTCTATGGTCCAAGTGTCTGGGTGTGAGGAGAGCCACTCCTGTTTGAAGAGGCAAAGGTGTTCCCCCCACTGGAGTGGTCAAGCAGTCATGCCTTAGGATTTTTGGGGTCTCCTCCTTTGTCAAACCTACTTCTTGTTGATCTGGGAAACCTGTTGTAGTTGAAGCCGCCAAAGCGAAAGGACTCCTTGTTGTTCCCCCAGGAAGGTCTTCTAGAGTCTTGTCTAAATCTGGGAGTGTAATTGTAGGGAAGAAAGGAGGGGGAAGGGCTTGTCGTCCTCTTTTCTCCCAGTTGCACATATTTGGGTAAGGCTTTTTTCTTATCACGGGTCTCCACTAGTATTTTATCTAGGGAGTCTCCAAACAACTTGGTCCCTCAGAAAGGGTATGCAGAGACAATGGCTTTGGATTGATAGCCTGCTGGCCAAGCCTTCAGCCAGCCAGCTGAAGCCACTGCCCTGGATGCAAGGACCATGGAATCCAATATGGCATCAGCAGTATAGGAAATTGCTCTGAGGATCCTACTTGCCCCTTCAAGTAATCTTTAATTGTTCTCAGGCAACATTTGAATTAGTTTTCGCATCCACACAATGGTAGCTCTAGAGGCAGTGGAAGCTGCAGACGATGCCCTGATAGCTATGGCATTGGCTTCATGAGACTTTTTTAACGCAAAATCAGCTTTCTTATCAAGATTGTTCTTTAGAGAGCCATGCCCATCCTCAGACAGGAGGCCTGAAGATTGTAGGGCAGCTACAGGAGCATCAACTGCTGAAACTTGGAAGACCTTTGATGCAGAGGAAATTAGGGGGTATAATTTCCTGGTAGACCCTGGAATGGGTCTGCTAGTTAAGGGTTTTTCCCATTCTGATTTAATTTTCCTCATGTAGAAGTCAGGGAAAGGAACGGCTGATTCAGCATAATCCTCAAGAGGAAAAAACGCATCAGTTATTTCTGAACCCTCATATTGTTGTTGTAAGGCTTTATTTCCAGCTTGCTGTAAAGCTTGGATTTTGAGGGCTGACAAGGTTTTGTCCAGCAAGTAAGGAAGATCCTCAGGTTTAAAAAATCTAAAGGATTTTTCCTTTTTAACAGTTTCTTCTGGAATGCCCTCCCCCTCATCCTCTTGATTTGAGGAAAATTCCCCTTCCTCTTTTTCACTATGCAACTGAGAAATATCACCTTCATCAAGGAGTACATCAGGCATGAAATGATCTGTTTGAAATCTTTTTTGGCCAGGAGCCCATATGCCTCTGCTTTTGGGGAGGGGGGAGGAGAAGGGGAAGAGGAGGACCTGGATTGATAAAGAGCACGGCCACCTGACCTGTGAAAATGGGCTATTTCTTCCCTCATCACCTGTCTGAAGACGGCCATCGCTTTCTTCTGGGGAGATGGGTGGGGGTGGGACACTGTCTATGTTACCACTCCTGTCGACTTGACGATCCGTCTCTCGGTCCGATCCATCTGGATATCTCATCATCTCCTCGGCTCCGCTCTGAACAGAGGTCTCAGGGTGGTCATTGTGCGAGATTTGGCACTGGAGGCTGTCCCCGTCTTTCGAAGTATCGCGGCGCTTTTCCTCCAAAATGGCCACCGCCATTTGTGCAGGCCCAGTTTGAGCGTCGGAGAAATTTTTGGAGCGTTTTGAGGCGCCCTTGCTGCTTTGTTCTCCTTGGAGCGCAGCCAACTCTGCCGTGGCTCGTTTTTGCACTGCTCGATCTTGATTGTCACTTGGGCACCCTCCCACTTCCATCTCCGAAGTGGAGAGGAATCCATCACTCTCAGCTCTGTAGGCCATTAATCAGAGGAAGAAGGCCCGCTGAGAGGCTGCCCCTCACTGTTCCCTGCTTGAGGAAGAGGGGAAATGAAGGAGACAGAGAGAGAGATTTTTTTTAAGAGAGAGTAGATATAGTAGAAATAAGATGAAGTAGCAACAAGAATAGATTTAGATCAGTAATAGGAACAGTGGTGTTAGGCAGAGCCAACACCTCGCTGCTCTCCCTACTGAGGCAGAAAAAGAACTGAGCCTAGGGTGACTCCCACCAAGGGAAACAGGAAGAAGTTTAACTTAGACCTGCCTCCCTGATGATTGGTGGGAATCACCCACACAAGATGGCCTCCACCTCAGAGGGAGAACTGAAACGCCACTCCATTGGAATACATTGCAGCTCAAAAAAAAGTTGCAAAGAAAATGTGGAATGAATTTTCTTTTCAGTCTCTGTGCTCAGACAGATTACTCTGGGACTGGAATGACAGCCCCCGAGTGGAATTCTAGTCCCAGAATGCAGCTGCTACTCCCAGGTACCATCATTCCACTCTGGGGGCTGTCATCCCGGTCCCAGAGTATCTATCTGGGCCCAGAGACCTGAAAGGAAAATCCATTCCGCATTTTCTTTGCAACTTTTTTTGTGCTTTAGCCCAGAGGAGTTTCCTGCTGGAGGATAAACCAGCGAAGACAAGGCCCATCCAGCTGGGAAGTTCGGCAGCCCCGATCTCCCTCGGAAGGGTGAGACAGGCAGGGGAGGGGGTGAGGGTGGAGAAGAGAGCCGCGAGCCTGATTAAAACCCTGGATGGGTCAGTTCTGGCTTGCGGGCCTCAGGGTTGATGCCCCTGTCTTGTCAAGAATGTTGTCCCCAATATCCACTACAGTCCCTATGGCTTACTGAAGATTCCTTCTGGACAGTGCACACCATGCATAATGTACAAAATAAAAATCACAGCGACTGCAAGGTAACCTTTGTTATACATCCCAACTTGGAATTTTATCTTTTGTTTCAACTGCCATTTCAATTGCCAATTCTTCCAATATAATAAGAAGACACTATAATACATACAGGCAGCATTTCACCCTCCTAATTTCAACATATCCACAAGTCATTCTTTTGGCACAATTGCAAAATAAAAGGTTCTTGCTTCTCTGTGTGTGTGTGTGTTCTGTGTGTGTGAGTGTGTGTGTGACATGCCATCAAGTTGCAGCTGACTTAGGGTGACCCTATAGACGAGACTTTCAGAGGTGGTTTGCCATTGCCTTACTCTGCATAGTGACTGTGTAATTCCTTGGTGCTTTCCCATTCAAATACTAACTGGGGGGGGGGGGGGGGGCTTGCTTAGCTTTTGAGATTTGATGTGATCCGGGTAGCCTGAACCATCCAGGGCAGGGTAGGAGACCAGGTATACCAAAACATGCCAGCCACATGACCATGGAAACGTCTTTGGACAGCGCTGGCTCTTCGGCTTGGAAACAGAGATGAGCACCGCATCCCTAGAGTCATATTCGACTGGCTTTCAAGCAAAGGAAACCTTACCTTTACCTAGCTTAACTACTGCTGCTCCCCTTTACTCTGTGGAAAGTGGGGCCGAACTAGACATGGTGTTGGTACAGAGATCAGGCTTCAAGCATTCAGAATATAAGGAAGTATAATAAACAAAAAGATCTATGTGATCTATTCAAGCATCATGCTGAGCAAGGATAAAAAGAAACGGTGTAAACATGCAGTCCTCTAGACACTAGCTCTCTATATGTTGAATTAGAATAGGCTAGTGAATCTTGAAGTTGCAGTACTGTAGTTCTCAGAGTTTGGGGCTTCTCCCCATTTTCACTCAACAGATGGTCAAGATGGAGACCCGCTGGCTTAAGCATAAAAAAAGCAAAAGGCAAAAAGAGAGTTGCTCCTTGGTGTCCACAAAATTTATAATCTCCTGTTGGGAGTCCATCCCCCTCTGGAGTAATTTCCCAAACTTCCTGACCTAAAAGGAAGAAAATACGATCTAGCCTTCTGCCTTTCCCAGTTTCTGCCCCTTAGGTGTGACAATCTAACTGAGGTGTTAGCTGGTAAACCTTTTTTCTCAATCTGGCCAAAGCCATTTGCATCTCTAAGCACTGAAGTGCTCTGTGCTTGGAAATTGATGGCATATACCCTGTACTTTTCCTCTTTCCAGCTATTAACAAGGCTCCTGAACGTGAGAGCAGACTCAACTACTGTCATATAAATGAGTAGAAGGAATTTCTCTACAGCCAAATTGCTACAAGTTCCCAGTGGAACACTCCCTCTTTACACTCTCTTGTTGATACATATGCCCATCACACCACATCCAGCTTCCTGTTCCCCAATCTAACTCTCCACCGCCAAATCCAGGCCAATCACTGCACTTACTTAAAGACTTAATGAAGATGAAACCCTCAGTTGGAACAGAAGGACTTGAATAGCAAGACAGAAGGCATGCAGATTTCCAGTTTGGGATTAAACCAAGATGGAGAGGCCCCTAAGTAAGTATGTGCACATGCTTTTCTGAGTTTCAGAGGATATTTTGGCTTAAATTGGCTATAAAGATCAGCTTAGCTTTTTTGGCTAGTTCTTATATTTCAAAATCTAACATAAGTTCTGAACACTCAAATGATGACATCCCAACAGTTCCCTCCCCTCTAAAAAAAAACCCCTACAATAAAAAACAAGCTATGATCTCATATGGGAAAATAGCAACGATTTACCAAGACTTGCACTGTAAATTTTTAATCTCACATCTAATAAATAAAAGATGTTAACACTGAGAGAGTGTTATTAGGAAAAAGGTATACACTGCAAACCTTGGTTAGGAAAGGTGTATGTTTCCAAACCATGAGTATTAAAGTGTTCAAGACTTTGCCCTTGCATATTTCCCCCCTCTGGGATTTGTTTTAGAATTCTCTCAGATTTGTTTTAGAATATTAATTAGCATTTGCTATAGCTTTAAAAACAAAAGTTCTACAGAAATAAAAAGAAAGCAATGGCTTGGAGAGTACGCAGTAATTAGGTCATATGTTCAATTAGCTTTCATACTTAACTAGTTACTCTTTAAGAAATGTTCAGTCTTTGATGTGCAGTAGGCAGCACACCAATTAATTAGGAAGAGAGAATGAGATGCAAGAAAGCAAAACTTCAGAAACCATATCAAAGTCCACACAGATATCTAATGAGGGGTACAACAGAATCAACAGCAGACAACATGCAGAAAGGGGAAGGAAGTGACCTTTCAATGTAGGTGCTTCAAGCATATAATCTTCATTACTTGTAAAATTAACGAAGTTGAAAAGGGATCAAAAACATACCTTAGTGGATATAATCACCATAATTTCTATTATACTACAGCATAAGCAAAAAAGGAATTCGCAAATATGGAGAAAAACATTGGGGTGTTAGAATCACATTAACATTAATACGACATATTTCACCTATATTCTCTCACTACCTCTTTGTAAACCAGTGATATTCTATGGCATGCCATCTGTGGCTCTTCTGAGTCCCATTCCCCAATGTGGCATCTGCCCCATGTTTCATGTCAGTGGGCAAGGCCCTTCCTCGATGGGACTAATGGTTGGCAGTTGTTTTCCACCCTGAAACAGCTGCCGCTGGGGCAAAAGGCTAGTTGCAAGCCACCCTAAGAGGCAGACATCACACCCGGAATGGAAGTAAATGTGGTTCTTTTGGCTGATGGTAACTCAGCCCACTGTGATCTGAGGAGTGAATACCACTATTATAAACTCCCTTGTAAAGTGGGACAGTGTTATTTACGAGCTGCCAAAGAAAGCACTGGGGGGCAGAAGAGTCTAGTTCTAAAAAGGAAATTATTTCATGTAAGAAGTACCGTCTAAAAATTAGCATGCACTTACATTTATTTTTAAAATGTCTTAAGAGCAATGCTGGCTTGCAACGCGAAGTAATTGCCTCTTTTATACTGTTTTTTCCTCTTGAGTCATTGTTATAATCTAGATTTTCTACTGAGCATACCACCCTTCTCTGCTTTAGACATGACTAAACTCCTTATGCCAATAAAGGTCTGTGTATGTGACTAAACTCAGACAAACAAAGTACTTGGAAACACAGTGCAGCCCACAGGTAGAATATCATAGGCAACAACTGGACAGATGCTGAGAAAGTACAACTGGATTCCTTCCCAAGGAATGTGCTTGTAGCAAACAATACACTTGGAATGACCACAGAAGTACATTCAGTGTATACGTTTAGTCCCATACCAAGAAGCTCTTATCTTTTTACTTTATTTTTGTATTCCTGGGCATTCAATATCTCTGATAAGAGGATATAAATTGCTAATGAATTTGAGATGTATGAGCAGATGATTGTGCATTCCACTGTTTGGGGGATGAAAACCCAGAGGGAAAGAATGAGCTACACTTTTAAATTCCCTGCATGTTTGCCTCTTAATAAAGAATAGCAAAGTTATTTACAAATCAATGGACCACAAAGGAAAGGAGTATCCCTTGCAGATCAATCCATCTAGAATGGTTTCAAATTGCAAGCTTATTGAAAAACACTTGCTACTATCACCAAGGTCTCCACCAGCAGAAGCTCTACCTGGGCCCACATCCTAGGTGTCAAGGCCCACCACGGCAGCCTTTCTACTTGGGCCTGACACTCTAGAACTATCAATTTTCAGGAAAAGTTAATTCAGTAGGTGAGTTGTTACATAGTCCTGAGAACATTATTGAAAGCTTACTGAAACTCTACTGACTGTCCAACATGTACTTAAAGAAAATAATTCAAATCGGGCAACCAGTCAGCAGCAGGAACTTTCCATAATCTCAAAATGCCGGCATGCATTTGCCGGCATTTTGAGATTATGGAAAGTTCCGACTGGTTACTTATTTGTTATTTGTACTTACCTGTAGTATCTTGCTTGTGTAAGTATATCTTTCAAGTGTTTAAGTGATTACAGCTCAGACTGTGTTATTCCTGCGTTAGTCATACAGTGTCTTTTTGCATGATTACATTGTACTGTGCTATCGCTTTGTCTTCCTTGGTGGTCTCCAGTGTTCCCTCTAAGCTAAGTTAGTGTGAGCCAGTTCACAGTTTTTTAGCCTCCAGCTCACACATTTTTGTCTTCGCTCAGGAAGGATGGCTCCAGAGCAAGCTAATTTATGCAGTAGCCAGATTGCTCACTCACAACTTCGACGCCAGTAGCTCACAAAGTAGAATTTTTGCTCACAAGACTCTGCAGCTTAGAGGGAGCATTAGACTGGTCTCCCATCCAAATACTAACCAGGCCCAACCCTGCTGAGCTTCAGAGATCTCACAAGATCAGACTAACCCAGGCTAAGCCAAATTCCAATATATCTCGGGGTAGAAAAAGTCCTACAGAAGTGTTTTGGTTCGTGGTGGCAGAAATCAGAGCCATGATTTTCTTCAATTCTCTCCTCCTACTGCAGACCCCCATTTCACACACAGCACAGTTCTTTCTTTGATTAATGTAGATGCTAAGATATTAACAGATATTCTTGCTAATGGGCTTCAAAAGTTTTTTTCAAGTGTGGTACAAGTAGAGCAAATAGGATTTATACAAGGAAGGCAAGGCTCTGATAATCTTAAGGCAAATCACTGATCTGATTGCTTTAAATAATAAGAGATCTGATCAAGTTACCATACCCTCACCTGATCCTGAAAAAGGTTTTGACAAAATATACTAGAGCTTATGTTTGCTACATTGACTAAACTTGGGGGGTTTCCTCACAAATTTTTGAAGTAGGTTAGATTTCTTTGTTCATCTCCCAAGACCACAGAGCTGAATAACAGCATATTTTCCCGAGTCATTCCCTCTTGAGAGGGGCACTAGACAGGGTTGCCCTCTTTCTTTTCTTATTTTTTATCTATGTCTGGAAATTCTGGCTTGTGCCATTAGATGAAATAATAATATTAATGGTTTTGTACATAACTCTTTGGAATTTAAAATTATTCTTTATGCAGACTATCTTTTATTATTTATTTTGAAACCTCAGTCTTCCATTCCTGCATTAATGAATGGAAACTTGTCTGGATAATTGATTAATTGGACAAATTTGAGTTGATGCCACTGGGCAACAGTATATCATGAAGACAATATATAACAAAGCGTATTTTTGCCTATAGAAATTTTTGGTGGTGCTCAGATGCCATTATCTTAGAATACTGATTCTTAGAGATATTACCCATATTGTTATGCTAAATTTGAACAAGTTGATTGCTGATATATCTTTGGACTTGGACAGATGGGCAACTTTAAACTTGTTTCTATAGGGTAAAGTAAATACACTCAATGAATCTTATACCTAGGATTAAATATATTTTATGTGCAATTCCTTTCTATATACCTTGCAGATATATTCATAAAATTAATACTTTGTTTCGGAAATTTATGTGGGGTTCCTTTCTGCCTTGGATTTTTTTTTAAGGAGGATGCAACTCCCATTCAATGATGGAGGATTTGGTTTCCCTGATTTAAGTTTATATCGTCAGGCGTACTTGTTAACTTATACTAATTACTGGGTTTGCTACTTGCATTTAGACTATCTATCTTGGGCTCTTTTAGAGGCTTCTTGTCTGGTGCCTCTCTCTAAAGGGAATGCATTAGGGTCTACTTATGCAACAGTGGATCCCATTCCTCTTACAGTTTCTTCAGCTAGAGAACAATAGTGCATAATGTCACAACAATATCAATTTGATCCATTTTCCCATGCTAAATTAACATTATGAGTCAATCGAGACCTAAAAATTAGGAAGATTTTTTTTTATGGAAGGCTTGGACCAAGGGAGGGGGTTACATTGGACCAATTGATAGACTACAGTGATGAGTTTTTGTCATTTTCTCAACTAAGATCTAGATATGACTTGTCAACTTCTACTGCATGGCAATACTTACAGTTGCAACATCTATTGGTATTGAAATATGGTCCTGCAACATTAAGTGTCCCAGAATCCCTTTTGTTCCTGGAATCTCTGATGGAATCAATGGAGAAGATGAACCTACAATATCTTTCTATAAATACTTGATGTCAATTAATAGATATGTGGTCTCAAAAATAAATTGAATAAGGAGCTAGATTGCCCTGTTTTGCCAAAACAATGTGATATGGCCTTTATGCCTACTCTCTCCACGGGTCATACGTTGTGGCTTATTCAGCAAGAAATATGTTTAGGATATACTGGACACCACAGCAGCTCTTAGCAAACAACTGAGTAAAATTCCTGTAATTGTATTTTAATGTTTTAATGGTTTTATATTGTAAGCCTTTATGGTAATTGTGTATGTTAGCTGCCTTGAGCCGGTTCGCTGGCAAGGCGGGATACAAATGAAATAAATAAATAAATAAATAAATAAATATGTCTAATTGCTGGTATTGTAACTCACAGGAAACATCCCTTAAAAATATGGTTTGAGAGTGTCCAGTCATTTGCTTTTTCAGGGAAGTATTATTTTGTATTTGAATGTTCACCGAATTTTGAGGATGCTTATGTACTTTTAAACTATCTGCCCATCTCTTGGAAGCTAACTAATGGTCAACAAAAATGGACTCTCCATTCCTTTATTACAGCTAAAGGAGTCATATGACAATACAGAAGAGATAAATGGTCTCCTCCGGTAAAGCAATGGATTGAGGACCTTAGAACTGCATGCATGAACTGATAGGATTTAGACATCAACTGCATATAGACTTATTTTTAGATATTTTGAAATCTTTTATAGAAATTTATGTGTAGCTCTGCCACCACTGTTCTTATATTTTTGTCTCTACTTTATATATACCTTTATATTTTCTTTTTAAAATTTTTATTTAGTAGCTAAATTCTGAGTTTTTTCCCTTGTTCTTTTTTCTGGTTGTTTTTTTAAAGAAAACATAAAGTTGATACATTTGAAATGTGGTGTTCTAGGAGAGTTTTACAGATACCATGGACTACCAAAAAGACAAATAAGTGGGCTCTAGATCGAATCAAGCCTGAACTCTCCCTAGGAGCTAAAATGACTAAACTGAGGCTATCATACTTTGGTCACATTATGAGAAAAGAAGTGTCACTGGAAAAAACAATGCTAGGAAAAGTTGAATGCAGCAGAAAAAGAGGAAAACTCAAAATGAGCCTGATTCAATAAAGGATGCCACAGGCCTTAAGTTTGTGAAACCTGAGCAAGGCTGTTAGGGATAGGATGCTTTGGAGGTCATTAGTTCATAGAGTTGCCATACATCAGAAGTGACCTGACAGCACTTAACTCAGTTCTTTGGAGTGCAGCATTTTGGGAGCAGGGGACTCAAAGGACGTAAAGGCAAAAAAGTTTCATTCCGTAATTAGCTCCACAATACCATAACAATATGATCAAACTGTGTCTTTTTTATTCAGGGATCAAAAGTATGTAATTAACTAAGAAAGTGGTAATAAAACATCACTCGAATAATTCATGGAACATCTCCTATTCCAGTTATTAACAAACAAAGAGCAATTAAATGCCTGCAGACTTCTTTTGATGATCCCCTCTTGCACTTGAATAAAGTGTGTAATTTCAAACGACACTGGGTGTATTCCTTCTCTTTTGTAGCCATTAAGTTGAACTGGGAATTTTTCTGATGTTCTAAAATTTGCAAAGGACATTAAATTTAATAATACTATTTAGGACCGCTACCCTCTGCACAGTTAGACTGTTTAAATCCCCTTGAAGGCAATGTTACTTCAGCATCTTAATTGTGAAGGGTTACAACTTCTTTTATTTTAAATTAGCATCATTGGAGTAGTTCAGTAAAAATAACAAAGGGGTCTTTGAATAACTGTCCCAGAGGACAGATAGCTTTTCAAAGTGTTCTCAATTACTGGGACCCTATCCCCACACCCCATATTCATATTAAGTCTTGCCTTCATGCTTATTATCTTAAACAGTTTTAAATATTTTCTTTAGAAAGTTTGGAAAATACCATCTGTTATAGCCAAGTTCTTTTTTAACACCCCTTTTCCATCACCACCCTCAACAGCTGTGGCAATTTTTGTTTCCCAGATGTGGGGGCTGATCAGGACTATAGACTTGGAGTGTGGACAAATTATGGGGGCTGATTTAGGGTAAACCAACTGTAGATTCCAAACACACACACACACACCCCTCAGTCCAGCCACAAAATCCCAAGTCTCTACTAATTGACTAGTGAATAGTAGTGTTTAAAAAATGTTTGGTTGTAAGTGGTCTGTAAGGCTAAATGTAGTTATTGATAGTTTGGATAGTTTGCTGAAGTTTCCTAGAGGATACAAGCAGGGCAGAAACAGTTTCTGAGGTGATCTGTACTCTTCCCCACCCCCCTTCGGACTCACAAAACAGTTTTAACAAAACATTAAGTTTATTGTCTCTTTCATAGAAAGATTAAAAGGATATTTCCATTGGCAACTAAGATGGGTCCCAGTTCCCTTAAGAATAGTTACAATGTCAACACCCACCCACAAGGTGACAGAACCGGCAGGTTGATTCCCTGGTGAGAGAGGTGGATTGTGGGAAAGGCTCACTAAACCCTGAGATACCTGGTCCCTTGACTATTGCCTTTACCATATTGATAGAAATACTTGGTGTGGACTTAACCTATTCAGTCCCCACACTTCCCCAATCCAGCCACCCTTGAACTCATATTCGGGAACTAAGGTTAGCTGATCTTCAGATCCTGCCTTGATTCTCTCATGAGTTCCCAATCTAATATCTCCCTGCAGCAGATGGACCTGCCTAGCACAGTATACCAACTCCTATCCCTATCTCTATCCCTAGCTAAGTCCTATCTGAGGAGTTGCCTACCTTTCCCCCACACGTCCTTCCCCCTGCAGTGAGAACATAAGAACATAAGAGAAGTCATGTTGGATCAGGCCAATGAAGAGAGGGCAGAACTGCTCAATTCCTACTTTTCCTCAGTCTTCTCTTGCAAGGGAGATGGTGCTCAACATGGCAAAAATAGAACACATGATGAGGAAATGGAGTTGCAGCTTAGGATCAATATAAGGGTAATACATAAACACCTAATTTCTTTAAATGAAACAAAGTCCTCAGAGCCAGATGAGCTGCATCCAAGGGTACTAAAAGAATTCACATATGTAATTTCTGAGCCTCTGTCCACTATTTTTGAGAATTCTTGGAAAAGAAGGTGAGGTGCCAGAAGATTGGAGGTGGGCAAATGTTGTCCCCATCTTCAAGAAGGGGAAAAAGGAGGATCTGGGTAACTACCACCCCGTCAGCTTGATGTCTATACCTGGGAAAAGTTTAGAACAAATCATTAAACAGACGGTCCTTGAGCATTTAGAAAGGACAGCTGTGATTACTAAGAGCCAGCATGGGTTTCTCAAGAAGAAGTCATGTCAGGCTAACCTTATCTCTTTTTTCAGAAAGTTACTACCTTGTTGGATCAGAGGAATGCTGTAGACATAGTTTATCTTGATTTCAGTAAAGCTTTCGATAAGGTTCCACATAATATTCTTGTTGACAAATTGGAAAAATGTGGTTTGGATCCTATGACTGTAACTGGTTGACAGATTGCACCTAAAGAGTGCTTGTGAATGGTTCCTCATCTTCTTGGAGAGGAGTGACAAGTGGAGTGCCGTGAGGATCTGTCCTGGGACCTATTTTATTCAACATCCTTATCAGTGATTTGGATGAAGGGATAGAGGGAATGCTGATTAAATTTGCAGATGATACTAAATTGGGTGGGGTAGCAAATATGGTAGAAGACAGTCAGGATACAGGGTGATCTTGACAGGCTGGAAAACTGGGCTAAAACAAATAAAATGAATTTCAGTAAGGATAAATGTAAAGTTCTGCATTTAGGTAGGAAAAATAAAATGCCTAATTATAGGTTGGGGGAGACTTGTCTTGACAGAAGTATGTGCAAAAAGGATCTAGGGGTCTTAGTAGACCATACGCTGAACATGAGTCACCAGTGTGATGTGGTTGCTAAAAAGGCAAATGCAATTTTGGGCTGTATCAATTTATTATTTATTCATTCACATTTTTACTTTGCCCTCTCCGCAAGCAGACTCAGGGTGGCTTACAGAACAGCATACAGTGCCTAAACAATAAGAATTTAAAATAATTTAAAATACATTTCAAAATACAACAGCAATAAAACATCCACAAACAGATGCTCATAGCGATGATGATGATCAGCATTCCGATGGCATCTTGTGGTTTCCCTTTGAACCAGTATCAGGGTCAGAGTCGAGGCTGTATTCTGGAGTCCAGGCTGTATCAACAGAAGTATAGTGTCCAGGTCACATGAAGTGATGGTACCACTTTACTCTGCTCTTGTTAGACCTCACCTAAGTCTCAGTTTTGGGCACCACAATTTAAGAAGGATATAGACAAGCTGGAACATGTTCAGAGGAGAGCAACGAAGATGGTGAGGGGTCTGGAGATCAAGTCCTATGAGGAAAGGTTGAAAGAGCTGGGTATGCTTAGTCTGGAGAGGAGACAACTGAGAAGTGATATGACCACCATTGTAGGGCTATCTTATAAAGGATGGTACCGAGCTGTTTTCTGTTGCCCCAGAAGGTCAGACCAACGGGTTGAAATTAAATCAGAAGAGTTTTCAGCTAAATATTAGGAAGAACTTCCTGACAGTTAAAGTGGTTCCTCAGTGGAACAGGCTTCCTTGGGACGTGGTGGGCTCTACTTCTTTGGAGGTTTTCAAACAGAGGCTAGATGGCTATCTGACAGCAATGCATATTTTATGAACTTAGGCAGATCATGAGAGGGAGGGCAGGAAGGGTTGTCTCAGTGCTTAGTTTTTGTCGCCCATTTTTACATGCCCAGGGAAATGCTGATTGCCAGTTTGGGGTCAGGAAGCAATTCTGGAAGGTTTTTTGTCATCTTCTGGGCGTGGAACAGTGATCATTGTGGGTGTGGAAGGGGAGGTATTTTTGTATTTCCTGCATTGTGCAGGGGGTTAGACTAGATGACCCTGGAGGCCCCTTCCAACTATGATTCTATGATTCTATAGGTTAGGGCTTTTTAGCTTGGAAAAACGACTGAGCAGTGACATGATAGAGGTTTACAAAATTATGCATGGGATAGAGAAGGTAGAGCATGAAGTGCTTTTCTCCCTTTCTCACAATGCAAGAACTCATGGGCACTCAACTTAGAACAGGCTTGAAACAGATAAAAGGAAGTACTTCTTCACTCAAAGAGTAATTAACACATGGAATTCACTGCTTCAGGAAGAAGTGGCAACTACAATCATAGACAGCTTCAACAGGGGACTGGCTAAACATATGGATCAGAGGTCCATCAGTGGCTATTAGCCACAAAGTATAGATGGAACACTATGTCTGGGACAGTGATGCTCTGCATTCTTGGTGCTTAGGGGGCAACATCAGGAGGGCTTCTGAACTTCTTGCCCTGTTGGTGGACCTCCTGATGACACCAGGGTTTTCACAGAATCAGAGTTGTAAGGAATCTCCAGGGTCATCTAGTCCAACCCCCTGCACAGTGCAGGAAATTCACAAATACCTTCCCCTCCACACTCGCAGTGACCACTGTTCCATACCCAGAAAATGACCAAAAGCCTCCAGATTTTGCTCACTGTGTGATAGAGTGTTGGACTGGATGGGCCATTCGCCTAATCCACCATGGCTTCTCTTATGTTCTTATGAGAAGCACATCATCACAGTCATGAAAAATATACTTCTTTGTATATCAGCACAGCCATTCACAGAATCTGTATAAGAGACCCTGCACTATTTTATGCTCACCAACTACCTGAACTCAGCAATGTGCTTAATTCTCATTATGAATATTTAGGTCTCTACTAGCCAAACAGCGCATATATTTACTTTCCATCTGATGAAGAAAAACTGTTTTGTCCGGTAAGTACCTGGCCTTGTTTATGCAATGTTCTAGACGTTCGCAGCCTCAGAAACATGTTCCATTATGTTCAATAAGACTTAACTTCTAAAGTAGTGTTCACAGGACTGCAGCCACAGCCTTCAAGTGGTTAGCATTGTACAGAGAACTTCAAAGAGAAATCTGTCCCTTGCCTCTATGCAGATATAATTTTGTAAATTATGCCCCCAGGTTACAAACCAAAATGTATTAAAGGTATCATATATATACTAGATAGCATGCATGCTTGTTCAAGAAATACATCAATTAATGGGAAACTTGACTGAAATCAGTGAGATGTAAATTAATTCTCCCTCATGATTACTGTGGCTAGAAAGTGGTATTAAAGTTCTCTTTGATGCTGGAGCAATGCACTGTACACCGGCATTTTTCACCCTGTGGGTCCCAACCCAAAAGTGGGTCATGAAGTTTGTGAAAGTGGGTCCCAAGCTTTTGCAGTTCTATTGATCTGTGCATGTTCTGTTTTTTAAAGTGGATCACCGTACCAAGAGAATGTGGACTTGTGCATCACCATACCAAAGAGGCAGGGAACCACTACTGTAAACAAGTCCACAGTATTACCATGAATGATGACTGCAAAGTCCCTGTATATGAAGTATATGTTTCAAGGTACTAGATATAACTTATAAATGACACGGATTAATGTACTTAGGGAAATGCCTTCACTATCAGCTTCCCTACCTTCATGGGGGTCCTGTTTTGTGTTCCCAAACCACACTAGAAGATCTGCAGAGGTGCCAAACAAGTCACTTTACATTACTGTTCTGCAGTTAGAGAACACCTTGCCAAAATAAATCTCTGGCTCTTTCCTCTCCCTCCCTTCCTGCCCCCATCTATTTGCTTTCTTTCTACTTCTTTCTTTCCACCTTTCTTTCTCTCTTCCTTCCTTCCTTCCTCACCCTCCCTCCCTTCCTCCCCCATCTATTTGCTTTCTTTGTTTCTCTCACTCTCTTTCTTTCTACCTCTTTCATTCTTTCGTTCCACCTCTCTCTCTCTTTTTCATTTTTTTTCAATTGAGGGAGCTAGAGAATATAGTTTGCCAAAATATATTGCTTTCAAGAAAAAAATCAGGAAATAAATAGTTCTAGTAGCTCAGTTCATTACGATTAAAGATCAGTTAAAAAGGAAATAAATAAGATATTGTGCCAGCAGCTCAAGGCTGCTTTTATTCTTGCATGATGCGCATCTCTCTCTGTATGTGTAATAATATACAATTGCACAGTGAAAAAAAATATCTATTTAGATAAAGTGAAAAATGAACGAATGAAGAGGGGCTTTATGCCTTTATGTCTTTTTTGTTTCTGATCTTTTATCAACTGCCATTTTATCCTGCTTTTCCTCTAAGGAGCTTTAGATGGTTTACATGATTCTTTCCTCCTTCATTTTTATTATTATAACAATGTAAAGTATGTTAGACTGAGAAAATAGCTAGATTCAAGTCCAGTAGCAGCTTAAAAAGTTTGTAAACTGGAAAAAAAATGTAAACTTGCTCACAACTTTAACTGTTTGGCTCATGAAAAAAATCTTTTTGCACACAAAACTACACAGCTTAGAACACTGTTCAAGATGTCCAAGCAGTTCCACAGGACAGACACCTGAAGTTTTGTACACTAACTCCAAAACACTCCAATTACCAAAAAAAAGTTTGAAAACAGAACACTCAACTCCAGCACTGTTAGCAACACACCTCTGTTTTTTGTAGCAATCAACAGCTGTGCTAACTATACCAAACGCCAGTACAGTATCTGGAATGGTACCATTCCTCACTGCCACTGTTTATCCTGCTCAGGAAAGGGGGTACAGAAGAGGGTGCAGTCAGTTGGCTTGCACAGTCTTCTGAGAACAGAACTAAAAGAAGTAACGAAGCACAGGGGGCAGGGTAAAGAGGGGAACAAATCCAGAGTACTGGCACGTGTACCTCCAAACTAGATCAAAGGCACCAAACAGAAATCCACAAAGTCCTATTATGCCACTGTCAGGAAGATGGCAACACAATCTAGATGTAGAAGTGAGTCTTGGATTTGAGTCACGTTATGTGTCTACAGGATGCCCTGGAGTTATCTTTATGCAATGCTGCAGACTGTCCTATATAAAAATCTTAACAGATTGTTCTTAGGAAATATGTTTAGTGAATAAAACCCTGTCTTGAAAAGCATTTCATTCATCCTGAAAGAGAAAATATTTAATAATTGTTTTTTCCCAAATGCTCACCCAAATCCTTGGGAGAGGGTTGTTCCTTAAAGGGGGGGGGGGGGGAGAAGCTTCATATTTTTCTGTTTCCCCCTACCCAGATTTTCACAACTCTACATCCGGGGAGACTCAGACCGATTCTGCAAAAGCAGGTGTTCCACCCGCAGTCTCCCATTCCCCCCAATTGTACTGCTCAATTTCCCACTATTTGCTGCACGGCCGCATTTTGTCCCACATCTCCCCCCGATTTCCCCCGCATTTTCTTGATCCTAGGGATCAAATAGTGGGAAATTGAGCAGTACAATTGGGGGGAATGGAAGACTGAGAGCGGAACAACTGCTTTTGCGGAATCAGTCTCAAAGTGCTGTACAAAACTTCATAAATAAAACCAAGGAAGAAGAAAATAGCTCAAACAGGCTCTGACAGCTATTATAATAATAAAATTAAATGAGAGTGGGAGAGCCTCGAGGTTGTACTGCAGCTGCTCCAGGAACTGAAAGCTGCCTTCCCTCTCTACATAAAACACATCTTTAAGACTATCAGAGCAGCCCTTACACATTCCAATTTACACAGGGGTCATTTCCTAGAAAAAGAGGTGCAGGAGCTCATTAGCATAACTCATTAGCATATCTGCATATGCTACACCACCTGACATCCCTAGAAGTATGTCAGAAAGCAAGAAAGAAAGAAGAGAGAGAGAAAAAGAGAGAGAGAGAGAGAGAAAGCTGGCAGAGAGGGGACAGCTACTAATCCAAGCCTCAGAAATACCACTATTCTGGGAGGGTAGCTTCAGTGGTGGCTGAAGCCTTCAGAAAGCTGATCAGAGGAACAAGGACCTTTCCAGGGGATGGAGTCATTTTGCTGCAGCCATGACACAAACAGGCATTCCCTTGCGGGGGGGGGGGGGGGGGGCTGGCATCAACTCCCGGAGCTGAGCTCCCTCGAGCTCCTGCTCGAAATGACCCCTGAATTTACATATAAGTGCCATGTCATTTCCCACATGAAAGTGCAGGTCAGGCAACTGCTACAGTGAAGGAAGCACTGCTTTGTTGATGACATAACTGCATTGCCATGATGACATAATGGCAGGGCACCAACACAACATCGTTCCCAGAGAAAAAGAATAGGGAACTACCAATGGTGAAGTGCACAGCTGTAATATTTCTATGGTGCTCAACATACTATTAAGGGTCAAGAAGTTTCTTTTACATTCAACTATCACATTCTTGGGGGGGGGGTCAGTCAAACAACTGAAAAGGAGAATGGAAAAATAAGATGCTCTTTTTTAAGAGTCATGATAATGTCATAAAATAATGGTACTAGAATGTGGACAATTGTTTTACATTAGCTTTCTGGGCCTATATTCAACAAGGGATACTGCCATCACAACAGCCTTTTTAAAAAAGATCCTAGAAAGAAGAAGAAACTGAGAAGAACGGTCAGTTGTTCCAGGACCAGAATAAGATGAGTGAGAAAGTCCAGTGTGATGTTCAAAACTTGTAATAGGTGTGGGGGGAAGGAAGAAGTGTTAAAATGAAGGAGATATATTTTGGAACATCAGTCGTTAAAAGAATGAAATGTTTAAAAAAAACAAGCAAAAGTGGGGAATCTAACTTCATGCAAATTTAATGAGCATATGCTGCAAAGTACTTCATACCGGATTCTGAATTATGTAAATGATGTGCCATCCAGCCTACAATTTTGCCTTCGGCTACACAACCTTGCTTGCAGTTTTGTCACAAATACATAAGCAATATGGAACTAGGCAAAAGCTCACAGTCCAGGGGGGGGAAAGCCAGAGGGTGACCACTGCAGCCTGAAATGGGGATGATATTTGGCTTTCTGAACAGAATCTGTCGACAACCGCGGGAAGATCTATTACAGGGTAGCTTCTGTTTAATTCTTCATACTAGAACTGCCAAAATATAAAGTATGGAATTAATGTATTTGGATGAAGACACTTTAACTCAATTCCAAGTCTCCAGCCAACCAGCTGCACAGAACACTGGTGTCCTCTTAGGCCAGGATACTGGAAAAGGAACATTGGCATGTAAAGTATCTGGCAGCCTGGTGCCTCCCCTTCCTGTGCATCATACCGCTCCAGGAGCAGCTAGAATTAAAAACAGGTCTAGCTTGACCAATGGATGTTCTTAAAGTTTCCTCTGGTATTGCATTACACTGTTTATAGACACAGGGTGCAGGAAGCAGAAGAACCGTTTTTGTATATTTGCGGACAATGTCACTGCTGCAGTATTTGGATAGGTTGCTATGCTCACAATCCCACTGGCTGAGCAAAATTATTTTCCAGCAAAGTAACCAAGGTGCTGCTTACGGACAATTTACTTCAACACAGACCAAAAAAAAAAGACTGATTCTAAAGAGCTTAATCTGCTAAAATTATAAACCTTTGTTTTATTCATGATTTCTCCAGTTTTGGCTATTCCTAAATTTAGCTGTTTTAATCTATTTCCCCTATATTAGGAATTTGTCAGAAGGGAAGGAGGAAAGAGAGAGAGAGAAACAACAGGAAGAATGCACACAATTCATATATTAGCCAAGAAATACTTTAAAAGCTGACATCCAGGACAGAGGAGCTCACATAAGATGCATATGAAAATTTTCCGCAGCTGACATGTATTCATCATCTTTTGGTAAATGAATGCAATGCACAGCCCAATGACGCAAACAAAAAAAATATACAATCCTAATTCATGGCTCATAACTACATAAAAACAATTTATTATGAGGCTAAGGCAGACAGGTTGCTTTCACTGGACTTCACTCAAATTGAGAGTGTCCAATAACAAAGCTTTGGCCTTTTGTTCATTTCTAAGAAAAGATGCTAGGACTAGAGCCTTCCTGAAAACCAAAGCCCATGACTTGGGAGCACTGGCCCCTAAACTTGATAGGGCAGGGCCATTGTAAGGGAATTAGAAGCATTCATCTTTATAGACAAAGCAAACTGACAACTTTCATTTAGCTTGCCCTCTGAGCATTCCATTTAAATGTGATAGTTTGGAATATAATAGCTCTGTTGAACATTTTATGTTGGTAACACATGTTTCAGGAACAAAAGTTTGAAACCCAGCTTACCCTCTGCATCTGCACCACTTACCCTCTGCAAGAAAATTTCAGCATACAATGCAGTATGATATCTCCTTTGAAGCACTGGGACAACTTATTGCATGGAGTGGTGCTGAAACAAGAGAGGGAGGAGACTCTAGCCCAGTTGTTAGTACCCTCCCAGTATAGGTAGCAATTACTATGCTTGGCTCATGATTTATGCCTGGGAGGGCACCTGGCCATTGAGAAAACATGGTCTAGATTAATGCAGTGGTTTTATGGGCCAGGAATCCAGGCTCAATTGGAGAGGTATTGTGCCTCTTGCCCAGGATGTAAACTCACCCAAGCTGCTAGAAAGAACAGCCCCTCATAGATGTTCCTTTTGAATAAGTAAGAATAGATTTGGTAGGACCTGTGGACAATTTGGCTAGAGGACACATCCACATCCTGGTCCTCATAGATTATGCCACCCGCTGTCCAGAGGCTATTCCACTGCACACTACAACAGCTGAACGAATTGCTTGGGAACTCATTCAGGTTTTTGCACGGGTGGGCTTTCCAAAGGAAGTGGTGTCAGATCAGGGGCCCAGCCTGGTGGGGAAAGTATTCAAGTAGATTTTGTTTGTTTGTTTTCAATTTTAAAGCAATTTTATTGAAGAAAGAATTTTATAATTATACTACACTGCCAAAATCAGTTAATAATATAAAAAACAAGACTTCATATCCATGCTTTATCTTCAAGTCTTCTCCTTTCTCTTCCCTCTTCTTTCTTCTCCCAAACTTATTACTAAATAATATTATTTAAGTTTTCAAACAAGTAGATGTGATGGTTGCAGGTTGTGATGCCCCTGAAAATATCTGTGTACCAATCAGCTGGGGGAACAATTCAGTAAGATCAGGCGGGGCTGGAGTCCTTCACAGAGGTATATAGTGATGATATAATAGTCTATGGCAACGCATGGTTGTAGAATTTGCAGTACCTGGCCCAGGACCTGTCACACCTAAGGGAAGTGGGGTTAACAACCAGTCCTTGAAAATGTTGAATTGGGCAGGGTTGGTAAAGTACCTGGGTTTTGAAATAGGGAGAGGATGTATTCACTCTGTAGAAGCCAAAGTGATGCCATTGCAGCAGTGGCCCCATCCAGATTCAAAGAAAGACTTACAGCACTTCCTGAGCCTGTTGGGATATTACTGATGGTCCATTCCTGTATTCACAACCCTGGAAACTCCCCTAACAGAGATAACACAGAAACAACAACCCAACTGCCTTCAATGGAACACTGAAGCTGAAAATACTTTACAAACCATGCCAGAAGTACTAACGCAGGAACCAGTGTTGAATATACCAGATTCCACATGACCTTTTATCCTACAGACTGATGCATCTGGTCCAGGATGGAGCTATACTGTCACAAGAGGAGGGAAAGGAAGAGGTGCCCTGTCTTAGCCAGAAATTAATAGAGAAGGAACAGCATTAGGTGGTAATAGAGCAAGAGGCTTTAGTGGTCAAATGGGCAGTAGACAAGTTGTGGCACTATCTATGGGATCAGTCTTTTCCTCTATTACTGATCATCCACCTCTTCAATGGCTTCAGCACTTGTGGGAGACTGTGACTGCCCTCCTGGCTCTCCATTGGCTCCTTCTCTGGTTCTGTCCCACTTGTACTTCCTCCAGCCTCAGACAGTCGAGACTCCCAAGATCTGCTTTCTGGATTTTGCTGCCTGCAGGTGTCAACTGAGCGCCTTCCTTCACCTCCCCAGCCAGCTTTACAGGCTCCCTTTTATCCCCCTCTCCAATCTCAGCTCTTCCCCTTCCTGCTTTTCCTTATCCAATCCCTTTGAGCCAGAACCTATTTCTTTCCATCTCCCTTGTTCCTTATTCCTAGCCCTTCCCTTTATTATCCTCTGCACCTGACCTGACTCCCAGCTGGCCTCTGCCTCACAAGGATAGCTCGTCTCAACTGGCTCTCCTGAGTTGGAGGAAGCTGCTGCTGTGCATCTTTATGGCATCTTTAAGATCTAAGGGTGAGGTTCTGCTCATCATTTCCTCTAAAAGAGGTAAAAATTGTTAAAGAACTGTTAAAGGAGGCAGGGCCTTTTTTCGTAATGCTTCCGGACTCTATAATCTGGTCCTCACCTGTGTACATTATCAGTTGCTATTGTTTCTGACAAAGGGACAAAAAGATCTAGACTTCTTTGTTTCAATATATATTTTAATGGAATGATAAAGCAGTTCTACTTTTAAACTGGGTTTTTAAATTACTGCTGTAGGTGTTACTAGAATCTTTACTCTCTGGGTTACCTTGTTTACTCTGTATTTTATTGCTTTATTAACATTTTGTGTTGACTTAGTTGGAGTGAGATAAATAACAATGGTGCTCTGTCATCTGGTTTCTGCAGGTTTAGGATTTAAGTAGAAGCATAAGCCACCTTCCTGGCAGCATCACACTGTATCCATTAGGGTTAATGAAGCATAACACTAGGACACCATTCAGCCAATATAATGTACACCAACGGAAGATGGCTCAGTGTAAGCCTAGCTTTACACAATAGTTCAGTCAGCAAGTCAGGCTACACAGTTTCTTCTTAAGGCTGCCACAGGAAATAATGGCTCATCCGGATCATTCTGAGTGTCCTAAAAGTTAAAAAGCACCAGAAAACAATGCCTTGGCAACTTAATATAGAACAATGAGACAATCATGCCCAGACTCATCCTAACAGGAAGGGAATACATTAAGAGTTGCACCTCATGGGAGTTCAGTTATTCAATTATGAAAAGCTATCTGGATTGTTGAGGGAGGTTACCACTTTGAAATCCAAGGTTCAAACAGCAGCAATTAGGGCTGGGGGAGCATACAGCAATATTTGGAAACCTAACATTGCAATCCGTTTGATTCATAGAAGTACAATTTAATATCAAGGAAGCCCAGACTAACAGCATATATTATTACCATTCAGTGGCAGCTGGTTTCTTGCTAAACAGACTTTAAAAATGCAACATTTTAATAATCCCCACCTTCACAGCAGAACTCTGTTTCTGAGATATATTCCTCCTTATACACCAGCAACTCAGTAATTTTCTACTATTTCCTCCCAATAAAAATTTCATTTGAGTCTCGCAATGAAATGACTGTTTTATTTAACTGCACTGTCCTGCAAATGAAACTACAGGATGAAGATTGTGCCTCTCGTGCAGCAGAAAAATGTACAGCACTACACAACAAGGGAAAATCTTAAATGTAATCAAAAGAAATGCCTAAAGCAGCAGCTAGCTGACAAATTACATAATAAGGGGCTTGATAATATTTGGCATAGGAAGGTATGCCAAACAACACAGGGCAGAGCCATTTTTTGGAAACGCAAGGAATGCTCATTGTGTTTAAGTCTTTAACTAAGGATAACTTCTGATATTTGTATTTTTTAATCACTATTTACATAGACAAATGTTTCTTGTAATTTAAGTCTGATCAGAAAACCTGTGATAGACAACTCTTGTAATGCCTTATTTTACTGAATAATCTTCCTAACCAGAGGCCATTTTCCAATAATCAATACTTGGCATGCATACATGATAAACCATTCCTAGATTCCCTTCCCTATACTGGTTGGTTCAATGACCAAGCATTAGTTTTCTCTTAGCTGTTTCATGAGTAATCTTCTCTTCTGAAGGGGGGGGGGGGGGGAGAAGTGAACAAAAGCAAAAGTAGGTCTATTAGTATTTACAGCAAAGGTCCAGGAAATTCAATCATTCCCCTATTGTTTTATTGCAGATAGCCCAACGACTTCTCTTTATTACTGCAGAAAAACTCAAAAGCTAGCTGAGAGCAATAAAGTGGTACGTGTTCAGCTTTGCAATGTTTCAAAGGGCAGTGATTTACTGCTATGAACCAGGTACCTTGCACACAAAACATCTGAGCTTAGTAATTGCCTCATGTTTTGTGCAAACTATACAAGGCAGCGTGAGGTCTGCCCACACGCAGAGTACCTGCTGCTACCAGAAGCCTCCTCCCTCACCCCCCTCACCCCAATTCCATGGGTTCTGTTATTAAACAGCACAGAGACTCAGTTTGCTTTTGTTGTACCCTGAGGTTTTACTATACGTTAGGTTTCACATGCTGTGTTAAAGCCTCATGTCAGCCAGCCAATCGGCTGTGTTCCAGAGGATTCATTATTCTCATTACTGCTGAAAACAGAAGGGCTCAGGAATGGAACATAGCCTGGATACTCAAAACTGCATGACTCATCAGTAAGTGTAATAATGTGCTATCATTGCAATTTTACTCGTAAAATCCACCATGGTCTTTTATGCTTATGCAGACGTTATCACTAAGGAAATCAATGGTCTTATAACCAAAGATGTTTACAGGTATCTAATTTTCTAACTTCATATCCTCATGCATACTAGCAGATACTAGGATTGCCAAGTCCGGGTTGGAAAACACCTGGGGACTTTGGGGGTGGAGCCAGGAGAAGGTGGGGTTTGGGGAGCGGAGGGGCCCCAACATGGTACAATGCCATAGAGTCCACCCTTCAAAGCAGCCATTTTCTCCAGGGGAGCTGATCTCTGTCAGCTGGAGATCAGTTGTAAAAGTGGGAGATCCCCAGGCCCCACCTGGAGGCTGGCAACTCTAGCAGATACTCCTTGGTCTGCTTCGTGTATACAGAAATAATATAAGTGGAAGGGCAGCAGAAGGTAACTTCCCCCCTCCCCTTTTTATACTTTCCATTACCTTTTCAAACACAAAAGGCCAATGATACTCCATGTTAGCAATTCATTTTAAAATAAAAAACCTAATGTCAGTACATGATCTTACAAGAAGCTGGTGTCTTGACTCTTGAATTCAATTTTTTTATTGAATTCACAAGAAACCTTGATAAAGGTACAGACTTCATCAGATAGGGTTTTTTATATCTTCAAGCAATTTTCCAAAAACAAATATTATAGCTGCCCCTCTTATTTTCTTTTGGAAGGGAAGGAAAGGGGGAGGTGAATAGGGAGTACTGCAACTAAAAGTTATTTTAGTAATAACCCCCCAAAACCCAAATTTTAAAAACCTAAATATAAAATAGAAATTACAGAGAGCAAATACAGAAAAGCATACCAAGTGAACAAAAAAGTAGGGCAAAACATTTTGGTAGTGACAGAAAGTGCCCCATCAGCAAGTGGCAGTGGTAGGGAAACTCTGCTCACTAAATTCAGAGTGAGAGCAACGCAAATGTGGATCTGACAAAAATATGTAATCTTTCCTTGAAATCTGCCTCCATTCCTGAGGACTGGAAGGTGGCGAATGTCACTCCTATCTTTAAAAAGGGTTCCAGAGGAGATCCGGGAAATTACAGGCCAGTCAGTCTGACGTCGATACCGGGTAAGTTGGTAGAAACTGTTATTAAGGAAAGAATTAGTAGGCACACTGATGAACAAAATCTATTGAGGAAGACTCAGCATGGGTTCTGTAAGGGAAGATCTTGTCTGACTAACCTGTTAAGTGTTCTTTGTGGGAGTAAACAAACATGTGGACAAGGGGGACCCAATAGATGTTGTTTACCTTGACTTCCAGAAAGCTTTTGATAAAGCTCCTCATCAAAGGCTCCTGAGTAAGCTCAATAGTCATGGGATAAGAGGACAAGTCCTTTTGTGGATCAAAAACTGGCTAATTAAAAGGAAACAGAGAGTGAGTATAAATGGGCAATTTTCTCAGTTGAGGGAGGTAAGCAGGTAAGAACTCGTGGGCACTCCATGAAATTGCTGAGCAGTTGGGTTAGAACAGATAAAAGGAAGTACTTCTTCACCCAAAGAGTGATTAACACATGGAATTCACTGCCACAGGAGGTGGCGGCGGCTACAAGCATGGACGGCTTCAAAAGGGAATTAGATAAGCATATGGAGCAGAAGTCCATCAGTGGCTATTAGCCACAAAGTATAGATAGGAACTCTCAGTCTGGGGCAAGTGATGCTCTGTATTCTTGGTGTTTGGTAGGAGGGAACAGTGGGAGGTCTTCCTGCCCCCACTGCTGGACCTTCTGAGGGCACCTGGTGTTTTTGGCCACTGTGTGACAGAGCGTTGGACTCGATGGGCCACTGGCCTGATTCAACATTGGCTTCTCTTATGTTCTTATGTTCAAATCCTGTCAGCATTTTACAAGCACTCAGTTACCTCTGTGGCATCATATAGCCAAATCTGACCAGCTACTTGGTGTCATGATATACTCACTATGCAATCCACAACTGGTTTGGATCACAACTCCTAGGAAAAAGACAGCCAAGCTTTAAAAGTGGTACTGAAGCAGCACCCAGTAAGGAAACAGATATGAAGTAAACAAGACAAGGGGAAAATTTTAGAGAA
Organism: Lepidodactylus listeri; assembly: GCA_029233225.1. Lineage (NCBI taxonomy): Eukaryota > Metazoa > Chordata > Lepidosauria > Squamata > Gekkonidae > Lepidodactylus > Lepidodactylus listeri. The sequence continues at coordinate 303,299 of JARCFY010000044.1, read as the reverse complement.
CATTTTGGCCCCTCTAAATAGGTGAACATTCAATGCAGCTCAAGCGCGTGCTTACAGAGCACTCTACTCAGTAACTCCCATCAGAAATAAATCTTATAAGCCCAGCCTATTGATTTTACACCAAAGTTTTGTCAATAAAACCACTAAATTTACCATGGCTTCTTTAGATTTTGAGTTTTATTTGAACAAAAACACCTAGCCAGTCAGCAGAACAGAGAAATGTAGACTTTTTTAGGGTTAACATTCATTAAGCTTGTTCTAGACAGATTAATCTCCTTTCTTTTTTCCACTCTTTTTTGCCAACACGACTACTAAACCTATTTAAAACTCATGCACATTCATTATTGCAGCAGTGTTCAAAGTTCAGCAACTTAGAACCCCCATTTAAATTTTAAAATTTTCATGCCCTGCCCTCTCTTCTGAGCAGTATCTACCACGTGCCAAATACCCTCTCAAAGGGCAAAACAAACATACATGCTCAGTCCTCTAAACAAATCTGTGAAAACCTTATCAACTATCCTTTAAAATAAGTTTAAGTAAACATCAGATCTCAGAGGATAGCTGACACCGGGCCACAACCCTGACCTCTGTTTTACTTAATCTCAACACTTGACTGAAAGGGACTCTGTGCCAGATGTCTGCTGAACAGGGTAACAACAAATATGGGGGAAGGCATGTGTTGGTAACTGCAGATTCCCTATTGAGAAGGGTAGATGCTAAAGTGTGCCGACCAGACTTCTCGTCTTGAGAGGTATGCTGTCTACCAGGTGCATGCATTCAGGATGTGATGGAAAGGATAGGAAGACTCATCAAGCCCACGGATTATTATCCCTTCTTGCTCATCCACGTGGGAAAAATGGTACCACCCAGCACAACAGAGGACTTAATAAAAGAGACTATGTGCCTCTGGGTAAAAAGGTGAAGGAATTGGGAATGCAGGTTGTATTCTCATCAGTTCTTCCTGTCAAAGGCCGTAGCTTAGGAAGGGAAAGAATAATATTGCAGATCAGTGACTGGCTACGTAGATGGTGACTTCAGGAAAGGTTTGAAATTTTGGACCATGACTTATGCTTTGAGATGAAGCTCTTTTATCGCAAGATGGTTTGCACCTCACGAGGGTAGGAAAAAATGTGTTTGGAAACAGCCTTGCAAACCTAGTAAGGAGAGCTTTAAACTAAATCCTCCAGGGGAGTAAGACAAAAATGCAAAGCCCAATATGATGCCAGTAACTGGAGATAAGAACTCCAAAGTTTTGCAGGGAGTGTCATGTATGCTAGATAACATTAACTCAAATGAAACCTCAGGGTGCATAAAACATGGATTCCAATGTCTCTACACTAATGCACAGAGTATGGGAAACAAGCAGGAGGAACCTGAAGTCCTAATACAGGAAGGGGACTATGACCTAACAGGCATTACTGAAACTTGGTGGGATGACACTCACAATTGGAATATTAGGATTGATGGTTAAAACTTATTTTAAAAGGACAGACAAATAAGAAAGGGCAGAGGAGTCACATTATACGTAAAGGAGGTATATATGTAAAGGAGGAAATACGTGAGTCTGAACATGAAAGTCCAGTTGAGAGTCTTTGGGTAAAAATAAAAGGAGTAAGTAATAATAGTGATATTATGGTGGGGGTCTGCTATAGACCACCAAACCAGGCAGAGGATTTGGATGAGACACTTCTAGAACAGATTATAAAGTTCTCAAAGAGACCGGGCACAGTGGTCATGGGAGATTTCAATTACCCAGATATCTGTTGGAAGCCAACTCTGCTAAAAATGAAAGGTCCAATAAATTTCTGACTTGTCTTGCTGACAACTTCATTTTCCAGAAAGTGGAGAGGGAAACAAGGGAATCTGCTATCTTGGACTTGACTCTTACCAACAGGGAAGAACAGGTTGACGAGATGAAAATAGTGGGCACCCTGGGTAGTAGTGACCATGTAATTTTTGGAATTTACCGTCTTGGGGAAGGTAAAAGCTGTATGTAGTCAGACACATAAGTTGGACTTCAGGAAAGCAAATTTTGACAAACTTAAAGTTATGCTAGGTAGAATTTCATGGTCAGAAATACTTAAAGAGAAGGGAGTTCAAGAGGGATGGGAGTTTTTTAAAAGTGAAATACTAAAGGCAGACTCTCAAATGATTCCTATGTAAAGGAAAAATGGATGGAGCCTAAAGAAGCCAAGGTGGCTCCATAAACAGCTTTCTAAAGACTTGAGAATTTAAAAAGACTCATTTTGAAAGTGGAAGGAGGGCCTTATAACCAGGGATTAATACAAATAAGTAACTAATGCTTGCAGAGACAGAGAGTTAGGAAAGCTAAAGCTCAGTATGAGCTTAGGCTAGCGAGAGATGCTAAAAACAACAAAAAGGGTTATTTTCTTATGTTCAAAGTAAGAAAAAGAGCAAGGACATGGTAGGCTCACTGTGGGGACAGAAAAGTGGAATTGTAACAGGAGATGAAGAGAGGGCAGAACTGCTCAATTCCTACTTAGGCAGATCATTACAGGGAGGGCAGGAAGGGTTGCCTCAGTGCTTAGTTCTTGTGGGCCTTTCTTATACGCCCAGGGAGATTCTGATGCCACCTTGGGGTCAGGAAGCCATTTCTCTCCAGGCCAGTTTGGCTGTAGATCCTGGAGGTTTTTTTGTCACCTTCTGGGCATGGCACAGAAGTTATTGCGGGAGTGGAGGGGGAGGTATTTGTGAATTTCCTGCATTGTGCAGGGGGCTGGACTAGATGACCCTGGAGGTCCCTTCCAACTCTATGATTCTCACAGACCTGGGGAAACTTTCATAGCTGCTCATAGAAAATTGAATGTCACACAAACCCTAAACTTCTAGGATTCAACTGAATACCACAGTCTTTTCTCTCTCTATAAAAACAGGTGTCCTGACTGACTCATCAACACCCAGCCCAAATCCCTGGACCTAGGAAGACGAAATTCGTCTTCCTAGGTCCATGATGTCAGCACACACTAAGCACTCCTTCCATGATGTCAGCACACACTAAGAACGGATTTTTAGAAATTCAACCCCTAAGGGGGTGGGAAGGTGTAAAATGTGTTTTCCCAAAGGGGTAACCGCTTCGCTGTGTGCCTAGCAGGCTGCTGCCTGCTTGCACACACACCCCCCTCTCTGATTGGTCAGATGTGGAGCTCAGCGTTCTGAGGTAAAAACAAATCACAGGAGACTGCAGACAATTGGTATTCAGGGAAGTTCCGTCTTCTGTGTAATAACATCAGTGATTCAAGATGCCTGAATAGGGGTTTCTCAAAAAACTCAGCATGGCAATACAGTTTGTAAATGTTCATGGGGAGATGGTGCAGGACCTTTCTAGGAGACATTTCAATGTGTGGCTCCCTTGTGAACATCAATTTGCTCCTCGAAAAGGTAAGGAGAAATCGTAGCATCGCTTTGGCTGTCGCATCCTCTGGCATCGTTGCTAAGCTGTTGGAGGGAGGCAAGACAGCCCATGCTGCCTTCAGGCTGCCTCTCAACCTCATCCATGAAGCACCCCTGTGCAGCATCTCATAGAATCATAGAATCACAGAGCAGGAAGGGACCATACAGGCCATCTAGTCCAACCCCCTGCTCAATGCAGGATCAGCCTACAGTATCCCTGACAAGTGTTTGTCCAGATGCTGCTTAAAGACTGCCAGTGAGGGGGAGCTCACCACCTCCCTAAGCAGCTGATTCCACTGTTGCACAACACTTACTGTAAAGAAGTTTTTCCTAATATCCAGCCACTACCTTCCCACCCTTAATTTAAACCCATTATTGCAAGTCCTCTCCTCTGATGCCAGCAGGAATGGTGTTCCTGCCCTCCTCTAAGTGTAAAGGTAAAGGTTTCCCTTGCTCGAAAGCCAGTCAAATCCAACTCTAGGGGGTGGTGCTCATCTCCGTTTCCAAGCCAAAGAGGCAGCACTGTCCAAAGATATCTCCATGGTCATGTGGGCGGCATGACTAAATGTCGAGGTGCATGGAAAGCTGTTACCTTCCCACCGAAGTGGTACCTATTTATCTACTTGCAATTTCTTGCTTTTGAACTGCTAGGCTGGCAGGTGCTGGGGCCAGAGACGGGAGCTCACTCTGTGACGCAGCACTCGGGTCTCGAACTGCTGATCTACAGACCTTCCGATCTGCAGTTCAGCATCTTAATCACTGAGCTACCGCGGCCCTCTCCTCTAAGTGACAGCCCTTCAAATACTTAAAGAGAGCAATCATGTCCCTTCTCAACCTCCTCTTCTCCAGGCTAAACATTCCCAAGTCCCTCAGCCTTTCCTCATAGGGCTTGGTCTCCAGGCCCCCATCATTCTCGTTGCTCTTCTCTGCACCCCTTTTTGAAGTAAGGCCTCCAGAACTGCACACAATACTCAAGGTACAGCCTGACCAATGCAGTGTACAGTGGGACTATGACATCTTGTGATTCAGTGGGCCTCCCTCTCCCCTGTTGGAGACTGGGACCCAGTTGTCACTGTAACATGGCGGCGGCAGCAATGACAACAGAAACCGTTCCTATTCCTTGTCTTCTTTCTCACTGCCTGTCATATAGAACCTTAGCCTTCCCTTTGGAATGCACCCATGAAGAAACAGAAAACCAATTTTCCCAGGCATCTGCCAGTTAAATTACTAAGAAGACAGTGCAGGTTGAGTTGATGAATGGAGCAGATCCCAGATAAACTCAAGAGAATTAATGAGTGCTAGATATGGAATGACCCCAGATGCACCTCTGTGAACACATGAAATAGAAAGTGAGGAGAAAGACAGCAGTATGTGGCAATGAAGACAAAGTTTATCATAGGCCTGGAAGCAACGTTTGACAGATAGTGGAGCTCTTGCCAAGCATGCCAATTTCTGACACCAAGCCTACAAATAGGGTTACCAAGTACTTACGTTCTTTTGGCAGGGGGAAGTCCTCTCAGCGCCGGGAGTTTCTAGGCACGCGTGAAAAGCACGTGCACCATGATGATGTCACCGGAAGTGACATCATCACATTGGGGACGTTGCCAGGGCAATGCTCTGGCAATCGCCCCAAAACTCTATGGTACCATAGAGTTTTGGGGCGATTGCTAGAGTGTTGCCCCGGGTGACATCATCACGCTGGGGAAGTCGTCCTGACTGGACGACTTCGGGGGTGGGGTTCCCCCCGCTGGCCAAATCCGGGCCGGTGGATTGGGGATCCCTGCAGCAGGGGATCCCCCGCCCCCCGGGCAGACTTGGCAGCCCTACCTACAAAACCCCCTCTTGAAACTATTGAGGACTAAGATGCAATGATAACTATAGTCTACTGGTATTTAATCATAAGAGTTGATACCAATGCAACAGTAAAAAGGGGAATAGAATAGGGTTACCAACACCCAGGTGGTGGCTGGAGATCTCCTAGGATTATAACTGATCTTCAGATGACAGCGATCAATTCACCTGGAGAGAATGGGTGCTTTGGAGGATGGACTCTATGGCATTATACTCTACTAAAGTCTCTCCCCTCCTCAAACCCTGCCCTCCTCAAGCTCCACCCCCAAAATCTCCAGGTATGTCCCAACTCAGAGCTGGCAATCCTAGGAACAGATCTAAGTGTCCTATAGATCAATATGATGAAAGTTAATTTGCAAAAGCTTCAAGGTTCTCCTACCAGCCCCAACCAACTTGTTTTGAACCTTCTGATTGGCAAAAACATATTAAACTGTCACAGTCTTAAACAGAGTCAGACCACTGGGCCATCAATCCCAGTGGTTGCACATCTCTTAAATCCTCAAGCAGAGATCCTAAACCTGCTATTTAAGATACCCCAATTAAAAGTAAAGAATGTCCTTTGCTTCTGAGTTAACAGACCTTCAAAGTCTTCTTGCCAGGCCTTAATAATACACTTCCGAAGCAATCCCCCCTCACACACTTTGGTTTAAATTTTCCCATTGCCACTTTTGTTAAATCCAGGTATCAATATCTTCTGATTACCATTCAGTTTGAACAAAGGTTTACTTTATTTCGGTTTCAAGAAAAAAAAATCTACCCTCATTGCTCCCAGCCCCATTTAAACATATTTGCTTTGGCAATTTATTATTTTACTGATTTTATAAATTATATAGGAACAAATAAATTAATGATGAGATATCCAAATGTCTATATATAACCCAATCAGGTACTGAAGCCAAATGACTAGGAATAAAATTACTTAAGGGTATGCTAAAGCCAGGGCAAGCTAGCTCTCGCCAAAGCCTTCCTCTCTGGAGAACAAAAGAATATTTAAAAGATTTTCAAAATTCTGTAGAAAACCGTAAAGCTTTCCACTGGCCAAAAATTCAGACAGAAGAGATTGCTATCTGTGTTTGCCCATGCAACAATAAGATAGCCAGTTCAGCATAAGAATCTAGTTTAATGCATGCAAAACCCAATTAAACATACTCATCAGAAGGTGATAAAGGGAAAAAAACAACCCAAAAATAACCTTGTGTGCAGTGTTCCCTCTAAGCAGAGTTAGTCCTGACTACTTCAAATACTCAGGTTCAGATATGATGATTGCAAAACATTTCAGCAAAAGATGGAATCAAGTGAATATATATGTCCATAACAGAAACCATTCATATGAGACAAACACAAGATGCAACAATTTTCACCATGCAAGCAAATCTCCTTATTTGGGCTTACTTTCTCTAGCATGATTTAACATTGTCACAACCATGAGAGGAGCTGCTTCACACAAATGACTCTTTATTATGAAAGGAAGGCAACGTGATTCCAGCTTTTAGTGGGTGTAACACCACAAATCTAACATCTTAAAGCAGCTTTAAGAAACAGCCATGATCAATACAGTCTAAGCTAGACAAGACTACAGGAATGAATCAAGAAATGATGATGCATAAATGGAAACCTTCACTTGCAGAAAGAACTACTGCATGTACATTTGAAAATGTACAATAATGGGGGCAATTATAGATGCCATCATAAAAATACTGACTTTAAGGACAGCAAGGGTACATATTAAAGGATGTTAATCAAAACCTAAACGTTTTTGAGCATCATTCAGACAAATGGACAATTACAGATAATACAAAGTCATAAAGTACTTCCTATGCTTTGAGATGAAACCAAGGTTTTGTCATAGAAGCAGAAGCACAACTGGTGAAAGAGAGCCTATGAATGCCCACATGTAGATAGATATATACACACACTCATACTTACCCTTGGTTGCCAGTTTTCATACTGTTTCTGCAAATTTGCACCAATGGTTTCCAGAGCTTTCTGTGGCCCCATTGACAAAGGATCTAAGACACATAAAAGAGCCATAAGTTTGTTTGACCAGCACCTCAACTGCACTTAAGTACTTTCTATTACAGTTGGTTTGTATATATATTAAAATTCAAATACTATCACCCCATATTTTCTTTATAAGATCCAATAGCAGTCCTGAGAATGAAAATTAGCAAACTATGCAGCCCATATGTATTCTATACAAAATATATGCAAGGTAGAATGGATGGCTATAACAATTCCTCTTTGGGTTCCCTTTAGGGCTCTGTCCCCCCCCCCCCCCATCAGTATTTTTCAGGTTCAGGTATATTGAACCCGAAAAATATCAGTATTTCCTGATATTCCAGAATCCTAATATTGGCATGGTAATGGGACTTGGGAAATAGTCAGGATTGCCAAATTTTTCCAGCTCCATTTTATCCTATAAGGACCATTATAGTCAATTGTCCCCATAGGCTATAATGGAGAAGTGATCCAGGGGTATGGGGAGGCTGTTTTTTAAGGAAGAGACACCAAATTTGCAGCATAGCTGCAACCCCCCCCCCAAGTTTCAAACCCCCCCCCCCAAGTTTCAAAAAGATTGGGCCAAGAGGTTCAATTCTATGGGCCCCAGGAGAAAGGGGTCAAAAGCAACTCCACACCATGGCGAGTGAACTCCTAAGGTATTTAAATTTTAAATACCTTCTTGCCATGGCAAGTGAACTCCAAAGGCATTTAAACACCTTCTCCAAGCTGAGAGTTCACTCCAGTATCTGCAGCAGTCCGGCGCCCCCCAAAAATCCCAAATATTTTTGGGGGAGGCCATTTTTGGATAGCTGAATCATTAGCAGCCTCGGTGATTGGCTAAGAAAATATATGATAAATACCAATAAGGTATTTATCGGGTATTTTTTCAGCTCGGTTTATACCAAGTGTACACCCCTAGTTCCCTTTATCTTTTTCTTGGCTGAGCAGCCCCTTCTCTTTCTTCTTTGTTTCTGTCTGTCCCATCCCCAGTTGTTTAAATGTATATGGATATATACTGACCCAGCCTACGGAACTGAGGGACTGACTGATGACACACAAGAGGCTCATGGTAATTCAAAACTAACAAACTGCTTTAGTTTACTTTTGAGGGGAAATGGTCATGTAGGTATAAGTTTTAGGATTGAAAAGGTGAACAGGAAAGAAGTAACTTTGTATAAATATAAATAATAGAAAGTGGCTGTTTTGTTATACAAACAGGGCTTTAAAATTGAGGAGAGAGATTTCTTGGCAGTTTCTGCTTATATAAGCAAGCATAAACTTCTTTATCTCGAAGATACTTCATCTGGCAAAAACAGGATTGTTCACACTAGTTCCAGTATCTCTTCTTAACCACTTGATCGGGACCACCCCCCTTTACAAGTGCTATTTCCCTCAGATTTGATAGGGATCACCCACCCACCCCCTTACAAGGAGCTATTTCCCTCGGGGAAGTGCCACTCATCCCACTTCCCTAATTCAGAACCCTTCTTGATCATTTCACTCTGTTTAACTCTTTTTCACACTCAACTGTCACTCTTAACTGTCACTCCTAACTGACAGTTCCAACTGTAAATTCCGTTTGAATACCCTAATCACTCAAGGTTCTCAGACCAGGTTAAAGCATTAACCATTTACAGTCCATCACAATGGGCTTTTTATTTTTCCTGTATTTATTTATGTACTATTCCTCCTTATGTCCCACCTTATGGAACTTCCAAGACAGCTCATAAACAAAATCAAAATATTAATTAAATGTATCATGCATAAAATTGCTGAAGGTATACCTGGACTTTTGTTTTATTGTGCAACAAGAAGTCATTTCTAAGCTATCACAAAGAACTGAACTTCTCCAGCCTCCAGCTGGAAAGCCAGTTGCAGAGAAATCTCATCCCAGTGCCTAAACTGTAAGTGGTTATTGCTGGGAAAATGCATTAATCCTGAAGTCAGAAATTCATCACTGCTCAAGCTAAATAGCTGTAAATAAAGAACAATCTCACCCCTCTAAATTCGATGATGTAATTAACATGCCATTTTCAAATCACAGACCAACTCCAAACAGTAAATCAAAGAAACAGCAAAGAAATCAATATTCTCAACGTGGTCAAATCTGCGGATACCTAAATCCAGAGAACGGAAACATGAAAGACAAAAACCTTCTGAAAAACACCCCAGGTTCGTGGTAAATTTGAAATCTTAAAAAAAACCAAAACATTGAGGGTATTTTTAAAAACTCAAAATAACAGAAGCAGAACCTGTAGCTTTAAGAAACAAATGCCCTCGATGACCATTGCTAGGCAACTGCAACAGTATTGCCAGCCTTCAACCCTTGGTTTCTGACAGGCAAAGGCAGGGGGATGTGGCAATGCCCTTTTCAGACCTACTGAGGGAGGACTCATCAGGGCCAGGCCTGGCAGCAGTCACCAGATGACTTGATACTATGCAACTTGCATGACTTATCCAAGACTGGCTGCTTGCTATTGTTCAACAACATTCCCCAAAGCCAGTGTGGTGTAGTGGTTAGAGCCTCAGACTAGGATCCGGGAGATCCAGTTTCAAATCACCAGCTTGCCATAGAATCTTACTGGATGACATTGCGTGAGTGACACATTCTTAACCTATAAGAGAGAAGGAGAGGAAAGCAGGAATAGGAGAAAGACTATGGGGGCTTTCAGGGAAGAGGAAATAGTGAGCAAGGGGGAAATGAGATGCCCCCTCAAGTTCTTGTGGAGCCCCCACTTGTTTTACACATTAATGGTCAGAAAAGGAATTTCTCACTTGCCTTTCTCTAAATGTAGACCTGGCAGGTTACAAGTTAAAAAGGCACATTATTGAGAGAGACTTGGATTGTTCATTGTAAAGCACAAACTCAATGTTACTCAAATAGGTGAGTACTGGTCCAATGCCCAACATTGGATAACAGTACTCTCCAACTGAGACCCTGAAAAGCTGCATCTGAGATTTTTTGATAGGCATGGTTGACTGCAGTGAGATAGGTAAACTCATACTCCTTTTAAATGTTTATCATAAATATTCAGTTTCTTATATTCAGTGGCAAAACTTCAGAATACCTGGCTTTTGATGGACATAAGGATTCCCAGCACAAACCTTTAAATTTAGCATCTTATTTCTCTAGAGGCTGATTTATTACTTATCAGAATGGGGTAGGGGGATTAAATCAGAGGTAAATAGCTAATGCTTTTCCAAGACCAAATCAAAATATTACAATAGATACACAAGGAAAAGGTAATCCTTTGATCTGATCTGCTCATGTTTCATCTAACATATAGGTCTTTGTGGAAGCCTATGGTTATATATATCCAAAAGCAAGAACAAAAGCTAGTATCAAGGTAGAATACAGTATCATGAGAACTGCAGTTTCCAATTAAAAAACCGAAACTCATTAAAAAGTTTTCCACACCCTGTGGCTGTAAAGAAAAACATGAACTACATTATGGAACTCTGGAGCTTCTTTTTTTGGGGGGGAGTACATAGTTATAAAACCGTGGTCCTTTTTCTCTAGGCTACTATTTTGCAGCCCATACCCCAAGAAGCTCAATCCCCAATCTCAATACACTTTTTTTCCTTTCAACCTTTGCTGGGGGAAATGGTTTTTATGGGGTGGGTTTACTATATAAGTTATAGTAAAGCTGGAAGAACCTAGGCATCTAAAAATTGGATGCTAGCAGCCAGAATCCTTTATCACATTGTTCATCAGTGTCTACAAATACAACAAATAAATGCAAGCAATGATTTGCATGGCCTATTAAAAGAGTCTGGATTATGTTAGCACAGAATTTGGTCTTCTTTGTTTCTGCATATGCACAGCCATATGCTGTACAGAAACTAGTGCAGCATTAGAGTTAAGACATCAAGAGACCATTAAAACACCAAAGAGCTAGTAAGATGGATTTCAGTTAAAACCAGTCTACATCAAAATGAATGTTTTGCTACCATTCTATCTTGCAGTCACACTGAGAAGAAAAAAATGACAAAGCTGGATTTTCATAAGCCAAGTAGGTTTTTAGTAAAGGTAAAGGTTTCCCTTGCTCGAAAGCCAGTTGAATCTGACTCTAGAGGGCAGTGCTCATCTCCATTTCCAAGCCGAAGAGCCAGCGTTAGCCAAAGAAGTTTCTGTGGTCATGTGGCCGGCATGACTAAACGCCAAAGCATACAGAATGCTGTTACCTTCCCACCGAAGGGGTACCTATTCCTCTATTTGCAATTTCTTGCTTTCGAACTGCTAGGTTGGCAGGAGCTGGGGCCAGAGACGGAAGCTCACTCCATCATGCAGCACTAGGGCTCGAACTGCTGAACTACAGACCTTCCAGTCTGCAGCTCAGCATCTTAATCTCTGAGCCACCTGTGCAAAAACTATTCTCTTCCACAAATGATTATTAAATAACCTCCATGATCACCCATGAGATGTCTGCACAGAAAATCTGCAACTCTGTCCCCAATCCACAAATCACAAATCTGAGACTGCACTGTGGCTACAGCAGTACTATGAATGCTATAAAAGAACTACCCTTCCAGCTCCATGACATACTCCTAGAATACCAGGAAAATGAAGATTTTCCTGAACTAGAATTACCAGGTGCACTGTACAGGCAGGTGTGGGAAACTCACTTTCATTCAACATCTGTAATGCAGTACAATCACAACATTTCACAGCACAAATGCCTCTAAAATAGGTCAGCAACTGGTAGCATTTGGATCAAACCTCCCCCCCCCCCCAATGCTGCCATCTGCCCCATAGCTGGCAATGCCAGGGAAAAGAGAGATTCGTAAACAAGGAGCATCTGTGACAATGTGACAATTTGGGGGGCTTGCAGCACAGGACACTGGCCTGTAACCCTCTCCTTTTAAGTCTAAAACTAGGGTTATGAAATAGTATCATGAACCATATTCAAAACAACAAATTATGGCTAATGCAAATTAGTTGCCTATGTCTTCTGCCCTATGTATAACCATATCACCAGAAATTGCTCCCATGGGAAACAAGGGCCTTGTAAAAGGGAGAAAGCTGCCCCACAGCAGTAACAGTTGAATCAATATCTATATTCTAATTCCGAGAGGGTTTTTTTCTGTGTGGATACTTATATCTGCCAAAAGAGAGCTCATTCTCCCCCAATAGCTTTTCCTACATAGTCAGGCCCCTTCCTCGGTCTGCAGAAAAATCCAAAAAGTTAAAAAAAAAACCTTCAGGGACCATTGAATTCCCCCCAATACCTTTTGAAATGGCATCAGCTCCAGGCATCAACTGTGAGGAGATTAGAATGTTCGGGGGAGGGGAAGGAGGTTCTAACTGTTTCTGTCAGTAAAAAGCAGGGTTTTTACTGGCAGCAGTCTAGGGTGGCCAAGTACCCCCCCCCCTGCCCAGCCACCAACAGCAGATCCAGATCCAGGCTGGGAAACACCTGGAGATTTGGGGGTGGAGCCTGGGGAGGACAGGGACCTCAGTGAGGTACAATGCCTAAACTCCACCCTCCAAAGCATCCATTTTCTCCATGGAAAGTTATCTCTGTAGTCTGGAGATAAGCAGTAACTCCAGGGGATCCCCAGGTCCCACCTGGAGGCTGACATCCCTAGGCAGCACCCTCTGGGTGACTTGATACCACCTGATTTGCATGACTTAATTAGGCCCAGCTGCTTTGCTACTGTTCATCAGCAGCCACCCTATGAAAGCCATTGTGATGTAACAGTTAGAACTTCAGATTGGGATCTGCGAGACCCAGGTTTAGATCCCCATCTTGCAGTGAAAGCTGACTGGGAGATTTTGGACCAGTCACATACTTTCAACCTAACCAACCTCACAGGGTTGTTGTGCAGATAAAAAGGAGGAAATAATAATGTAAGCTGCTTTAGTCCCCACTGTGGAGAAGGACTGTAATTTTCCTAGGTAGAGGCTGCAGGGGAGGGGGGTGGAGATGGAAAGCTGAAGACAAATAAAGGTAGATTGGCTGGTGGGTAGAAAGGAAATAGAGTTGCCAACTCCAGGTTGGGAAATTCCTGGACATTTGAGAGGTGGAGCCTGGGGATGGTGGGATTTGAGGTGGGAGGCAGAAAGAGAGAGAAAGAGTGATGAGGTGGGGAGGCAGAAAAACAAAGAGAATGATGATGGGTCAGAAAGAGAGAAGAAGTAACATACGTGGAAGAGAGAGAGAGAGAGAGAGTAAGAAGGGGGGGGCAGAAGGGAGAAAAAGTGTGAGAGAGGGAGAGGGAGAAGGGAGGAAGCAACCCCCTCCTACCTTCCTCAGCAAATCTTTCTCATACTTTCCGAACCACAGTGGTAAAAGCTTCTTACAATGTGGTGCCATACTTTTGGTAAAGTAAAAACAGAAGCAAACTTGATCATTCCCAAATTGCACTCTGAAACATTAAGATGTCTTTGGTTTTTTTTAAAAAAAATGCATGCAAATTACAGCTAATGAGTTGCAGTGCAAGTTCCTCTTTCCTTTATTACTAAGCTCGAATGACCAAAGGTCTTGACCATAAAAGCAAACATCACAACAAGGTAAAAACAAACGTTACAGAACATGACAGAACAGGCGAAAGCCCAACACAGAACAATAAAATACATTAAAATCTCATAAAAGTATAAAACACATTGGATAAAATAAACGAGTGGACCTATACAAGTTCTCATACGGTCATTTTAACAGCATTTTAAGGAGATCACTATTTTCAAATATTTTGCAACAGATTGAGTTATTGCTGGATCAGAATCTGCTAACAATAGAGATATCACCTAGTACTCAACAGGAAGCTGATATCTGGATGGAATAGGGGTAATCCAGAGAGCCCTGGGGTCAGGCCACTGATTACTAGGGCTGCCAAGTCAGCCCGGGGGGCGGGGGATCCCCCGCTACAGGGGTTCCCGATCCGCCGGCCAGCATTCGGCTCTATGATACCATAGAGTTTTGGGGCAATTGCCAGAGCGTCACCCTGGCAATGCCCCCAACGTGCTGATGTCACTTCCGGTGACATCAGCCAGCGCATGTGCTTTGCGCGCGCGCTGTTTAAGCTCCCGGCCAACAGAGGACTCCCCCCCGCCAGTAAATTCACCGGACTTGGCAACCCTACTGATTACAGTATACCAGAAGGTGGCCTACAGTCTCTATTCTACCAGAAGCACAGCCACAGAAGCAATCTGAAATGGGAATTTTAGCAAATCGTCCTCTCAGCTCTGCTGTTGGCAGGACATTCGATCTGGCTAGCATAAAAGTAGGCCTGTAGCTAGGGATTGTAAGGAGCTTCAAATGTAAGGGGTGGGGTCATAGGGGGAGGGATCCCTAGTGCAAAAGTGGATTGCCCTGATTAGTGTCCTAGCATGTCTTGCCCGGATTAGTGTACTGGCACGGTCAAGGTCAGTCACCCTCATCCTGATCAACTTCAGTGCTTTCTGGTAATCCATATTCCATCCTGAGCGTTATGAGGGAAAAGCCAAGAAGCTCAAACTTGTTATCTACACACCTCGCCCAGGCACTGCTGAAACGGTCTTCCTTTAAAAGGTGCAAAGGCCTTCCTTGGGCATTGAGTACTGAAAAAAGGAGTTTCAGTCTCAGATTAAAGGCAGCAATCCAAACCCTGGATTCGAATAAACCCTGTGCAAGCTCTAAGTGCAGAGAAGAATTATGTCCTTGCTGGCTCTGAAATGCCACAGGGAATATTTATGTGTTTAATGTGACCTGCATGACACCACGAAGAAAAAGCATGACTTTGCTGCCAACTGCTATACCTATAGCAAGAGTTCTAGGTGAAAAAAACAAAGGAGAATGCAGCGTACATTCTCCTATTTAAAATACTTATAAAGACTCCTCATTTCATAAAGTGTGTGCTGTGCCAGTCTGTGCCTCAAAATGAACATAATGTTTGACTAGGCCAACTTAATTCCATCTAGAAGCATTTTTCTCATACATACAATCAACATTTGCTAGTAGACTATGCTGGCAGTGGAGCCTGGGGAGGGTGGGATTTGAGGAGGGACTACAGACCAGTATAATGCCCTAGACTCCACCCTCCAAACCAGCCATTTCCTTCACTTGAACTACCACTGCCAGCCTCCAGACAAGGGCTGGAGAGCACCCAGAATTACAACTGTTGTCCAGGTGACAAGAGATCAGTTCCCCTGGATAAAATGTCTGCTTTGGAGGGTTGCTGAGGCTGCTTGCCTCCCCAAGCCTCACTGTCCCAAGGCTCCACCCCCAAATCTCTAGGAATTTTGCACCCTTGAGCTGGTAGCCCTAAGGTGAATTGATCTCTGCAGCTGGTAGATCCACTGTGATTCCCAGAGCACTGCCACTGCTGCTGTGGGGGGAGAGGAAGCAGGCAGGAGGCTGGGAGAGTGATGGGGGCAGAAAGAGAGAGTGATGGAGTTGGGGGGGGCAGAAAGAGAGAGAAAGAGTGATGAGGTGGGGAGGCAGAAAAACAAAGAGAATGATGATGGGGCAGAAAGAGAGAGGAAGTAACATACATGGAGGAGAGAGAGAGTAAGAAGCGGGGGCAGAAGGGAGAAAGAGTTTGAGAGAGGCGGGGGAGAAGGGAGGAAGCAAAGGTGGGAGGGATGGGATAACCATCCTGCAAGTTTCTTGCGGGTCTCCACTTTTATCTCTCTATTTCCTTCACATTGACCAGTAAACCTGGGGACACCAGTACCACAGAGCGAAGAGTGGTGACTGCCAAGGTACAGTGCTCATCTTCTGTCTGTTAGGAATACAATCATGCTACTCAGTGGGAGAAGCACAGAACACAACTATACTCTATATTCACTGCACTATTTTTCTGTTTAATGTTTGTTGAAAACACTCCAAATACTAGCATAATTCCACTGCTCACTGTTAAAACTCTTGTTTGTGGTTCTGGGAGTCTAAGACTCTGAACAGTAAGGAGAAATCCATAGTTATCTTTATACGATTTAACATGCATGCATAAAACTGTGAGACTCTATTAACAGCTCTGCAGTAAATGCCTAAGTCATTTTTAAACCTACTACATTCTTAGCAACTGCATCAAATCCAATGTTGCAGCAGCTTTTTTTTTGGGGGGGGGGGCAAAAGAAACCTGTAAACTACAAAGAGAAAATGCTCAGGCAAGTCAGACGAAGAGGCCTCCATTGTTAAGACAGCCCCTTATATTTACTTCCTGACCTTATTTGCAGTACTTCTTAGATGTCATTAGCCTATTATTAACACAGGAGATTTCCTGAACCAATTTCATAATGCATAAAAACATCTTACACTGGAAAATGCCTAATTGGGACTGGGAGGGAATTGGTTTCATACTGAGTAGAGTGATACAGTAAACAGAACTCCACTTAGAATATAGCACTGCTTAGAAAGTTCTTCTTTACCAAGCTGAATAGATCAAAATGACCGTAATTCATTTTTGTCCAGCTTCAAATGCTGAAAAAGAAATCCATGCTTCTGTGACACTAGAACTAACTGAAACACTGGTAAAAAAAAAAAACTGCTGCAGGTTTTTATGACATATTTGCATACAGATGCATGCATTTATAAAACTGTCTCTCAAGGATTTTATACGAAGTATCTCACCCATCAATGTTCAATATGGCCAATTTGCTCTCAGAGAAGAAAGAATATCCATGTTCAGTTAAGGCATCAAAAAAAACCCCAATTATCACAAGCAGCACAAACACAGGGATTGCTAAATAAATAAACAAAAAATAAATAAATGGTAAAACTTTTTAGATGATAGTTTCACTGACGGCCCTCCAGTCAGGGAAATTACTTTTCATGCCCCCAACTACCTGAAGTCTACATGCTTTCACAGTAAAATATCTGCCCATGATACATAAACATACAGAGACTTTATTTTGCTGTACAGTAAAATGAGTTCAGTTGCCTAAACTAAAATCTTATGGAAAATCTAAGGGATCTTGTTGGGGTTTACATAGTAATTACAGGAAAACCTGCATACTACAAGGTAACTATATGAGACCTATTAGATTATTTACATTGGCTAATTTTATGCAGATCAAATCTTGGCAGATATTATCCTTCCTGGCGGTAGCCCAGGCTGCACACCATGGAGGGATAAATGTACATCCAAGCATGTTCATTATCAACAGAGGATTTTCCAAACAGCCCCAAAATGGACTAAAAGACCATCTCTTCCCTAGTAAGCCACCAAATCAACTTAAAGCTCTCTTCTGGCTATATACTTACACAGGGGTCATTTCGTAGAAAAAGAGGTGCAGGAGCTCATTAGCATAACTTATTTGCATATGCGACACCACCTGACGTCACTGGAAGTATGTCAGAAGGCAAGAAAGAAAAGAGAGAGAGAGAGAGAGAGAGAGAGAAAGAAAGAGAGAAAGAAAGAGAGAAAGAAAGAGAGAAAGAAAGAAAGAAAGAAAGAAAGAAAGAAAGAAAGAAAGAAAGAAAGAAAGAAAGAAAGAAAGAAAGGAAGGAAGGACACAGCTACTAATCCAAGCTTCAGTAATACCACTATTCTGGGAGGATAGCTTCAATGGTGGCTGAAGCCTTCAGAAGGCGGGTCAGAGGAACAAGGACCTTTCCAGGAGTCATTTTGCTGCAGCCATGACACAAGCAGGCATTCCCCCTCGTCGGGGGAGGGGGATTGCACCAACTCCCGTAGCTGTACTCCCCCGAGCTCCTGCTCGAAATTTCCCCTGTACTTACAACAAAGGGTATGTACCAAAATATTCCTGATTATTTGGATCCCACATAAATTTCTGCAGATGCAGAGGAAAGCACTTTTCACCTGCCATGGGAAACACCCAATTCTTCCAGCCAAGCTATTCCTGGGGGCCCCCTATCCCCAGGAGCAGCATTCGGAGGTGATGTCAGCTGAAGTGGGAGCACAGAATTAGCAAAAACCACACCCCATCCTACACCCATGGAAATCTAGGTGGAATCCAGCCCCACTGCCTGCTCCACAAGTATAGAACTGCTAGCCTCACAGGATTCACCAAAACCTGAATGCACAGCTTTTTTTCCCTTTGAACTGCATTTCAGCAAGATGAATTAACCCAGTAAGAAACAGGGCAATTAATGTGACACTTCAGAGAACTTTAGTTTGTACTTTTAAAGTTGTGTTAAAAGTGTGATCACCTGACTTAGAATCTCAAGACAGGACGAGATAACAGTTTAAAGAAAATAATAATATTTAAATGGACTTACCTATCCAGCACTCAAGGCGAGCACAAGGAGTTGTCTTCACCACATCAGGAGGGTCAACACCAACATTTAGGCATAGTACTAAGGCAACACTAACTGTCTTCATCTGGAAAAAAGAAAATGGTATAAGCACTTTAAAACAGTCGTGACCATAACTGTCTAATAGGCTCATGTGCATATATCCAAATAGTCACAGATGATTAAACAGAAACTGCAACTGAGATTCCTTTAAAATTTGACCATGTAGAACAGTCTCATTAATAGAATGGTTCTGATTATCTGCAGGTCAAGTATATTACTTATACTCCTAAACTAAACAGGTCTGTCTATAGATCCTTATTCTAGACAACAAAAAACTATTGTATTATTTCTGATCAGTTCCATGTCTATATTCTGAGTATGGGTCTAATAAGCCTGTTATCTAGATGTGAAACAGCTAGATAGCCCATATACAACAAGCTATCTTGGATAATAAATACAAGATGGGAAACCCTTTGGCTCTTCTTCCCCTCCCCCGATCTCCTACCTGCTTGTTCCCCTTTGACTCTGCTTAACACCTACCCACTTGGTCCTCGCCTCCCTTCTGCTCCCCTAGATGGGGTATGTGAAGAAATCATATTTTTCTTTGTGGAGATTTGAAACGAGCAAACCCTTTATTCTGAGTTTTAAAAGGTTGTTTTCCTCTCTGGGCAGAGAACAGGCAGGAAGGGGAGGAAGTCAGTTCAATTGCTTTCCAAACTTACTTCAGCCCACCTTCATACAAATGCTAATATGTCTAGACAATGGGATGGTCACGCGCCCCCCCCCCCCCCCCCCAATCAGGTAACAGAGATTTGGAGGAATTAAATATTAGAGAGACGTCAGGAAGGAAGAAACTGGAGATCTCCAGTTAATGGAAATAACAATGTTAATGGAAATAACAATGAATATTCATCACAAGGTGTCCTTTTATTAATTATAATTTTTTTTACCTCAATTCTCAATATGTAATGCACATAAGTGCTAGAATCAACTTGCAACTGGATCAAGTTCCCAAAGTGTTCAGCATCCAGAATTTATTTCCTATGCAAAAACACAACTCTACTTAACATACCACATAATAAATAATATGTCACCTTAAGAAACTGGAGATCTCCAAGAAAAGCCTCTTTGGCCAAGCCTGAAAGGTTCAGTGGGTGGGGGGGGAAAGAGGTGATAAAACTCAGAAGAACAAGGAGGAAGGGCTCTTTGGTGCTGAGTCCATCAGAGAGGACAGAATGCTTAACTGAGGTCTGGAGAAGGTAGCCATTAACCATGTGCTGGCCTGAAGAGCTGGAGGAAGCTGCAAGGAAATGAAAACTCTGTAGAGATCTATGACATCCTAAGCTAAGGAGCCTGTCCTATATTTTAACACCTGATTGGGCATGTGTTGAGAAAGGGACAGAGGAATTGCATTTTACTCATCTCTTTTGAATCCCTTGCTCAGTCTGGTGCTGTGCTAAAAGCATGTTTGTGAACATTTTCTTTTTAATAAATACTTTATAACTTTTGATGCTGGTAGTGGTTTTTTGTACCACACAGACTTTCACCATCTTGGACACACTATTTTAAAAGGAGTGCAAGGAGAAAGGTAGTCAGTTGGCAAATGACTTATTCCTTCAGGGGCTAACAAGGCAGTAAATGGTCCCCCTAGTGACCAGGTGCTGGGCAGCAGGAAACACAGAGGCAAGGTCTCAGAACTTAGAAGGGAAGCCAAGAGTCCTGACCCCCCCAGCAGGCAATTCCTTACAAAAGTCAGATGGTGGCAGTGGTTACCCAAGAGAGAGAAAGAAAAGCCTCTCCAGGCGTTGGGAAATCCTTGGAGGGCAGGGTGGAATAGGGCCTGCAGGCCAGAGTGGGCCCATTTTACCACAGGGGAGATAAAATACCATATTTCCCACCAAACTAGCCCCACTCCCAGCATTTGCCCTATTTCACTTCTCTTCTCCCCCACCCCAAACAAAGCTGAAGCCACTGCCTGGAGAAGGGGTTAGTGCCCATCAGATGTCAGGTGGTTTGCTGATCTTTGGGAGAGGGCAGTAGACCTGCCCAGATTCCCCAGCAAGCTGCATGCAAGACACTGGCCTCTGGATTATTGCCCTGGGTTGCCTTGGCAAGCCAAAATGGTGGGTGATATCTCAGGTGTCAAAGAACTCCAGAGAGGGTGGTTTCCAATGTCTACACCTACACAGATATGGCTGTTAGGTGAGGAGGGGGCTCCTTTGTCCCATGCTATTGATTTTTTCAACTGTCAGATTGTTTTGCAAACAGGATATTCACTTGGGTTTGCAGAAAGCAGTACCCTAGCCCTGGGTAACACTGTTGTGAAGCACACAAGGCCATTTGCTGTAGCTTTCTGTTGCTGTTCTGCAGACAATGCTGGAAATGAAATGAAATGTATCATCAGTAGAGTCCTACCATTCAGCAGGAAAACATACGGGTTCCCATTTACTAATGACAAAAAACAGTGCAGTGATTTCTGTGTTTAGGCACATGCGGCCAAAATCTAAAGCTCAATTCTGCTATTCGTTGTTTACCAGCCTGTTGAAGAAATGGTGATAACTCTTCACAATCTACTCTTCTCCAGAAAAAAACTATTAAATATATTATCATGTTGCCATGAACAAGACATGTAAATATAAAATTACCTGCAGCCTATGGCAAATAATCACGTCTAGGGAAGTAAGGGGGAAAAACCCTTTCCAGTTGTAAAAACTGGAAATGGATTGGTTCTTTTATTTCAGGCTACTGATGTGCAACAAATACAAAAAGGTGCCTTTGTCCTTCATGAGTTGATCTCATCTTTTTTCAGAAGACACACAGGGCTGCACATATGTCCGACATTCCTGAAGCTTGTATTTTAAAGCCCTTAGTGCAGCTCTGTGGAAGACTGATTGCCAGTGGACATCTGCCAAACATCATGGATTAGGCAGAGTCCAACTGAAATGCTTTATTAAAAAATAATGAAAACTCATTATTAAAGGTTTGTAAATCAATAATGCAACACAGCAAGCCTTGCCTTAAGTGACCACTCAGAAACCCAACAACACAAAAGCAGCCTGAAAGGTGTTCCCTTACACATCTTCAATAGTGATCTCTTACTCTTAAAATAAAGCACATCTATTGCAGAAGAACCATAAACTACAGTTTCACCACACATACTGATCACAAATAAAGGGAACTTAGCTCGAACCATATTGTGTCTTCTCACAACCAGGTCCAGGACTATATTTTTAAATCCTAAGTACCTGCTATACCACATCTGTACTGCACATTTATGTGGATTTACTGTCAGCATAGGATATACATGATCTGCCTTACCTGCAAAATAAAAAAACTGGGAAATCATGTATGGCTCTAGTTAATGTACTTAAACAACCAGATTAATTATGGGCCAAACTATACCACTTCACTTTCCAGCTCTACAAAATATTATAAATGGCAATCTCACATTAATTTCCCCTCCCCACTACTAGTTGACTATGGCAGATTAAAGTTATTTTGATGTCAAAGAAGTGACAATAATGCATGCCCTGAAAGACACTTTTTAATTATTACTAGGTATTTAACCTCAGGGGGTGCCTTGTGAACTCTCCATTAAGAAGAAGAGAAGACTCATCGTATCTCCTTCTCCCCCATGTAAGACATGTTGTACACATGGACTTGGTTGCTGTAATGGAAACCTCTCAAGTTCCACACTAAGAAAACCAGTAATGTGTGGATTAATTTTTTCTTCCTATCATAGCACAGGCACTAAAGAAAGTCTACACTTCAGCTACTCAGAAGGGGGTTAAAGGTAGTATAATGCTTGGTGTTAATCAGTTTTGAGCAAACAGCTGTGAGCACCTACTACTGTGCATGCATGCTGGTTCATATCTAGTGATAAAAGAATCATGTCTGTCTTCTAAGTGTAGATGGAAACTGGGGTGCTTTCACAGCTTGTACCATGCTAAAACCCTTGTACTGAGTAGAGGTTGAAAACTAGGCAATTTAATGTGATTTACCTGGTTTGTAGAGAAAACAACATATGCTGTCATGTGTGATGAATGCAACCAACTGAGCTATCTCAGTAAGCAAAGAATGACAGGCATATGCATTTTCCTATGTAGAATGATATCTTTGTAAGAAAGTCATCGTGAGTGAAGTGTCTCCCAGTGCTTAATTTGTGACAAGGCTTTGGCCTGTATTTTGGAAACCAAGACCGACCCTGGAAACAGTATAGTCTATGCCAGGGGTGCCAAACATAAGGCACAGGGGCCAGAACCAGCCCATCCAGGGTTCTTATGCGGCCCGCAAGCAACTGGTGCAAGGGAGGGTACAGAAGACCACTTGGGGAGGCCACTCCAATTGTCTACAGCAGTCAAGCAATGTGGGAGCATCTGCCCAGTGCTGCACCACTGGCTCTCCAGTCCATCCATGTGGGTTTTCCTCTACACTCCCTCCCAGCCCATGGGGCCTTGCAGTGAGGATAAACCAACTCGTAGCTTACCATCTGCTGTCCTTTATTCTGTTTATATCACCAATACCTGGCATTACGTTTTATGGCACACACGGCCCGGCCCAACAAAGTGACATTTATGTCAGATTTGGCCCTCGTAACAAATGAGTTCAACACTTCTGATATATGCCATACATAAGTTGATATTTTTTTCTTCACTGCATATGCATGTTGACTAGTAAAGAAGTGTGTCCTGTCGGTTACTGGAGTGACTGTCTTAGAATCTTACAGGGAATTCACGGGAGTAATGGAGAAGGAGAGGGTGGTAAAAGGCTGAAATATAACCTCCATATGCCACTTGCTTGGGGGCAACTGACTGGGCCTTTTGGGAAATGTTTGCTGGTTTCTCAAGAACATCTAAATGGCCACTGTAGAAAATAGAATGCTGGATTAGATGGGCACCAAGATCATAGTTTGCCTAGGGTGCCAAAAAAACCTTGTGCCTTTGATGGGTCAAGTAAATTTGGACTTTGTATAGCTTCTTTAACTCTAATACATAACACAAAAACATCCATAATAAGTGTCTTCCTGTGAACAAATTTTAAGTTTATTTTACATGATAACTCTATTCTTATCTCCTGATTTCAGTTGCAATAATCCTCTAAATATTTCTTTCCAAAAGGCTGTAAAACGTCTACCTCTTCTGGAAATCTTCCGAAAGTCTTCAGAGTTTTTAAATTTGCCTTTCCATATTCAAAATCAAGGTTAGATTAAATGATGTTGCCAGGGAACTCCTTTTCAGAATGATCAACACCAAGATGGCAAGTAGTTCTCATTTTAGGCACAGGATGATAACCCACATTTTCCCCAGGTCTACCGTTTTCAATATTCTTTGTCATCAGATGACAAGACCAGGCTTATAAATAGCAGTTCACTTGTAACTAGTACAGCAGTCTCAAAGCAACCAAGCACAGAAGTTTTTCTCAACTGGGAAATTCAATACACCAAAAATGTGGGCAAGTGAGCTAGTAATATTCACTCCCACCCCTCCCTACCCCAATAAGAGAAGAACTGAACTAGTTTCAGAAAGGTCCTTCCCTTCCCTCCTCCCCAGCTGGTAGGGGCAAGGTGGATATAATGGTTTCACTGAGATACTTTGAACTTAACCCTTGGGACTGGTTTGATATTTTAAAAAATCTGCAGTTATTTAAAAAAGGATGAAGGATTAGCTTTTTGAGGGGATAACAATCAGGATTACCCTGTTATTTCTTTACAACATTTTAATAATAGCATTAATTATGAGAACCTGTGAAAAGGGTTTAGGATTAGGTTCAGTAGTAGAAATAATTAGAAAATACAGTCATTACAGTAGAAAACTCTGAAGGATAAAAAATGAGTCTGGTAACTCAATTTTGGGACTGGCTGCGAGATGCAAAGGAAATTTGTCAAGGCCTGCCATAAAGCACATTTTATTCATTAGCAGTTCTGTATACTTTGAAGGACAAGTTGTCCATCATATCTACTCCTCAGATGAGTAATTTTCACAGATGTCATGGTACATGGTGATGTGAGAAAGAAGAGCCCTATATATTGCAAAGACTCCACGGGGAATGCAACCTCTCTTTGCACACAGCATACTACCTTCCCAAAGGAACTCTGTAGGAGTTGATTAGAACTCAAATTGACCTCACTTCTTAGCTTCATACATGTATTTTTTCTAGTGCAACTATATTTTTCAGAGAAATAAATGCCAAGTGCTAATGTATAATGTCTCACTGGTGAGCATAAAATCTAGTTCATGTGAAGGTCCCGCCATCTCATATAGGCATTATTCAGACATGAATGGCAAACCATACTTCGGCACCCAATGAACAAGGCATGTCCTCAGGGACTACCTCCCCTTGACAACTCACTCAATTGCCCACTTTTGATTTAATGCAAGTCAGTCTGTCACAAACTATGGTTTGTGATTTGTACTTCCACTTCAAATAATTGTTTAGATCAGCCTCAGTCATCACAACTGCATCACAACTGCACCCATCTCTACCCCAAATAAGACACTGGACCCAAACCAAAAAAAATCTGGATGGCTTCAGCATACCAGTGGCATCAAATTCCATATCTTCATATGATTCTACCCCAAATTGAGGGCATGGTACAGAACAGAAACCCACAGAGGCCTGAAGGAAGCGCTCCAAGGAGATGAACAGCAGTCTATCATTCCATATTCTCTACAACTCCCTACCAGGACCACATCAAGTCTTGCAGTCATGTCTGTGTTTCATGTTAAAGAGCACAAATCTGCCTAACAGGGAAGATTATCCGTCAAATTCATCATCCCAGATAAAAACCAGACTGGCAAGGATATATAAGGGTATTTCAAGTACATTTAGAACTGGCGGACAGCTGCTGACTAAGTGAGCTCCCCAACAATACAAAGTAGCTGGAGGTAAAGTAGCAGCTGGTCAGGGAACCTAAAATGTGGTCTTTTTTAAAGCAGATAGTGGATAATCCCAGAATCATTCCCCCATAAACACAACTGGATAGTCATCTGACCTCATTTTTTTCAGAAGTTATTCCCCTCCCTTTTTGAAAGGCATTCCAGAAATATTTGGGGATTTTGAGGCATCTGAGAGTTTCTGTGGAACTGCTGCTGTGGTACTCCTATTCAATTGTATTCTTTTTATTTGCAGCACTTTTTAATTGATATTTGATATCAGTTGTCGTTTTATGTTTCGTGGCTGTTTTTTAAAATTCTTTGTAAGCAGCCTCAAGCACATTTATTTAATGAAAAGGCTGAGTACAATTGTTCTCAATAAATAAATTATCTTGACTAGCTAATTCCAGGATGGGCAAAGATCCAGCTGACAGGCAATAGTCCCCATACTTTCAAACACATATTCTCCATCAGCATGTGAGGGAGTCTGAAGCTAGTGCAAATAAGTAGGTCAAGAGATTTGTTCAAAGTTGTGATACTCAAGCTGAACAAAATACGAGTGTTTTCTATTAAAGTCTGAAATCAAAATCCATAAAAGAAGGTGAGCATATAGATATTACTGTGGTACTTTTACCTGAAAAAAAGCATATTTTAAAATATAAAGTCTCCTTTGGGTACACTGACATACAAAATAAGTACAAGATTCCTACAATATGCTTTCTTTTGAATTTCAACTCAGAGTTTTGTTCTGCAGACATAAATTATCTGATATATATAAAAGCCCTAACATATTGGCACTTTCCAGCTCTCCCATTGGCTGTGCTGTGCACTCCATCAGCCATTAGCCTGTCAACTGCCACTCAAGAGTACTTGTGTGCCATCAGATGGTACTGGGTCTGCTCCCCTTGCCAGCCCACTGCCAGCTTGGCCAATCTTCCCTGTCAGAATAAACTGCCAAAACAGCTGTCTCTCCTGACAAAGACGCTTCTGCTTGGCTCCTTTGCAGCTGGCTACTGCGGTGAGCCTTTGGTCGTCAAATCATTCTCTTCTCCTCCTGTTGTGGCGCTAACTTTCCACTCAGTGGCTGTTGCTAGGCAACCAAGCTTGGTTCCATCAGCAAAAAAGACAAAGACAGGAGGCCCTTTCCAGGCCTACTTTGGCCTTTGTGGGGAACTCATTGGGGCCAATCCTGACTAGGGTTGCCAGCTCCAGGTTGGGAAATTCCTGGATATTTCGTGGTGGAGTTTGGGGCAGGAAGAGACCTCAGCTGAACAGAATGCCATAGAGTTCACCCTCCAAAGCAGTTATTTTCTCCTAGAGAACTATTGCTGCCAATCTCCAGGAGAGAGCTGGAGATCACAGAATTAAAACTGCTCTCCAGATGGCAGAGATCAGTTCCCCTGGAGAAACCAGCTGCTTTGCAGTGTGGACTCTGTGTCATTATACCCTGCTGAGGTCGTTTCCCTCCTGCTTGGATCCCCACTGCAGAGAAAAACTACTTTTCCTAGGTACAGGCTGCAGGGAGGGGGGAAGATAGAAAACTGAAGTCAGAGGGGCAGATAACGTTAGGCTGATGGTTGGCTAGGAAGGAGATAGGGTTGCTTCCTCCAGGTTGGGAAATTCCTGGAGATTTGAGAGATGGAACCTGGAGAGGGTAGGGTTTGAGGAGGGGTGGGACCTCAGACAGGTACAGTGCCATAGACTCCACCCTCCAAACCAGCCATTTCCTCCTGGGGAACCACTGTTGCCAATCTCCAGGTGACAGCTGGAGATCACTCGAAATTATGACTGCTCTCCAGACGGTGGAGATCAGTTCCCCTGGAGAACATGGTGGACTGTGTCATGATACCCTGCTGAGATCTCCACAGCAAATTGATGCTGAGTGCCCAAGGCCAGGGCACTTGCCCAGAGCCTCTTTCTAGAGCCCACTGTATTTATTTCCACAACGGGCCTTATTCCTGGTTTAATTATAAAGATAAAAAGTTGTTATAACATGCTTTATTATATAATTAAGAAACATCTGCAGGACTTAGTCCAGAACTGACAGTCAGATTCACTGCCTAGTATTGCCCAGGGCCACCAATTCAAAGGAGAAATCTGATCCAAACATATATCTGAACATATCCATGAGGAAGGAATGATATCAAAAACTCAATTACTTTTTAATAGGATTGAGAGGCAGGACAAAACTGTTTTGTTCTTGCTGCTGCAAGGCCACCATCCTTACTTTCCAGATCCCATATATAAGGGGACCCCTTCCCACAAATGTTTATATAACAAGTATTCAGCATTCCCAAGCCTGTCCAAAGCAAAGCCACCCGCATCTCTGCATCCCTGAGGTGCTCATTAAGATTCAGAACAGCAGGCAAAAAACTTACAGTAAAGCTAGAGCTGTACAAATGTATAATTTATAAAGGAAGCTAGAAAGTGGAGCATACAGCAAAGAGAATTTGCAAGGAAAAAACCAGAGGGAGGGGCCAAGTAGGGAAAATCCCAACTGTTTTCATGGTAAACTGTAGCTTCCACTGTCTCCTGCTGCAGAACACAAGTTGTTGCACAGGCTGAATCCTAAGGCAAGTGGCTGATCAAAACACATTTGCCATCATGATGTAAGGTTCACCTCCCCATTTCATGTTAACAAGGGATTTCGTACTTTCTGACATGCAGAAGGAAGCCGCATGATTTTGGATAAGGTTCCATCAATTAGTATTTTGAATGAATTCCCACATTACCGAAAAGCCCTTAGTTACTAGATATTGTATAAGCTTTACTGCTCAAGAGAGAAAAAGAAAAATTGGACCATGTCTGATACTATCTTAACACACATAAATGTGAATAGGTCATGTACAGAAGTTTAGACCGAAGAGAATGCACATGTATCTTATTTATGAAATGGAAGTGAGGGTTGTGTTGGAACAAAGCAGGACTAACTGTTACGAGTCTCATACTAAATTCTGCACCAACTAGCTCAGGTCCTGAGCAATGCTCCCTCCAAGCTGTGGAGTCTTGTGCACAAAAATTCTGCTTTGTGAGCTATTGGCATTAAAATTGTGAATGAGTAATTTGGCCACTGCGTAAATTAATTTGCTCTGGAGCCATCCTTCCTAAGCGAAGACAAAAATGTATGAGCCATGTTGAAGAAACAACATATTTTTCTCTCCAGTTCATTATTGCCAGTAAAGAACTCCAGCTTCTGCCAGTTAAGAGAGACCACCAAAAAGAGAAGGGCCTCCAATGCTTTCCCTGAAATTACTTCTTGGTTTCTACAGAGCAGTTTTGAGGCCACAAGGATCTGTGTATGACAACAAAGTGTGCTGAACTGAACCCAGAAGATGCTAAGGCTGATCTCTTCAGGTACAAACCCAACTGAACATGTCAGAAGCAAGTGTTCTTTTACCAAGGAGAGGAGGCTCCCAGCTATGGCCCTCATTACTGCAACAGGACTCCTTTTAAGCATCAGAAGCCAGTGCAGAAAGACACCACATCAGGATCCTTAGGCAAAACAAGAACTCCAGCAAATGTAAGGAGCCAGTTTACTAAAGCAGTCAAGATCCAAAGGTGGGACACATTTCTCTCACTCTATCCAGCAGCATGAACAGAAAAAGAGGGAGCAGCTGCAATGTGCCCTCTTCCACCCCTTCCTTGCCCTGTGGGGCCCTACTCATTCTCTCACAAAGAGAGAGGGAGGGATCATGGCTCAGCGTCACAGCATCTCCTTGCACAGAAAAGGTCAGAGGTTCAATCCTTGGCATTACCTTCATGAGACTCTGACATGCCACTGACAGTGAGAGGAGACAATACTGACCTTAATAAACCAATGGGTCTGACATCGGTTATGTGTTCATGTGTAAAGCCTTACAGCTAAGCGCACAGGTTATCTAACAATCCAACCAAATTCTCTGTCCAAGCCAAACCACCATGGCATGGGAGACAACATGCACAGTAGCCTATGCATGTCTCCTCTCAAACTGGTGCTGACAGATGGGTCTGAACCCAAGCCCAGTCTGTGGCACTGCCAGTGCCATCATGGTCCCAGCTTGCTCCTAGCCTGTGGCAATGTGCACACCCTATGTCTGTTGCCTTCCAAAACCAATGCTGCCAGGGGCTGGGTCTGAACTAAGCCCAGGAAATGACATTAGTCACTCCCTCTCATCCCAGACTATGTTACAGTAAGAGTATAGGATAGAACAAAGAAGGAAGAACCATATACACACATATATATCACCCCTAAATTCTTCTGGACAAAAGGAAAATATAAACATAAAGCAATAGTCAGCCTTGACCAGGTGTTGCTTTAGACAACTAGCCCACCCATCCTTCATTTTCTTTTGTATGGGTTTTGAAGTACAAGCAGATAAAATTTCATGTCTCATCTTGTCTTCTCACTGAGTAGCAATGCATTCTACCCTCCGGTGATTCATCCAGCAGAATCCTGGGTTTTTTAATACATACATTTGTACATATTCAAGTTATATATTAAATGCATACAATAACAGAACATGACAACAGGGAGAAGAGAAGTAGAAAAGCTAAGTAAAGAGATAACTATACAAAAAAATGTTAGTACAGTTCTACTGAAACTATGAACTCTTTGTTAAATAACATCTTTCCACAGTTTCTTGGCATTTGATGGAGGATGAAGACCTGCTATATATGAATTAACAAAATATATAAATTGATTCCAAACAATTCAAGAAGGAATCAAAACTCCAATCTGGTAAGTACATTTTTCTGACAGAGCAATATTCCAAAGGTGTTCATACCACATGCTGACTGTAATTTCTGTCCTGGATTCACAGTGACAAGGTATGATGGATCATGCTACTAGCAAAAGAATTCTTATTCTGTAAATAAATTTAATAAAGGCAAACTTTTGATCAGATGTTAAATTCGTGGTAATACTTCATTAATACCGTATACTTGCAGCTTCACTGCATGTGGAAATAAGCTTATATTATAGCATCTCCAGCATGGTGAAGAGGATGTTGTATAGATATATTTAACTTTTGCTGGAGTAAGATGCCACCTGGATAGTACCTTCAAGGAACTTTCTAGAAATTGGCTTGGATCCCACAGTAAATGTCCATGAACCGAAGTTATGTTTGCTGATTCTCCCTCCTGTTACATATCCTAATTGCCTCCTTATGCTCTTTCCTGGGTGGGCAGGAGGGGCATGGTTGCCTTATAGTCAGACCATGAATCCATCAAGGTCAGTATTGTCTACTCAAGACCGGCAGCAGCTCTCCACTGTCACAGATCTTTCACATCATCTGCTGCTACCCAGTTGTTTTAGCTGGGGATGCTTAGGATTGGACCAGGAACTGTCTACATGGAAAGCAGATGCTCTGCCACTGAGTCACATCCATTCTCCCAGAAGGTCCTCCAGAAGATACTTTTCAGGAATCAATTTGGGTTGCAGCAGGAAAGGGAAGGTGAGAAAGTCTAGTTCCACTAACAAAAATGCACATTTTAAGTGTGCACTCACAATATAAAATGTAGTTTAAATTCATAACTTATATATGTGAACACCGGAGAACACTCATTAGGAAGGTGAGACTGGCTGCAGTTCCTGTTCAGCATAAAATCAATGATAAATTTAGGTTGCCCCTGCATAATATGCTAAATGGCTAAGAAATACAGCCACACCTCCTCAATCTTGCTATTTATTTAAATTAAAACGTAAACTTGTTCAATGTCAACTGATGTGAGAGTTTTGTATTTTATATTAGGATGCGTGAAGGTAAAACGGAATTATTTTGCAAATGGGTCCAGAAAGATACAGTAAGTTTGAAAGTGGGTCCACTTCAAAAAGTTGAGAACCATTGCCCAGAGAAAGAACCCAAAAATTTGAAGCACAGTAGGTTGGTTGACCCATACTGACATCCAGGACTGGGGGAAGCACGCTCCTAATGAGGTGACATACAATGCAAACCTTTTGCTTACTACTTAAGATTATCTGTGAGTAATCTTTCCCAACTAGACAGGAATTATGAAAGTCCCAAAGACAAATCACACAGTAAGAAAAAATACAAAATATAAAAATATCTATTTAACTAAACCTGTCCTTGTGCATATGTTCTAAGACTGCTCTAATGTACACCGGCAGTAACTTCAACAGTAAAGTACTTCATATCGGTATTGCCAATTAACAATTTGGTCCCTTCAGGTTTAGCAGTTAACAGTACAGGTGAGAAGTGCTTTACTGCTGCTTGAGAAAATCAGTGTCAACATACCCACTGTGTCTACCAATGAGTTTCAGACAAGAAATGGAGCTAGTCATATAAGAGTCAGCATGGTATAGTGGTTACAGTATTGCAGTAGGATCTGAGAGTCCCATGTTTGAATTCCTCACTCTGCCATGGAATCTTGCTAAGTGAACTTGGGTCACACACACTCTCTCAACCCAGCCTACCCAACAGGGTTGTTGTGAGGATAAAACGGAAATGTGGAAAATATTGTTGTAAGCTGCTTTGGTTCCCCACTGAGCAGAAAAGTGGAGTTTAAATATATAAAATATGAATGTAATATAGCCATGAACATGTTCAAGCTATGGCTTCAAGTATGTGCAGCATCTGCCCTCTCTCAATACCATCTTGACATTAAGATAGATTCATGTGGGTAGTTGTGTTGGTCTGAAGCAATACAACAAAGTTTGAGTCCAGTGGCACTTTTAAGACCAACAAAATTTAATTCCGCGTATAAGCTTTTTTGTGCACTCACTCAAATTTTGTCATCTTGACATTAAAGATGTGTGAAAATGAAATTCCCATTACCCCATAGGGAAAACATGTAACTTTAACAACTTCAACCAAGCATCATTTTAGCAAGAAATATTTTACAATTAGATACATACAAGTGGGGACCCGCAATAAAATACTGTGTATTATTAATATTTTTTTCATAGTATAGTTGGTTACTGTTTAAATAGCTTTCTTGCAGTAATGGATTTGTTAGCTTTTTGGATTTTCTCATTTTGGCAAGGCATCCTCTTTTGTGAGGTACTTTTGGCACTGTATTGTTCTGCATGATACTGATGAGAGAATGTTGTTTCTGACAAAAAAAGCAGAGATTCTTTCAATTGTTCTGAGCGGTGCCCTCTTAAGGGAGGAAGCAGCTCTGTGACAGCCTTCTGTGAAGGGAAGGGAGTGACAGTTGGAGCCCACTTTCCCCTTTTTCTGTTTGTTTTCCCCTTTTTCTTTTTTGAACACTGGAAAGAGAGCCATCTAGCCTTGCTAAGTTCCCTTGAGCATAGTCAGCCAGCTGACTGAAGTTGCCTTCAAAGAGGAGTTTGCCTGGGAATTACAATCACTTTGTTTATGTGAGGTGAGATTTCAAAGATTGCCTTACAGGGTACTGCAGGTCTTGAGGTGCTACAAGTGTCCTGATAGCCCTGCAGGGTGCTTTTGCACTCTTATGAATGGGAAATTCATAAGTGATAATAATAGACTGTGTTATTAAGTGTAAAAAGGGATGATGATGATGATGCCAAAGCAGCCAAGGAGAAAAGCCAGCTTCAAACAGCTCCAGCAGATGCTGAAACAGTGTACCAGTGGTTCCCAAGGTTGCCAGTCTCTAGACCTTCCCTTAACACAAAGAGACTCACACAGAAAAAGCCATCTTGTCACTTTGGCTCAAAAATGTGCTTCTCCACTTCCATTAAGTGCAGACTTCCTTCCAAATTGCAGGATACATTCCTCCCCCTCCTCCTTCTCCAAAATTCCTTGCCTGGTGAAACAAAGAACTTCCTTTCGAATCCACATGAACTTTGGACCCGACCAGCTAATAATGAGTTTCGGCTAACCAGCAGACTAATCCCATCATTGGAATATACAGACGTTGCTGAATCATCTTTCTGTCCCGGTATCTCTGAAAAAGCCAGTTAGAATTTAACATTGACCACTCCCCTAGGACCCTCTCTCAATGGACAGAATTTAGAAGGCGGATCAGTCAAGGGGTGTTCCCTGAGGAGGCATCCTGCTAAGCCAACCACCCAGAGACCCCCTGATAAAAGAAAGCTCCCATTTTTCAGCCTTAGCCTTAGCATCTCCCATCCTCCCTCCCGGTCTCTTGGGTGTACAACCAGAGTCTGACACGTGTTTCTACTGGCTCAGAACGCATGCCCTTATCTCCCTCCTAGTCTTCCCCTTCTTCTTCCAGTGAGACCATATCAACTCTCCAGGCAGGTAATTATTTCCCTCGACAGAAACCAACAATCTCCTGCTAATGCAACCGTCTCTTAATCTCTCTAATTTCCTAGAAGTGAATCTGTATTGTTTGCTTGATTAAGACTCTTTCAGTAAAAGACACTACATTTAGTACTGACTTAAGTCTCCTTGTCTATTACTTGATTAAGTCTGAGAGAGGCGCAGCCTCTGTATACACAGGTGAAACCCGTTTTGCCTATTGCCAGTTATTTAAAACCTATATGTTCCCAATATTAATAACAAAATAAGGCAGTTGGGCTAACAGTCCTTTATCACTCTCCTTCTGAGTGCCGTTGTCAAAAGCAGCTGTTTAAATGGCCACTGGTTTATCAATGGATCAGCCTGAGGCACCTTTGCTTGTTCAGTCTCTTGCCTTGCCGTGGATAATTGTGTGGCTGCAGGGCTCTAGTCTTTTTCAGCCTGAGATGAGTCTACTTTCACCTACAGCACCACAGCTGTCTTTGGCAGTTTGTCTGTCAGGGCTGCTAAGGAATTTTTAAAAGGTGGTGTGTACAAACTCACACTGGTTGGAGGAAATCCTGCCACCTCTCCAACTGCCCTGTACCTCTCAGTCACTGTGCCCACACATCCATTAATGATGCCTCAGCTGTTCTTTTATAACTTCCCTCTGGCTTCTAGTCAGTCAGAAGAGAGACGTAGTGGGAAGAAGCAGTGCCCAAGCTAGTGGGGGGGGGAGAGCAATTAGAAGCCAGAGAGAATGGTCAAAGGACAGTGGAGCCCACAGCTACAGATTGGGGTAAGAACAATCCTTTTTCCAGCTGTGGGCTCTTGTGAGCAAAACTTCTACTTTGTGAGCTACTAGCATTAAAGTTGTGAGCAAGCAATTTGGCTACTGCATAAATTAGTTTGCTCAATAGCTATCCTTCCTGAGTTAAGACAAAAATGTGTGAGCCGGAGGCTAAAAAACTGAGCTAGCTCACACTAACTCAGCTTAGAGGGAACACTGCTAGTGGCGTATAAAATTTACTGGCTGGAACAGTAACATCTCAAATAAACATTTTACTTACCAATGGTTAACAGCATTAAAGCATGCATGAATGCACCAGATACACCCAAAGTGCAAGTAAATATGCTATATTTTTCTGTGAAGCACCTCTGTATTCAGACAGAGGTAAAAAAATAAGACAATTCTAAAGATACTAATTGGCTAACTGATATGCCAAAGGATCACTAAAGAAAGTTCTATAGAGCTATCTGCATTCATTTAACAGAAGAACTCAAATTCCCACATCGGTTTTGCCACACTCACCATGGCATTCTATTTCAAAGACCCCCTCACACCTAAGTTCTGATTGGCTGAAAGATGTGGCAACATTTCAGCAGCTACATCTTTCAACCAGGTGAGGCAACACAAAGGCCTAACAGTCATGTTTCACAAGGAAGTTCTGTTCCAATTTATGGATTAACAATAAACCGTGTGTGCACACAATAACATCTGAAAAACTTACTTATTGCACCATGTTTACATACAGGAAAATATAGTACATACCCGCTTGGATACCAGTTATAAACACCACATAAACACAAAGTGTATACTCTTCAGTCATAACATGTGAACCAGCCCAAAGTCATAAGGCCAACTTAAAAGCCATGAAATTTCAAAGCATAGTTTCTGCTTTCTTACTGGCTTCTAGAATGCTTTGCCTTCAGAAGATAGAGCTCTCACCTCCATCCCCAGCACCTGACAAACAGACAAGAAAAGAGAGCCTTTCTTGAATGTAAACTGAGATATCAGGTGGCTTACACAGGTGCAAAGAAAAACCTACAGCAGCCTTGTAATCATTTTTCCTCTCCCCCTTTTTTCAAAAAAACAAAAGTATTATTGCAGAAAACACAGATTACAAACCTACCAATGATTCAATAACCACATGTAAACATATCATCACAATACAATCACAATATTAGCACATCAATTGATTCTCAAAATAACACATTACAGAACACCAACATATTTCCAAATTTCTAATCTCTTCAGACCCCTGAAACACAATAAGTTTTACTAATAGTTTCCCATACTTTCATCAGCCAATCCTTTTTTTCCGTGGAGCAATTCAAGATTTCCAGAAGCATGCATAAACAACTCAAGCTGCAGGCAATAAATATAACATTTCCTGATGTGAGTTTCACATCCCCCCTTTCTTTTTAACATCCAGCCTGATAAGGATTTCTAGAGAACTTGAAAGACAGGGCACTATTTTGTGTTATGTAGGTGGGTCAGCTTTTATTTCTGAATGCAAACTGAAATTCTCAACATGCTCTCTCTAAGGTGCAAACTAACAATGCCAACCACTATAAAAACTTCTTCTAGCATTAAAGCTATCCATTTTGTATTAGTATTTTTTCACAGTACAACAAATTTAGAGTCCAATGGCACCTTTAAGATCAACAAAGGTTTATTCAACATATGAGCTTTCGTATTAGGGCTTTCGTATTAGGGCTTTCGTATTAGGCCAGCCTCCAGGTGGGGCCTGGGGATCTCCTGCTTTTACAACTGATCTCCAGCTGACAGAGATCAGCTCCCCTGGAGAAAATGGCTGCTTTGGATGGTGGACTCCATGGCATTGTACCATGCTGAGGCCCCTCCCCTCCCCAAACCCCACGTTCTCCTGGCTCCACCCCCAAAGTCCCCAGGTATTTTCCAACCCGGACTTGGCAACCCTATTCCGTATGCATGCACGCATACGAAAGCTCATACGTTGAATAAACCTTTGTTGGTCTTAAAGGTGCCATTGGACTCTAAATTTGTTGTCCTGCTTCAGACCAACACAGCTGACCAACTGGATCTATTTTTCCACAGGTTAGTGTTTCTTAGAATTGGCACTGAGGTAAACCTAAACAAATCCTACCTGAAGTAAATGCAAAGAGCTAATCTGCTATTCACTGTACACTAAGACAAAAGCTTTTATTTCACTTAAGGAACAAGATGAATCTTCAGCCTATTCTTCCCTGAATATGCTTGAATTATTTAAAAACTCTTCTAATTCTTATTTTAAAACTTATGATTTGCTAGCAAAAAAATCCAGAAGAGCGACTTGAACACTGAAAATACCAGTGAAGTGTTCCTATCTTTACCTCCTCATCTTGGATCGTGAATTTATCGGGATCGGAATAGAACAGAATATTAGAATCTGGCTCACATGAATTAATTAGATCTGAGGTGCAATCCTTTTTTACTTCATTAACAGCCTATAATCCCAGTAAATGTTAGCCCAACTCAGTGGGACTTACTCTAAAGTGAGTGTGTATAGGTTTGCAATGTAGGGACTTTTCTCAGGTGTTACAGCAAACTATGGGAACTGGAGCAGTTCTTTAGTTAAGCAAAGTCCAGGCAGGCACAACATGTATATAAGGCACCTTGGCTTTATTTATGTATACAAACAGGATTTGATGGACCAATTTAAGAGGATTCCTTCAGCTCAGACACTAGGACATGCCCCTATAAGCTTTGGTACCTAGAATAGTACAGTGCAAAGAAGAGACAACTGAGTAGTATCTTTAAAATCATCCTACTGATACAATATGTAAACAAAAATGTTAGTATTTTGAACAATTCCAAATGGTTCAACCAGTACCCACTGAACACAGAAAGGCAATTTACAAATACTATGCTCAAAATTCTACACAAGATGGGCAAGTGGTTCTAAAAACATCTCTTGAACTTTTTTTAATACGAGAAACAAAGGTGTCTGTCACCACATCTATTATATTGTCCCCCCTGGTGCAGAGTTTCCCAAGAGCTATTGCCTGCACAAACCAGCAAGAAGGCAAGCAGCATTACAGCTTAATCACTTTTTAATTAACATTCAAGTACTCTACAACTTGGCGGTTTATATCCTTACTAAAGAAAGTGTGATGGGGTATGACTAATGTACACTTGCTTTTACTAATGAGCAACAGTGATTTACTACAGCAGGAACATAATGCAATTACAACCACAAAATCCACAGCCATGTCTCATTTCTACTACCTCCTTGTCTTTACTGAAATAAATATTCAATGATGCTTAAATACATTAGAATTAAACATTTTGAAAAATATTACTTCTTTTAAAAAATTTTTTAGAGAAACAGCACCTTGTTTAGAACAGTGGGCAAAATGTGCAAGTGTGCGTTTTTTTTAAAACCAGTGGTAGGTAACATAAGGTCCTACCTTATTCTTTGAATACTAATTCATTATGAGCATGCTAAGTTAAATAGCTATATTAACAGTGATCTCTGAATACTTTTTTTAAAAGGTACTGTTCCTGCCTACCTAGGAATAGCACTCAGTGAAGACATAGCAACAACAGACAAAGGGCAAGATCCAGTGGAACTATTTCAACCCACAGGTGCTTTAGAGGATTTCTGATTGTTTTTGGCAAATGGTAGCTCCTTCCACCAACCCATGCACTACTGAAATGGAAAAGGTATACGAGTTATAAGCGGTTAAGCATTACCTGTTTGATAGCAGCAACAATGTCACCATCTCTCACCTATACCTAAGTGGTATTTCAGAACATTTATGTATTTAATATTATTTACCAAACCTAGTTTTGTACGTCAAGTAAAATAGATTATTTTAGCCTTCACCTGGATAGCCCAAACTAGCCGAATCTTGTCAGATCTCAGAAGCTGAGCAGGGTCAGCTCAGATTACTACTTGGATGGGAGACCACCAAAGAAGTCCAGGGTTGCTGTGCAGAGACAAGCAACAGCAAACCACCTCAGTGTCTCTTGCCTTCAAAACCTTATAACATTGCCAAAAATCAGCTGCAACTTGATGGGGAAAGAAAATAATCTTAATTTATGGGCCACTGCCTACCAAATTTTTAACAAAGCTGCTTAAAATGGTGTGATGGGATAAAAACAGACGATGTGAGGTTGTTTATCTACCATTCCAACTGCTGTCATATTTTCACAGTTAGAAATGTATTTAAATGGACAAAGATATTCTTGAGAATCTACGTATTGGAATTAGGTTCCCAAATACTCATTTTTTAAAATATAGACTTTATTTCAAATCACAATGGCATAGACCACAACGGGAGGTCACAGAACTCTAGTTTGAGAACACCTTATTAAAGTGCACTTTACCTCCACAATTCCCCTTCTCTTTTTGACATTTCAATTTTGACAGCTATCATTCATACTAGTGACCACTGTTTCCCTATGTGGTTCCCACTGCTGTCCTTCTCCATAACCAATTACTTGTTCCTCAGAGCAAAGAACCAGTCCTAGCTTTCCTCCACCTCACTGGAGCAGGAGTTGCTCAGCCACCTTGGTGACTCTGATGAGGACAGAAAGGTGGGGTATAAATTTTATAAAGAAATAAGTAAGAGTCCAGGGATCATCACCTGTGTATTTTCAAAGAGCACCCATTCAGCAACAGCAGCCCCCATCGCAGAGGACACTTGGGGCCTCTCTATATCCTGCATGGGCCAATAGTGTTCGCTCTAAACTGAGTTAGTGTGAGCTAGCTCACAGTCTTTTAGCCTCCAGTTTACACTTTTTGTCTTAGCTCAGGGAAGATGGTTCCAGAGCAAGCTAATGTATGCAGTAGCCAAATCACTCACTCACAACTTTAATGTCAGTAGCTCACAAAGTAGAATTTTTGATCATAAGACTCCACAGGGAGCACTGGCCACAACCCCAATAGTAGTCATCTTGTGGAGGCATGCATTCAACATTCTCAAAATCCCAAAACTCCTAACAAGATCAACAAGACTGGAAAATCCTGCTGTTGACTATTCAAAGCAAAACAGATTTTTATGAATTCTGAGAGTTCTGCATGAACCAAATAATCTAATGAGATATTTACAAGAGAAAATCCTTGAACTATAAGCTTCCAGTTTAATGTTTTGTGGGAAAGTCTAACCCATGGAACATGTCTCATACTAGCAGCTTTGCTTTTAGAAGGAACTTTGGGGAACATAGCACATCATTTTGATGAGGCGCAATCCTTCTATGAAAACAATCTGTCCATCTAGTTTACAATCCAAGTATAACATTCTTTAATTATTCCAACTTCTGCATGTCAATTCTAAACAAATGTGCTATGGAATAAGTGCAAGTTGACAACACACATTCTTCTCATGACAGCAGCAATATCAAGTGATGACTTGCACAACTGGCTAATTCCAATGCAGATCTAACATCACAGACAAAGCTTTCATATTACCAGATATCACTCTGGGTGCAAAACTTATCAAAGAAAGCTACTCATAGACATAACTTAATGACCTGGAGTCAAACAAGTCAGATCCTGCTGAGTGTCACAGCACTTATTAAAAACACACATACCACAGCTGTTTTAAAGAACAATAACGATGTATGGAGATATGCTGTCATCTCATGGAACCATAAGCCTCAGTGATTTCTCAAAATTTGTTTCCATATCAAGTCTGTTCAGAATGGAAAAGATGCCCCTGTATCAACATCACCTTCAAACTTTTCAAGTATCCTTCAAATGTTACTTTAATGGCACAGACCATCGAAGATGAAAAGGTAGGGACTAGTTTTTCTAATATTTAAGATGACCACACATACCTGCAATTAGCAACAGTAACATCTTAACTGGTTATATATCACTATTGTGTCCTTTGCCAATCTCCGCATACCAGAAAAGCCATTCTGATGTGCAGAATATCATTAAATCTTCCTAATGTCAGCGCAAAGATTTTAAGGAAATGTTTACTGTGGTTATCTACAGTGATCTAGGCAGCAAGTTCAACTGTGAACCGAGAAGACCCTCTAGGAAATAAAGGCATGGTTTTTAATTGCACAACTATGCCTTGTTTTAGACATAGTCATTCATATTCTTCTCTGTAAGATGCAATAAAACCGTGTGCTCCCAAAGGGTGTTTTTTAAAGCAAAGATATACAATTCTTATAAACAGAGAAATCACTCAAGGCAGGGGCGTAGAGTTTTGGAAATCCCGGGGGGGGGGGCTCCTTAGCGCACGCGCTCTCGCTGGGACGATGTTCTCCCCCTTCCGAGGCCCACCAGCTGCTGCTGCCGGTGCCTCTCTCCCCCCACCACCACCCGTTCCCTCTCCCTCTCCAGTAGCGGCCGCCGGGCCTCGGAAGGACCCAGGGAGGCGCGGCAGCAGGCACTCCGTTTTCCTGGGGGTGGCTGAGCCCCCCCCCAGGAAATTTCGGGGGTGGCTCAAGCCCTCAAGCCCCCCCGTACTCTATGCTTATGACTCAAGGGATCACCATCAGGTTTTGATATTCTAGAACAAACATATTGACAGTGCAATCCTGTCCATACCTACCTGGAAACAAGTCCCATTGAACACAGTGGGATTTTTTTTTCTAAGTACAATAAAACAGGAGTCCAGGAGTTCAAGACTAAAAAATTTACCCCAGTGAAAGCTTTTGTGACTCAGCCCAGTTCTTCAAATGCATGGGGTACATATAGCCCCCATGCATCTGATGAAGCAAGTTCCAATTTCAAGCGTATGCTAGAATAAATTCTGTTAGTCTGCACATAACAAGAGGTGCCAATGGATGGCTGTTTTATTCTGCTGCTACAAACTAACACGGCTACCCACCTGGGATTATTGCCACTAAAAAGCTAGAACACATGAAGCTGCCTTATACTGAATCAAATAATTGGTCCAACAGAGTCAGTATTGTCTACTCAAACTGGCAGTAGCTCCCCAAGACCTTGGGCTAAGGTCTTTCACATCACCTACCACCTGGTCCTTTTAACTGCAGATGCTGGAAACTGAACCTCTGCATGCCAAGCAGAGACTTTTCCACTGAGCCATGGCCCTTCCCCAGAAGCCAATGAAAGAACAGGAAATGTCTTTTGTGGTACCAAAACCAAATTCTGAAGCAAGGATGGTGACACACACCTCCTCCAGCTGTGCATGGCTCAGAAACAGCCCCTTAGGACCAGTTCAGAACATCCAAGCAAAATAAAGCATAACCATTATAGTGGGTAGAATTCTGAACTTACCCCTCAGACACTTCATTCAAATCCCTGCTAAACTGTGAAGCACTTTTGGTTTACTTGGTCAAGTCAGTCTATATCCACACAAAACACATGTGCACACCACATACAGACTTTGGATCAAGAGCCAACACC
The DNA here is from genome assembly GCA_029233225.1 of Lepidodactylus listeri. Taxonomy (NCBI): domain Eukaryota; kingdom Metazoa; phylum Chordata; class Lepidosauria; order Squamata; family Gekkonidae; genus Lepidodactylus; species Lepidodactylus listeri. The sequence goes on along the minus strand of JARCFY010000044.1, from coordinate 261,690 downwards.
CCCAAGCTCTTATTCATACTAAATCTCCTTCAATCCTGTCTTAATCTTGGTTTACTATCTCATAAAAAACACAATTTGTAGCTCATGCCAGCTCTCTTTTTAAATTCACCCTAAGCATGAAAACAAGTTACATTCTAGTTAATTTCTCAGCAGCAGCATCAATAGTCTTTGAACAGAAGAACTCGCTTCAGGGCCCCACTTTCTAGCCCTATTGGGAGGGCAAATAAACAAGTGAAGAAAGCCCTCACTCCTTCTGAGCAGTTTCCAGGTTAATCTAAATCTGAGGTGTCGAACTCATTTGTGGCGAGGACCAGATCTGACATAGTCACTTTGTCGGGCCGGGCCATGTGTACCATAAAATGTAATGCCAGGTACTGGAGAGAAACGCTTTATAGGGACACGGGCAAACCCAAGTAACAAGATTATTTTTTACATAAAATACAAACAAAAGCAATTGATTCCTAGCAGTGAAAGCAATTGATTTACTGTGGAGCCCACAAAAGCCCCAATAAATGTATTTAATCACATGCAAGACTAGGTTTTTTTCCAAGGGATACCATAAAAGGGGGAGCACTTTGTATTTCAGTACATAACAATTGCTGGCGGGCCAAGTAAGAGCCCTGGATGGGCCAGTTCTGGCCCCCGGGGCCTTATGTTTGATACCCCTGATCTAAAACATACTGAATCATGTATTTTATTGAAATCTACAGCTACAATGTAGTTAATGCTGTAACTTGCCCACGAATCCACACACATAAACCCTATGCAAATGAAACAAAAATTCAAATATCATGTTTGATGTATTTGATTAGATGTTTTTATAGCTACTAATGTTGATATTTTACTGTTTCAGCCCTTAAACCCAAATGCAGCTGTTTATTTACTTTTAAAAGAATGTCTGAGGTCTAAAAGAGTAATTACACTGGGGGTCTTGATCCTAGCCAGACTAGCAACAGTCACCATTGCCAGATAGCAAACACCCTCTGGGGAGAACCAAACACTGCCCCCTATAATAGGATCACACTGCTCGGCTAACTATATCACTGAAGTACATATCAAAAAGAAAAAAGACTTCTAGCTTTTAAAAGATTCGGCTGGCAAAGTCAGACTATATTGTCACAACAGTAATACAAGTTAGTTGAATAATTAAAGGTACAGATACTGGTCATGAGAGAGATCAATCAAATCCAGTATACTGGAAACTAAAGGCTAGTTTAAGGGTCAAAACGTGCTTGTGTGGGCATGATAAGGCATAGCTATTTAGTGTTCTCATCCTGAGGAGGTGGGGAAACCTCAGACCACTATATTGGCTTGGATCTAGACCGCAATACTGGATTGCATCTATTGAACTGCCAATATAGGTCAAAAATCAGTACAGGCTATTCTAAGACTCTTCTATATAAACAGTGGGCAATATATTCCAGCAGCCCTTAAATTGTATCAATCCAAAACGGTCTCCCAATTTCTGTATGGGACAATGTTCATATTTTGCCCCATTAGAAAGAATACAACCAACATTTTTAAGAGCAGTATTTCAATTCCCCAGCTGTGCATCAAACGCAAGCCTGCACCTAGATACTGGAATGATCAGATTCGAAACTAAAGTAAGCCTAGCATCTATTAATCCATGGCTTAAGTTACACCATTCCCCTCCAAGACTTTACATCGTTGATTCTTTGGGATGGTTTTCGATCCACTTGATTAAAGGCAGTCTGTCACAAGTTGAATATGTTAGGCCTCTCCCCAGAGCTTCTCTTAAAAATGGCCTTGGATCAAGCAAAGGCCCTGGTCAAGCAACAGATACTGGAGACCGAACCACAGGGAGACATCAACAGAGTTTCAAATTTCCAGGCGCCAAAGAATACTAGATGCGTTGTAACTCCAGCAGCTTATTTATCACTGTTAGAGATACCATCCCACCATAGGGCTTACTCTATGGCTAGATGGAATATACTCCCCTCTGAGGTCGCGGAGGGCTGCTAGAGAAAGATCCCAATAGCAGAGAGGGTTTGCCCATGCGGTGCAGGGAAGGTTGAGACAAATGAGCATATTTTGCTTCACTGCCATTTCTACCAGGAAATCTGCATGAAGACTGTACCCTTGTTCCGGAGGTTTTCCGCCTGCTCTGAATCTGAAATTACAAGGAAGTTCCTTTCAGAAGTCCTCAGTTCACACTCTCTTGTGCCAGATTTCTTGTAGCAACATGTAGAATGTGCAGGGAATTAACACAGAATGTAGCTGAACCATAAAATTTAGATGTTTTGTTAAATTTGTTCTGTGTCTTTTAGAATGTATAGGCCATTCAGTAATTTTAACACTGTATATTTTCTAAAATTCATAAGATTCATGTATATTGCTGTAATTAATTTTGTGCTGGTCATGAACTGTATTAATAAAGTATATATCTATTAAACTTTATTTTAGTTCAGCAACTATATGAATTTGGACAGTCTCAGAGAACAAGAATTAACTGCTGGTTAACATTAACATAATATACCTGAGATACTGCTACTGAAAAGCCCATGGGAAAATAAAAGAATACTACCTGCTTATGACAGATTCTCTTAATAGAACAGAACACACACAATTATTTCTTCCAAGAAAAAGAACACTGCCAAACAATCTTTTCTTCCACCCCATTTTATTTATTACCTCCCCTTTGTGGCCTAACACTATCTTATTTTTCAATATTTCACTTGAAGTGTCTTATCCGTGACCAGCACTGTGCATGCCAATATTTATTTTCCATTCTTGAGTTTCATGTGTTTTAAAGGAACATTTTTCCTTGAAAACTGACACCAAACTGGCAAGAATAAGCAATAGTGTAGCTGGCTGTTCCTGAAGACTAATACGGTTGTTTCCCTCCCATTCTGTCCCCCCCCCCCCACAAAAACTATGGTACTCTACACTACAGCAATTTGACTCCCTTATAAATACATTGTTCGGCTTCAATACATATTATTCTCTTCATACATCCTTTTATGTGACCCATTTTCCCAAGATGCTGAAACATAATCGTTTCAAAAAACAACAACAACAAGCTGAGGCAATGAGAAACCTGCTGCTCTCCAATTGCTAAGCAGTTTTCCAGATATATTAGCCTTGATGATGAGAAAAAACGTTATTACTTACAACGTGATTCAAATACTAACAGAATTTAGAAGCAAAAGGCAATTTCAGCAAGAAATTATGCTAGATACATTCGATGGAAGGTCCGTCTTTTTTCCAAGTGTGTAAAATTGGAAAAGAACAACAGTTAAGAGTTAAGGAACAGAGTCCCCCGTCCCCCCATGCAGAGTACCAAGATCAGAATGTCAGTGACAAAAAAGGCCAAGCCCTTTTTTTCAGTGCAACTCCATTGTAGGCAGAGCAAGAAGCACTGGCAACCTGGCACCAAACATGATTCATAAAAAGGTGTTTTTTTAAAATCCAAGGTCAGTCTGTGGTGCACGCAGCAGGACATTTTGACATACCTGAACAAGAACTGGAGGGTCAATAATCCTAGATCACCATCCCACCGGGATTACATCTCTCTCCAGCAATATACTGCTCCGCACAGCTCCAATGGAGGGTCAGGGAAATGCATATTGTACACACACACACTCTTTCAACTATCTAGATAGTTTTCATCTATGGATTCAGTAGAATTTATTACATGATCTCAGATGCAGAATAGGGTTGTCAGCCTCCAGTCAGACCTGGACATTTCCTGGAATGGCAACTGAGAACATAAGACCATAAGAGAAGCCAATGTTGGATCAGGCCAATGGCCCATCCAGTCTAACACTCTGTCACACAGTGGCAGGTGCCATCAGGAGGTCCAGCAGTGGGACCAGGACACTAGAAGCCCTCCCACTGTTGCCCCCCCCCAAGCACCAAGAATACAGAGCATCACTTGCTAGATGGCAGAGATCAATTAACCTGGAGAAAATGGCTACTTTGGAGACCAGACTATATGGCATACCCCACTGAGATCCCCAAACACCGCCTTCCCCAAGGCTCCACCCCCAAAACTCCAGGAATTCCCCAGTCCAGAGCTGGCAACCCTAACACAGAATGAAATTCCAGAGCAAAAAAAGATGATGATGAAGACAAGGATTACCTATGCAAAAAAAAATATTATACCTTTACAGCTTATTTTCAGTGGCCTAGTGCATTTTTTTAAACTTAGAGTTTATGGCTCTTAAAAGAATTCTCAGTTTTGTAAGCCAAAAGATTGAATAACTCCCTAAATCCTGTGCAGTAAAAGAATTACTGCTGTTCATTTCTAAGATGCTCTCACCAGGTTTCTTTCTTCCCTCTTCTTTTAGCCCCTAGTGATCAAGCAAGCCTAGACTTCCGGGCTACTTCCAAAATTAGTTTTTAGTTTCTCTTTAGCCATCTGTTTCTCAGATTCCATCTTATTTATTCTGGTCTCCTTCTCACACATTGCTTGTTTGCAGCCTGTGCTCCTTCTCTTTCTGCAAGACATTTATTTGATATTTTGCTTCTAGATGTCTTATTAATGACCTGATAAACTGTACAGAAACCTATTGGAATCATTGCCTAATCAGTTCAAAAATACAAGAAAAAAGAAATAATAAAGAAAAACAGGAAAACTTTCTAAGAGGAAGAAAGGGGGTGGTAATATTTAACGTTCCCAGTATGTGCTGTTAACATAGTGAATAACCCCTCCCCAAAACTCCTACTTGTATTAGTCACTGCCTGCTAGACAATCTAATTTACTAAAGTGTTTAAAAACTGAAGAGTTTGCTTTAACAAAGTACTTTAATTCATCCAAATTTACCATAATTTCATCATGCTTGGAAGCAATCATTTGTTCAGATTGAGACTTACAAAGAAAGTGATAAATGGGTGGGTCTCACCAGGGACGTGGACTTTTGGAAATTCCGGGGGGGGCTCCTTTGGGGCGATGTTCTCCCCCCCCCCAGGAAACCGCCGCGCCTCCCTGGGCCCTTCCGAGGCCCGCCAGCCGCTGCTGCCAGTGCCTCTCTCTCTCCCCCCACCGGCCACTCCTTCTCACTCCCTCTCCAGCAGCAGCGGCCGGGCCTCAGAAGGACCCAGGGAGGCGCGGCGGCAGGCACTCCATTTTGCCGGGGGTGGCTCGAGCCCCCCTGTACTCTACGCCTATGGGCCTCACTTTTTTTAAAGGAACAGCACAGAATGAACTGACACCAGATACACAACATGATTCTGTCAGCTTATTTTAAAACACCTCCACGGTAAGGGTGCACGTATTGCTCTGATATATGTTAGAACTAATGTCTCTCCCTCCATGCCAACAAATCACTCTAATTAGGTAGCCAGCCAAAGGCCCTGGGGAAAAATTCTGATCTGGCATTTCTTACTGTAACTTATACAGATCTGTCACATACATTTAAAGATATCTTTAAAAGATAAAAATTCATGAGCAAGAACATACAGACTACTAGCTCTGGGACAAGCCGGCGAATCTGTGCAAGAAACAGCATTGTCGCGTTCCTACTGTAATGGAATGAATGGTAGTGGCTACTATTTACCCTGTGCTAACACCATCCACAACAGCTCCCTATTATACCATCCTACCTGACTGCTCTACAGGTGAAAGCACAGTAAAGTTCATCACAAGCACTAACATTTAAAACCCTGGAGCTTCCTTTGGAAGTGGAACAAGGGAGGCATGTCTCTAACCCACTGCTCTCCCCCACCTTCAGCCAGATCATGGTGTGAAAGGAAGTAAAGTGAGAAACAGCTGTTATATATTGGCAGAGATATGGCCTGGTTACCCCAAAATTCAGTGTATCAATTAATTATAATTACTTTAATTGATACTTAGTGGCAATTCATTTCTTAACCGGAGAAGCCATTTTGTGTAGCTTTTGCCGTTCTAATTCTGGGTGAGTATTCAGTTTACAGAAGCAGCTGGTTTTTGCCTCCAAGGAACATCATTATCCCTTGCTGTCTAAAACTTCCTCACTCAGCATCAAGTGTGTTCTCATAACTCTTTGCCTTGTATGCATTTATGGAACCTTCACCAGACACAGACAAGCCACCTTCAGAACTCCGCAAGTGTTAATTTCTATATAATGCTTCTTAAACAAACTGCTAGTCACTATGACTTCATGCACAAAGCCAGCCTACCAATAAGATGATTTCAATGAATGCAGTCAAATGCAATGACCAGGAAGGATCCTGCTGAAGCTATAGTCCTCTCGCCTCTTATTCAGTCCAAATGATGAACATTTCAGGAGGTTCCTGTCTACAGGACTGGGATACAGAAGCTTTGCAGGACCACTTACCATGGACCATTTGAGGGATTTAATATTTATGGTAACTTTTATTAAATTGAAGCCATTTTAACTTGGTACTGCTTTATACCAACCTTTGCTATTTCATGTTGTGCAAGTCTCAGGACAAAACAATGATGGAAAACCCTACAACACATAAACAAATCCTCTTATTTTTCATTCTCTACCCACAATGGCTATTCCATGTTGAAGCAACCATACTGATTTTTAAAGGTATGTATCAAATTAATCCAGGATAACTTTCCATGCCTACCAAAGATCCCCAGAATACATTCAATTAACATTGTCATTAATATTGTTCTCTTTTTATTTCCCTCAAAGACCTAAAAGAAATTCTGCAACTGGTTTGATAATGTTTCAGAAAAACAAGAAAATATTTTAGAATTGATGACCCAAAAGAGAGCATAAAGTCTGAACAAAACTCTGGCAAAATATTAATAATTTACATGGCCCCACAGGTAGTCCACAGCTATGTGCATTTTAAAAGGTCAACTCTCACTGTGTCTATGGTGACAATGTGTACTAGTTTCCATTCTGGTTTTCCTCCACTCTGTTTTTCTTTTTTAACCTCCACATTCTGCAGTTGTTCCATGAAATTTCCTATTATCCTGGCTTTATTTACTCAATAAAAAGAACAGACATTAATGCCAGCATTGCCTCAAATAAAATAAATTTCTTCTTGATTCACCATTTCCCAAATAAAAAGCACTTCTCTGGACAAATATTACAACTTCATTAATTCATTACTGCCCTGTATAGTAGCTTTTAACCTTGCATTTGAATTCTGGGTTGCTTTTAATTTGCTGGACACTTGTAATGTCTGTGCTGTGCTGCCACTGTTGCTTTGCTAGCTGCCTTGAGTTTGCAGAGGTAAGACAGGGTATAAATACTTTAAATAAATTTTAAATAAATACATTAGCAGCAGCAATCAAACTGCAAGTTACACATACCTATTATAGTGTTGTGAGTGTAATGTGAGGTTCCTGTGAACAGCTCTATTCTTTGGGGACTGGTTGGCTTCAAGCAGCATACCTGATGGGAGCAAGTGTCTATGACAAAAGGATGTTCACATTCCTTAAGGACTGAAGGACTGTGGATGTTTTCCCCAAGGGCTGTAGTAATTAATCAGAGCCATCATAACCACAGAACCAAAAGAGGAGGCAAGCCTTCATTTACCTGAAAAAAACTAAGAGCAATAGAGTTGGAAACAGAGACAGAAACCAACAGACCTTCCTGTGGATTAGCTCAAGCACACTGGGGATGCAGGATCTCTCTCTCCAAGGATGTGATATTCAGAAGTGACTCTTTGTCTCTACTTCTGTTCTCCTTACATATATGAAAATAAAGCAAATATTACTAAAATGCCAGAAGTCTCCAGTGCTCTGTCCCACAGAGGGAACCAATCTAGGCAAGCACTGGCCCTGAAACTTCTGTTTGGAAAACTGAGGTGCATGTAATGATAGACAAACGTGCATAAACATACACATTCTATTTACTGGCTGTATGCTCAATAATATGCTGATTATGAAACTAAAAGGACAGAATCAGCCACTCTGAAGATGCTCATGAGTGTTCAGTATTGTTGTTTAGGGCAGAACCTCTAGTCTTCAGCATGACTTTTTGTCTTTAAAAAACCTCTGGAGTGCTAATGAGGTTTGTCCAGTCTTCTGCTGGTCCATGCAATAAACAGGAACAACAGTCCTTACACTGTGGCATGCCCTGGGCTCTGCAGAGCACAGCAAACAACAAAGCCTGCATTAGTTTACTGATCACTTTTCCTCCACGCAAGTAGGATGAAGGACAACCGGCAATGAATTCAAAATTCCCAGAGATGAGCAGTGCTTAATGACATGTCACCACTTAAGGCTTCAGAGGTTCTCCCTCCTGCAGTTTATTCTCTGGTGGTAAAAAAGGATAGTTCTAGCTTGACCTTGAAGAATAAAATACAACATCACAGGAAGGCACCATAGATACGGTATGTTGTTTACTACCCTAAAGGAAGCAGAGGGAAAAGTGACCTCGAAGAACAAACACTGTCCTACTGAAGACACAGATATAGAGAATAAAAGAAAGATGCCATCAAGCACCACTCCTAGTTCCTGAAAGACCACAGAACTACTAAAAATGTTTTAAAACCCACACAGCACAATGCCACAGCTTTTATTACCAGGGGTCCGTTGGGGCCGGAGCGAGGGGGAGCAAAGCTCCGCCAGCTCAGGAGTGGCCACTAGGGCAGCCATGGACCGAATCAGATTCTCTGATCTGGTTCAGCCTGCTGCCTGCTGCCATTCCCTCCACTGTTCTCTATGGTAGAAAAAAGGTAACATTTTTTCCCACCATAGAGAACAATGGAGGGGATGGGACAACCTGTTTGGGGGCCCATAGACTTGGACCCCGTAATCCAATCTTCTTGAAACTTGGTGGGTATTTCAAGGAGAGGCCACAGCAGCTACCCTGCAAGCCTCTCCCTCAAACCCCCTTTCCTCCAGCCCCTCATATACCCTATGTGTTTCTGCCATTGATTTCCATGGCCCATAGGGTATAATGGGGCTGAAACTGACATTCCCTTTCTGACACACTTCCGGTGATGTCAAAGGACGTGGCATATGCTAATGAGTTATGCTAATGAGTTATGCTAATGAGCTCCTGCAGCTCTTTTTCTACGAAAGGATCCCTGTTTATTACTATATCTGAATTAGAAGTTTATTCTGCAGATAGTATCTCATGCAAGTGCAAGTTGTGACAGAACAACATTTGGAGTTCTAAATGCTGAGCTAAGAAGCAGCAGCCACGGTATCAGCAGGACCACTGGAGAAAGTAGTAATTTATAAAATGTCACTGACACCAGCTTACTATTCTGCCACCTGCAAATCTTTCCAGTGCAATGAGGCAGCAAGTGGTTTACTTCACTGTGCAACATTACTATGTATACAAACAGGAAGTTTTAAAACCTTTGGAAATCAACTTCTCCTCCCACCAAGATTTCAGGAACAGTCGTTAGCATTGCCCTGACCTGGATCCCAAGCTAGCCTGATCTCATCAGATCTCAGAAGCTAAGCAGGGTCAGCCCTGGTTAGTACTTGGATGGGAGACCACCAAGGAAGTCCAGGGCCACTACACTGAGGCAGGCAATGGCAAACCATCTCTGTTTTTCTCTTGCCTTGAAAACTCTACAGGGTCACCATAAGTTGGCTGTGACTTGATGCCATTTTACACAGAAAAACACACAAACATTGGGCATTGCCAAATGAAGAGTCACTGTCATAAGAAGAAGAGAAGAAGAGATTGGATTTATACCCCACCCTTCACTACCCAAGGGAGTCTCAGAGCAGCTTACAAACACTCCTTTCCCTTCCCCTCCCCACAACAGACACCCTGTGAGGTAGGTGGGACTGAGAGAGCTCTGAGACAGCTGTCCTCGAGAGAACAGCTGGTACAGAGCTATGGCTTGCCCAAGGTCATCCAGCCAGGTGCAAGTGGAGGAGTGGGGAATCAAACCCAGTTCTCCCAGATTAGAGTCCGCGCACTTAACCACTACACCAGACTGGCTCTCCCTTCCAACCAGCCCAGCATCTCTGACTCAAAGTCCTCAAGGAAAGAGGAGCCAAGGCCATCGCCAAAGGAGGTCCAGGAAGGGCTTAACATGGCAGAGGCACCAGCAGAAGATGTGCCAGAGGCCACACTATCAGAACCTGAAAGTGAGACGTTACTGCTGACAACTGAGAGAGCTCCCATGCCACTACTGCACAGGTCTTGAACCCAGGCCCATAGCCCCCTGAGACCCATCCCCGCTTTGCAGGAATGGTGTGTCAGAAAGCCTGGGCCGAAGCAACCCGAAGGATGTAAAATGCCAGGCTGGGTGTGCACAAGCCCATCCCAGAGCCATGCAGTGAGAGCAATGCTTCTTTGCAGGATCCTGGCCAAAGCACAATGCAGACACAGGAGCGCAACACCTGCCAGCAGTGCAGCTGAACTTTATAACCTCCCAGGATATTTAGGCTGGGGCCTGGGAAGGCTCCCTTGCTGGATCAACTGCTCCACTAGGTGCAAACCTGTGTTCCAGCTCCAGTCAATGCTCTCAAGTCTTGCTATCTAAGCCTTATGGCACAACTCCAGAGCAGACCCCACAAAGCACAGAACAGTCACCAAGATTCATTCTGTCTTTTTAGAAATGGAAGAAGCCATTTGAAAGGAAAGTTCATATGACTTGCCTGGTGGCCTTGCAACCATAGCTGGCAGACAGTGCTTTCCCGAAACAGAGCATGACTGAACAATGATCCACTGGAGAACAATGTGCCCATGAAGAGGAAATGCTGGGAGTAAATATAAAATCATGCTTCCATGGGACATGCATGCTCAAAAGGCTACATCTACTTAATAAAATAAAATCATAAAGGAAGATACCATGAGCAACAGTATAATGTATGTTTGTTAATTTATTTACTTCATTTATGCCCTGTCTTTCTCCCCAATGGAAACCCAAAGCAGCTTACACAGTTCTCCCATCCTGCATCTCATCTTCACAACAACCCTATAAAGTAGTTTAGGCTGAGAGCATGTGACTGGCCCAAGGTCACCCAGCAAGCTCCCACAGCAGAGTGGGGATTCAAATCTGGGTTTCCCAGATATTAGTCTGACATTCAAACCATTGTGTAAACAAAGTAAAGAAGCAGACAGACCTGGACTATGAACACTTTACCCTAGTCTGGATGACAGCACTTTAAGATACAGACCAAATAAGAAAAAGTACAAATTCCTATTGAAGTATCTTAAATTAAAACAGCTGATTACCTGAACTGTACAGTTTTTGTTTTGGCACAGCTCCAATCAGAGTTCTGCTTGGAGAAGCAGAGGATTTGGGGCACAACCAACACATAGCACGTCACAAAATTTGACATTCCAGAATAAAATATATGGAAAGTAGTAAAGAATTGTTTTGTCCAAACACAAGCAAAAAATTACAAGATGCCAAGAGAGATTCAGAGAAGCATTTATAAAATGCTTTCAGAAGGTTCATAGCCTCTTGCCTTTCACATAAATATATACAATGGCAAAGGTGGGGCGGGAGGTAGTAGTTGTCAAATCAACAGATAGTGCATGACATTTTTTTCTACAAGAGGTTTATGTGAAGCTGCCCAGTACCATCAGGCTACTTAACAATGCATTTCAAAGGTACCATGGTTTATTTACATTTATCTGCCACAGCAGGAATGGAGAGCATGGAGACTCAATCACGTAATAATGGATTTTTTTAACTAGTGAAACCCATTTGATTTTCCAAATATTCTCTACTGACATTTTTTCCAAGAGTAAAACTTTCTGTAAGTTCTGTACATGAAAGTAGTCATTCCCTAATAAGCTCTTTAAAATAGGCACAGAGTATAGTTGCAAAACCAAACTGTTTTAGGACTGTGAATGAAATAACCCATTGAGGGTGAGATCAGGACTGTGAATGAAGTCAACCATTCAGAGCAAAATTACAGGAAGCTCAGACCCACAGACTCAGCTATGAAACCATGTGCCCTAACTATCTGGCTATCCTATTATAGCTCAGTTCAGAAGAATAATGCTAGAGTCTGCCAGAATGTAAGACATCAGTTGCATTTTGATTACATTTCTATGTAATACTTATTCCTGTATTATTGTTGCTTATTACTTATGCTATAGGCAGAGTTACATCAAGCAATCACAAACAGCAGCTCAGCTGACATCTGTTCAAGTTCCTTATATTAAACTGCTTCCCCGTAAATTAAATTTACATTTATGAATCTACCAAAGCCTATGCATAAGCGCAGAAATTATGATTTCCAAATACCTTGCTTATCTTCAAAAGGTAGACCTAGGATTAGTCCATGATTAAGTGCTAATATGGGAGAAGGGAGATGAAGCCGGCACTGCAATTAATCGTCTAAACACAGGTATAATAACAATCAGCACAAGCTGATTGGGGAGTACAACATAATGAGCTATAATAAGCACCCATCTCCCCACTGGTACACCCTTTGGATTGCTTTGCCCACCTCCAGCCCCCAACGCCCCCGGCACCTGAACAAGTCTTTTCTCACTGCAAACTCCCTAAGCAAGGGTAACTCCAGGGAGCAAGGCTGCAGATCAGTTACAGCCATTTTAATATTTGGAAATGTCAATATTTGTGTATAGGTTTGTGGAAGCAACGTTTAACGAATATATTCCTAGAGAAACTATTCAGAAAAAGTATCTTGATATAATTTCAATATTTTAGTTTATATGTTATGCCAAGTTATAATGTTAGCATTAGTTTGTATAGTTAGGTTAGATTAGTATATCAACTGTAGATTCGTGTTATAGCCATATATTTCAAACACGTTAATGTATTGTAATCTACTTTACATTGCAATTGAAAAATTGTTGAACAGTTATATGTTTATATTTTATATGGAAAATTTAATTTAAAAGTTTTTTAAAAAATTTGTGTATAGGTTTGATGTCCATTAGTGCTGGTTCTTGAGGAGACTGTATGAGGTACTGATATCAGTACACTATTAGTCCATTACAACAAACAGCCCCTCCCATATACCTCTAACTATGGAACAAGCCTGTTTTACTAGCCTCATCAAAGAAAGATTTAATTCTCACTTGGCAGGTCACAAGGTAGGAAGGGGAAAGAAGGTTGTTAAAATGAAGCTACTGCAACCAGGTTTTTGCTTTCCTCTGTTTCAGAAATCAATATAAGTAAATGTTTTAACTTTGGTAGTAATTTGTCAGTAGAAACCCAACACATTCCAGGCCCTTTTATTATAATGAAGTTCTTGCTATCAAAGCTATGAGATCCAGTATCATATTCAAAGTATAATTCCTACTCTGGGTGATAAAGATTATTTAAATAAATAATGCACCAAAGCAATGTCATTCCAATATACATATACCATGAACATAGGATAGAAAGTAATAAATACTCTGCAGTGTTTCAGAATTCTGGGTAAAGAGGTTAGTAGTGATTATTTAACCAAGTTACTAAGATTTGTCAAGGACCATTCTTAAAATGTAGAGGTCACCCCCCTCAATCTACTCAACAGCACAATGAAGAATCCCCCCCCCCCAAAAAAATTCAGTCTCTTTGTTCCTCTAAAATATGGTCTAAAATATGACTAGCAAGAGGGCCTTTCTCCATAATCTTAGTTCTCAGAGAGAAAATGGCTGCGGTCACACACACTAAATAATCCACTTTCAGTGCACTTTCAATGCACTTTGAAACTGGATTTTTACTGTGTGAACTGGCAAATCTAGTTTGAAAGTGCACTGAAAGTGGATTGAAAGTGGATTATTTAGTGTGTGTGACCGCAGCCAATGTATGGGAAGATGGTCCTTAAGATACCCCAATTTCAAGCCACGTAGGGATTTAAAGGTCAAAAACAACACCTTGAACTGGACTCAGGAACAGATCAGAAACCAGTGTAATTGCAGTAGAATTGGAGGTCACATGATCCTGGCCCCAACCAGCAGTCTAGCCGCAGCATTCTGTGCTAGCTGCAGCATCCAAACACTCTTCAAGGGTAGCCCCACGTAGAGTATGTTGCAATACTCCAGTTCAGAAGAAACTAAGGCATGGATCACTGTGGCTAGCTCAGATGGTGTCAAGAATGGCGGCAGCCGAAACTAGATGAAAGCACTTCAAACCACAGCAGCCACCTGATTTTCTAAGGTGACTTCTGTGTCAAGGAGCACTCACAATCACAAGCTGTGAATCTGACTTCAGAGTGGTATTTTTCAACTGGAGGGAAACGACTCAAGAAAAGAGTGTTTAGGGGTCTTCTTGCACCCTACACCACTAAGTGAGATTTCACAGTTCAGTTTCCACTACCTAGTGCAGTTCATTCAGAACTGTTTATATGACTACCTCATTCTTCCTCTGTTCCCAGTTTTTTAAGGGACCTGTGTGCTTTATGTATTAGAGAGACATCTGATCAACTTCTAGCTGCCAGTTCTAGAATTCTTCAGAGTTCCTGATGATGTTTGACCACATTAATTTGCCTGGTGATCAGAGGGAAAAAGCAACTCTAGCCAAACATGGAGAGCAAAAATGTTGTCAGGAATCTATCAAGGAACTAAAAAGGAAAGATAATGACCCTCCCTAACATATGTCAGTGACTAACATATGTCAGTAACTAACATATGTCAGTAATACAACAATTTAAATGCTGCATTGGATTAGTAGTGGTTCTATGACTCCCAAACAATCTTACTATCAATCTACTAGGATATAACATGGAAAATGTCAAGCAGTGGGATTGTGGGGTGGGGGTGGGGGGGAAGCACAGCTACATATCAGGAATCTTCCTAGTAACAAAGGCTACCTTGAGCCCGTTTGTCAAGCAAGGCAGGATATAAATTGAAAGTAATAAATAAATAAGTATGTAAGCTTGGCTAACAGCACCATAAGTAGAGGAAATACCATAACTTTTGAAAATATAAAACTAGCGAGACCAGAAATTAATTATCTTCAATCCATACTAGTAACTACACATGCAAGTTTGGTGTAGTGGTTAAGTGCGTGGACTCTAATCTGGGAGAACCGCATTTGATTCCCCACTCCTCCATTTGTAGCTGCTGGATGACCTTGGGCAAGCCATAGTTCTGAGAGTTGTTCTTGAAAGAGCAGTTCTTGAAAGAGCTCTCTCAGCCCCACCTACCTCACAGGGTGTCTGTTGTGGGGAGGGGAAGGGAAAGGACTTTGTAAACTGCTCTGAGACTCCGAGTGAAGGGCGGGGTATAAATCCAAACTCTTCCAAGTCACCTCTTGTTTACTAGCTAACTGCAATCTATGCTATGAGGATTTCAACACAGGCAACTCACTAGCTTGCTATGAGGCTTGTAAGCATCATCCTTTGGACAGAATTTTTGAGACAAGTCAGTGTCAGAATGAAGGCAGAGCACAGATTTGCTGCAGGATGAATTTCAGCAATTACAGCTCAAGAACATGGACATGCTGCTTTGAGGGTGTTGCCTACCACCTTTTGCTTGGCCCTTCTTCATTCTGGCTTTTAAGAGAGTCATGGGAGAATATCTATTTGGAACAGTTAATACTTTCTTAAGGAATGGAGAAATTCCAGCTGATTTGAACGAGGCAACCTGTGGCAAATATTTCCATCTTGGGGGGAAAGTTCAAGTGGATGGTTGTGGTGTAGCTACAGGCTTTCCTGTATGAGACCAGTTTTCTGGATCATTTCAATATGGCTTCAACCTTAGTTTTGGCACAGAAAATACTTTGGCCATTCTGGCCAACAAACTTTGCCAGGAAAAAAGACAGGTATTTAAGACTACTCTAAGATCACTCACCAGCCCTCAAAACCATTTATTATGGTATTCTCCTGGTTCAACTAGCTGAGATGGGGATTGGGGCAATGCCCTCTTGTGTTTCTGGTTCCCTTTCAGACAGATGCCAGAAAGTGACGTTGAGAGGTACAACTGCTCAACATGTAGCACTTGACCTCTGCAGTTCCATAAGGTTCTATTATGTTCCCCCCATTCCATTTAACATATACATGAAGGTGCTGAAAAAGGTTGTCTAAATGTTTGGTAAGCAATGTCACTAGTACATAGATGACATCCAGTCATTTCTCCTTTTCATCTTGGTCAGTGAATTTCCTGCATCAGTAATAGTCCTGAGAAAAACCAGTAAAATGAAATTCAACCCAGACATTACTGGGGCACTGTTTGTTGATAGTTAAGTAAATGGAAGATTACAGAGATAACCCGTTCTGGCCAGGCAGTATTCTCCCTAAAGGAGCAAGTTGAGGTAGCTTCAAATCTAGGCCTACACATGCATACTTAATCTTCACTATGTCCTTTAGATAAGTAGCCATTAGAAAGACCACATTTCCTACAGTGGTAATCTAATTCTGGAACTCCCTCTCTACAAACAGACTGGCCCAAGGTCACCCAGCAAGCTTTCATGACAGAGTAGAGAACAGAACCCGGATCTCCCAGTTCCTAGTCTGACACTCCAACCACTAAACCACAGTGGTGTAGTATGGTATTATGGCTTTATTTATATGATCGTATTGACTTTATTACTGATTTTATCTTGTATTTATTTATTGTTTCTGGTGATGATGGAATCCACATCCTAAACCCATATGGGTTTTAAGAGTGCATGGCACAAATTTATTTAGTAAAGTTATATGATGTCATGTCAACTCATAGTTAAATTGTCTAACCACATTTTGGTGTGATATTAAAATTACTATGCTCTAAAGATTTGTTGCTGGTAGTCAAAGGCCACTGCAATATTAACACAAGAAATAACAGAAATTGGAAGAATACAAGACTATACAGAATTTAAAAACACAAAAAACAATATATCTAATAGAATATTCAACGCCCTCACCAAGAGCAGTTTCAGCACCCATGTCATTAACAAGTTACCTGATCACTACTAGAAACTTCTTCCAGGCAATGAGGCAGGGATTCAGAACTCCTAATTTTCAGCATATTCCCCACCATAAGACCAGCCATTTAAAAAAATCTTAACTTGCTCAGTTAAACGCTAATAGAACCCTCATAAATTTGCCAGTCCATATCCTCACCCCAAAAGCCTCCTGTTTTGCATCTTGTTTTGAACTGATCAAGACTAGTTAATTAATAAGCCATTTATCAGATCACCTGTAATCTACAAGGGTATCTTTCAAAGGGCTCCCTGTGATTTCTTTCCTTTCAACTTTTCCTTGCACTGAGACTGGGTTATAGCAAAATGTGTTAAAATGACCGCTAGTTAGCAGTATGCATTTGCTGCCGAAGTTGTAGCTGCCTATAAGAAAACAGCCTGGGAGCTGATTTTCTCCAGCATTTCACAGGTTTGCAAGATTGTTCATATTAACAAGCAATTTATAAAGTTAGGAACACAGATAAAATTAAAATCATCAAACAAAATCACCAAAAGTAACTATCCATATCAAAGGTCCAGTCTTAGAAGAGAAATTACTATTTCATTTTCTTATAGGTGGCTGTCTTAATGTATATGCGTGGGTGATAAAGAGAGTCTGCTGATGAAAAGGAAGGTGGTAGCAATTTTGCTCCCTTCCTCTACCCTACTGTAGCCTCACAACTGATGTGGTTATTACTCCAAGCAGGTTCCACAACCCAAGGAACCAAATTTTCCAAAGCAGAGTGCAGGAAATATGCATAATCCCTGCATCTGTTGAACCCAACCCAAACTGCCTTGTAGTAATCACTGATTCAACTGAAGATGGAAGGTGGTGAGAAGATAGATAAGATATGAATGTTACTTGAGTAACATGCAGTTTTCTTCCAAAGCCATGTGTATTAGCTTGAGGACCAAACTGAAAAAATATAGACTGAAAGGCACTTATAACCAAGATTTTTCTACGTCCTTTTGTGTTCATATGAAGTTATATCAAGGTAAACAGTTTAAAACCTTCCCCCTGTTTTCCCCTAGCACGGTGGATAAGCATTAGTAATTTAGTAATTTCTTTAATGTTAAACCTGGATTGTATGTGTGTCATTCATACACACAAATACACACACAGAGTTCAGTTTCCCCCCCTTTTTAAAAGTGTAGTTAAAAATAAATCTAAATATATACATATTAAACCTGCCTTTATAATCCCCAGTCTGTCATGAAAGGTTGCTGTGAGTCATGCAGTCTCAGTCAAACCTACCTCATAGAGTTGTTGGGAGGATAAAATAGAGGAAGGAAGAATGATGTAAGGCACTCAGGATCCCCATGCAGGAGAAAAGTAGGGTGTAAATGAAGTAAATAAATAAAACCCAATTCATGCCCTATATTAAATACATTGCCACCATACACATCAACTGGAGAACCATCCACATATATCTATCAGGGTGATCTTGCTCTTCCTATTTTATGCTATTTATAATTGTGTAACCTGAACAAACTCTGTGTGCTCGGATCAAGAGTGAGAGGAATGCTTCTTAGAGATTTTACATTATTAGCTTGGACTGAAGGGAGCACAACTCAGTAGTAAAGCACACATTTGCACATTCAGTCTCCGACACATCTAATTAAAAAGCATCTCAGCAGCCCGTATTGAGAAAGACCTCCCCATACCTAACACCCTGGTGAGCCACTGTCAGCTGTAACAGATAGTAGTGAACTACATGGACTAATGATCTGACTCAGTATAAAGTAGATTCATACATTCGTCTCTGATGTCTGCAATGACTTCAGTTCTTAAATTATGAATATTTACTCTGTAAACAAAAGCATTGCTGTTTATGAAAATACTCTCCTCACAGTAACTAGTTATGTGTCCTTTTTCTGACAACATTCTGGACCTTTAGCTTCCTTTGAACAAAGACCCCATGGGCTGCAATGAGCAAAGTTTTACTTTGTGGTGGGTGCAACTTAGGCAAGAAGAGAATGTTAATGCAGTATAAGAAAAAAAGCAGAAGTGAGCCAGAAAACAAAGATACTGGAAAGTAGTATACTCTCCCAAGCTATCCTGCGGGCATCTCTGATAAACGATTACTTACCCTGCTAGCACTCTCTAAAATTTATTGGATGTTTTTATTGGCTTGTCCATCTTCAAAGAAAAGCTTATAAATGTAACAAATGATTCCCCACTATTCCAGAACAACTAACTAACAGGCTTTTTTTTATTATTGCAGCTTTCGAAAGCAACACATTTTATGCAAGGTGACAACACAGGATGGCATTTCTGCAGCTCTTGAAAATCTATTCATCTTTTTTCACTTCTAAAATGTAACCAGTCTAATTCTACTTTGTAAAATATTATATGTATCCCTGCAACATACAGGCAAGAAAAAAAGTGTAAGCCCCACAGCAACATGAATCTGCATAGTAGATAATTAAACAATCATTAAAGAGACAAAAGAAGCAATGGGGAATATTACCTATGCTTATCCACAATTCATTTGCTAGAACTGCTGTGAAGACAAAAAAGAACTAACTAATCTCAAAGCCCCAGGGCTGCACTAACCATTAGGTTGCAAACCTCAGCTTGAACAAACAGTAACATTAGAATATCCCTTCCTCCCAAATAAAATGTTCTGCTACAGATCATTACCCGGTCTTTCATCCGCCAACTTTGAGCCAGTGACTTGGAACCCTCAATTTTCTCACAGTGCCTCTTCTTCATGAAAGCCAAGGGCAGATTCCAATCAGTCATGTCCGACTCATCTTCTTCCCCAAGCCCCAGGAGGGGTGACTGTAGCATCTCAGACTCCATCAGAGGAGACAGAACCAAGGTAGTGAGTGATCAGAAATCTCCACTCTAACACAACGTGCAGAGAACAGTTGTGAAAGCAAAGGAATCTGGCAGTTCCTGTTCCAGATGAAGTGTTATGGAAAAAAGCCCTGTTCAAAGTTTATTATGAGAGTGTTACTGTTCCAGAAGTGTGCCAATGCTTCCTGCTCAGCAGCTGGAGGACTCTTGTTCAGAATGGTTAAAGCCAGGGAGTACTGTAATCCCTATATAAGGAATAACTAGTGCTGTGTGGCAGGAAATTGATTATTACTCTCTAGATGAAGCCATGAACTGCTGGTGTGCATGTGGATCCTTTTTCTGTTTTTTCATAACTACAGAGAGAAATGTGAATTGTACCTCAATTTGAGGAAAGCACAACGTGGTTCCAAACAGTTGTCTTTATTGGAACAGGCCCTTGTCCATAACAAAACTATTAGTTATTTTAGTGTCAAGAATACCAGGAACAATTTGTTCAGAACCAAATTTAAGCAGAAAGGCCTAGGAGTGTCTCTAAAATATAACTTGTACTTCAAAATCCAGTAAAGTCAATCACAGCCAATTAACTGATAAAGAGCTTTAAGCAACTGTGACATCAGGGCAGGTTGGCACTCTTGTTCAGGATAAACTTTGTGCCACACAGGCTGAGGGCAATGCAAGAGGTACTGAAAAGGGAGAACGTCCCTATTCAAAGGGGAAATCTGAGCAAAAATCCCTTTTCAACCAACAGCACAGGCACATACCAGATTCTAATGGAAGGTGCTGTTCAGACTGTCTCAAAGACTGTGTTTATGGAGGGAAAGTTAGCACAAATATAGGGAGCTTTGACTGGGCAGGCAATTCCTGCTGTGCGTTCAAACGTAAAGACTGTTAATGCAGGATCCCTGCCTCAGCAGGAACTATAGTGAGGTCCTCAAGACAGAACTAAACGAAGATGAGTCCGAATCCTGTTTTAGATAAAATACTGAGTACTAAAGTTAGGGATTACGGGAGAGGGGCAGTTTATCCGGTGGCGTCTTTGTTCCAGGAGTGGCTACCCCGATCTTTGGTGAGGACGTAGGAGGAAACAGCTCACCCCCCAACAAATGCACCCCTTGCGGGGCAGTCCGGTTCAGGCGATGGTTTAGGCTCTCCCTCCTGGGCCTGTTTCCGAGATCTTGTAGTGGCCGGGGAGAGGGGACGTCCTACCCCCGCGGGGGTGCTTGCTCTCTATCCGGCTGCTGCCACGGAAGCCCGGTCCGGCCCATCGCACCACCCGCCTCGGGCAGCTGGTGGCTCCTCTTCGCGTACAAAATCCCCAGATAACGGGGTTCGGGAAGCGAAAGAAAAATGACCAGTGTTTCCAGACAGCCAAACTCCCCTCAGCAGCACACCAAGGAGGCGGCCATATTGCCAAAGCCCAGAATGCATCACGACGACGGGCCGTCGTCCAGCTCATGCCGAGTCAAATGCGTTTGGTAAGAGCAGTTCAAGCCGGGACTGACCGGGGAGGACGGTGTTGCCAAGGCAACCACCAAAGCATTGTGGGGAGGGCAAGCCTCCAAAGTCCGATGCCGGAAGCATATGCTGCCTATCACCCCTTGAAACAGGCAAATGGGGAACTCGCCTGCTGTATTTATATATAAAGAGAAAATAAGCTTCTTCCTGATATTCCTAATTACAGTTTTGCTCCTGTTTGCCCTCCCCCACGGTAAAGTGTGTGTGATATATCCAGGGGGAGGGGGGGGCGGGGTTTCGTTGTTTTGTTTTCTGGAATGCCATAAGTATACCCCGTCGTGGAAAGTAATGGGGTTGCAACCCACATCCTGAATTTCTGGGCGCAGTAGGGTTGCCAAATCCGGGTTGGAAAATACCTGGGGACTTTGGGGGTGGAGCCAGGAGAAGGTGGGGTTTGGGGAGGGGAGGGGAGGGGCCTCAGCATGCAATGCCATAGAGTCCACCCTTTAAAGCAGCCATTTTCTCCAGGGGAGCTGATCTCTGTCAGCTGGAGATCAGTTGTAGAAGCAAGAGGTCCCCAGGCCCCACCTGGAGGCTGGCAACCCTAGGGCCCAGGTCAAGCATAGCGGTTATCCTGCACACACCCATGCTTGATTGGACCCTGTCATTCTCCCACAGGCTTAGACTGATCAAAAATTGTTGCCAACATGCAGGTGGGGCCTAGAGATCTCTCGGAATTACAACTGATCTCCACCCGACAGAGATCAGTTCCTAGAGTTGCTAACATCCAGGTAGCACCTGGAGATCTCCCACTATTACAGTTGATCTCCAGATGACCAAGATCAGTTTCCCTGAAGAAAATGGCTACCTTAGAGGGTGGACTCTATGGCATTATACCCAGCTGAGGTCCATCCCCTCTCAAACCCTGCCCTATCTAGGCTCCCCCCCCCCCCAAATCTCCAGTCCAGAGCTGGCAACCCAATCAATACCCCTGGAGAAAATGGCTACTTTGGAGGGGGGATTCTATAGCATTAAACCTCTCTGAGGTCCCTCCCTCCCCAAGCCTTGCACTCTCCAGGCTCCACCCCCCAAATCTCCAGGAATTTCACAACCCAGAGTTGGTAACCCTAGGCCAAGATGAAACTATCCATTAAAAAGGACCGGCGAGAGTTTCAGACTCTTTTACTACTTTATCTTATCTCAGACTGGCAGATCTGAGAGATTTTATCAACAAAGAATGGGGCAAAATGTCACAGCCAACAGCCAATTCCTTATCACCAGCTGCTAAATTACCCTAAATAATTGTGCTGGACACAAATCAGCTGACAGAAGAGTTGCAAAAAACTACAGCTTATTTGCCATTATCATTGCCACCTCATAGGTTTTGCCATGAACTCTGTCAAATTTGGCCCAAATTTTCCACCAGTAATGCTCCAGATATATTCCAGCTCTTTTTTAATTTCCTAACTCCATAGCAAGCCATGATCCATGTGTATGTTGCCAGGGAATAACCCCACCTATTCATCTAAGGTGCCTAGCATTCCAGGCTGCTACCAAGTCTCCCACAGAATTGTCATTCAGGCTCTCAAAATCCTCCAGAGATGTCTAAAATCTAATTTAGGGTATGTTCAGATGGACAGCTGATCCCACCATTGGCCCGGTTGAGACAGCAGGAATAGGAGAGAATGGTGAGACCAGCAGTCTTTCCAAAGGACAGACCCAATTGGTTAAGCAGTCTTTAAATAACTTTTAATTGGTTTCATCCTTTGTGTTTGCCATACCTTTTCCTCAAAGCTTCACCTTGCCTTTGGTGTCTTCTCTTTCTGTTTGACAAAGTTCAAGTCCTTTTTCTTCTTTGTTTTTCCTGGAGCTGACACAAAAATAGCTGGTGTTTAAATGTTGCTTTTAATTATTTACTTATGTAGCTCAGTCAGAGCCATCTTTATATAGTGCCCAGGTCTTTGACTAGGGGTTGGTAGGAGGTCTGAAAAAAATGACACTGAAATCTGTAGCCCATGTATTTGCTATCGTCCGAGGCAAGGAGATGTATTTTGCAACCCTGAGGATTCTAGCCTTGCTGAAGAACCTAAACCTATTGTCTCAGTCCAGCCCAGCTCAATCTAACCTGTCTTCTGTGAAGACAAGTTTCCACATACTGCTCATCTTTCTGGATCTCGTGCCAGTGGTCTGAGTAACAGCGGTGTCATACATGTTGTGGGGGGGGAGTTAATTCCTGAGCACCATAAGTCCAAGATGATAAGGAAGGATAGAAACAATTCAGATAACAATGTAAATAAATGAATACATGGCCTGAAGAATAGATCAGTGTTTTTCAACATAAAAATTTGATGGACCCTTTGCAAACTGACTTCTCTTCCAAAAGACCATTGTGCATTTTTAATTTCCTGCATTATATTACTATTGCCAGTGTTTGAAATTAAAAATTATACTTCCTTTAGGGTTCCCAAGTCAGGGTTGGAAAATACCTGGAGACTTTGGGGGTGGATCCAGGAGAGGGTGGGGTTTGGGGAGGGGAGGGGAGGGGAGAGACCTCAGTATGGTACAGTGCCATAGAGTCCACCCTTCAAAGCAGCCATTTTCTCCAGGGGAGCTGATCTCTGTCAGCTGGAGATCACTTGTAAAAGCAGGAGATCCCCAGGCCCCACCTGGAGTCTAGCAACGCTAACTACCTTGTGGACTCTGTGTATAGTTACTAACCCCATGGTGGGGCCTGGAGTTCTCCTGGAGTCACAGCTGACCTCCAGACCAGTTCTCCTGGAGGAAATGGCAGCTTTGGAGGGCAGACTCTATGGCGTCACATCACTGCTGACTTCCCTCCTGAAATTTTGCCCTCCCCAGGCACTAGGGCTGCCAGCCTCCAGATGGGGCCTGGGGATCTCCCGCTTTTACCACTGATCCCCAGCTGACAGAGATCAGCTCCCCTGGAGAAAATGGCTGCTTTGGAGAGTGGACTCTATGGCATTCTACCATGTGGAGGCCCCCCCTCCCCAAACCCCCCTCTCCTGGCTCCACCCTCAAAGTCTCCAGGTATTTTCCCACCCAGACTTGGCAACCCTACCAGGCACTGTCATCAAATCTCCAGGAAATGCCCAAGCTGGAGTTGTCAACTGTAGGTCTGGGCCAAAATCCTCAGGATCAAACCCCATAGCAAGTCCATGGAAAAGGCCTGGAAGCAGAGCCCTGGTTTTTTTGTGGGTACAGAATGCATCTGAGGGTAGAGACAAGCACAAATGGCATATCTTTGCCTTGATAATGTATGACTAAAGAAGAACCTGACTGAGGGTGGAACTGGATGGGCCATTGGCCTAATCCAGCATGGCTTTTCTTATGTTCTTATGTACACATGATGCAGGGCAAGCTGGCCATTTGTGCACTGCCTTACTCATGGGGTAACCCCAACAGCAGGGTACCCCACTTCTGACCTGAACCAGAGACTCACAGAACCAGGCCAAAGAGAACACTCTTTACTTGTACTAATGAGGAGGAGGAGGAGGAGATTGGATTTATATCCCGCCCTTCACTCACTTGGAGTCTCAAAGCGGCTTACAAACTCCTTTCCCTTCCCCTCCCCACAACAGACACCCTGTGAGGTAGGTGGGGCTGAGAGCCAGCCAAGGCTCCACAAAGGGTTTCAATCTAAGGTTGCACAAGGCACCCTCAAGGGCAATCTCGAGGCCCCCTCCACCCAGCAAACGTATGCATACAGAATGACCATGAGCTCCTTCTGCATTCTCAAAAGCCATTCAGGAAATGTCTGGTGAACCTTCTCTGTCTCCATATCCCCACATAATCCCCTTTGTGTGATACCTGTGCCAATGTAGAAATCTTTTGTCTCAACACCTACCCTTCCTGTCCCCGCCCTCAGGATACTGAGACAAATTTATTGAATATTAAATCATTAACGATTCTTCCTGACACCTATCAGAAACCCATTTCCCCCTTTTGTCTAAGCCTGGGAACCCATTCAACCCCCCCCCCCCGGTAAGACCATCAATGGTCCCTGGAGACCACCCCTCAAATTTCTATAAAAATAGAGAGTAAGCCCTACCTCAGTGTGCACTCTGAGGGTGCCTACTATAGGGTACACACCCAAAGCCTCTATTTTGGATCTCCTTTCTTAGTGTGAAACGCTGGCCGTTTGCGCTTTCTTCTACACGGATGTCTGCACATCTGGACAGGTAGTATAACCCTTCTAACTGCTCCTCAAAGTCTCAGTCATCAACCTCTTTATTTCTTAGTTGTGGATTGCATGTATATTTTGATGGCTTAGCGTGGTTGTATGCAGGGATATTTTCTAATAAAACTGTTAAACACTTGAAAGCTGGAGCCTTCATACTGAACTGGACCTCGGTATATAAAGGTGTGCGACCCATTGTACCCTTCTGGCCTCCTCATGGCTAATTTCTCCCAATATCGAGACAGGCCACCTGTGGTAACGTTTGTGACAGGAAAAGTCCTCTTTGGATTAGGCTCTCTCTCTTCTTTTGACTGCAACCTGAATATGAACTGGATCTACTTGAATAAATGTAAGTTTATCTTTTTCGAAATATTCTTCTTGGGAGATGTCTTTACTGCACTCAGAATCACTCCCCTTTGACTGGGCAAAACTGCTATATTAACCAAATATCCCTATAATAACTGCACAAAACCCTGAAATGAACACAATACATGTAGAGGGTCCACAAAATTTTTCTGCAACATGTAAATCAAGGAGAAGAGGGCTGGAGAGAGAGAAAAGGATAGCAAGAAGAGCTTTGTTCTGTGTTGGGATGTCGTCGCAGCAGCCTTCTAGGTAGCCAAATAGATTTGGACTTCCAAAAATAAGAAGGTTTGCAGTTTCAGGAGAAGATAGTCAAGGAACTAAGCAAGGATCTCATCTGGGCGGAAATTCAGGCAATCTCAGGCCCTGCAAACTTCTAAACACTAAGGAAAGAGGATAGGTTTGGAATGGGGCAGTGTCCTTCCCATCTACATCACCACATAAAGGTGCATGCAAGGCTGTTTGGCTGATTATACATCAGCTCTGTGCTTTTGGCTGTTCTTCATTATACTTGCATCATCAATTATACAACAAAAATATGCTACCTTTGTCTTCTCATCAAACGCATTGCTGAATTTTAATCTTCACATGACCTTTACCACATTTCTGAGCTAATTTGACTAGGCTGCTTCCATTTAAGAAAGATTGTTTTTGGCCATCATGCCTGAACCTATAACTGGCCAAACTCAGGATTCTTTAGAGTGACTGGACTTCTGCAGGGTTCAGAGTCATTTGGGACCAGATTAACATTTCCCCCACTGGACACTGCAAAGCTCAAGGTTAAACAGAGTTGTCAGAAAAATCAGCATCTTTTGAATTTTCTTAAGGCATTTATCTTACTTGTAAAAGCAAAACATTTAGTGAGAATTTCAAAACACCCTTTATAATTTAAAAATCAAGTATATGAAGGGCCTCCTGTAAAAAGCAAAAACCAAGGTGCAACATATACAACACTTAACATAAAACATACATGCAAGTCATGACATACACAATACAGATTTCTTTTTTGCTCTTGTGGGAATCATTATTATTAATGTCAACCTAATTTTCTCTCTCATGGATCACTGCCTTGACGTGGCGAGGGGGCTTGCATGATTCAATGAGGCTGTGGGCTATGCCGTGGAGGGCCACCCAGGATGGACAGGCCACAGCAGAGAACTCAGACAAAATTTGATCCACTGGAGAAGGAAATGGCAACCCACTCCAGTATCTTTGCTAAGAAAACCCCATGGACAGTAACAAAAGGCTAAAAGATATGATGCCAGAAGATGAGCCCCTCAGGTCAGAAAGTGTCCAATAAGCTACTGGGGAAGAGCAGAGGGCAAGTACAAGTAACCCCAGAAAGAGTGAAGCAGCTGGCCCAAAGCCAAAAGGACACTCAGTTGTGAATGTGTCTGATGGTGAAAGGAAAGTCCAATGCTGCAAAGAACAATACTGCATAGGAACCTGAAATGTAAGATCTATGAATCAAGGTAAGCTTGATGTGGTCAAAAATGAGATGGCAAGACTGAACATTGACATCTTGGTAATCAGTGAACTAAAGTGGATGAGAATGGGCGAATTTAACTCAGAGGACCATTTTATCTACTTCTGTGGCCACGAATCCCGTAGAAAAAATGGTGTGCCTTTGTAGTCAACAAGAGAGTGCAAAAGGCAGAGGATAAGAAGAAGAAGAAGAAGAGATTAGATTTATACCCTGCCCTCCACTTGGAGCCTCAGAGTGGCTTACAAACTCCTTTCCCTTCCCCTCCCCACAACAGACACCCTGTGAGGTAGGTGGGGCTGAGAGAGCTCTGACAGAAACTGCTCTATATCAAGAGCAGCTGTGACAGAACTATGGCTTGCCCAAGATCATCCAGCAGGTGCAAGTGGAGCCATGGGGAATCAAACCCGGTTCTTCCAGATTAAAAGGCATGTGAGGAGGGAACAAGGGCAAATGGGTCCGCTGCACTGCACACCTGATACAAACCAGGGCCTTGCAGCAATTTTTAATGAACTACAGCTACTTTTAAAATGGCATTTACAAATTAAGAGAGATCATGGGAGAAGCTGAACAAACTATACAAACAACCGTGATATAATTACTAAATAATAAGATTTTTACAATATATATAAGTCCTCAGTAATGAACAAAGTGCTTAGGTTAAATAACTGTCCATGTAGTCACTCTGAACTAATTGTCAGCTTCTTCATCCATTCAAAATTCTGTGGCAATCCCTCCTCTCGGCAGTCAAAGCCACATAATTTTCCCACTTCTATTAATAGCACATCCGTGGCTTCCTGCCAACAGGGTGGCTTAAAACCCATTTCTATGATCTTCAGGGCAAATTCCACAGCAGAAACATCGCGTATTTCCTCTCTTTGATAACACAGTGAGCTCCACTCTGTGAAGCGCTTTCAAAACAGGCGGCTCAACTTCCTTGTAAACACTCTAATCTCAACAGTAGGATGGACAGGATGGACTTGTGGCTGCAGACATTTTTAGTTTGGCTCTTGGTGCTTGCCTGGGACATCTGCGTCTCACACAGGACATCTTGCATCTCACTCCACCACCACCACCCGAGTGCTTCTCATTAAGGCCATCTAGTTGTTCCTGTTGGAATACACAAGGTCTGTAGTGCACATACTTGAAGAAGATGAGAAGAACACCCTATAGGGGACAGCTGAAGGCCGGACTGCCGTTAGCATAGCTAGATTAGGGACTTCCCACAATTTCAAATTATGTCCTTCCTGTCTCCTGACTGGCTCTTTGGAGACTTCCTGCTCCAGCTGAGCCCTCCCCCTTCATTCCTGTCTCTCACAGCAGTTAATCAGTTAGTTAAGCCTTTCTCCCTCTCCTCTGTTCTATTAGAGTTTATTTCTTCTTTAATAAACCAAGTTGTTTTCTTTAAACAGCTGGTGCTCTGTTCCTCTGCATGTTTAAACTCTGCCAACATTTCCTAATCCCTTTCATCCAGTCTCACTTCTCTAACTGTGAACAACTGGATGCTCAGTTGCCTGTGATCCTTATTCCCTTTCCCTTAGGACTCCTGGTCTTTTCGCCATCTCAAGGTAGAGAGGAAGGAGCCAGGTGAAGCAGCAGTTTATGGTTAGTTGCCAGGTGGTACCCTCCACTGCCAACCACTGAATTATTCTACATTTAGGTAACGAGGATCTGAAAGGATTTTTATCTCTTACTTGATGGTAACTATTGTACAAGGTAACCCAAGGTACGTGGCAGTGTATACACATAATATGACTGCCAGGTTTAGGGAGGCAGGGACATGCAATGAGGTGTTGCTGTGATGCCACAATATCTGGCAAAGCCAGAAGTGATGTCATTGCACTGGTGCAACACTCTAGGATTACCCTGAAACTCTTTGGCCATAGGAAATGACCTGGCAACCCTAATACATAAGCATACATAACTTCACTCAGATTCTCCCCCCCCCCTTCTTCCTGGGAAAGTTCTGAGGCTCTAGAATTAACATTTTTTTGAATTTACAGTTGGAGAAGTGTTGTATCAAGTAACTGAATGCAATTAAAGTTCCAAACAAGGTTTATTGTAGATCTTAAGCAGGCTGCTGCTTCACTCAATAAGTCAGCATAGGCCCAGGTACAGTTGCCAGTTCCCCAGCAGGGTGAGGAGTCCCCACCCCAGCTTCTTATTTCCTGCCACCACTCCAAAAAATTAAAAAATGACTGGCAGGCTGATGGTGTGATGTCACCTTCAGGGAAAACCAAGAAGCGAGGTCAAACCTCTCAAGTAAAGGAGTTTGTGTCGATTCCTAGAGAGGACTTATGTCACTTCTGAGGTTTCCTGGAAGAGTCATGCCATTGCCAAAAGTCCCCCCCCCCCCCCCCCCCGCTGGCCCAGGCCTGTATTTATCATCTGCAGGAGAACTCCTGTCCCCAGCCTTGATCATCTGCATTCAATCTATAGAGCTGTGGGAGGAAAAAATGGAGGGAAGGGAATGATATTGCAGATGCGGTGACATCACTTTCACATGGAAGTAATGTTACAGCATCCACAATGCTCCAGAAATTTCCTCTAAGTACCCAGAAGTGATGTCATAGTATCAGCTATCCTTCCAGGACTGGCAGTTGCAGGGCGGATAACCCTACCCAGGAAAAATCTAATCCCTTTTACTTCCTATTTCCTGTCCTACCATACTACATCTCCCAGTAGGCAGTGGTTACAATTCTGTTTTTCTAACCACCACTATATCTAAGACTAAGAACATCACAAGAAGTCAGTTCCACTCAACCCATAATAATCTAATGAATAGTGTTTACTTGCTTAAATGGTGCCTGATGTACCCACTAGAAAGCTTCTTTCTGAGTTACTGTGCCATGTCAACTGGCTGTTTCCTAAGCAGAAATATAGCTACTGCCGTCTTAGAAGTTCTGCAGTGCTGAAGTACATATTTCAATTTCATAAAATTCTACAATCTCCTCAAGCCGCATATGGCGTAAACCCATGCTGGTTACATCTTTTTTACTGCAAACCTATGCTTGTCTTGCTGTTTATATAATACATCCTTAGAGACATGAACATTACTTCAGACCAATTTTTAATTGTAATTACGTACTCATATATAGGATCTAACAAAAAAGACTTGCTTAAATGGTGCCTGATGTACCTGCTAGAAAGCTTTTTGAGTTACTGTGCCATCTCAACTGGTAAACAACTTTATTTTGTTTTCAAGAGGCAATGTGTTAGCTTGGATTTCTTAGGCAAGAACTGCAGCAAGAAAACCAAGAAAAAAAAATAAAAGCAGAGGACTGGAGAATGGTATGTAAAAGTAAGATATAGAGCTTTTTAAAAAAAATAAAGAGGAAAAAAACTGCCAACCTTCAAAATCAAGCCGTTTAGAACCTGAGAGCAAGAATAAGCACCGGTCAGACTGTCAATAACCTTCCTTTGCACTGCTCTTCTAGTACATCTCAGTTTGACCTGTGGCAATCCTCAACTCAGTTTGACCTGCGGCACTCCTCTCTATCTATCTCTGCTCCATGCAGTCTGGCCTATATTCCACAGTGCTGACCTGAAGCTCTATTCCATCTGAGAGGCACAAGTTCTGTCAGTGCAATTTAATCCTCATTTGCAGTCTTGCCTACTATTCTTGCCTGCAAGTTCCCTAGCTCTCCCTTGCTTGCCAAAAGCAGCAGACATCTCTGGCAGGGTAGTCTTCGTTCTCACGCTGTTCTGTGAAATTTGGAGAAAACAATATTCAGCTGTAACCTGTGAAAAGTGAGCAGAATATCTCATGCCAGGTTATATCCAGCTGAACATCCCTCTCTAACAGTCTACCATGCCATAGATAAATTAATTTAAAAAAACTTGCAATTGAAGCACCCATCATTTGTGCATTGACTATTACTTCCCTACTAAAAAGTACTTTGACAAGAGCTATAAATGCTGACTGAGGCAAATGTCACTCTCCTGAGTGTGTCTATATGGGTATTTGTCCAAAAATGGTAAAAACCGTGTCGTCACTGCCAGATAGTACAGCCAAATCAAATTGTTAAATTCAAGTGACATTTTAGAACACTGCTGATTGGATTTAAAAGGGATATACTGATGGAAGTGTGATTTCTAGAATAATGGGTAGCTTAAGGGTGCAGTCAATATAACTTGTTTTCAAAGTTAGCATCTAAGCCTGTAACATGGAAAGTAATACAATCTAATGCCTCTGAGAGTTTTCTTGTAAATGAAAAAATATAGTTTCTAGCAACACATTCAGGATTAGGTAGAATTTATTTATTTAATTCATTTGTACCCCACCTTTCTCCCCAATGGAGACTCAAAGTGGCTTACATCGCTCTCCACTTCTCCATGTTATCCTCACAACAACCCTGTGAGGTGGGTAAGGTTGCAGTAGTGTGACTGGTCCAAGGTCACCCAGCAAGCTTCCATGGCATGAGTGGGGATTCAAACGCAGGTCTCCCAGACGCTAGTGCAATAGTACTCCATGCATGCTTGCGTGCACATGCTCTTTTCATGGCTGTTAGGTCAATAAGCTAGTCCTTCTACAACCAGCCTAAGATAATCTTAGTCCTTAATACTAAACACACTGAATCCTTGGTTACATATAGGTCATGCAAAATGAGAGCAGAATAACTATAAAACTGTACTGTTGGTGTGCAGGAGTTCCGATATTATTCTTTCTTTACCAGCTATAAATAACTTACAAATTATGCAATGACAAAAATTGTGAACAGGCCTTGTGTCAAGCTCGAGCCTCGCTTGTCATTTGATGTTGTCTAACTAAACTCAGACTCTGTGGCTGCAGGGGTTAATTGCTTTCTCTGAAGAACTCGGTCCTCTGTTTTCGTCTACATGCTGTTTATCTTCCTGGCTAGAAAGGGGTGTGTGTGTAAGTGGGAGTGTGTGAATGTCTGCTTACGGTTACGTAGTGCAAGCTTGGAGTAATCTACAAGGCCCTGGGAAATGTATGATCTCAGCACCCACCCTGACCTTGGGTGCAGGGAATGTCTGGCTACTGCAATGGTTAGTGGCAGGTGCGGGGGCGGTTTTTTGGGCAAGTTTGGATCTTTGGCGGGCTGAGTGAGAATATTGATTAGGGGGGATGTCTTGTATGTAGTATAGGGTCAGTTCTGACTCAGAATCTGTCCAGGCTTGGAACCTTTCCATTTCTCAATAAACAAATCTTGCTGATACAAGAGTATAGTGAGATTGACTGCATCTGAGACCTGACATAGTGTCAGAACTGCTTTCTTGTCTCAACCCTGTGCACCACCGATGTGATGAGCACTGGAGGCAAGGAGCTAAACACAAGAGACCATCCCGAAGGAGCCAAACACAGCGACCCTCCTGAGGCCCTCCGATGACAAGGACACCATGCGACCTGCAGGGGAACCGCAGGGTCCAGATGGGAAACCAAAAGGCTGATGGACTGAGTGGTGAAGGTGGGAGGCCCCAGACTGGGCTACCCCCTCCCTGGGGGCTGCAGGAACCTGATGGCAGTGAGCGGAGGTAGATTGGCGCTGGGTCTCGGGAGTGTTCCATGATGATCCTGAATGTATGTGGGCAATGGCAGAGCACCTGGAGGATGCAGACATCGAACAGGTCCAGTAGGAGCTGAGGACTGAAATGGTGGAGTTGCGTAGAGACACTCAGGCTCCCCTAGGGTCCTCCCTGATGCCATTTGCAACGTCCTGCAACAGGAGCTCCGTGGCTTGGGGCTGCAAGGGGGGGCAGGAGTGGCCCTAATTCAGTGGGATGAGGGAGCAGTTCTTGAAAGAGTTCTCTCAGACCCACCTACCTCACAGGGTGTCTGTTGTGGGAAGGGGAAGGGAAAGGAGATTGTAAGCTGCTCTGAGACTTCTTTGGGTAGTGGAGGGTGGAGTATAAATCCAACTTCCTCCTCCTCTTCTTCTTTTTCCTTTTCTTCTTCTTCTATAGTGCACAATAGATGGGTATGTTCTATCTGATGGAATGATATTGTTAAATTCTGTTGGACTGGTACTCAGAGCCACCTTACAAGAGAGAGCCAAAGGAGACAACAACAGAACACCACTGGTTGCCACCTACAGCTCACAACTTATACCACTTCAGTACATCATCAGTGACTTACAGCCTCTCTTGGATAAGAATGTTCCTCTTTCTTAGGCGTTGGGTGACAGCTTCTTCATGGATCATCATGGATTCACTTGAACCAAAAGGGAACCAGGCTGCTGGCAATTAAAATAAAAATGGTGGCAGAGCAATGTTTAAACTTATCTGGGGGTTGGGGAGCCAGCTGGGGAGCCTCCAATTTGGGACAAGTCAGTCCAAAAGGATGATTGCATAAACACTCAGGGTAATATTGATAGGAGCACAACAGAACGTGGGAGTGAAGGCAGGATGGCAAATGAGGGCCATGTGTGGCGACTCAGGGGCCGAGAGAGGTGAGGGTCACTGGAGAGGGAAACACATTATAGGTGTCTCTGTGCCAATGCTAGAAGTCTTTGAGCCAAGATGGAAGAGCTGGAGTGCTTGGTGCTCAATGACAATTTAGATATAGTAGGTATCTCAGAAACATGGTAGAATGGAGAAAATTTATGGGGTCATTCCTGGGTATAAGCTCTATAGGCAGGAGGGGTTTGGGAAGATGCTGGACTGGATGGACCCCTGGTCTGATCCAGAGGGCTCTTTTAATGTTCTTAGTAGCCTGATACCT
The DNA here is from genome assembly GCA_029233225.1 of Lepidodactylus listeri. Classification (NCBI taxonomy): domain Eukaryota; kingdom Metazoa; phylum Chordata; class Lepidosauria; order Squamata; family Gekkonidae; genus Lepidodactylus; species Lepidodactylus listeri. The sequence continues at coordinate 228,017 of JARCFY010000044.1, read as the reverse complement.
GTGCTTTGCTGTGGTATTTAAGTTCCACAAATCCAGTTATAATACTGATGATGTGAAATTTGAAATGTGACATTTGCTGTAGGAATTCTAATGGAGAAGATAGTAGTGTAAGAAAAAAAAGTGAGACATATGTACCTTTTTCTCTCTCTACTGAAGGACCTTTCTCTAGACCACATTGGTGGTTCTGCCCTCAGGTGCTAGGATTACCAGGCTGCTTGGTGAGTTCACTCTGAAGCAGGCCACAAAAAACATTCCATGTGAAATGCAGTCCTCTGTTAAGTCAATTCCTGCCACCTTCCACGAAGGTGATGGCCTCTCTACTTGTGTTCCTGGATTGTTTTGCTGTAAGCATCCCACCTCCTCTCCTACACCTGACAGGCAGCTGCCTGTCCAGTGTAGGAGGGGGCGAGGGGAGGAGTATTAGAAGGCACTGTGGAGGCAGGGCTGGCAGGATCACTAAGGCGTTACTGCTGGGGTGGGCTCCCTTGTGGTTTTAAGCACCCTGCAACTGCTGCTGCACTTGACAGACAGACAGCTGTCAGGTGTAGGAGGTGGGGTGTGTGTGTTGGAAGCCATCATAGAGGCTGGGCCAGCAGCATTGCTAAGGTGATCCTGCTGGGGTGGCATACCTGATGGATTAAAGTACCCTTGCCCTACTCCTACACCTGACAGACACCGGCCTGTCTGGTGTTGGGGGGGGGGTTGTATTTAAAGGCATCGGGAAGGCTGGGGCAGCAGCAGGGCTAAGCAGTCCTGCTGAGCAAACCTCCCCAGTGGCTGTAAGCCAGTTCAGTGTAGTGGTTAAGTGCGCAGACTCTAATCTGGGAGAACCAGGTTTGATCCCCCACTCCTCCACTTCCACCTACTGGATGACCTTGGGCAAGCCGTAACTCTGGCACAACTGTTCTTGAAAAAGAGCAGCTTCTGTCAGAGCTCTCACAGCCCCCCCCCCCCCCACTTCACAGAGTGTCTGTTGTGGGGAGGGGAAGGGAAAGGAGACTGTAAGCCCCTCTGAGACTCCCTTGGGTAGTGAAGGATGAGGTATAAATCCAATCTCTTCTTCTTTTTCTTCTTCCTACACCTGACAGGCAGCTGCCTGTAAGGTGTAGGAGGTGGTGGGAGTGTGTTAGAAGCCACCAGAGAGGCTGGGCCAGCAGCATTACTGCACCTCACAGGTGGTTGTTGGCCATTCCTGATTTCCTCAACTGTCGTTATCTCTCTGCAGTCTCCTGTAACTGTTTTTTTTTTAACCTCAGAAAGCTGAGCTCTCCAGCTGACCAATGAGAGAGTGGGAGGTGCAAGTAGGCAGCAGCCTGGCAGCCTCATAAAAATCAATGGGGGGAGCACATTTTTCTTCTTTTGACCCCCTTAGGGGTTGAATTTCTAAAAAAAATCCCTTCTTAGTGAGCACCTACGCCATAGTAGGAGCGCTCTCCCCAAATTTGGTGCTTCTAGGTCCAGTGGTTTGGCCCTCACTATGGTGAGGGGACTCTCTTATACAGAGAGAGAGATGTACCCAACAGAGACACGAACTTGGGAACCAAACCTGCAACACACATAAAGACCAATTTTGGCCCGATGTACACTCAAGCAATACTATTACAAGACATAATAGCAAAAGCTACATCATCCAGGGCTCATATACTTGCACATGATACAATTTAACAAATGCCATCATGTGCCAACAATGCTCTTCTACTATCTACTTTGGACAAATTGTTGGTCTCTGAGTGAGAGAATCAATGAACACAGACTGGACATAAGAAAGCACAATAGAAACCTGTAGGGCAGGGGTATCAAACATGCAGCCCACGGGCTGGATCTTGCCACAACAGAGCTCATATCTGGCCTGTGAGCAACTGGCTCTCTTCTGCTTCCTTCTCCCTCTCTCTCCTGCTTCCTTCTGTGTCACAGCTTGCTTTGCCAGCCTCTCTCAATCGCACAGGAGCTACAGAGAAAAGTCTCTTCTCCCTCCACTGGCTGAGGCTCCTCCCCCCTCCTCTTCCCGTGGGAAGGAAGAGAGGGAGAGGGAGGGAAAGAGCTAGAGCTTACTTTGTCAGGCTCTCTCAATTGCACAGCAGAGCTACTGAGCCAAGCCTCTCTTCACTCCATTGGCTGAGACTCCTCCTCGTTCCCTGGGAAGGAAGAGAGTGGGAAGGAGGGGAAAAGCGAGAGCTTATTTTGCCCAGTTCCCTCAATCACATGGGAGAGATACAAAGCACCTTTAAGACCAATAAAGTTTTATTCAAGAGAGTGTGTGTTTTGTTGGGCTCGTTATGCCACAGCTCTCCTGGGTGTAACTGGGTTCCCTCCCTCTTTTTCACTGTATTCATGCCCTCATGATCCAGTCTTTCTCAGTAGGAAAGCAATGTGAACTATTTAGATGAGGAATAACAACAAGCCAGTGAGGTGGATTAGGCTGAGAGCATGTGTCCAGACCAAGTTCACCCAGCACATTTATTTTGTAGACTGGGGGTTTTGAACTTAGACTTCCCAGATGGTAAGCTGATACTGACCACTATACATGGCTGTCTCTCTGTTCTTGCACTGCCTCATAGGAGTTGTAGGGAAGACTATAGTTTTGTAAGACTATAGTCTTACAAGACTATAGTTTTGTATAGACTATAGTTTTGGGGGAAGACTATAGTTTTGTAGACAAACACATAGCCTTCAGTCTGTGTCATGGTGCCTTCACATGTCCTTGACCAGCACACAAAGCAACTTACGTACAAAAGCTCACAATGCCCAGCCATTTCATGTTTTATCCTGGGTCTTTGGCTCAGAATGTCAATAAATCAAAAGTAGGTTTGCAACTTACAGATACACACCTGAACAACACCTGAGCAGTATACTTTAAGTTTTTAAAAATCTTTAGTTGTGTTTGTCTGTGTTCTTTATAAAGTCTCCTCTACCTGGCATTACATTTTATGACACACATGGCCCAGCCTAACAAGGTCTCTATGTCAGATCCGGCCCTCATAACAAATGAGTTTGACACCCCTGCTGTTGGGGAACATTTTAATCTTCCTGGATGTTCTATCACAGATCTGGAAGTCACTTTTCTCCCCCAACCCCCCCACAAACACATTTCAAAGGGAATGTACAATGTGAAAGTGCTAAATTAGAACTCATTAGTAAATTAAACACTACATGCCATCTTGGCTTAAACAGAGAATTGGATTTCTGCTGTCATTACTAATAGCTTTACAGGACCATCTTTTTAGAAACTTTGTTCTTATCATGGTCTATCAGACCATAGCTTTGTACCAGTATCATTTAATTTTAACTTAATTCATCTGCCTACCTGTTCAAACCTCTGACTTCTCTCACTATCCAATCTGTGTACCTGCCAGGGTACTCACATCTAACCTTTCTACATCAACTCCTGGATTGGACCCTCAGTAATTAGAAGCTGTGAGAACAGAAGCACCAAGCAAGTCACCGTAAGAGGTGAGGGGGCTGTTATGCTTGCATAAGTGAAGCGGTCCTCCGTACATAAGCCTCTCCAGCTGCGCTCAATTGTCCTTCACCATTTTTATCACTTCCCCCAAAATGAATCAGTCCAGTCTTCATTGCCAAGGATACTAGAGATTTGTTGAACAATAAGAAACAGGAAATACATGTCTCCTCAATCTGAAATGTCAATTATGTCAAATTTCTTAAAAGAAATTCTGGAACTGGAAAGCTTTGGCTTTTTGCAATTGTTCGGGGCATCACCATTTAACGCCATGGAAACTGGGCTGATGTCATACAACCTGGTTTGTGAACAATATTGAGCCGCAAAACATAGAACTGAATCCAAGGTGGCAGCGGACTGATTAACAAAGGGGAGAGAGCTTCTGTTTTATCTTCCCTAATGTGGGAGAACTGGAAGTGCAGACTGTAAAAAAACCAAAATCAATTAATGTTGCTTTGAGAAACATTATTTAGATTGATTACAGTTATGAAACCGGATATGAACATATATCAGGAAAAAAACATAAAAGCATTTCAGGGCATGGGAGGCCAGATCCTTTTGCTCTATTGTGAGCGCAGCCTTGTGCTCATTCACTCCTCCTCCTATGCTTGCTTATGCATGCACACACACACACACATATATACTCAATCTAAGTTAAGATTCCAGGTCCTGTAGCCTGACCTAGTTTCAATATGCAAAAGACTGGATATGATTTACAGAATATACAGTCATTATTCCAAAAGAGCAGCCTTGTTCATCTGCTTCCTAAAGAGCATAGAGAATCCAGTAGCACCTTAAAGATTAAAGCCATGATCCAGCCAAAGCAGAGCAGTATAAAACCCATTTATTTAAATGAGAGAATTGAAGCCTGTGCTTAATAGTCTTCCACTGCAATCAATGGGACTTATACAAGCTCAAGCTTAGGCTAGAAGGTACCCCAGCTGGCTGTTCCTCTGAAACCTCAGTTTTTAGGTACACCTAGTAGCATTGCTTGTTCTAAAATAGCTCATAATACCAAGCACAAGCCTTCACTCTTGTCATATTTTCCACTTTACCATCGACAATTTTCGAGGGCAGATATCACAGGATCCCTTGGGCAGAGAGACTCTTCCCCTGCAATTGTGAAGAGATACGACAGCACATGTGTTCCTTCATTGCCCCTTCTACAATGGGATTCGTTCTATATATTTTTCCCCACGACTGAAACAATCTACAGATACTTCTGACTCAGCTAGCATTAATCCACTTCTGTCCAACGTGTCTACTGAGACAACCCAGCAAGTAGCCAAGTTTTGCTCTCAAGCGATTAAACTTCATTCTATTCAGATCTCGCCAGGCAATGAAGGTGGAAATACTGACTGTGACATCTAATACCTTAATCCAGACTTATTTTATCAGGGATTGGCTGATATCTCTTGACTGGACCAGGAGGTTTTTAATATTGTAAGTTAGTGTTTGCCCTTGTTTCCAGGTACTAGCAACACAATTTGTTATATCTCATATTTTGGTTGGGGTTTTGTTGTTATTATTATCCTGGTCATGGACTGTAATAAAAGATTTTGACTTTGACTTTTGACTTTTGTTCTGACCAAGCACAAGCATGAGCCGGCACAAGCATTTGATGTGCAGCAACATGTTCTGGAGCAAGGTCACCAAGATATATTTGGTGTTGTACATTGTGCCTGTGTAATGATTCTTGCATAGCCAGTGAATTTTGTGTTACCAAGCCTCTCTGATGAGTAAACCAGTGTGGCATAGTGGTTAGCGTGTCAAACTATGACTGGGGAGATTTGGGTTCAAATCCCTACACAGTCAGGAGGTTAACAATTATTATCACTCAGAGTAAGCTACCTCACAAGTTTGTTACAAGGATAAAATAGAAGAACAATTTATATTGCCCTTAGCTCTCTGGATGAAGGGGTGGCCCCTGAAAATGAAATAAATAAACCTAGCTTTGATGGCTCCAGCAGTCATTCTCACCACTGCATGCCAGTGACCATTTACCAGCATTCTGACAATTACTAAAAAGCAATTTTCACCTTTTTTGTTCTTAGCCACCACATGGGAACCACTGAAATTATGGGCTTTGCCTCCTTTCATGTAGACTATGGTCCTAAGAAAAGGATGAAGATCCATAAACACTGAAGAGATGTTCTCTTATACGTTTATATCACTTAAATACAAAGGTTACTCAAATTATCCACAAACTGAGAAGCTACCTTTTAGTCAAATAGATTCCCCACTATATTCTGACAGCTGGAGAAGCAAGAATATGCTTAATAAAATATCTTAAGAGAACAAAAAGAACTTTTAAACCAGTCCCACAGTGTTTGCAAACTCAGAACCAGGGGTCATTTTAAGCTCTTTGGACCAAACACCAAGGTTTCAGTCAAGGGAGCTTTATAACCTAAAGACAGTAAGTAAAATATTTATTAAGAAGAATATCTATTTTTAACTAAGGATGATTTCAGTTCTATTATTCATGTGTCCACAGTGCACAGACTCTAGCACTTGCCTTCTTGTAGAAAATGTGACTCAGAACACGCTGAGGCTAGGAACAGGGCAAGGTTTCGGAGGAAGAGTGCTTACAAAGCAAAGTTGGTCAGTGGATATCCTCAGGGGGATCCCAGTGACTGGCTGTCTTTCCTTATGTGACCCAGTGACATGCCATTCTTCTTTGGCGACAGGCAAAGTACAACATTATACAACATTACATATTCTGTTGTAGTCCCCCTTTAACATGCAGTGGTATTTTAATGGAAAGGAACAGGTGCAGAAATAAGCCTGCCCAACTATTCTTGTGAACACATGGCCACCTTTTTGGTACTGTAAAGAACCAGCCCAGAGAGACATTTGCAGCCTTCCTATTTTGTAAAGGGTGTGGGGGAGAAGCAAACTTGGGCTGTTTCCACATGGGTATTTTTCACCCAATGGAATGAAGGAATCCCCAGAATTAAATAGGGGCATCCACAGGATGTCATGCTCAGTCTGTTTCCTGTGTTTTCTGGGATTTTCCCCTTCAAAACAGATCAAAGAAAAAACTCCTTTGATCTGGTTTAAAGAGGAACTGAGAGGCACCTGCATCTGCAGCCAGCCACTATATGAAGAGGAAAGAGCTAACCTCTGCCTTCAAAATGGTTGAGCGGTTTTCCACCCCTTCCCCTTTAGGGCCCTTTTAGTGGGTTTTCTTTCTTTCTTGGCTGTGCCATGCAGGGGAATGACAGGGTTTCTGGCCTGGGGGGGGGGGGGGGGGGGCGACGACTGTTATCTGTGCTTTTGTGCAGACATGATGGATGAGAAGAGGGCAGAGTGGCAGAAGCAATGAGGGGTACAGGGACTGGGCAGGTAGACACCATCCCCATGTCTTCCCATGCCTCTTGCTGCTGCTACTGCCATGGTGGAGGTGTGTTTTCATGTCCCCACATAGATGCAGTCTAGTGGGAGAAATGCTAAGGTTTAATACGGACAGAAGCAAGTACTTCTTTACACGTAATTACGAAATTCAGCATCAGGAGATATGGTGGTAAACACTGACTTCAGGGCTAGAGTATTGTAATGGGTCTTCTGACAGATACTTCAGTTGGTACAGAATACTGCAGCTCAGTTGCTATTGGGGGCTTGGGGGAGTATGCATTCATTCATTGAATTTATATCCCGCCCTCCCCACCGAGGCAGGCTCAGGGTGGCTTACATAAAAATACATATATAAATACAATTAAAAACATTCATAAAAATGCCATAACAATTAATATTAGTTATCCTAAAGTGCTGGGACAATATTCAAGTAAAGTGTGAGAGCAGAAGTTTCAAGAGTGGACAGTATTACTTAGGTGACAGTCACAATGGTATTCTCACGCCAGCTCAGTTGGTCAGATTATGTGTGCGGTGAGCACAGGCTGTAGGTTGTAAGCCAGGGCACAGGGTCACTTCTCAGAGGTTTAATGCGGCTCCTAATCAAAGGCCTGGTGGAAGAGCTCCGTCTTGCAGGCCCTGCGGAACTGTAAGAGGTCTTCCATTATAACATTATAACTTTAAAAACCACTATAACAACTTACTCAGCATTCTACCTTTTTCTCATAATATATTAATCTTTTTATCCTCTTACCAATCTTATCAGTTATATGATAAACCATGAATAACCTCATAAAAATTGTGTATTATTTTAACTTAACTGTTTGTTGTGATAAGAATCATACACCCATTCTGTAGCCGCTCCATCAGTTATCAGGTTGAATTCAAGGTAGTTGTTATCACATACAAATCCATGTGGCCTTGGACCCTCATACCTTCAGACTGCCTCTTCCTATTTTCTGAGGTGTCAAGCTTTGTTAAGATTTGAGCAAAGTCTTCTGAAGGTGCCATGCTGCAAATGGGCAAGAATGACAGCTGCCCATACATGTCCATTTTCTGTTGCGGCTCCCACCTTGTGGAGTGGCCTTCCTGGGGAGACCAGGAGGGCTCCCATAGTTCTGTCATTCCACAAATTATGTAAGGGAGGAGGGCTCTATAGTATAACAAAATGGCTCAGGAAGGTGCTTCTGTAAAGGGAACAGGACTGTATTCTACGCTGCTGTTTATGGTATGTATTATCTATTCATTGTATGTATTATGCAACTCTTGCTGCATTGTTCTACTTTGTAATGCCATTCTTCACATTGTTTGACATACCATGTCTAATATTGGTTTTTGCATTGTTTTTAATTGAGAATCTCTAATACTTTTTTGCACTGTTTCTAATTTTTGTAACCCTAGTCATGTTGTACTATTTATTAGATATCATCTATATACTAATAGCCAAGTTGGCCAGATCTGAAGATACTTAAATCCGGTGACAAGAGCTGTGAATGGGCAAGACAGAGCTTTCTACAAACCTGAAAAATGCCCCAGGTTTGCAGAAAAATTTAAATGTAAAAAAAAATACATTGGGAGTGGGATCAAAAAATCCAAAATGATAAAAGGAGTGCCTGAAGCTTTAAGAAACAGAAGCCCACAGTGGCTGTTGCTAGGCAACCACAGCATTCTATGGTCAGTTTTCATCAATAAAAGGTAGGGGGTGGGGCAGAGACCTTTCCAAGGCTGTTTTGGCCTTCGATGCAGGGCCTATTGGGGCCAGGCTTGGATAGGGTTGCCAATTCCAGGTTGGGAAATTCCTGGAGATTTAGTGGTGGAATCTGGGGAAGGTAGGGCTTGGGGAGGGGAGAGGCCTCAGTTGGATATGATACCATAATGTCCACCCTCCAAAGCAGTCATTTGCTCCAGGGGACAGATCTCTGTCATCTGGAGTTCAATTGTATTTCCCAAAAAATCTCTAGGTCCCACCTGGAGGTTGGCAACAATAACCCTGGCAGCAACCTCTGGGTGACTTGATACCACCTGACTCACACGACTCAGCTAGGTCTGGCTGCTTGCTACTATTCAACAGCAGTCCCCATAGGAAAGCCAGTGTGGTGTAGCGGTAGGGTTGCCAGCTCCAGGTTGGGAAATACCTGGACAATTTTGGGGGTGGAGCCTAAGGAGGGCAGGGCTTGGGAAGGGGAGGGACTTCAGTGGGATGTAATGCCATAGAGTCCATCTTCCAAAACAGCCTTTTTCTCTAGGTTAACTTATCTGTCATCTGGAAATCAGTTGTAATCCCCAGAGATCTCCAGGCACCACCTGGAGGCTGGCAATCCTACATAGTGGTTAGAGCTTAAGAGTAGGGTCTGGGAGATCCAGGTTCGAATCCCCATCTTGCTGTGGAAGCTCAATGGATTATTTTGAGCCAGTCACATATTTCAGCCTAACCTACCTCACAGGGTTGTTGTAAGAATGAAAAGGAGGAGAGGAGAATAATGTAAGCTGCTTTGGTCCCCAGTATGGAGAAAGGCTGGGTATAAATGAAATAAGCAACTAATAAAGATAGTAGAAGATGCCAGGCAGATTTAAAAAAAAGTAGGCTAGGGGATGGCTGAGAAGAAGAGAATAAGGATTTGGGGGTTGGCAGTAAGAGGGAAAGAGGAAATGGCACGAGGAGGGGGATTCAGGGGAAAGTGAGATGCCACTCCACAAGTTCTTGGTGGTTCCCTACCATGCATGTGGGCCTGGCCCAGTGGTCGGCACCACATGACTGGGCCACAGTTTTCACAGGTAGAGGCTGCTGGTGGGGGGACTGGAGACGGGGGCAAATAAATATAGCTTGGCTGCTGGGTGGGAAGGAACGAAGGAAGCAGGAGATGATGGGGGCTTTCAGGAAAGGGAAAGAGAAAATAAAGGAGGTACCGGGGGGGGGGGGGGGAGATGCCTCCGGCAAGTCCTTGGATTCCCACCTGTCCCATACTATTGTGCATTGTTTTATGCTGTGTAAGCTGCCTTGAGTCTCAGTGAGAAAGTTGGGCTATAAATAAAGTAAATAAATCAATACATATATAAATTCATGGTGGACTGGTCTATGAATGGCTAAATGGCATGTCCATGTTCATAGGTAGCATCCCTCTAAACACCAGGTGTTGGGGACAAGCATCAGTACAGGGCAATTATATTTACATGGCACTTCTTATTTCCTTGCGCTAAAGGAATGACCCCCAGCATCATGCCCATGAAAAAACCCCAAGACTAAGGGGTTTTATGGCACCCATTTACTTCTTCCCCAAAGTTAGTAGCTATTCCTGTCTTTCCTGTACCTGACTGGAATAGGAAGTGCTTTAGAAAAATCCAGGAGGCATCACCTTTGTGTCTGCAGTTAGCACCCATTCATAAACAGCATCCTCCATGACAAATGTTTTTATTGGCCACAGCACCGCTGGCAGCTATTTTGTGACTGGCCCCAGACCCCAGTCACATAGGCAGCCATTCAGGAAGGGCCATATCTCAGTGGCAGAACATTTACTTGGCATGCAGGATGTCCCATGCTCAACATCAATCAAAAGTTGGCTCCTGTCTTGTAAAAATGTCACCAAATGCTAGTTACTCCTCCATGGGCATTGTAGTGATCCAGCCAACAACCCTTCTTCTTCGCCTAGTTCAAATCAAGATTTTGGCTGTATGTTCCAGTAGGTAATTCATTAGAAATTGCCAGAATTCTTGCTGATGCTGAACTCATAAATGCAAACGGTGCAAACGGCCAGCTTTTCCACATAGAGATCTGGCATCTAGACTCATTTGGTTTCTTACAGACTGATATTCCAGTTCCAGTGTTATATGGGCCATGATGCACAGTTCTTTTTTTTTTTTTTACATTTTAACGTAATGCAAAACCAAATACAATTTGTTATACGAGATCACTATAAAACATTCAGTACTTTAAACAAATTTGTTATTGATTAGCAATGATTGCATTCCAGCTAGGAACAGTTTGCAAATGCAGTTTGGGTATAATTTCTCTCGACACATGAAGCTCCTTGCCATATAGAGAAGCACACATATAAAAACGGGATATATCATTGCACATCTAGGGTGAAAAGTGATCCTCTGCTTTTTAAAATCAGTGTTGTAAACAGAAGCATGTTGGATTTCTGCTCATCTTGAGGGTAGGAGAGCCCCATGTGTGCTGGATCAGAAAGGTCTGCAGGAATCCTTCCCCTGCTAGGTGTGCTTGTGGTTATATCAATTTCAGTGGGACCGAAGTGTGTATCAAGAATACAGGACTGTAGAAATTGTCTAGAGTTCAAGTGCAAGTGGCCCTGATCTGAATAGCCCAAGCTAGTTTAATCTTGGCAGCTAAGCAGGGTCAACCCTGGTTAGTACTTAGATGGGAGACAACCGAAGAAGTCCAAGATTGCTACACAGAGGCAGCAATAGCAAACCACCTCTGAATATCTCTTGTCTTGAAAACCCCATGGGGTCATCGTAATCTGGCTGTGAATTGGTAGCACTTTCCACCACCAAAGTCTAAATTATTTAGTTCAGGGGTCTCCAACAGGTAGCAAGTAGGCTACCAGTAGCTCACCAGCTGCTGCAGAGTAGCTCACACATCCCCTAGAAGACCCAGGAAATGATCATGAAAAGATCTGCTCTGTGCTTTCCTTTAGTTTTTAAAAAGAAAACTTTAATTTCATAGGACTTTTTTGTGCTGCTTAGCTGGTAGCTTCATTTCTAGCTCTTGCCTAGTCTGTGTTTTGTTTTTAGGACAGAACTTGGTAATGTGTCGGAGTGTGACTCAGGATATTTTGCGTTACTCAGAAACAGCTCTCATTAAAGGAAAGGCTGATGACCCCTGATGTAGGTGATTTGTTAAAGGGTTTAAGATGGGGCATAGGCTGAAGAAAAATCTATCAGAGGGACAGTATAGGAGAGGTATAATTAATCCTGTCTCATTGCAGTCTAGATGTTAGAGCCTTCCGGGATCCTGGTCTAGTCTCCTTTTTTCTCTATGAACCACATTAATATCCATCCTTCAGGGTGCTCCCGGCGGCGAGGCTCACAAGCATTGAGTGTGTTGGCTTTGTGTGGGAATCCGGGGAGAATTTGGCCATCTGGCTGGTATACCGGCTGCCTAACGCACCGGCAGATAGCCTGTCATCTCTGGTGGAAGCCGTGTCGGGCTGGGCGTTGGAGCACCCTTGGCTAATAGTCCTGGGTAACCAACATCCATGCTGACGGTGCAGCTTCGCAGCCAGCAGTGGACCTTGTGTCGTCCCTGTCGGTACTGGGACTCTCACAGAGTTGGGTACACGCTTGATTTGATCATCGCGGTGGGGGTTACAGTGAACTGGATTACTGCTATGTCAGTTCCATGGTCGGACCACCATGCCCTGAGGGCCCGAGTGAACATGTCTCTCCAACCCTGTTTGGGTGACGAGCATGTTTTAGCTTGCCCGTGGAGCCAAATGGACCCTATGTGGCTTCAGATGGCTCTGCCCCCTGCCATTGCCCCCTGGCGGCTTAACAACAACAACAACAAATACCTTTTATTGGCATAAAATATTAAAAGCAATTCCCATTAAGATAAAACAGTCCCAAAATTTGTAAAAAATAGTTAACCCTAAAACTATTACAGAGGTGTATCAAATTTATAAACTTAAATTATAACAGGATAAATTCAGCCATATCATAGGAATCTTTAAATTCTAAACGCCTTAAAATTAAATTTTATTAAACTCAATTAAAATGATCAGGAAGATTCTTCCGTTTTATAAGATCATGAAGAAACTTAGCAGTCAGTTCAATAATCTCCGGATCTAGAGAAGTAAGGAGGTAATGTAGCTTGATTCCGTCCGGTTGGCCTGTCAGATGAGCTAGTCGAGGACTGGCACACCCGACCCTTGACAGCCATCAATGAGATCGCTCCCAGATGCCCTCTGCGCCCTCGCTTAAGGCTGGCTCCTTGGTATACCCAAGAGCTGAGCTGATGAAGCAAAGGCTCAGACAGCTATAGAGACAGTGGCGGTACATCTGCAATGAGGCAACAAGAACATCTTATAGGATGTTTATGAGATCCTATGAGATGGCAATCAAGGCTGCGAAGAAGGAGTTCTACGCAGCCACAATCGCATCTGCAAGCGCTCGCCCAGCATGGTCTTTGACAGCGCTGCCACAGGGCAGGCAAAATATTAGTGAATTGGACATAGGCTGTGAGGCTTTTGTGAGCTACTTTGCGGATAAAGTCTTGTTGCTCCGCCGTGACATTCCTGCCACGATTGAGACAGTGTGTGAACTTGAGGCTCCATGTGCGTCTTCTGGTCCCATTCTGGATTACTTCGATCTGCTCAGCCTAGAGGAAGTCGACAAATTGATCTCAACCATATGCAACCTAGACCCGTGCCCCTCCTGGCTAATTAAAGTGGGCCGCGAGGGGTTTTGAAGGGCCCTCCGGGATGTTATCCACAAGTCCCTCTCCAAGAGGCTGTTCCTGGGGGCTCTTAAGGATGCGATGGTCTGCCCCCTCTTAAAAAAACAATCTTTAGACCCAGCCGAATTCGCTAATTATTGGCTGGTCTCTAATTTGCCCTTTTTGGACAAATTAATTGAGAGGGCGGTGGCAATACAGTTGCAGACCTTTCTGGATGACACTTCCACACTAGATCCTTTCTAGTCCAGCTTCTGCCCTGACCACGGAATGGAGATAGTCCTGATCGCCCTCACAGATGACCTCCAGAGGCATCTGGACTGGGGCGGGTTGGCGGTGCCGCTGCTGTTAAACCTGTCGGCAACATTCGACATGGTCAATCACCAGTTGCTCGCCCACTGCCTCACCAACACAGGGATTCGAGGGCTTGCCCTACAATGGCTTGTCTCCTTCCTCCAAGATTGCAGATAAAGGGTGGCTATTGGGGAGCAGCTGTCCCAAAGGCACCCACTAATTTGTGGGGTGCTCCAAGGGGCAGTGCTCTCTCCGATGTTATTTAACATCTACGTGCGCCTCCTTGCCCAGATTGCCCGGAGGCTTGGGCTTGGGTGTCACCAATATGCTGATGACACCCAGCTCTATCTGCTGTTGGGCGGCCAGTCTGATTCTACCCCGGAAAATCTGGACCGGGCGCTGCAGGATGTGGCTGGATGGCTTAGGTTGAGTTGATTAAAGTTGAATCCAACGAAGACAGAAGTCCTGTGCCTGAATCAGAGTGGGCCAGGGGTAGGGATCCCATTACTGGCCTTCAGTGGGATGCCACTGGTACCAGTGCCGAGGGTCCGGAGTTTGGGAGTGCTCCTGGAGGCTTCCCTGATAATGGAGGCCCAGGTAGCAGCCACTGCCAAGACAGCCTTTTACCATCTTTGGCTGATTAGGCAGTTGGTTCCCTTCCTTGAACGCGACGATCTGGCTTCAGTGATCCATGCAATGGTCACCTCGAGGTTAGACTACTGTAATGCTCTCAACATGGAGCTGCCCTTGGAGCAACTACAGAAGCTGCCGCTAGTGCAGAATGCGGCAGCCAGGTTTTTGATGGGTCTCCCTATGTGGGAGCACATCCAGCACATCCAGCCTGTGCTAAAACTACTGCACTGGCTACCAATAGCGTTCCGGGTGCGCTTCAAGGTGCTGGTCTTAACCTTTAAAGCCCTTTATGGTCAGGAGCCTGTCTACCTGAGGGACTGCCTTTCCCCATATGTTCCCCAGAGAACACTGTGGTCAGCCCTAAGGATGCCAGGCTGTCCTCAACTAGGGCCAGGGCTTTCTCCCTGGTGGCACCGACATACTGGAACAAGCTCCCACATTAGATCAGAGCCCTACAGGACCTTCAGCGGTTCCGTAGGGCTGTGAAGATGGAATTGTTCGAACAGGGGTTCCAGTAGGCATTACATCCCTGATGAGCCGGTTGCTAATTTGTGAACAGGCGCTATGCTACGCTGGAGTATACATACTTGATGCACTTTATTATGCTGCACCACCATTGGAAAATGTGTGGGAAATTGCAACTGATAGTGTGACTTTATTGTTTTTATGTATTTATACTGAGTGTTGATTTTATTGATGGTGTAAGCTGCCCTGAGCCCGCTTTTGTGTGGAGGGCGGGGTAAAAGTAATAAAAATAAATAAATAAAATCTGTATAAAAGATGTGATATAAATAAATGTTAACTCATTTGTTTTATCACTATTTTTCTGGGCTTGTTCGCAGCGCTTCTTATTATTTTACCCCTCAGCTTCAGCCATGTGCACATTTATAAATGGATGTACAGCTAGTAAAGGTAAAAGGTAAAGGTTTCCCTTGCTCGAAAGCCAATTGAATCTGACTCTAGGGGGCGGTGCTCATCTCCATTTCTAAGCCGAAGAGCCAGCTCTGTCGAAACATTTCTCTGTGATGGTGTGGCCAGCACGACTAAACGCCAAGGCACACGGAACACCGTCACCTTCCCACCGAAGCAGTACCTATTTATCTGCTTGCAATTTCTTGCTTTCAAACTGCTAGGTTGGCAGGAGCTGGGACTAGAGATGGGAGCTCACTCCATCACGCGGCACTAGGGTCTTCAACCGCCAAGCTTAACCTCTGAGCCACCATGGCCCCTGAACAGCTAGTGCCATCATACAAATCTCTGAACAGACTTTTTCTTTTTTTCCCATGGCTGGAATGTTTCCTTAAACATTAATAGGTTCTATAGAGCAATATCAGCTCTGACTCAGCAGCAAAATGGCTCCTTCACCCAGTGGAGATGGGAATCAAGTGAAGTCCATTTGCTATGCCTGGAACTAACTGTCAGAAGCACTCAGATCTTGTGCCCTGTTTGATGACAGGCCTTTTTGTTGTCACTGTGTCAAATATGCATTTTCAAGAAGGGACGAAAAGGAAAGGTGGGCCTAGGTGGTTTTCAGTCTCAGTTCAGGTCTTTCTAAACACTGTGAAATGGAACCGACTGCAGAACACTTAATCCACACAGTTGAATTGAGGACAGAACCCACCAGCGACCGAGTTCTGCCCGTGAGTGATCAAAGTGTAGCATGCCACAGGGAAAGAGCATGAAGGTACAGAATGCACTTCTGTTCAAGATGTCCTGCAGGCCAGGAAATTACATTATGATATAAGCCATCAATCCTGTCATATGGTACGGTAAAAATTAGTCAGACGGCTCACTGTGCCAAACCCCTTTCCAGCTCCTAACATAGGTACCAGCTATTTAGACCCAGGGTGTATAAGCAAGGTGGAAGTTACTATTTTCTATGGTTACCTAAAATCTATATCCTAGCTGTTGCAATCACAAGTCCAGAAAATGTTTTGGGTTCTATAATCTATATATCTAATAGCCAAGTGGCCCCCTCCGTGCGAATATCTAAATCCACACGGGGGGGCACTTGAGGGGCAGGGAGATTTTCCTACACACATGGGGGGCTCACCATGTGTGCAGAAAAATCCTAAAAGTTAAAAAAAAACTTTTGGGGGGATATTTAAATCCCCCCAAAGTAAAAGCATTCCCTGTGCATGTGCAGAAAACACTTTGGCCATTGGGAGGGAGGCTCAGCGGGCCTCACAGCCCCCCCCCCCCAGTCGTCTGTCTCTGGGTTCCACGAGGGAGTGGCAACTTCGGTCCCCATCTCTCCCCACTCACCGATGAGACGCCACACCTCCTCCTGGCTCATATAGACACTCAGTCCGGGCATGGCGGCAGTGGGAAGGGGTGCCCCAGAGGGACCCAAGCTCGGCCCCCTCAGACTTTTGGAGCCCAGCGGCGGCGGCAGCAGCAACCACCACAGTGGGGAGAGTAGCGTGAGGACCAGGTTGCGGCGGCGGCGGCCGTCATGCCGGGACTGCCTCGTCTACATTATTCTCCTTAGAGAGCTTGACAGAATGCAAGTCATTTATCCTTGGAAAAGCTAAAATAGCAAGAATGGTGCAGTGCATGATCCTGGATTTGACTGTGGACACCCGGATATTCAAATCTCCACAGGGCCATTAAGGACATGTCCCTGGGACTATTCTCTGCTTCTCATTGTCATCTACATCTCAGGGTTTTTGTGATCCTGAAAACAGAGAAACTCTGGGCAAACAACCATGAGCTCATCTGAAAAAGGAAAGACAGAGATGCTCCTTGCCAAAAGAATGCATTATTACAAAAATGCAAGACATTGTGGGCAGATGTCATGATGCTTTGGATCCATCACAAGGGGTCATGTCTCCCTGATCTCTATGTCTCATTTCTCCCCTGAAAGTCTCTGCCTTGGGTGGCTCATCTGAGGCTCCCAGCACTGTCTTGCTGTAGCTGTTCAGTCGATACAGGGCTTCTCCAGGGAACCTATGGGGGATTCTCTTCCGCTGTCTAGTCCTACACACACCTGTGGCAGCATGGGAAACATGTAAGACCTTCCTGGACCATAAGAACTTGACCACAGCGATCCATATGATGGTCACCTTGAGACTAGACTGCTGTAACATTCTCTACATGGAGCTGCCCTAGTCACAAATTTGGAAGCTGCAACTAGTGCAGAATGCGGCGGCCAGGCTGTTGATGGGCCTCCCTAGATGGGAACACATCCAGCCTGTGCTGAGGACACTGCACTGCACTACACCGGCTGCCAATAGCACACAGAATTCACTTCAAGGTGCTGGTACATACCTTTAAAGCCCTATATGGCCAGGATCCGGCATACCTGAGGGACTCCCTTTCCTCGTATATTCCCCATATATTCCCCAGACAGCACTATGGTCAGGGCCTTTTCAGTGGCAGCTCAGTGCTGGAGGAATGAGCTCCCAGAAGACAGCAGGGCCCTGCAGGATCTATTGCAGTTCCCCAGGGCCTGCAAGACGGAGCTCTTCCACCAGGCCTTCAACTAGGAGCTGCCCCACTGTTACCACCACCAAACCCGGTTTGGCTAGTCAGCTCGAGTGCAGAACATTGTGTTGTCAAGAAATCTCAGGACATCTCTGAAAGTTGTGCAATCTCATGCCATCTCTGAAAGTTGTGAAACATCAGCAACACTATTAGTATTATCTGTATGTATTGAATTTTTAGGATGAGTTTATCGGGTTTTAGATCATATTTAAGTGTATCTATGTGCCTTGTACATGTTTTTATGAATGTGAGCCACCCTGAGCCTGCTTTGTGGGGAGGGCAGGATATAAGTGGAACAATAAAATAAAATTAAATGATACAAACTGAACCCCACATGAAGGTCTTAATTCATTTTAGTACCTCTTTTTCACATAGTAAATTAAGGCAAAGCTCTGCGTTGTCCATTCTGAATGTGTGCACCGATCAGTAGTGGACTGATGCGTTAACCCTTAAATAATCAAGGCAGAAGTATTTAATGGCTTAATTGGTCAGCCAAATCCACCTTCCAAGTCCTATGTTACAAAGTGCTCAGGGATCCAGTATGCAATTTCCAGATCCAGATTCTTTAGCAAGCAATTTCTGATGATAATCAGTACTAATTCATAGTACAAGAAAGAAAAGATAATTGTTTCCTCTCCCAACGTAGTTCTTGTTGGCTTGTATGCAAAAATAGCCAGGATGAGGAGCTTAGCCTGTCCTTCCAAGCCCCTCCCTTGTGTAGCAATTGCAATAGAAACTCTTTACATTGTCGCTGTACTTCACAGCACAAACATACAGCCACGAGAGTTGCCATGAATGTTGAGTGGGCCAGAGCCTTGTGTGTAGCTTATGAACATGTGTTTGAAACTAGACATGCATGGAACAGATACCTCTTAACTCCTTGTTCATATGTACAAATCCTCCACTTCGTTAAAGGATAAGATAAGGACAGATTTCCTTATGGTAGTTCGTGTATGTGGTGTGATGTTGATCATGATTGTGAGTACAAAGGGAGTAGTAATTATATGGAAAGGCAGAGTAGCAGGATGTGATCTTGTGTATGTTCAGGCACTAGATGCCAGCTTTGAATGGCAATGTTCCAGCAGTGGTGTGGGGGTGGGAGGAAGGGATGAGTTGGCAGGAAAGAAGGGAAAGACAAGAAAAGGGCAATTATAATCCTTCACCAGACGGAGTAAGAAGCATGAAAGTGGAGGGAAAGCATATTGGTTTAGCTCCCATGAGACAGAATAACAGGGATGCCAAGGGCACAACCCTAAGCAGGTCTACTTAGAAGTTAGTCCCATTTTCTTCATGGGGAGTTACGCCCAGGAAAGTGTTCTTAATATTGCAGATCAAACAGACCACACTAATTTGAAGGATTGACTAGTGGGACAGAGGTACTTTGGAGAGAGCAGATTGATTGATTGATTGGGAAATGTGTGCCGTGGCAGAGCCCCTGCTTAGCATGCAGAAGGCTCTAGGTTCATTCCCTGGCATATCCAGTTAAAGAGATTCAGGTAGTAGGAACAGACAATACTGACCATGATAGACCATGGTCTGACCTGGCATTAAGGCAGCTTCACATATTGTTTGAGCTGAAAATTAGCTTAGCACTAAGTGCATGGAATATATATTTTGTATTACTTGTGTCAACCACAAAGATGACTTTGTTCTGCTGTTACTATGCTGTTCCCAGCTCTTTTCTCAATAGAAAACTGGCCAATGGAGCACTATGAATAGTGCTCATAGATTACAGAGTGACAAACCATCATACACAAAAAGAATTCTGAGTGTTCCAATTGCCAAAGGGCTTTAAGGATCTATATTGCTGTGATAGGATAATGGAGTGCTTTTAACGTGGTTTGATTGCATGGGATTGCTATCTCAGCTGTTTAACAAAGGCCGCTGGTAAACTTCCTCTACCCCACCCCCAAAGACTCAAAGTTCTTAAGGAAGAAGAAGAAGAAGAGATTAGATTTATACCCTGCCCTTCACTCACTTACAAACTCCTTTCCCTTCCCCTCCCCACAACAGACACCCTGTGAGGTGGGTGGGGCTGAGAGAGCTCTGGGGAACCAGAATACAATTAAATGAATTGTCTACAGCTGTTTAATTGAGAAACTGCTTCCGGAGAGCTTGTCCAGGGATGGTTTCAGACAGTCCAGAGCAGAACTGGTTCAGCTACAGGCACCCAACTCCCAGAGGACCTCCCCAGGGACCACCTGCACAGTCGCAAGGGCCTCTGTGTTCCTAGGGCCAACCACCCAGCCCTTTGGACATGAGGACTGGTTGGGGCTCAGCCTCCAACCCTGCCTAGGAACATGACAGGGTTAGGAGGGGCTCTTTCCTTGGGCCCATTTATTCTTAAACGACAATGGGATCACCGACCAGGGCAGAACCTCCCACCCAACCTGGGGCCCAGGGAACACCCGCACGGGGGTGGGTGGTTCTCTCTCCCAAGGCCCACCCTCCACCCTCTGGTGGCAATGTGATTACTGGGCAGGGCCGACCCCCCACTCTGCCTGAAGCCTGAGTAACACCTGCACAGGGTTGGGGGTGCCCCTTCCCTGGGGGCCCACTTTTCCTCTCCTCCCACTAACATGGTAAATGAGTTGGCAATAATCTCCCGCGCCACAATTGCAGGTGGCCTCCTCTCCCAGGGACAATTCTATAAGTAGGACACATGTGAGTCCCTTACCAGGGCAACGAGAGCACCCAGCTCAGGAGGATTCTTTCCTGAATGGTGATCACTTTGCCGTCAGGCATATCAGGGCTGGCACCTGGGCATGTGGATGAGTAAGGCTGCAAGTCCCAAACCCCTGGGGACAGGGGCCCCACGGGGACCCCATCGTGATGGTCCTGGGCCACAGCAACATGACCAGGATTCGGTCCTGACCAGGCAGGCAGGGGGGACATGGGCAGATGGATGGGTGAGGTGGGGAGTCCCAAACCCCTGGGGATGGGGATCCCATCGTGACAGTCCCAGGCCACAGCAATGTGACCTCCCAGCTTGGGAGGATTTTTTCCTGACTGGTAATCACTTCGCACTTAGGCAGGCCAGTGGGACATGGGTGGATGGACAAGTGAGGCAGGAAGTTCCAAACCCCTGCAGATGAGGACCCCCTTGTGATGGTCTCGGGCCATGGCAACGTGACCTCCCAGGTCGGGAGGATTTGGTTCTGACCAGTAATCACTTTGCCATCAGGCAGGCAAGGGGGACACGGGCAGATGGAAGGGTGAAATGGGAAGTCCCAAACCCCTGGGGAAGGGGACCCCACAGGGACCTAATCGTGATGGTCCTGGGCCACAGCAACATGACCTCCCAGCTTGGAAGGTTTTGGTCCTGACAGGTAATCACTTTGCCATCAGGCAGGCCAGGGGGACATGGGTGGACAGATGGACAGACGGGTGAGGTGAGGAGTCCCAAACCCCTGGGAATGGAGACCCCATGGGGAACCAATTGTGACAGTCCTGGGACATGGCGACATGACCTCCCAGCTCAGGAGGATTTGGTCCTGACTGGTAATCATTTTGCCATCAGGCGGGCTGGGGGGACATGGGCAGATGGACGTGTGAGCCGGGGAGTCCCCAAACCCTGGGGACAGGGATCCCACAGGTGGGGTGGAGAGTCTTGTCACTGGTGGACAAGACCCTCAGTTGGGATCCACCTGTTGGCACCTCCATCCTGGGGGGAAACAGCACTGAGTGTGCCCTTCTAGAAGGGACCCCGAGGCAAGGTACCCCCAGAAAACTGCTTCTGGAAGGGTTGTCCAACAGTGGTTTCAGACAGTACAGAGCCGCAGGCATCCAGCTGTAGCTGGGGAACCAAGAAACACGTGTGTGGAGGGGTTGGGGTGATGTGTGTTCTCTTCGAACCAGGGGCTGGTGGGCAAGTTCATTTAGTGTTGGTGGACAGACTAGGAGACAGTGCTTTGGGAGATGCCCGGTGGCTTTGGGAACCCCAGGCATCCAGTATGGAAGATTCCTAACAGCAGGACAAGATGGTCCATAAGGAAGGGTGTACTCCTGATTTGCCCCTCATAGGCACACTTTCCAGAGATCACAAGTTCTCACTGGTAGCCACATCACCAGAGGGAGGAACAGAAGGCCATGGCGGGGTTGGGGACATTGAGGGGAGTGCTGGAAGTCTGGAGTCACAGGGAGGAACATGTTTCTGTGGGAAAAGGACTGTTGGGGAGGCCATGCAGGTGAAAGAGAAAGGTGAAATATGTGCATCGCTGCCAGAAGAGGCAAAGAAAATGGGGGGGGGGGGGAAGGTCGGTTAGAGTATCCCAAAGACAGGGTGTGGATCCTCCAGTGGCTAGGATTGAAAACTGGGGTGTCTGGGGTTGGGGAGGACTGATCGGTCACTATAGCAATGGGATGACCATGCTGTCTTGGCCAATGAACCTGCCCAATATTCGTCATGGGATGAGGTGTGACTGTCCAAGGTCAACAGCCTGGAGCGGGCCTAGCCCAGCAGACAGAAACCTACACGATGAAAGGCTGTGTCATATGGTGGACACCACAGAGTGTTGGAAACATGTTGAATGTCTGGGGAATATGAAAGGAGACTTGCATCAGGAAGGCGGTCACTGCCACCCAAGGAACCATCCACCCCACCCACCCCACCTAACAGGGATGCTGATTGAGCATTCCACCAGGATCTCTCACCTGGATGGTTATTGCATTGCCATTGTGGGCGAGAGAGGACACGGCCTGGAAGAGTTGTCATTTGGAACACCAATGGGGCAACTGCTTGGCCAGCCTAGCGACATGGAGGCATACATGGTGGGGGACCTGGGAGGATCTCGATGGGGATGGTTGTCGAGTTTCCAGGTGGCAGAATGAAGGGATGTGGCCGGATGACCCACCTACACAGACGGTGATGTGACAGTAGGGACGTTCCAGTTGGGCAGACTTGTGGCCACCCAGACCTAGAGGCTTAGACTAAGGGGAAGTGGTTCACCTATAAGTTGTCCCCTGTTGGAGGGACATGACAGCCAATGACCCAGACTGTCTGTGTGGGGGAAAGACTCCCAAGCACCACCATCAAGAGGAAGTGCTGAACTTCAGCAATGATGTCCACAAGGAGACCAGATCGGCATGGATGCTGTCAGGCTGGAGGCCAGCCATCCTCAGGGGTGAGTGGTGTTCCTTCCCCAGGCCCAGCCTCCACCCACCAACTCTGGGCAGGGGTGACCCAATCCCTCTGCCTTGCCCATGAGCCCATCCACCCTTAAATTGTACAGTAATCACTGAACAGGGTGACTGGTGTGGGGAACATCCCAAGTGAGGGGGCATCACTTGCAGGGGGCACTCTCTCCCCGGACCCGCATTCCACTCATCGGCAATGTGACTCTGTGCAGGGCCAACCCTGTAAGACAAAAATGTGTGAGCTGGAGGCTAAAAAATTGTGAGCTAGCTCACACTAACTCACCTTAGAGGGAGCACTGGTTGTGAGCGGTCCTACATGTTACAGGGGCACATGGGAAAGCAGCAGATTTCAGCCAGACACATAATGATAAAGATATGCAGAGCCTTTAATCCAGAGCTGTAAAAATTACATTTGGAAACCATATGTCACCCTGGGGAACTTCCCATCCACCCATTGAGTTGTGCAGTGATTTGTCTAGAGCATTGGCCCAACTGTCAAGCTCTTCAAAGGCCAAGCACCATTAGAAGCCATTAAGAACAGCAGACAGAGAGAGAAGACCACATCTGGTATCCGCCTCTTGAGGATTCCCACTATTCCCTGTTTGTCCAAAGCTAAACGGAGGAAGCTGGAAGTGATACTGAACTCCCATCACCCCAAACAGGAAGAGCCAGCAGGAACAGCTGAAAACCCAAATATGGCTCTCATTGTGAAAACTACACACAGAACGGTATAACTCTGCTCAGGATCACACTACTTTCATTGGAGTTCATAGGCATCAACTACGGGGGGGCTCGAGGGCTCGAGCCACCCCTGAAATTTCCCGGGGGGGGACTGAGCCCCCCCGGGAAAACGGTACGCCCTCCACCGCGCCTCCCTCAGCCCTTCCTAGGGCCGCCGCCACCGCCTCTCTCCCCCCCCCACCTGGCCACTCCGACCCTCCCTCCGTCCGCCCAGGGGCCAGCTAAGCAAATGCCCAGCTAGCCCCTGGACAGACGGAGGGACGGAAGCAGGAGTGGTCAGGCGGGGGGGGGGGAGGCGGCGGCGGCGGGGACATGGTCCCGGTGGGCACGCACGCGCACGGAAGAGCCCCCCCCCCAGGAGTTTTTAAACTCTACGCCCCTGTTGGAGTTCAGTTCTGCAAGGTAGTTACAGTAGCCAAGGGCATGAACAATTTGTTGGTTCAAATCTCATGTCAAATTCTATTCTCCCTCGGTGAGGCTTTTTGTATAGTATAGAAGTGGCCTGTAAGTATTTATATTATGGTTATAAAGCAAGAGCAAAATTAAATACCCATTATATTTGTAGTTTGATATTTGGCAGCCATTTATTTAACATACAAAACACAGACTGCTGCTGACTCCCGGGCTCTGCAGAGCTCTTTATCCTTTGCATGTATCCAGCTTTCCTTCGAACCCAGCTGTTTCCTGAGCAGAATAAACATTTCCAATTTCTTCTTTGAGTTCCCCAAACAAAGCAGTAATATTTAGGTTTTAACTGGTATTTCAAGTGAGAAGATACTGAAGCTGCAATTTCTGCTTCTAGTGAATGTGTTCAGAATTCAGGGATGTTCATATTTCACACTTTGGGGGAAATAGGTGAAACAATTAAAACCCAACAAGTGGGAAGACAAAATGCTTTGTCTGCTGTACAGGCCCCTGAGCAATCAGGCAAATGTTAAATAACACTGTTAATTCTTTCCACAAAGACTTGATACCAGCAAACTCCTGCAATAATCATTGCTTTTTCTCCTGTTTTGTGGTGTTGCCCCTGTGGTGTGCTTTACCATGGTTATTGTATCTGCTGTAAGTATTATTACAAGCTGTGGTCTCATAAGGAAATAAGCGAGGCTGGAACAATTTGGGACCCCTCCACCCCTAAATCTTCCTCCCATGATTCTCTACCCTCTCAGGGGCTTGAGCTGGTTACTTGTCCCTCTCCTCCCCCTTTTCTTTTCACTGCCTTGACTGTTCTCAACGTTCCATCCTCAGTCCTCATCTGGCTGTTTCGGTTGGCTGTTCTGTTTTTTTTAGTAAACTGATGAAATCATGTCATTCTGCATACCAGATATGAAGAGACACCCCCCCCCCCCCAGTTTGGCTGCTTTCATCATTGACACACTTTACTACTAGGCAGGATGCTGAGGATAAGGCCTAGGGTTGCCAGCTCAGGGATGGGAAATACCTGGAGCTTCTGGAGGCAGAGCCTGAAGAGGGTGGGGTTTGAGGAAGGGAGGGAGTTCAAGGGCGCTATAATGCCATAGAGTCCACCTTTCCAAAGAGGCTGTTTTCTCCAGGTGAACTGATCTCTGTCTCCTGCAGATCAGTTGTAAAAGAAGGAGATCTCCATCTACCACCTGGAGGTTGGCAGCCCTAAACCACATATGCAGGGCGAGACCATCTGCTAGCAGCACTTAGGCTAGCACCTTGGGTGCTAGAGGTGGTGGGGCACCAACCAGCCATATCTCAGTCCAAGCCACAAAGTGGGGGTCTACCGCAGCAATGAGGCAGCTCCAATAGGTGTCAGGAGTGCCTCTGAGGACCTGCCTCCTGCGGACCTAAGTGCGGTGGAGGATCAGTCCCCAGCTCCAGAGGCGCCTCCACCTGAAGCTGATGAGGCTCAAGCAAGCACCTCTCAGGGCATTACCCCAGCACCAGCTGAGGCACAGCCAAGCTCAAGCCCACCTGATTCACCTCCTCGGATGGAACGGCTAAGGTCACGATCCAGGCAAGACTTGGCTGCTAGGAGAAAAGAGGCATGCATGCGTGGTCACAGATCACTCAGCCCTGGGTTTTAGGAGGAGCCGGGACCTCGCTGCCAGCTGCTAACAAGCACAGGAAGTGGCTGGGTATTTAGGCACAGCACAAAGACCAACAACTAGTGCTAGCAACAAGTCATTCTGGCTAAGCTCTGCACCCGCTCGGCTCGCATCAGCTAAACCTGATTCTGGACCTTCTGGCTCGTGACTCCGGCTCTGTCTGACTTTGGCTTGATTCTGGACCCTCTGGCTTGTGACTTCAGCTCTGTTTGACTTCGGCTTTTGGTTGACTCCTTGGACTGGTTTGCTCGTGAGTCTTCCTCTCTGACCTCAGCTTGGACTGACTCTGCTTTTGGCTTGCGTTTTGGACTTGGTAATTCATTCCTGATTTGGTTTGACCTTGGACTGTCTTGGACTTCGACTTGGCTCCTGAGCTACTGGCACCCAGCCCATGACAGAAGGCTCCTGGTCTTCAGTGGGTAGCTCAGAAGTAGTTTTCTCCTCCCTTGCCTTCACCAGGGGATGGGCCCACTTCCTCCTTTCCCACCCCCACAGTGCAGGATCAAGGCGGGCATAGGGCAGCTTCCCATTTGGCTTCATACAGTACAGGAGATGGAGAGCAAGCCATGACTTCTCTGCAGTGTGGAAAGGGTAGCAAAATAATTTGCCATCTACGGCGCCAAAAATCCTTGAGTTGACCTTGCACGTGTGTATTCTGCCCTTCCATAAAGGATTCCAGAGTAGCTTAAGTGGGTTTGTTTCATTTTATCCTTACAGCAGCTCTGTGACGAAGGTTACACTGGCAGAGTGACTTGCCCAAGACTGAACTTTGATTTGAACCCGGATTGCCCTAGACTACGGGTAGCCAGCCAGCAACACAATTTTGTTTTGTTTTGTTTTTTAATAAATATTTTATTTAGATTTCTCAGTAAAATACAATATTAAACATAGCTACACCCAGTAGTAAAAGGATATAACACCTGAAGTACTACATTTTTATAACAATATAACTTATGTCATAACCTTTGCACAGGTTCTAAATAGTTGGAAGTTAACCCAACTGACTCAGGAATATCTTGTACTTAATAGTAACGATTTAACTTATACAATGACTATCACACCGAATCAAAATAGTGTTTTCCTTTCCTCCCCCCACCCTTTCAAAGCAATGTCAGTAGGGTGGTATAAGAATGGACCCAGCCCCTCCCCCATTTGTTTATATTGCTGTTGAACATCCCCACATTCATTTTCCCACCCAAGAAAGGAGCATTTTTTAAAATTTAGTAAGACATTATAGAATTAACATGGTTCCTTACAATGTACAATAGATAGGGGGGAAATAGAAGTCCAAGTCTGACAAGGGGACACCATGGTAAGTTTTAAGCAGAGAGTAAGGCGGCACTGGAAATGTGGGTAAGGATGCAGTTAAAGCCATGCAAGAAACAGCAGGATCCACTCTCCTTCAGCATCCTTCCATTCCAGTCCTCTGTCCCTCCCCTCAGGAAAATATCTGTGCTTCATGTGCCTTTACTTTTTGGCTGTTCACACCGCCCACCTTCATCCCAGCTCTGTCCCACACCCTCTATGAAGATTTTTGCTCAGTTTTTAAAAAGAGAATGCTGAAGTTTTAAACCACAAGTTAAATTTTAATGAAACTTCATAACTCTGGTACCTAAATGCAATGTAATATTGATAGGGGCTGTGCATTCAGCAAGCAAGAGATTGCCCCAGAAAGCTTCTTATGATCTTATGCAATATGTAACAAAATTATTTGTAATGAAAGGATCCATGTCCCTGTAGCATTGCTCAGACCTGGCTTGTATAACGAACCTTCTCACTTTATTATTTGGCTGCAAATGTCAAGCATTGAGAAAGATCCTGAGCAGAGATGGGGAGAGTAAGAAAAAGGAGATGAAGAATTGCAAAAAGGGAACTGCAACAAAATGCAGCAGACTGAAGTCTTTGCCTGTTGCCTAGCAGAGAGAAGGCGCTTTCTATCTTAAAGGAAGAGCTTTTAAAGTGACTATTTGCTTGCCAAATACACCATCATTTGAATCAGCCCTGACTTTCCGACTGATACCCAAGGCAGCTATACAGTTCAAGATTCAAATCAGTTTAGCTCCACTTACTTCCATGGCACCATATAGGCCATATAGGCCTAAATCCAAATTCTCAGAGTCAAATGTTGGCTGTGCAGATCTGAAACAGCTGTAGAAATGTTCACCCTTAATCAGGAAAATGAAGTAGCCCAGCACAAACCTCAATGCACCTTCTATTGCAGTGTACCTCTGTTGCTAGGTACAATTGGACTAGTACACACAGACCTTTATTGGCATAAGTCAGGTTACAGAAAGAAACATAAACAGATGAAGAGGTAACAAGGAGAAATGAATTAATCATATGCATCTATGCACTGCACAATCGATCCTTAATTACCAAACTTAGATATAAGGCAAACTTTTCAGTAGTTTCAGGTGACAGATCATTCAGGAGATAGCGCACCTTCAGAGCATCTGGACAGCCACTCATGTTGGATAAAATTGGGTCTAAAAGCAGGGCTATTTTTGGGCAGGAACGCACAGGAACGGAGTTCCAGCTGGCTTCCAAGTTGGCCATGTCTACAGCCTCCCCCCCCACTCAGGTTCCCCAGGTGCCTCGCAGCTGGGGAAGCTGATCCAGAAACTGCCTTCCTTCCCTCGGGTTCCCCATGCACCCTGCAAGCCACAGGGCACCTGGGGAAGCCAATCCTGGGAGGGAGCCTAATATGCTAATGAGTTTCTGCTGTTGGGTGTGGCCTATCATGCTAATGAGTTCCTGCTGGGCTTTTTCTACAAAAAAAGCCCTGTCTAAAAGAGTAAAATGTGTATCATCATAGTGGGGACAGTATAGGAGAATATGGAGAACCGAGTCAACTTGATTTAGATTGCACGCACAGAGGCTTTCTGAATATGGAATGAACTGGACTAGTAGCAGGGCTGTTTTTGTAGAAAAAGCCCAGCAGGAACTCATTAGCATAATAGGCCACACCCAACAGCAGAAACTCATTAGCATATTAGGCCACACCACTGACAGCACAGTTTATTAGCATATCAGGCCTCACCCCCATGTTACCAGAAGAGTGGTCATCCAGCCACACCCACCTTTTGCTTCTTATTCTGTTTACCTTGTTTGTTGTCAAAACCCAGGGCTTTTTTTTTGTATCCAGAATTAATTTGCATGTTAGGCCACATACCCCTAATGTAGCCAGTCCTATTGAGTTTCTGCTGTTGGGGGTGTGGCCTGTTATGCTAATGAGTTCCTACTGGGTGTGGCCTACTCAGGAGCTAGCTGGAACTCCATTCCTGTGCGTTCCTGCCCAAAAATAGCCCTGACTAGTAGTAAATGGAGTTGGTTTCGAATTACCAGCATAGAGGCACCTGAGGTCAAAACATGGCTGTTAAAAACAAACAAAAGTGTTAGAACCACAAGCTGTAAAACAGACAGCAAGAGTTTACAAGGGACCATAAAAAGACAGAATAAAACATGTCATTAGCAGATTGTAAAAAGTAAAAAAAGGTTTAAAATAACATAAATCCACCCCTTCTCTGGTCAAGGCAGAGTTCCAATGAATATAACATGCAGCTGACCTGTAGCATCGTCCTTAAAGACCTGTGATAATCAGTATAAGCACTGAAGGAGCCTGTGACAGCACAATTCAGGTTGTACTTCTCTGAAAAGCAAATTCCAGTGCTACAGATTAGAACCTCTTCAATCATAGAAAAAAATTCTGCATAGAAATTTCCACAAAGGAAGTATCATGCAAGTGTCACGGGTGACTAGGGCAGATGCATGGATTCCATGAGATATGTAGACTGCCCATACACTGGGAAACCTAGGCTGACATTCTTTTAAACATTGTTTTATCCCCCTTTTCTCCCACACTGAACTCAAAGCAGCTTATGAGATAAACGCACGTAAACAATAAAAATAAAAAAATATGCACGTATGAAGAAAAATCAAATGTATACTACACATGGATTGTATGTGTGTTCACTGTAACTTGTGAACAGGTTTTCTGTGCCTTCAATAGTTCCATGATGAGGAGTCCAGAAACTTGATTTTCCCTGTCACTGCTTGTTTATGCCAGGAAAAGCAGTCCCGTTTACATTTCTGCTTGCTTACATTAAAGGCATACAAACCACCCCATGGGGGGGGGGGGGGAATGACAATTCTAATAAAAACAAGTTGTACAAGCAATTGAAATACTTAGCATTTATATCTGAGTGTTCAGAATGCTTGAGGATATGTCTGTAATCTTTGCAATAGCCTTGTAAGCGGGGCTATTTTGGGGCAGGAACGCACAGGAATGGAGTTCCGGCTGGCTTCCGAGTTGACCACACCTACAGCCTCCCCCCGCTTGGTTTCCCCAGGTGCCTTGCAAGCTATGGGACGCGTGGGGAAGCCAAGCCGATCCAGGGAGGAAAGGCAGTTTAAACTGCCTCTCCTCGGGTTCCCCAGGCATCCCGCAGCTGCGGGGCACCTGGGGAAGCCAATCCTGGGAGGGAACTATGCTGTCAGGGGTGTGGCCTAATATGCTAATATGTTTCTGCTGTTGGGTGTGGCCTATTATGCTAATGAGTTCCTGCTGTGCTTTTTCTACAAAAAAGCCTTGCTTGTAAGGTGATGCAAGGCAATTTATTATCCTTACATTGCATTTATAGGGGTGAGTGTGGCTATGAGGCTGAGCAGTATGGGCTTTCAGAAGCCCACCCAGTTGACTTCATGACTACAGTAGAGCAGAACTGGGGAGTTCCGGGCTTTTCTTAGCCACTTCCTTGTATCAGCTCTATGAGGTCCCACTTCATGCCAAAATCCATTCTCAGGTGATAGCCCAGGATAGCCTGATGCCATCAGATCTTGGAAGCTAAAGCAGGTTTGGTCCTTGGTCAGTATATGAATGGGAGATCACCAAGGAATACCAGGATCACAGTGCCCTCTTTAAATATACTCCCTCCCACATTCCACACCCAAGTCTCTCAGCCAACTTTCACAATAAAAAGGATGTTGGTAGCCTTAGCCTTGATGAACTGTGCCTTTTTGCTGCAAAGAATAGTCAGCCAGAAACCTAGACCTCTTGTTCTAAATTGGGGGGGGGGGGGATTGTACAAAGTATAGGGAACATTTTCTCTTGCACACAAAATAGTCACTCTGGAACTGTTGTGATTCAGGGGAGAAATCTGCCCATTCAAGGATCATAGTTAAAGTTCTGAAACCAGCAGAGGGTAATCAGTGGCACACAACTGGGGAGGTGCATGGACAGATGCTTCCATTCTGTTGAACAGAGCACAGAGGAACAGCTACTTCCTCATTGGCTATGTACATGCTAGCCTGAGAATCTCTCCCACTGTATCTGGATGAGTGAGTTCAAGCTAGCATGTTTGTCATAAGAGTACATTAAAAAAAACAACAACAATTGAACAACATCCGATTCAGTGCCACAAAGCCCAAAACTGCAGATCCAGGATGATACAAATTAAGTACATCTGAATACATTTCTCACTTTGACAGCATCTCTCCAGTTTGAAATATTTGGTTTTATAAGCACTAGAATAGTTTGGAAAAGAACAAGCAGGGAAAGGAATGAAGGGAGTCAATGGGGATAGATGGAACAGTAGCCTGGAAGAGAGAAAGAGTGTGAAAGCCCTGTCCAGTGGTCACTGGAAGTCCTATACAGGAAATCCTAAACACTACCTCCATGTCCAAACTTTTTCACTAGAAACCATGAAGACTAAACGCTTGAAGTACCAAAGGGGAATGCAGAAGATGAAAATATCGCAGTGCAGTCCTAAGCAGAGTATACTCTGCTAAAAATCCATTTAAATCAATGGGCTTAAAAGCCATTAACTCTACTTAGTGCAATCCTATCCGTTTGCTGAATGTAATGCCCAGTTCTGTATTTTGGGTTTATGCAATGCACCCACATGCTCAGCAGTTTGTGTCTAGCCCCTACCAAAAGGAGTGTAATATCTATGTATCTATTTATCAAGTGTGGGCAGATCTGCAAATATCTAAAGCCACAGATTGGACCCACACTGACAGAAATGAGATTTCTCTCCAAACTCCCCTCCAAACAAAAACTTTTTCTGTGCACCCGTAGAGCACTTACCAGAAAGGGGGAGCAATGCCCCGCCCGGTGTCTCCTGCAGGCCCTGCCTATCTGAGAAGGGATGGGGGGGAGAAAGAGGGGATAAGAGATGATTGCCAATTAAGGGGCAGGGGAAGACTGACATAAAAGGGATAAG
Source organism: Lepidodactylus listeri (assembly GCA_029233225.1). NCBI lineage: Eukaryota > Metazoa > Chordata > Lepidosauria > Squamata > Gekkonidae > Lepidodactylus > Lepidodactylus listeri. The sequence goes on along the minus strand of JARCFY010000044.1, from coordinate 196,211 downwards.
GGGAGGAAAAGCGAGGGTGAGGGAAGACTGATAAATAAGGGGTGGGGGCAGACAGAGAAGGAGGGAGAGGGAAAGATGCTTCTTGTGGGTCCCCTCTTGTAAAAATCTATTTTTTATCTGTCATTCTATGTACATTTTATAGATTTTTGGATGCTGATAATATTAATATTTGTACCTGTGTTAACTGCACTGCAAAGATATTCTTGTATTCAAATTGACCAACTTCAGCCAGGGGAATCCCATCAAGCTGTAAAACATACTTTTTGATCTTTCCTGTTTTGTTCCATGCACAGCACTGTTCTGTCGAAAGACACCCATTTATCTTCTATAAGTACAAATGTTCTTGGATTTCAAAAACTTGCTAAATAAGTTCCAGAGGGTAGGTTTGTAGGTCTGCAGTCTGGTGGCACCTTACTTTAAAGTCTAGCAAATGTACTGTGGCATGATTTTTTGTGTGGTTAATGTTGTAGGGCTTGGCCTCGGTATTCTTAATATTACTGTATACTGTGCTTATTTATTTATTTTATTTACATCCCTCCTTTCTCCCGAGTAGGGACACAAAACGGCTTAAATTATTCTCCTCCATTCTATCTTCACCACAGAACCCTTTGTGGTATAGATTCAGGTGGGTAGCCGTGTTGGTCTGAACCAACAGAACTAAAGGTGCCACTAATGCTCCCTCTAAGCTGTGGAGTCTTGTGAGCAAAAATTCTACTTTGTGAGCTACTGGCATTAAGGTTGTGAGCGAGCAATTTGGCTCCTGCATAAATTAGTTTGCTCTGGAGCTCTCCTTCCTGAGCTAAGACAAAGATGTGTGAGCTGGAGGCTAAAAAAACAGCTAGCTCACACTAATGCACCTTACAGGGAGCACTGGGTGCCACCAGACTCAAACTTTGTTCCTTTGTGGTATGTTAGGCTGGGAGTGTGTGACCAGCCAACAGTCACCCAGCAAGCTTCCATGGCAAGATCTCATACACCCTTGGGTCACTGTTCTTCCAAGAAGTTCACAGGGTGACCTTGACCTAGTCACTTTCTCTTAACGTAACCTACATCACAGGATGGCTGTGAGGATAAAATGGATAAGGGGAGAACTATCCATGCCATCTCATGCTCCAGGAAAGAGAGGGAGATTAAAAACATGATTGACTATAATAATAGCAGAAGGCCTTTGGGAAATTGCGCCAGGGCATCTGTGAATTCTATGCCCACTGTTAACTGAGGCTGCACTACTCTAGGCAGTTTCGCTTTCTGGATCTCACAGGTTAACTGTACCACCCCAAATCAACACACAGCTACATATCATAGCACGCTTTCCAACTACCACCTGGAGCCCATGATGCAATGTTTACAGCCAGTACAGTACAGTACAACCAGGATTTATATTAAAGTCTTTTTCTAAAAAAGAAAACACAAAGTAATAGAACTGTGGAAAATCATAGGAAAGACCATTATATCAAACATTGGCCCCGGTCACATGTGCCAGATAACGTGAAGGGGAGGCGAGGCTATTTGGGCCGTCGCAATTTGACCCACCACTATGTAATCAGGCGCGACGGTGGTGAACCGGGGTTTTTTCTGGCAGCGTGAGTTTTTGGGGCACTTCAACAACAAAGGAGGAGTGCACTGGAGCGATCACATGGGAACCTTCGTCTGCAGGCCGTCACAAACCCCTTTGATACCGGACTTTCGCAGGTAGTTTTTAACTGCGCTTCTTTGGTGGGAAGAAATGGGCTGGCGACGGGTGCAGGATGCTTGCCACGCAATGCTCCCTCTAAGCTGTGGAGTCTTGTGAGCAAAAATTCTACTTTGTGAGCTGCTGGCATTAAGGTTGTGAGCAAGCAGTTTGACTACTGCATAAGTTAGTTTGCTCTGGAGCCATCCTTCCTGAGCTAAGACAAAAATGTGTGAGCCAGAGGCTAAAAAACTGTGAGCCAGCTCATACTAACTCAGCTTAGAGGGAACTCAGCTTGCCAGATGTTCACTTATGATCGTGCCAGTAAAATCCGACCGACATTCGTGCCTATCGTGTGGCTACTTATCCATGTGATTGGGACCATCATTTAAAATATAATCGAAAGTGAGAAACTGAAGAAACAGATTGACAAGGCCAGATGGGTTGTCATCCACCATGAGTCAAGCCTAGAAGAAAAAGAAAATAGAATTCTACTTGCCATATGTTTTTAACCAGTGTATTATTCTGTCTTGTTAATGGATTTTAGTTTTGGTGTCCTTGCAGCTTGTTGCACCTTTGTTATTCAATGTAAGTTCAAGGAAATAAGGGAGGATATAAGTATTTTGAATAAACAAACAAACAAAATAGCTGTTACCCTCTGTTCTCAGTTCAAACCTCACCAGCATAACACTGAGGAACAGTAGTCCACCTGAGAGGATGGTCTTCCATAGCTACCAAAGCTCTTCCCTCCCAATATGAACTAGCATCCTTTGGTCACCCTAATGGAGATACAAACCACACCAGTAAAGCTCAGGGACAATTCTGTTCACATATATCTGTCCAGATTAAACCATCAGAGGATCAAACATTAGGCAAACTATTAAGAGCTTATTCGCTTGCACACTTCTAACATGACATGTACCACCATCTGCCAACCATGATCTATATCCAACCACTTGTCTACCTGCCTTCATATCCTAAAATAACATGCAGAGTTATATCCAAACCCACTGATTGAAGAGGTATGGGACAATAAGAAAACATCCTAGCCCACTGTCAGCTATGCTGCCATTGTGAGTAGAGGGAGGCGAGACGCAGCTGGGTGAAGCCTGTATCTCATATCCCTGCGTAGTTCTGACCTTGGTGCCTAGATTCTCTTGTTTCTCCGGGAACCTGTCGCCATTAGTTTAGGGCACTTGCTTGCTTTTTGTGATTGCTTCTCGTCCATCAGGAGCTTTTATTTGAATTCTGTATATTTACCCCATTCCCGCTCCAAGAGCCATTTCTGACACAAAATGTGTACACAGATGACCTGCCTTTACTGGTCTCAATAAACTCGATCCTGCTTAAGGAATGTTGTTGGGACTGATTGCTGTGGGACTGTGACACCCACTTATATCCCCATTAATGTTATGTATCTACACTTTTGAATTTAGAATTTGAAGCTCCTTCGCTTAGTTCGTTTAGACCCTCAGTATGTCTCCATCCAGACCTGTATCTTTGTACACATGTGTACCTGGGTTACATGCAACACTGTGGTGAGTTAAAACTTCCCTCTGTGCAATGTCCTGAAGAGGAGGCTCTTACCAGGGTCAGTGATCTGAAAGAGGAATAGAGCTTTCCTGAGACAGCTCTGGAGCTGCAATATGGAGAATCACTTTTTGGGTGATTCCTGGATATTGTGCCCAGACTATATCCTCTCACTACACTGAGCCCATCTGTACTACATATACCCAGTGCTGCAAAGAGCCACTGTCAGATGAAAACTCCCTCTCCCATTCAGAAAAACACATCCAAGATGCTTTAATAGGACAGATAGACTGCTGATGTCCTCCTTGCAGCACCCTGCCCAGCTCCCCTGGGTCTGAAGCTGATTCAGGTCCTGGAATCTTGAAACCCTGGAATCCGTCTTAGTATCCCTGGGATCTGACACACCTTCTCTCGATAGCCCTGTCTATCATCCTCTTAGGGAATATAATGACTATCTGATCATTTGGCCGCCTCAGATGCCACTTGGTCAAGAAGCAGGATAAAAATCTATTAAATAAACAAAAATATGTTAAATACATTTGGCCAAGAACTCTCAATTTTGCCAGGGGATTCTTGACTCCCCCCACTTGAATCATTCACCATTTGAATGCATAAATCAACAGCAGAGAGCCATGATCCCAGAATAACAATCATATGAATAGTCCCTCTGCATTGATGATTCTTTAGGGATTCCTAACAGCAGTTTATTTCGTGGACTTCTGCTTTTAATCAGGCCAAAGGGACAGAGCACCCATCAAAGCCTCATTCCTCCCCATGATTCTTGGAAAGTGCTGCGGCCAATCCCAGGTTATAACAGCCAATGAATCACAGGCAGTTCTCCAGTACAGCACCACGGTCTTTGGGCTCATTGCCCAGAACATGTGCATTTGGTGAGAGGCTGGGTTTCATTTTCTGCTTCCCGGCTTTGACTCTCCTTTGATGAAAGCTTCTTCCCCCTGGCAGGGAGGCCAGTTTCTGCTCCCCCCAGTGGCTGTTACAGCTGCTGTGAATTAGCGCCTGAGGCTGGCACCACTCTGCCTTCTCTCCCTCTCTTCCACTGCGGAACGCCTGTCTGATGCACCCCACACTTATGCCTTGCTGCTGGCTGAGAAACACTTGGGTTTTCCTCCAGGAGTTGCTGTTCTATGCTGATCTCTTAAAGAAGGGACCCAGTGCAATTCTCAGCAAGGATATGGTGGGTTTCTTGCTTTGTCTGGATTTAAAATTAAAGAGGAGAAAGAGAAGGGGGAAGGGGCATAGATTTACAATGAGGAGGAGGGACGCAGGAAAAACAATTGCTTGGTGAAAGTATTCTTGTAGAAGTCTTAAGCCTGGATAACAGAGTGGGACAAGGCAAGACAGTTCAAAGGGAAAGTCTTCTTTTAGACCTGATTGCTCAATGGACAGCCTCCAGCCCCATTCTTCCACTTTCTGCTGGGAGTGAATGGAGAGAAATAATACCTGGGGAGGGGGTGGGGATTAGGTCAGGGAATCTTCAGTAGAGGAAAGTAAGCTGGGAAAACCCATAGCCATGGGGGGGGGGCATAAGTGCCAGCCCCTCGGACAAAAATTCAAAAGCATTTTTAAAAAATAATGCAAGATGGGGGTGGGGCGGTTGTTCCAAAATGACCCTAGGTACAGTCAGGGAAGCTTCAGTCTCCTTTTCTTTTTTCCAGGCCAAAAAATAGTTTTTTACAAATGCATAATTGAATAAAGTTGCAAACATTAAAACTGCAAAATGCAAAAGAGAGAGTCGGAGATTCCCCCCACTCCTCGGCTTACACAAAAAAGCTGTCCAGAATTGAGTCTCTACAATCAAAAGGACTAGAGGAGGACTAGAGGTCTCAGTGGAGCTGGAGCTGCTGCTTCTGCTGCAGAAAGAAGAGCAGCAGGCGAGGCCGGGGCACCCCCCTCTGCCCAGATTTCCCCCCCTCCCCGCCCCACCAACCAACATTTTCTGGCTACACCCCTGAAGTGGGAGCCCCTCTCCCCAGAGAGCAGTGGGTGGACTGGTCTCATTTAATGTGGTCTCAATGATGGAGGACAATTCCGGGGTGTTTTGCTTTGTTCTTCTGTTGTTGGTTTCTAAAAAATCCACTGTAGAGCTGTTGAAGTCTCGAATAGCCAGCTGTTTTGCAAACCTATTCCAGAGGAATTTTGGTGGGGCTGGGGAAACTGCTGCTGCTGCTGCATGGCAGCAGAATTTTTCCCTTCATTGTGGGGACACTTTCCAGCTCTCCAGAGGAAACCTGCACCACTTCATTCTCTCAAGGAGAGTCCAGCGACCACCCGAGGGAAGGAAGGAAGGAAAGGGAACAACATGTAATGGAGCAGTAATAATCTGTACCAATTGAGCACATGTTGTTTTCTTCCTTCCTCGTCAAGTCAAGTGGTGAGCACTCCCTCGCTTGCTCTCCCCCCTCCCCCTCCCCTTCACTGGACGTCTCAGCGAGTAGTTAGGAATCCTTTTTTAGAAGTATGTATGCCCAGACTTGTGCCTTTCTTTCTGTAAGCAACTCACACCGTTCTCTCTTAACCCATTCTGTTCTCACAATGGCCTTGCAAGGTGCGTTAGGCTAAGAGAGAGCAGCTGGCCCAAGGTCACACAATGTGCCTTGCTATGGGGCTGCTGAGAGGTCGTGGTGGAGGAACAGGGAGGCAGCAGTCCAGCCTTGCATTGGACATATTGTGATTTTCTTTCTCCCCCACCCCCCCAATGCAATTTTTGGATTTGGATTGGGTGGTGTAAGGTGGATCAGACAAAGATCCTGTTGCTCCATATTTCAGACCACGCCTGATTATGTCTCAGCACCACCTTTTATAGCTTTGCTACCAAAAAGAAGCTGTGTCAAATGTTCCCAGAAGCACACTATTGTGTTGCAGGTTAGTCTTGAAAGACATCCAACAGCAGACTTTTGATGGGTGCTGTGAATCTTGTCCTCCACCGTTGAAACCTGAAATTGCACCCCTGTTCTACCCACCTCCGGGTTCAGGGAGAAGGGGAGATAAATATGTTGGACATTGAATCTGGGGAATAACATCTGTGCACACCTGCCACCTTTGCCGCAGGGGGTTTCCTAAGGAAAGCGGACAGTCAGGGGATGGGGAGTGAGTTATGGAACTGACAGGGTAGTCTAGTGAGCCTGCACATGTGCTCAGCTCACACTTTCCCTTTGTGCTGCTAGTAACACATCTGTGCGTTTTCCTTATGTGTGGACACAGGCTTGTGGGCATACCCCCCACCCGCCTCCCTCTCCGTTAAGACTGGTAGCCACCCCCTGCCTCCACTTCTTCAAACCAGACGCCCCACTGAACATTCTCTGGAATTTTTCAGGCAGGGACTTGTATGCATCGCAGGGGGGGGGGGGTCTCTCCCCCCCCCCCTGAATAATCAGAGCCAAGCTCCGGGGGATCCAGCCAGCCGGACCCGAAGCCCAAGGCGAAGGCCAAGGTCTGGCACAGAGAGAACAAAAGCGAACGATGGGTGTTGCAACACGTCGCCTGTCTGGGATCTCCTTGGTGGGACGAATTCAGGACTGTACATTCTGTGTCGAACTGCAGGCGTCCCAGGCACTCCCGCCGCCCGTGCCCCGGGTAGCCCGTTTCCGGAGCAGGCAAACGAATCCAAGTCGGGAGGGAGAGAGGGAGCAGGCGGCCGGGGAGGGGGGGCGGGGGGGGGATCGATAGGAGCGCTCCTTTTTCTAATCCTCAGGGGCGCCTCAGTGCTGTGCTGGGAAGGCATCCGGCAGCCGCTCCCCGTCATTCAAGAGCCGGAGCGACGAGAGGAAATGAGTTTCTTCCGCTGATTCTTGCGAAGGCGCCTCCCTCGGGCGGAGGTTTCTCGCGGGAATGACTCTCCCGTCCTGGAAGCCAGGCTCCGGGCTGGGCCCCGGGGAGGAGAACGTCTGCGAGACGAAGCCGGCGGCGCGTCTTTCCTTCCCTGCCGGGGACAAGTCGCCCCTCGCCGGCCGGCTGCGGATGCCGAGGCGGTGCAATTGACACGCCGGGTCCTCCAGGGTGTGGGGCGGGGGGGGGGGGGGACTGAAGCCCCGCCTTCTGCCGAAGCCAACGCCGCGGTGGAAACAGAACAGATCCGGGGCCCGCCGTCGGGTTTCGCCGCTGGAGAACGGGGGAAGGAGCAGCAGCCAACAAGACACCGGCCCGGCAAGAGCAGGAGAACCAGACAGCCAACAGGGAACTTTTTTGCGGCAACAGAACTCAGTCCTGGAAACCGGTCTTCTCGGCCAGAGCCTCTGGGCATGTGGCAGAGTCCCAGTGGATGATCGCCCTGGGCCACGGCCCTCTTGGATGAGCGAAAGACAGGGGCCCGAGAGGCAAGTACAAAAGAAGAAGAAGAAGAAGAAGAAGAGATTGGATTTATATCCCGCCCTTCACTCCCTTGGAGTCTCAGAGTGGTTTACAAACTCCTTTCCCTTCCCTTCCCCTCCCCACAACAGACACCCTGTGAGGTAGGTGGGGCTGAGAGAGCTCTTTCCAGAGCTGCCCTTGAGAGAACAGCTGGTCCAGAGCTATGGCTTGCCCAAGGTCATCCAGCAGGTGCAAATGGAGGAGTGGGGAATCAAACCCGGTTCTCCCAGATTAGAGTCCGTGCACTTAACCACTACACCAAAAGGAGTCTCTTCCACTGACTGGCTTAAACCTCATGCTCTTGCTTATAAGTATCTCATCTACAACAATGACACGCCGCATCTTGCGTCCTCTCTGTCTGGTTTCTTATCATATTCACTTCTCCAGGCCTCCGGACATCGCTTCCTCTTTCCAAACTTAATACAAAGGTTGATATTATTACGAGTGTGTATCACACACTCGTGCTCGCACCCACACACGGGTTACCCCGCAGAAACGCGTTCAGAAAGTGACACACAGGACAGATCCCCACGGCTCCATTCGATGATGCCGCGTCCCAAAGCAAGAGGCACCAGCGGTTGAAGTATTCGCACCACACCCTAGCCACGCCACTCAGAGGAAAACCCACACCGTGCCCATCACGATACTGTCTATTCTTAGAGCAGCCCTACTTTGCTGCAGTGGCCGTTTCGCACACCACACAGCGGAGTTACAGGCTCGTGGCTGTACACACAATCGCACGGTTATGATTTAAACAAACAAACAAACAGAAAAAAAACCCCTCGGCCCCTACTCATAGGATACAAACACCTGATTCTCCAGACTATAACGGTTTGGACCACTCACTGCAACGCAGCCTCTCGCTAGAGAAACAAGCGCCTGGAGAGCGGATTCCCGGGCACGCAGCATCCCACAGCCCCTGTCCCTGCTTTTGAAACACACCCCTAACAGCACTTTTCATCCAGCGGAGGAAAACTCTCTGATGCTCGCGCGCATGCATCTCGCAGCTGTCACACCGCTGGGTCTTTCATGCGCAAGCTGGACGCGCGACCCCCCGCCCGCCCGCCCGCGCGGGTGTCGTTCTATTCCACGCCAGGAGCGCAGGCAGCGGCGCGCAATTATCAGGCCTGGTCAATACCTGCGGGACCCTCTACTTTTATTCAGGCCTTCTTAAACCAGGAAACACGATGGGTCACAAGGCAATTAAACAGGGATTCCACCCTATTATGACGTCAACGGCGTTGTAGCCCCTCCCGCCCGCTATAAAAGGAGCCCGCGTACCGCAGTCAGCTCGGCAGTTCGGCGGACAGTTCCATGGTGCTGAAACAAAGTCCACGGCTTCGGGGCTCCGCGTCGGTGGGAAATTTCGCCTCAGCCATGATTGCGGGGATCCGGTGCAGCCTCTTGTTGGCTTCTTTTTTCTTCTTGAGAGGATGCGCCCAGAATTTTGGGCAGACTCGGTTTATCTGCACCTCGGTGCCGGTGGATATGGACATGTGTACTTCTTCAATGCAGACCGGGGGCAGCACAGAGGATCTGAAGACCACGGTGCTACAGCTCCGGGAAACGGTGCTTCAGCAAAAGGAGACCATCATGAACCAAAAGGAAACCATTAGGGAACTGACAACTAAGCTGGGCAGGTGTGAGAGCCAGAGCTCGCTGGAGACAGTCCCTGGTGAATCCAAAACGGGTGGGGGCTCCAACAGGAAGCAGACCGGTTCTTCCAAAAACACCATGGGAGATCTCTCCCGGACTCCAGCTGCAGAGACCTTGAGCCAACTTGGGCAAACTTTGCAGTCACTTAAAACAAGGCTAGAAACATTGGAGGTACAACTTTCTCCTTTCTCTTATTCGTCAGAGTTAGCCAAGAAAATAGGCCAGGCTAGTTTTGGGATTGTCCAGCACCTGCAGTTGTTCCTTTGTGTTGCTCTAATGCCCCCTTTCATGTTGCCTTTGCCCCTTTTCAAAGGTAAATTGTCTGCAGGGAAAATTGAGCTACACTTCCCGTACCCCGTGCATTTTAATGGCAAACAAGGGTGCTTGTGTCTAATGAAGTGATTGCTCTTTAGCTTGTTAATCTCTAAATGAGTTTAACTCTCAGGGTAATGGGCATCAGAACTACTCTCCAGTAAATAACGTTGCCTTGTTAATTTGGTTTGCAGCAATCCACTTACTATCTTTGCTTCTCTCCTCCCCTCTAACCCCACACAGCAATTCAGTAGGATGAATTCCTCCAGCCAGACCAATTCCTTGAAGGACATACTCCAGAGTAACATTGATGACTTAGAGAAGCAAGTGCTGTCCCGAATTAACAGCTTGGAGGAGGGAAAATACAACCCTAAGAACGAGACTGAAGAAAGAGGAAAAATAGAAAGCACTTTAACTTCCCTTCACCAAAGGATCAGTGACCTAGAGAAAGGTAAAAGGCTTAGAGACAAATTGTCAGCATTTGTTCCAAATAATGCCTCATCTCTGGAGGGCAACCAGAAATAAACAGATCTGTTATTCCCCCATTCTGTTATCTAAAGAGGTGAAGAATCAATGTTTTACAGTTCAGCTATGAGCAAATTCAATTCTATTCTTCTCTGGAACCAATGGACAGGAATATGTGGATGGGTGTTTATGTGTAGTAAGGAAAAGCAATAAATAATAAGTACATAATTGTTCCAAAATATTTTGTCACATTTGAAATAAATGCTTCACTAAAGGAGGAAAGATATTATGTACTTGTCACATCCTAAAGATGTGTATCTCAAAGCTTTGTATCTCAAGCTTTGGAATCTACCCTCTAAGTGACCTAGGACTTAGTGACCACCTTCTAAGAAATCTGTATATCTTAAACTGAAGCAAGACAGGATCATTTTGCTTGTTTGAATTCTGTTTCCTTCCTGTGGGTTGATTAGTGTTCATCAGTTCTTTTTAGTTTATTGTAAAATAAAAAAGCCCGGGGGGGGGGGGGGGAGACCCTATTCTCCAAGCGCTGTCCATGTGACCAGGATTAGAGTGCAGAAATATGCTGGAGGGATTTAAACAGTGCCATCTTAAGGTTCGTTATATAATGAAAGAAAGAAGGCGAGAGAATGACAATTCCATGGTTTGGGTTGGTTTACACTCCTAGTCATGGTGTTGACAAGGGAGTTGAGAGATACCCTATGCACCTTGCTAATTATATCTCCAGATCATTGTCCCTTATAGGACCACCTTATCTTAGTATTCTCTCAGGCAAACATCCTCTCTATCTTCCCCTAGGTCAGAAAGACAACAGGCCAACAGACAAGTTTCAACTGACATTCCCCTTGAGAACCAACTACATGTATGCCAAAGTCAAGAAAAGCCTGCCAGAGATGTATGCCTTCACTATTTGCATGTGGATAAAATCTAATGCCTCCCCAGGAGTAGGTACACCCTTCTCTTATGCGGTACCAGGACAAGCCAATGAGTTGGTGCTTATTGAGTGGGGCAACAATCCCATGGAGATCCTTATCAATGACAAGGTAAGTGGCAGAGAGATCAACATTGAATGAATAGTTAAGCCGTCAACATTCTGTAATATCTTCTGCACAAAGTGAGAATAATCACAAACCTCTGGAGATTGTGCTGGTTAATGCTGCAGCCAGCAATATTAGAAAATATGACTTCGCTTTTGAAGTGCACTTGGGGCAAAGGAAGTGAATGAAAGCTCTGTAGGCTTCAATGCCTTTCCTGGGGAAAATGTAACAAATATTCAGGGTTTTAAAAAATTATTTACATGGACTTGTACGTGGCACACTCATCAGGGTTACAGATTTAGAAGCCGTTATTCCCCTCTTTCCTCCCCAGTATTTACTCTAAGTAAGAGGGGTTTATATTTACCATAATTTTTTTTTACATGTATAGTCTTGCGGCCTGAAGTCAAACAAAAGGCCTTTATTTGCAGGTCAGTTATAAGTATTTTCAGAGAAAATGCAAGACCCTGACTTGCATAATAATTACAACACATTTTCATAACTGTGAACTTGGGGTTTTGAATGTACATACCAAGTCAAACATATCAAGATATCCAAGCTACGACTCTCCTTGAAGCTTTCTCAGGAAGTATGAAGCAATGAATTGAACAGGAGGGACCACAGGCTCTGGCAAAAGTCAATAATTAGACAAAGGAAAAGAAATTTTGAGGGGCAAGTTGCTGAAAGTATCAAGACAAACAATAAACATTTAAAAATATATATATTTAGAGCAGGAAACCAGCCAGAGAAGCAGTGGGCCTTTTGGATGACAAAGGAATAAAGGAATTGCTAAATGAAGACGGGGAGATGGCGGAGAAACCTAATAACTTTTTTTGCTTCTGTGTTCACTGTGGAAAGTGTGGGTCATGTGGCCATGCCAGAACCCTTATTTTCAGGAAGGGAGTCTGAAGAACTGAGTCACATTGAGGTGACCAGAGATGAAGTTCCTACTGAGGAAATTAAAAACTGATAAGTCTCCAAGTCTTGATGGCATATACGGTATATAATATACCTGAGAATTCTTAAGGAACTCAGATGTGAGACAGTTGATCTACTAACATGGGTTAGTAGATCACTAAACTGTAACCTATCACTAAATTCAGTCGCTGTACCAGAAAAATAGAGAGTAACAAATGTTACACCAGTTTTTAAAAGGGGATCCAGAGGGGAACCAGGAAATTACAGGCCAGTCAGCATAACATCTGTCCCAGGCAAATTAGCAGAAACTGTATTTAAAGATAGAATTGTTAGGCATGTAGAGGGACAACGCCGGCTGAGGGAAAATCAGCATAGCTTCTGCAAAGGGAAGTCCTGCCTCACCAACCTCTTGGACTTCTTTGAGAAAGTGAACAAGCATATAGGCAATGGTGACCTGGTAAACATTATATACTTAGAGTTTCAAAAGGCTTTTTGACAAGGTACCTCACCAAAGACTCCTGAGTAAACTTAGTGCTCATGGGATAAGAGAATGGGTTCTCTTATGGATTAAACTGTTGTTAAGCTGTAACCACAGTTTTTAATGTTTATACTGTGTTTTAAAGTTTTAATTGTATTTATTATAACATGATGTTAGCTGCCCTGAGCCCACTTGCAGGATGGGTGAGGTATAAATACAATAAACAAATTAATTAATTAAATGACAAGAAAGCAAAGAGTAGGAATCAATGGACAGTTCTCATAATGGAGGGAAATAAGCAGTGGGGTACCACAAGGATCAGTACTGGGGCCGGTACTCTTTTATTTATTCATCAGTGATCTGGAACTAGAGGTGAGTAGTGTACACAAAGATGACACAAAATTATTTAGGATGGTGAAAACCTAGGTTGACTGTGAAGAGCTCCAAGAGGACCTCCACAGACTGGGTGAGTGGGTGATAATGTGGCAAATGAAGTGCAGTGTTGGTAAGTGTATAGGATAATGGGGTCTGAATGCTGAGGGAAAAGATCTTGGGGTCATAAATTGATAGCTCAATGAAAGTGTTGACCCAGTGTGCTGCAGCAGTGAAAAAGGCTAACTCTGTGTTAGATAATTAGGAAAGAGGTTGAGAATAAAATAGCCAATATTTTAATGCTCCTGTATAGATCTATGGTGCAGCCTCAATTGGAATACTGTGTACAGTTCTGGTTACCGTATCTCAAAAAAGACATTGCAACGCTGGAAAAAATACAGAGGGGGGCAACCAAGATGATTAGGGGGTTGGAGCACCTTACCTATGAGGAAAGGCTGAAGAGTCTGGGACTTTTCAGTTTAGAAAAGAGAAAACTTAGGAGGGACATGATAGAGGTTTATAAAATTATGTATGGGGTGGAGAGAGTTGACAGAAATTTTTCTCTCCCAAAATACTAGAACTCAAGGGCATCCAATGAAGCTGATGGGCATTAGGTTACGAATGGACAAAAGGAAATACTACTTTAGACAGAGAGTGATTAAAATGTGGAATTCACTGCCAGAGTGATGGCCACAGGAATAAACAGCTTTAAAAGGGGATTAGGTAGATCCATGGAGGATAAGTCTATCAATAGCTACTAGCCATGGTGACTGAGGGGAACCTCCACATTCAGAGGCACTAGTCCTCTGAACCCCAGAGCCAGGAGGCAACCTCAGGGGAAGGCCTCAGCCTCTTTGCCCTGTTGCTGGCCCTCCAAAGGAAATGATTGGCCACTGCGTGAGAGAGGATGCTGAACTAGATGGACTTTTGGTCTGCTCCAGCAGGGCTCATGTTCTTATGTTAAATGACAGTAGATTTTATGAAGCCAAAATTGTATTTTAGGTTTTCCAAAATAAAACATAGGTACCATTTTGGAGTTGGGCAACCTGATCCTATGAAGGCAAATGTACCATTGTAATTGACATCACTTGGGAAGCAACCCTAGACAGCCCTGCTCAGAAGTAAATCCAATTTTATTCAGTGGAACTTACTACCAGGAAAAGGTTCTTAGGATTGCTTGTTGGGTGAAGGTTCCAAATATTTGTTAAGACTCCAGCTGTAACAATAGAGACCAGAGGATTCTATGACTTTAGTGCTGAGATCTCTGTGATTACAGAAGAGAGGACCGATGAGTATGATTCATACTCCTTTTCTCCATTATAGGGTTGGCATGCCTGCAATAATTCTTCGCTTCTCCCTTCAGGTAGCAAAACTCCCATTCGTCATTAATGATGGGAAATGGCACCACATCTGTATCACATGGACAACCCGGGATGGTGTCTGGGAGGCTTATCAGGATGGTGCACTACAGGGCAATGGGGAAAACCTGGCCCCTTATCACCCCATCAAGCCTCAAGGGGTCCTTGTTCTGGGACAGGAACAGGTAAGTTAGCATGGTGGCAGCAAAAGATGAGAGAATGTCTGCTGGGAATTGTTCATGTCCTGTATAAGATTTGCAATGACTGACTATATAAGAAGAATATAGAAGGGGCTCAGCCCTAAACATGGGTGGAACCCACAGCTTCTGCTCTGGTGCAGGCCTGGATTTTCCCTACTTTCCCAAACACATATTAGAATTCATCTCTATTTCCAGATGCCTGCTCTGCTTACTGGAAACCAGAGGGTTCTGATGGTTTTGGATGCTTCACAGTCTCAGAGGTTTCAGTTGTTTATGTGCAGAGATTTCCTGGACTGCAAACAGGGGTCCTTTTGTAGAAAAAGAGGTGCAGGAGCTCATTAGCATAACTCATTAGCATAACTTATTTGCATATGCTACACCACCTGACATCACCAGAAGTATGTCAGAAGGCAAGAAAGAAAGAGGAGAGAAAGAGAGAGAGAGAGAAAGAAAGACAGACAGACAGACAGACAGACAGAAAGACAGGCAGACAGACAGACAGACAGAAAGAAAGAAAGAAAGAAAGAAAGAAAGAAAGAAAGAAAGAAAGAAAGCTGGCAGAGAGGGGACTGCTACTAATCCAAGCCTCAGAAATACCACTATTCTGGGAGGATAGCTTCAGTGGTGGCTGAAGCCTTCAGCAGGCTGGTCGGAGGAACAAGGACCTTTCCAGGGGGCGGGGTCATTTAGCTGCAGCCATGACAGAAGCAGGCATTCCCCCGCGGGGGGGGGGCTGGCACCAACTCCCAGAGCTGCGCTCCCCCGAGCTCCTGCTCGAAAGGACCCCTGGCTGCAAATATGGTGTGGTAAAACTTTGGTACAAGACATTTCTGCACATGCGGTATAAGGCTAATAGTGATGATGGAGTCCCTATAAGCATGTGAAACTTTGTTGGGTGTTCTGGGAGTAAATCCCCTATAGAACAGTTCATCTGTAAGTACTACAGATTTGCCTCCAAATACCATCAGTGGCAGAATCAATGGCATCTTCCTAAGAGCAGAAGGGGAAGAGGAGGAGGAGAGCACAGATGGTGTGGGTAGAAGGACAAAAAATGAGTAGGAAACAAAGTGGGAAACAAAGAGAATCAAATCTGCTCCCTTCTGTTATGTACACATTCAAGAACAACCACACATAAAACATGCACATCGCTCACAATGGCCTGTCCATTGTGCAAATGGTATATATATATCCCAGACACAGGACCTTCAGGTAGCACTTCAGTTTCAGTTATCATTTCCTCATCTTCTCAGTGTGTGGAACAACACCGCCCCCCCCCCCGCCACTGTCATAAACACACTCCCCAGAACTATCTACATTTGAAAGGATTCTGTATATACCATAAGAGAGTGGGTCAAAACCCCTGCCTTGCCTGAAGCCAGTCTTAAAGACACAAAATCTTTCACATGGAATAGGACACTGTAAGACATCCAAACTTCCCCTCTCCATTTCTAGAAAAGGCAGCCAGTTATTTTCTCCATTACATAACACAACTTAATGTAGAGCCATTTGCCTGCTACTAGCACAGCCCATTCACTCCGATGCATATCCACAGAAACTGCATGTCACGACTTTTTGCACACAGTCCTGCAGGAAATATTTTCAAAGCCTTTGTCTTCAATTTCTTTCTTCAAGGATACCCTTGGCGGTGGATTTGATGCCACCCAGGCATTTGTGGGAGAATTGGCCCACTTCAACATCTGGGATCGAAAACTCACCCCAGGGGAGATTTACAACTTGGCTACCTGCAGCACCAAAGCCCTGTCTGGTAGCGTCATAGCCTGGTCTGAGACCAACATTGATATTTACGGTGGAGCCACCAAATGGACATTTGAAGCCTGTCGTCAGATCAACTAAAAGTGCTGCCCCTCCCATTCCATTTAACCCTTGGTTAACAGACATTCTTCCCACCCAGGAATGAATTACGGACAAATCCTATTCCCTCTCTATCTTCTGTCTCTCTTGCTTTCCCATACCACCAACTCTATTGTTTGTTTGTTTGTTCTAAAGAATCAGCCACTTGTTCGTCTAGGAGACTTGGCCCAAGTTTTCTCAGACAACAACTCTAAGGCGATCTGGAACTTTGGAACCTGATGAGAAGGTGAGGGGGTTCATTAATTCCTCCCTTCTCCTGTTTCTCCCTTTTCCCCTTTGGAATGAGACTTCATTCTCCCTCCATTTTGCTTTGTGAAGTCTGATCATGAACGGTCTGATTTTTTTTCTGGCTTGCCAATTTCATTTCGAAGCCTGAGTGCCTTTGGGCTGGTGCGACTCTTTCAGCACATTTGTCTTCATTTGCATATACTTTTTAAAGGATATCTCTATATTCCTATTCTATGTCTTTTAAGCAGCCAATTCTCCTATGGGCAGATTTTTTTATTTTGTATTAAAAATTATTCTCTTAGTGATAGAGGATAAATGCTATTGAATGATGCATGAAGGTGGCTTGATTAGAAGTAAGAACTTGGGGTAGGGGGTAGGACTGTTAACATGTTCAGGTCCCCCCACACGCCATGTACACTCTGGCTGTGGCTAGAGCACTACAGAGCCATCTTTGCCCCCAAGGGCATGTGTCAGATTCAGGAGCACTGCTGGGCCAAGGGTCCTCGATGTCTTGTCCAGATCCTGGGTTATTTGTAGGAATGGCTGTCTCTTATCTACTCTAACGGAGCTGTAGCAGAGCTCCCTTCCTCACTCTGCCTTCATTTTGCTGTAAAGAATCTGCCTCCGTTAACCATCACAAAACCTAGGCATAGCTGGGATTCCTCTCTTTACGCAGGCATGAGTTACTGCTTCTGTGACTTGAAGGTGGCAGAGAATTCTGATTCATTTCATTCCTCTACCTTCTCATTTCTGTTGCAGGCTCTTGCTTGCCTTTCTGCCCTCAAGATAATGTACCTTGGCCTTCTCACAGAATCAGTTTCGTACTCCCCTTATGAGACATTTCCCTGTCCTTATCAACACCCCTTTACTCTCACTAAGAGCCATAAACATGAAGGGCTGGGGGTGGGGGGGGGTAAGGGGAGGGAGTTGAATGCAAAGAATGCAAGCGCAGTCCAATTTCCACAGGCACACTGCGGAGCTGAGATTTTTGCCTTTTAAATATAAATTGGGATGGTTGCTGCTGGCAGGAAGAACAAGCCCAATGAGCCTTGCCTGCCCTGTGCTTCTCTGGTCCAATGGGATTTGAGCTATACATCACTTTCATAAAGGTTAAAGATTCTTACTTTTTGAAAGGAGTAAAGGAACTATTTGAGAGAGGCTTTAAGTGGATATGTACAGAAATAGGAATAAAGGGCAAATCCTGGGATTGCTCCAAAGCCCCAGGGGATTAAAAAGAGGCTGTGGCACTTTCATGTGTCAGAAAACAGCCTTTGTTGTATTTTTAAAACAACACAAGGGATGCTATTAGGTTGGATGGATGTGTAGCGACTGCACATACCTCTCCGAAGTGGGGGAGTGTGCAGTCCTTATTGTAACATAGATTGAACTGTTTATCTTGGAAGGTACGGACTATTTTAGGAAGTTGGAAAGGTGTGTGTGTTGACCTTTCTCATGGAGAATGTGTTTTGGTCTGATGAGACGGCTTGTCTGTCCACCTTTAGTGGCAACTGGTTGCATAGTGATGTGGTGTTTCAGTGAAGTTTATTGATTCTGTCCCAGTTTGTGGCACCCTTCTATTTCCTGCAGGTTTATAGGGGAGGCAAGGGGTGCACTATTTCTTGCATGTTTCAGTAGGTGCCTCAATCTCGTTTTACTTGGTCTAATGCTTGCCTGCTTGCATGGGCTACTGCAGAGCTGTGGGGGTTTGCTGAGCAATAGTTCATGCTTTAAAAAAAATCATCATCTGAGCACATTTGTAGAGGTCAGGTGTGGCTGGAAAAAAGGTGACCAAGGATGCAGCCTTCTTCCCCATGATAAACAGCAGTATACTTCTTTTTGTATTTAAACACTGTAAAAATCCCTTAAATCCGCGGGGACTGTTCCCTAGGAGCCCACAGCTCCTGAGCTCTCCTCAAAGGCAGCAGTGGGGGGTATTTCTTTAAGCATCTCTGCTGCCTGACCTGCACTGTGCTGTTGGTTCAGATTCAGACCTACCAATGCCTATCAAATTCGATGTGCTTGGAGCTGTCCCTTCAGCACCACTGCAGACTGTCTTTTCCCAGACTTACCAACTAGGGTTTCTCTAGCAAGCATGGACAGATCTGGTCCATCCAAACCAAGCCTATTGCGTAATATGATTAATGTTCCATCTTGCACTGAATAGTAAATGCCTCTCTCAGGTAACGTCCTTTTATGAAAACAAAAAAGTGGAGTATCACGTGTGTCTGCATACATAACTGTCTGACAGTTCTCCAAAAGCTTCTTCCTACAGAGGGGATTAACTGGCCATTTACACAGGTGTAATTCCACTAAAAAAAAAATAAGGTAACATCAGTCTGTCAGCGAATCATCCTCTAGCACTGTCCCTTTAGGTATTGTTTGGAATATCTACCCTTTCTGCTTTTGTAAACACAAAATTATTTCTCTTGTTGTAAAAGGAGTTTACTACCAAAAAAAAGTATTTTATTAGAAGAGAATATTTAGAAAATTAACCAATGATCCCTGGGGAAAAAAAACACTTTTATGCTACAGATGAAGGATAAAGGATGATAAAGTTTATTTTGAATAGATAATATTTTATACAGTTTCTTTTTAAAAAGAATTCATGGTTTGTACAAATAGACACAGCCATCACCCCTTTTAACAATCTCACCTCTCTTACTGTGGTCAAGGAGTTTTCCCTGGCTAAGGGGAATAAAGGAAAAGACAATCCCATGTGGTTTTACTGAGCCATTTTGACCATCTCTAAAGCTGTGGCAAATGAATATGCAACATGGATGGGAACATAACAAGCAGTTCAAGGTTGATACTGCTGAAAAACTGCTACTGAAAAACTGCTGCTATTCAGAAACCAGAATGGATCATGTGACCATTCCTGTGAAAACACAATAAATATATTCATATAAACCCAACCTAGATGCCGTGCTCTTAAATCTTGGCTCAGGGTAGCATATTTTAAGCAGTTCTCTTTAGAACAAAACAGAAACAACTGGGCCTTGTATGATCAATCTGTCTTGATCCTTATTGGAAACTCTGTTGTAACTAATTAAGAATTTAAGAACAATCTGATGAAGGGGGGGGGGGAATGAGAAGATAAATAAATCCAGTCTGAATTGTGTGTGATTTGCCAAAAATAAAAAAGGGTGATAGTGGTACAATTGTATATACTGTACAGTGTGAAAGAGGATAAATGTTTCCTGAGTTACCATTCTGTTAACCAAAGCTGTATATTTTTCCTACTTCTTGCTAACAGTCTTTACTGGGTTTTGAATGAGTTGTTCTATCTTACATCCACAGTCCACATCAGCAGTTCTAAAAATGCACTGTTTCTACTGGTTCTTCATGCTTTTTTGGTTTGTTTTATTGCTGAAACTACATGAATTGTTGAGTTTATTTTTACACAATAAAGAGTGATGAAAGACAACTTCAAGTTCATCTTCAAACACCGACTTCTCAGAGAAAGCCCAACATGAAGGTAAAAATCTCTCCAAGCGATCTTCCCATAGGGACAGTGCTATATGCCTTGTGCTGCTGAGCTGACAGGCAGCAGAGATGTCACACCTGGATCCCTCAGGACTGCAGCACAGACTGTGGTCTTCTGACAGGGCTCTGCAAAGCCAGCCTTGGGATGAGGGGGGAACAGCATACGCTCTCCAGCCCAATGGATCAGGTCACCAGCAACTGAGTGCCAATTGGCTGCTGCATGCACATGAACTCCCTTGTTTTGTCAGCTCCACTGTATATAGAACTCGGCTTGCCCAACCTAATCGAAGTCTATCACTTTTAACCCCTTAAGGGACTCTGAACAATTCAGCTCATCTCTTGGCCCGGACCTGGTCCTGGTCAGATCCTGACTCCTGTGATTCTTGCTTTGCTTATAGAACAGCAAGTAAGTCCATGGAGTACCCTTCATGATGAGCAAGGTGTAGCACTGACATTTCAAGAAGGTTGGAACAAGAGGGGAGAAATGCCATTACCGCAAAGAGCAAGAAGTGGTGTGTTGGTATATGCATGGTATATAAGCAGAGTCCAGGAAGCAGGAATGAAGGAGTAGCAAAGTTAATAACTGGGATCTCAGGATTTGGTTTAGAAAGATACCTTCCTAGCAACACTGTCAAGTCCCTTCCCTGCAGGCCTCAGAGATTTCACATCACCTTCCATTCAATAACTACTTTCCATTTTTCACTTTACCTTTCCTTCTCGTTGCCAGGGAAACAGTACCTTCGAACCTTTATCTTCTTCATTAAGTGCGTGACCTTACCATAAAAGCCTCTTGTTTCCAGGAGAGTTGATAACAGTTTGTCTTTTTAAAAAACAATGGTTGTTTGAGAAATAAAGGGGGAAGGGAGAAAGAAGGTAGAGTGGGGAAATGGAAGAGGTCTTATCATTCCTGGTTTGATCTTGCTCCAAAGAAGGCAGAAAAGCAGTCTATATGCTTCTAGCCTAAAATAGGAAGAGGAGGAGGAGGAGATTGGATTTATACCCCGCCCTTCACTCACTTGGAGTCTCAGAGCGGCTTACAAACTCCTTTCCCTTCCCCTCCCCACAACAGACACCCTGTGAGGTAGGTGGGGCTAAGAGAGCTCTTTCCCAAGCTGTCCTTGAGAGAACAGCTGGTTCAGAGCTATGGCTTGCCCAAGGTCATCCAGCCAGGTGCAAGTGGAGGAGTGGGGAATCAAACCCGGTTCTCCCAGATTAGAGTCTGTGCACTTCACCACTACACCAGACTGGCTCAAAATAGGAAGCAAATGCTTGAATTTTGGCAACTGATGTAGAAATACAAGACAGCACCCTAAAGAAAAGATGGAAGGGACTGTTTGATTCCGGCATCATCATCCGTTTCCTGCTGTTACTGAAGGGGGAGGGGTAAGACTAGGGAAAATATATGCCACCCAGCTGTAATAATAACCATATTTACTGTAAGGCTACACAAGGGAAATTCACCCATTGAGTAAAGGAGGGAAACAAAGAATTCAGAGGAGGGAGAGAGGAGGATTCCTATAGTTCTGCTGTTCTCATTAGATGGCTGTTTAGAGAAACTTTTGGTAGGGGGACTTCCCTTATTCAGCCCATGCTTCTGTTGTAAAGGACTGTGAGCCAGTGAAAAAGAAGAGTCAGCAGTGGTCCGGAGTTCCAGGTTCCAGCAAGTGGGTGCATCTTACTATTTCACCTTGAACCTGTCTCTGCCAAAGCTAAGTGGTTCACACACTATATGCTTTGTACGTCCTCTAATTTGATTCAGATTAGAAGACAGACAGCCCAGTGAATTGGCCTGGCTCATAACAGGGAGCCTGCATGCAATTAAGGGCAATCTAAAATCAGGGCAGGACATTTGAGACACTAAATGGAATGTTCTTCTGAAAGCTTTCTTGAAGCCATGCACATTTTAAAGTCTCAGCTGGGTATAAGCAACCAGAGCGCCAATGTTGGTTGGTTCTATGAAAAAAGCCCACCAGAAAAAAAAGCCTACAGGAAAAAAGCCCACAGGAAAAACCCACGGTCATAAATGCTCACAGGGGAAAAGTCCTCATGGGAAAAAGTCCACACAGAAAAAAGCCCACACAGAAAGGAGCCCACAGGGGAAAATACCATGTAAAGCACCATAGATATTCATAATTGTGGATAGCCATTCTTCTGCATTTATGACAATGAACAGGTATTACTTATATTTTATATTGTTATTTTAGGATTAAAACGTCATATTCACATGCAACAATTTGTGTTGTGATTTTATCAAGTATAATTAAATAATAATTTTGCTTTATTAGTAGTAAATTACTTCATTACTTTTTCATGAATGAGCTTTTTCCTGTGTGGGCTTATTTCCATCTGGGCATTTTTACATGTGGGCTTTTTTCCTGTGAGCATTTATGACCATGGGCTTTTTTTCTGTGGTCTTTTTTCCGACTGCCACCGGAAATGTCACATCACATTTCCCAATGAGTGGCAAAGGATATTCCACAGCAATAGCTGCTTGTGTCTAGTACAGAACGAAAAGGTATGTCTGTCACCTTATGCAAGCCTTCCTTTTTTCACTCCGCCTTGGAAGCGAGAAGACACAAATGTGGTCATGAGGACCCACTGGATATCAGACGAAAGAGTCAGCTGATGAGACTGAGATTTTAAAAAAAAATCACTCCGTTCCTTCTGATACAAACATTAATACGCACCCAGTTTCCTGTCAGTTCTTTATATCTCCAAATATGTTTAAAGATCCAACAAAAATGTTTAATATGTATGCCCCTTCCCTAAATATAATTGACTCAGGAAAATCAGTGTCTGATGTTTTGCCTGATTAGTCAGAAATAAGTCCCACTGCTTCAATGGGGCTAACTTCCAGCTAACGGAGCATATAGTGTCACAACCTTAATGACACTGGCTGCTAGCTACTTAATATTTATACTCTGTCTAATGGCCAGCCAGGGTCTCAGTAATAATACAACTATCCTTTTTTAAGAAGCAAAGTGCTTTTGTTACCAGGAATAGTGTTGCCCTTTCAAACTAAAATTCTATTTTTATGCAGCAAAATGCACAAATCTATCAAAGCCTTCTTTCCCCTCCTCACTCCCCTTCCACACATGCTGCTTTGCACTTTTCTGTATAACACTGTATGTCTTCTGAACTAGAATATTCTCCATGAGAAGTGAAGAACTATTATTTTGGTTGCAACCAAGCATTCCATCTGGTTGGAAAGAAACCCAGCAATGACAACCCCACTTGCGAAGAACAAAAGGATGACATCATCCCGAGGCTCCTACTGTGTTCGCCCTTTAGCTTGCCAGACACTGGCAAGAGTTACTGTGATTAAGAATAAAGCTTGCCCATCCCCTTCCTGTGGGCCAAGATTACAGCTTGAAAGAGAACTGGGGATAGGTTAAGAATGGCTAGCATTGTAGCTGAAGTGTAAGGTATCACCAGGGAGGGGCAGACAGAAGCTGTGCAACCTACAAATCACTCTCACTGGGATACTCCCACTAAGTCAGCTGAATTTTGTTAAAATTGGTGGGACCCTGTACACAGCCTGGCTCTATATTAATAATCCCCAATCACACTTTTGTATCACAGCCTTTTCACATTCTTTTTTTTTAAAAAAAATCACAGCCTGACTTCTCCTATTCCATGTAAAGGTTCCTTGATAGACTTGAACACTGTTCCCAGAAGGATATACCACCAGCAAGAAACTCTCCCTGACATAGGTAAGGTATGGAAGCTGGAGTCAGATGTGCAAGAGTGGAAAAGGCTGCTGGGTCATGGAGAAGGTTACACACCAAAAGGTTACTCTGCCTTCAGCGGCAGAGAATATAGGGACCTAGTTTGCATATGAGTGTATCTCTTTTTTAAAAGTACCAATATTTCCATTTTAAATGCACAAATGTATCTCTAGAACACTCTTTAAAAGGGCAGTAATAATGGTCATCTGACAGTGCTTTAACTCTGCTACAAACGTTACCCTAATGCCAATTTATTATATTCCTCCACGAATTTGTATTCATTTCACTTCCCATGTACTATACACACAGTTGTCCATGTCCCTTTGCATGTCAGATCCCATTTCCAAGGGATATCCTAGCACACTGACACCGCACTTTGTCTTCCATGCCATCCATTAAAATAAACAGTCATAACATCAAGAACTTTAATACCCCTCTCACCAGCACCTCTGAAATATAGATTTCTTGTCACCACAGGAAAGGGTCAGCACCAAGCCTCTGAGAAGAAACACATCCATTTTGAATGGGAGGGTTCTTCTTTACGTACCTTATAAATGAGACCAGTCACAAACGGGGACCTTTACGATGTATAACATGCATCAAATGCATTGTTTATATGCTGGAAAATTGGTGCTATTGGACTTGAATTTTGTTTAAATGCACCATGTATATTGAAATAGAGGAACAGCTTCTAAGACATGTTGATGCTTCTGTATGATTATCCATGGTATGAGACAGATGACCTGTTTCTCCTGGTCATCAGTTACATATGTAGGCTTTATGACAACCCCAAATGGATCACTTGCAGAGAGCCTGTATGGTGTAGTGGTTAGAAAGTTGGACCAAGATCTGGGAGACCCAGGTTCAAATCTTTACTTTATCAAAGGCCAGTCACACGTATTGAGCCTAATCAACCTCACATTTTTTGTGTGAAGATCAAATGCAAGAGATGAGAACAATGCAAACTATTTTGGGTCTCCACTGGGGAGCAGTAAATAAATAAATAAATAAATCTTGTTTCATGCCTACAACGTACCTGATGACTGACATCTGATGATTCGTAAGGAATGCAGTACCAGAATGACCCTGAAAATGATAACTCGATGGTGTCAGCATGTTCTTAGGTTGTACTATATTAATTCAGAATGCAGCTGAATTACCAAGAGAGATTAAAGGGTACTACAAAACACGTTGTGTTTTGACAGATGATCAAGCTGCAAAAATAAGCTGCAAAACCAGACTGGTTAATAGTCATGGCTCTAACCAATACATTAATGGAATATAGTTAATCGGCTATAGACTTTGAATGCTTTGCTCAAGACTTTGTTCAAGTCAATCTTACTTTTGATCAAAGGACCCCTTTACCAATTTTTCTCTCTTTTGGCAGGATTTTACGCTTAGTTCTCCAGTGCATTATTGAAACTCTCTGAACCTCCACAAACATTCCCAGGTTTTATATGTGGCACTTCCATTAGCAAGCAACTCGAGGTAGAAGGGATTTTACGGATCATCAGCTCCAATCCCCTACCAGGTGTATGAATCTACTTAAAGCTACTGATGTGAAGGGACTACACACACTTACTTCCACTGATGGACATATGGCTAGAACTGGCATCAAACCTTCTGTCGCAGTGACCAGACCCATCTAATCTAATCCAGCCATATGCTTGTATAACCAGCTCTTAAAGGCTTGTGGCGATGATTCTACCACTCATAAATGTCCCAAACATCCATCCTAAATGTTTTCAGCAACACTTTGAGCTTTATTCTATTTATTTTAGACCTGGTTTACACAGAACACAGGCTCTGAGGGAAACCTCTACTTTTTAGGCATCCACATACACATTTAACTATACTTAACATTCTTAAGTTCATTTACATTAGCACATCAGTGTCTAACACATGTAGGCCATATGTGACTGTGTTACACATAGTGATCTGTGAATGGCTGGACCCAGTGAACTTGGCAAGCATATTTAACCATTTTTGTGCACACCGCATCTCCAATGGTCTATGTGAGTCAACATTAGCAAACCACCTAAAAACATTTCAGAAGAATTAACCACTAATGTACAATACAACATGTGAATGGACCACTCTGGAGGACACAGTAAGGCCGCAGCCACACGAGCGAGATAATCCGAAGGGGAAGTGAGGCTATTCTGCCCTGGAGCAATTTGCCCCGCAGTTGCGCGATCACACAGGTCTATGGACCTGCTGGCGCATCTCACCACTGTGTAATCAGATGCAACTGCAGGCAAGTTAATTTGGGGGGTTGGTTGGTTTCCGATTCGCTTAAATGGGGGATTGATGAATCGCTCCTCTACCCAAAGCCTTTTGATGATGTGCACACCGAGAAGGGGAAAAAAACCCCAACAGCATGGTGTCGGGATAGTCTGATCAGACTATCCCCGACGCCACAAGTTTGTGCTGGCGTGATCACATGGGGAAAGTCCGGCTGTGGCCCACAGCAAACCGTTTGATACTGGAGTTTAACTAGTGGTTTTTTACTCCGCTTTCCTGGTGGAGCAAAACAGCTTGCAATGGTTTGACGACGGTTGTGGGACGCTTCCCAGATGTGCAGGTGTGATTGCGCAGCTTTGAACCGCAGGTAAATTGTCCCTCTTCTGTGGCTAATGGGTGAATATGATCGCACCCTAAGTGTATTTAAAGGTGCATATGAGAAGCTTATACTGGTATGCGTATGACCTATGACCTTAGCATATCGCTTTCTTCTGCCAGGAGGTGAAGACTTTTTTATTTGATTTGGTGTTCCCTCACTAAGTCTTACTAGCCCTACCTCCTGTTTGTGCATTTATGTTTTATGTGTTTTGTTTAATAATTTTAAATATTTTTAATATATTCATATTTTAAAGGCTATTTTTAATGTTTGAGGTTTTAACGTTGGGGGACCCTGGGTTGGGTTGAAAGGCAGTGTAGAATACCAAGTATGGTGATGACATAATAACAATACACTATGGATAGATAATACCACAAATACCTGCCTGGGAATTAAGAACACAGGGAAAGAACCTCTTGACTGTCCCATTGATGGAAGAGGAAGAGAAGAGATTGGATTTATACCCTGCCCTTCACTACCCAAGGGAGTCTCAGAGCGGCTTACAAACTCCTTTCCCTTCCCCTCCCCACAACAGACGCCCTGTGAGGTAGGTGGGGCTGAGAGAGCTCTGACAGAAACTGCTCTTTTTCAAGAACAGCTGTGCCAGAACTATGGCTTGCCCAAGGTCATCCAGCAGGTGCAAGTGGAGGAGTGGGGAATCAAACCCAGTTCTCCCAGACTAGAGTCCACGCACTTAACCACTACACCAAACAGCTCCATCTAATGGGTACATGAGGCAGGGCCTTTTCTGTGGCAGCCTGCAATTATGGAACAACCTCCCCAGGGAGGTGTGCCTAGCCCCTGCACTTCTGCTCTTTAGCATACAGCTGAAGACGGTCCTAACCATGCTTTTAATGGATTTTATGCATTTTGTTATATGTATTTTATCTTAGAAAGGTTGCTAATAAATGTTTTAAATACATAAATAAATCATATTAAAGACTTTTAAAAAATGGTACTGCTGCTTAGAGAAGATGGCGAAATCTTAGTGGTGGCAAAGGGAAGGTGGAACTGCTGAATTCTTATTTTGCCTCCATCTTCTCCCAGTAGGGAAATTATGTACAGTCTAGCAAAGGTAGCATGGACAGGGACAGAGCTTGAGAGTGATTATGTTGGTTTTGGAATGCCTACCTATACTAAATTAGATGTGCTGGGCTGGATGAATTACAACATAAATGTGCTGTTGTACTATAACAATGCCAAGATGCCAAGAGACTGGAGATGAACAAACACTGTCCCAAACATTAAAAAAGAAATAAAAGGGTGAGCTGGGGAACTACATATTAGTCACTTTGAAACCAGTGACAGTTCTTAAGCAGGTTATAAAATTATCAGTCTGTAAGTATCTTGAAAACAATATGAGGATTTGTAAAAGTCAGATAAAAAATTGCTAATAATAAATTCTTCCATTCTTGTAGCTGTAGCTAGTTGAAGGCTCAAGCACTTTTCAACTGTCCATGAACTCTGTTTGCTTCAAGTACTTTCATCTTGGCCCGTTAGTTAAACCAGTTACAAAAAAAATTAATTGCTTTTTAATAGAGGATAAAGGTTGAGATTGGCTTTCTTATCTTGCTTTACCAGATGTATCTCATATGTACCTGCAGATTGGCCCATCTGTTGCTTATCTCTTATTTAGTTAAGAAACAATCAGTTATCTAGATAATATCACATTATTATGTTAGCTAATCAGCATTTATGTTGCTTATCTCCCATTTAGTTATGAACCAATCAGTTATCTAAATAATATCATATGATTATCACAGACAAGATTTAGAGATAAGAACAGATATTTGCCTATCAAATATGCACTCCTGTGACAAGCCAATCATCTCTCTCTGCATGGAGGCCTCAGAAGAAAAGGTGAGATTTCTTGGTGGGCAACTTGAGTTTTTGAGTATCCCTAAAAGCAGTGAGACAAACAGCTAAAATGTGATTTGCTTTTAAAACTATTACTTGCTAAAAAGTAATGTTAGGCACTTTGATACTTTTAGCATTTATTTTCACAGTAATTGTAGGGTTAAATTTTTCATGCTTGTATTTCATTCTGTCTAGCTCATTAAAGAAACTGACTTCTTTCCATAAAAAATAAAAGTTTCTGGTGGTGTTCTGTCTGGTTTGCTGGTTACATTCAAAGAACCATACTCACCCTCTTTTAATTTTGTATTATCAGAATTAAAGGTTGTACATCACCCTTTAATAAGATAAATCTAGGAAAAATCTGTCGAAGCCATTAAAAGTGTTTGAAGTTCAGGTTCTCTGATTGGATGTGGGAGGGAATCTCTCGCTACAGTCTAACCTTATCATGAAATTTGATCAGGTTACTCATCTGGTGGATTGTGGGAAAGCCATGGACATGCTATACCTTGGTTTCAGCAAAGCATTCAACATATTCCCCTTGAAATTGTGTTTAGAAAACTGGTGAAATGGGGACTAAAATATTTCAGAATCTAATGGGTTCACTTTTAAAACAGAAATTATATAGCCTTTATTCTTTGTAAATCAGGCAAATATAGTAATAAACAATTATACATGCAACAACAGCAACAACTACAAAGCCATATCTCAGTAAAGATACACAAAAACTTATCAAAGTTAATAACGTCTTTAAGAATATTAGAGAGTAAATACATCTATGGAGCCATGGTGGCTCAGAGGTTAAGATGCTGAGCTGCAGACCGGAAGGTCGGTAGCTCGGCAGTTTGAGACCCAAATGCTGTGTGGCAGAGTGAGCTCCTGTCTCTGTCCCCAGCTCCTGCCAGCCTAACAGTTCAAAAGCAAGAAATTGCAAGTAAATAAATAGGTATTGCCTCAGTGGGAAGGTAACAGTGTTCTGTGTACCTCAGCATTTGGTCATGCCGGCCACATGACCACGGAAGTCTTCGGACAGCGCTAGTTCTTTGGCTTGGAAATGGAGATGAGCACCGCCCCCTACGTTCGGATTTGACTGGCTTTCGGGCAAGGGAAACCTTTACCTATATCTTTACCTTTAAATACATCTACCAGCAAAGAGGTATCTGGCAGTTTCCCTTCAGAGTACTGTACTTAAAGAGTGCTTTTCAATGGAATTTAATCTATTTGGTGGGAGGTCTTGAGTGGGCTGCTACAAGTCTCTGTCCTGGGTCCGATAGTCTTCAACATTTTTGTCAATTACTTGAATGAAAAGGTAGAGGGAATCCTTATGACATTTTCAAATGACACAAAACAGAGAGAGACAGACATGACCTCAGGAAGCAAAAATAAAAATTCAAAATGGCCTTGATAAATTGGACACTTGGGCCAAAACCAATTAACATGATATTCAGCAGAGAGCTGCAAATTTCTGCAGTGCAGAAAGGATCAAATGCACAGATGAGAAATATCTGGCTTGGTAGTAATACGTGTGAAAAGGTTCTTGAGGTTGCAATCAGTTACAAGCTGAATATGAGTCAAAGGCTAGTGTGATTTTAGGCAGCATTAATAGAAGAACAATATCCAAGTCATGAGAACTAATATTTCTACTGTATTCTGCACTAAGACCCCTTCTGGAGTACTTTGTATGGTTCTGAGCACCACACTTTAAGAAGAATATAGATAAATTCAAACAGGTACAGAAAAGGGTAGGAAAGATGGCTAGAGGTCTAGGAAACAAGTCCTGTGAGGAAAGGCTGAGGGAATTGGGTATGTTTAGCCTGGTGAAAAGAATACTGAAAGGTTGTCAGGTTGGCAAATGGCCCTGGTACTGTACAGAAACTGGGAACTGAACCCTCCCTTGGTTTTTCAGGCAGCTTAGATTCTCACTTCTGCTGGGGTCCATTTAGTGTTGCCCCATCAGGACTTCTCTTTTTTATCATTTGGAAACTGGGGAAGAGGACAGCATTCTTCCTCATGCCCAGTCCACTCCCCAGTTGCAGAAGAACTGAAATGTCTTGTCCTCAAGGATGGGGTGAGCAACGAGCCAGTTTGGAAGCAGCCGCTGAACTCAAGAACAGGAGCAAACAAAGAAGAATTAGAGTTGAAATACTGCTGTATTCTGTGGGGTGAAAGGGAGACGAGGAGGTAAAGAACTGTTTTGAAGAGGGTTCTTTTCATATTTTTTAAAACTTTCTTTGTTTCTTTTCCTTTGTTCTTCCCTTCATCCCCCCTGCCATTCCCTCTATCTATAGAAACAGCATGACTTGCCTGCCAGCTCAGACAACACTTTCATTCCCTACCTCTTGGAGCAAGGTTATTACTGTGCTTTTACACAATAGCACCCGCTAGCAGACATCACTTACAGCTAGGCAGTTAGGGTATGAGTGGGATTCATTTCAGTCAGAAGCAGCTAGTCATGGTCCACTGAGACCTGGAGAACCAGAATCAGGGGTATGAGATGGGGGAGAGGTTCTCTTTAATAACATATGGGGTGATGGATAGTCTCTCTCACCCACAGTATCAAGCAAGAGGAAAACCAGAAGTTAATGCTCGTCAAAACCACATATTTTTTAAAGAAAGCCCACAAATGTGGGAGAGAGAAAGAGGGAGACAAAGGGATCATGTTTTTCTCTTCAGAGCTAAAGCCTGTTAAGTCTTGGGATGGGAGAACAGATGGAAGGCTCTGGCTGAATGAGGACCCAAGACTTGGGGAGAAGGGTCAAAGGAACAGACAGACTCTTAAGAGCTGGGGATTTATTCTGATCTGACTCCTTTCCTTGGCAGTCTATATGGAAAAAATTCACACACACACCCCTTCTACTGTTAGACTGAGGAACATTAACTAGAATTGGACAGGAAATTGGTTTTCTATCCCCTGAAATATTAAACACTGAAGTAACCCAAACAGCTATTTTAATGGGAATGAAACTTTAAAAAAAAAGAAAGAGTCGCATGGTGGTGAAACACCAGCACGTTTTGTCTTTTCTGCCTCATTTTCTGCCTGGGCTTCTATCCGTAATGACAAGTTTCCAACCAATTACAATTGGTATGATTTAGTTATGCAGTGTTGAGAAAGTTCAAGAGGATTTTTTGGCAGTTTGAAGAATCCTGTCACATAAAATCTTGAAATGTGTCATGGCAGTACACTTCCTTTTTTTAAATTATATGTTTTTAATGGGAAAGTTTTGCAGAAGTTTCTCTAATCACTTAAAAGAAAGTTATTGGAATTTCTTTTGCCCTTAATTGTAGCAAGCCACCCCCCGTAGTGCATATAACACTGAGAACGGACCTGCTCACATGAATTCCAGTTCCAAAGCAACTTTGGCAATACCTGCCTTAAAAAGTGCTCCTCATCCTTTAATAGCTGAATGGTGGAGAAAGTTAGGCAGGCTCTGATTCGCTTTATCGATACAATACTGCCGCTGCCAAATGGCTCCTCACCAAGTAGTAATGGAAGGAACAAAAAAACCAGCTCCAGCATTAGAGGAAGCTACTCCCAAATCAGACTGGGAGTACTTCTAGCATTGATATTATTTATGTATGCTTGTACATAGATGATGCACCCATCCTACTCTCAGCACCAGGCGTTTTTTAAAATGCCCCTCTGTTTGGAATATTACATGGTACAAACGCAGTATCTACATTTCCTGTATACGGAAATATAAAGTGTTTTCAGTAAAAGATTTTTTGAATCAATATGTGATATCCAGACTTCCTTACCTCTTTATAATCCATCCCACTAAAAACATAAACATATTCTTGCACTCTACTAGGACTCATCTCCATCCTGATCCTTGTATCTCTCAGCCATGTGTGAAGCCTCGCCAACCCAAGTCAACTGACCTTCCATTTCCTTCACAGAACTGCAACTGATTTCCAGCAATCTCCTTCTCATCCTGTTAGTTTTTGGAATGTTTTTTTCAATATTCTGTGGTATAATGTGGGATCAGCCAGCACATGGACCCTTGCAAACTGAGGAGCCTTACATACAATGATTGTAAACACACACCACATTTCACACATACTGGGAAGCTGTGATTGCCTGAAAGATCCCAGAACACAGGAAACAGTCCCTGTATGTGACGTGAAATACAGGCATGCATCATCTTACAGGATGATGCTTACTTGTGTTTTGTGCTGTTTCATGCATAGTAGTGTTTTCCACACTAGAACAGTGGCCTTGAGAGGCTGGGCACATGTGTCCGTAACCGATCCTACACACTCTTGGGAATTCACATTCTACAACTATCTCCATGACACCTGAGCTATTTATACTGTGCCAAAGGCGAGCCTGGGATTTGCTCCATAAAATGTAGAGCTACTAATTAGCAGTGAGTCATAATGCATGCTATATGCTACAAAGCTGCCATAAGCTTAATGTTCTTAGCACACACGGCAGGACAGGACCTACCTGCAGCATAAGGGCATTGCAGAGAAAATATTGACCTCCCTACCCAGAGAACCCAGCTTGTTTAAAAGATCGTTGAGTTCATTGCAGTTTGCTGTATGTACACAGCCACTACTGCTGTTTTGCCAAGGGCAAATGAAAGAGAGGACATAAAATAATCCCCCGCTTCCCCCTCAAGGTCAAATTGTCCCTCAGTGGCTATCTCTGGAAACCCATCATCATTTTAGGCTCCAAAGAACACATGTGTTCAGCGCTGGAAGTTCCAGAGGACAGAAATCTCCAGCTTGTCAAGCTGTAGCCTTATTTAGCTCGAAGTACTGTCAAGTGTACATCTGGTCTGCCCCTCTTGCTCAAAAACTAATGAGGAGCAGCTAAGAAGCCTTCAAACTATTGGGCTTTGCTGCCATGCCTCACCAAAGGCCCTGAGACTGTACCAGGGGCTCCGGCCAGGGACTAATTACTGAGTCTGGGACTGTGGGGGAGCTCAGCCGAGGAAGGGCAGAAAGGTGGGTGAGGGGAACAAGGCTATGGTAAGAGGAAAATTCACTGTGTTAGAGAGGAAGGAAAAGTAAACTTTATACAAAGTGTGGCAATCACAGGTTCTCTGCAGAAATACTTGGTGTATTTTAAGACTGCAGTGTTGGAAGGGTTCAAAAATTACCTAGTCCTGGAATAAAAACAACCACTACAACAAAATATCAGTGGACTAAGGCAAAGAGAAAAAGTCATAGCATTTCGAGCAGGAGCTCGGGGGAGCGCAGCTCCGGGAATTGGTGCCAGCCCCCCCCCATGCGGGGGAATGCCTGCTTGTGTCATGGCTGCAGCAAAATGACCCCGTCCCCTGGAAAGGTCCTTGTTCCTCCGACCAGCCTTCTGAAGGCTTCAGCCACCACTGAAGCTATCCTCCCAGAATAGTGGTATTTCTGAGGCTTGGATTAGTAGCTCTTTCTTTCTTTCTTTCTTTCTTTCTTTCTTTCTTTCTTTCTTTCTTTCTTTCTTTCTTTCTTTCTTTCTTTCTTTCTTTCTTTCTTCCCTCCCTCCCTCCCTCCCTCCCTCTCTCCCTCTCTCCCTCCCTCTCCTTTCTTTCTTGCTTTCTGACATACTTCCGGTGATGTCAGGTGGTGTAGCATATGCAAATAAGTTATGCTAATGAGTTATACTAATGAGCTCCTGCACCTCTTTTTCTACAAAATGACCCCTGCATAACAGAATCCATAAAACTGTCAAATAAAACAACAGTACAATTAAAATCACTAAGCAACACTGACGGGAAAAGAACTCAACTAAAAGACTGGGCAATTTTATTTATCTTTACCTGGCAGTGAAAGGGCAATACAGTAGGTTCCCAGATGAGCATCTAAAGGGCGAATGCATCATAGACAGAGCACCAATGGCAAAAAAAGACCAGTCTCTGGTTGCCACCCACCTCACCTTCGCAGACAGGCTCACAGAAAGGAGGACATAATATAAAGATCTAAAGTCATGGATAGGATGCTATGGAGAAAGATGGTCCTTCTGGTCCTTCTGTAGAATTCCTACTCAGAGTCAGACATATCTGTCAGGTGTTTACTTTGTTATCATTGAGGTGTCAGCTGGAAACTGATTTGTCGATCCAAGCTTTTAGAGGCATTCCATATGGAGATTAGATAACCTGCTGTTCTAGCTGCTCTTTTATTAGGTTTGCTTTGGTTTTCTTTGTGTTGAATCTTGTTCAACCTGTGTTGACATTTTAATGGTTTATACTATTATGTTAAATAATTGTTTTGAGCCATCTTGAAGATCTATTGATACAGAAAGAGATTTTAAATACATACAGACACAATATAAAATAAGCACATTGCAGTAGTAAATTTTTTTATTTAGGGAATTTATAGATTACCTTTCCGTTGGCTGAATGTTTAAGGCACTTACAAGAGCATATTGAAAACAGACTCATGCCAAATAATTTCTAGGCAAAATTTGGGTTCGTATTTTGCCTTGCCTAATATTCTCTCTCTCTGTCTCTCTGTCTCTCTCTGTCTCTCTCTGTCTCTCTCTCTCTCACACACACACACAGTGTCACTAGACCAACAGGTCTTCAAATACACGTTTTTCCTGGAATCCATTTCCCCTTTTTCAGTGCCTGAATTTATATGGCTGCCCATCACCAGATTTTGACACACATTTGCTGCCTTGTTCAAAGCTGCTACAGTAGCAGTGAGATAAAAGTGAGCCCAGTTCCCACAGCTACGGAAGA
This sequence comes from Lepidodactylus listeri, assembly GCA_029233225.1. Lineage (NCBI taxonomy): Eukaryota > Metazoa > Chordata > Lepidosauria > Squamata > Gekkonidae > Lepidodactylus > Lepidodactylus listeri. The sequence goes on along the minus strand of JARCFY010000044.1, from coordinate 161,365 downwards.
AGGACAGCAAAACACAAACAGACTCAAAGTGGCAGATAGCTGACCCAGAGGACTGGCATCCTGTTTAATATTCATGAGGAGGGCAAAAGCAGACTGGTAGCAGCTGGAGAGTGAAGATGATTACGGAGCCTCTACTCAGATCTGTAGTTTGCAGTGGAAAGGGCATTAGGGACTTGGTGATGGGTGATTCAGTTCCATCATCTTCCATTTTGCAACCTGAAACAATGCATTTTAATTAGTCTTCTGCTGCATTCTGTCCAATACAGCTAGGTCTCAGGAAGCCCGAGCCACAGACAAGGAATGAGGGAGACAAACCCGAGGAATAGAAATAGGCCCGTCCAGGGCTTTTTTTGGAGAAAAAGCCCAGCAGGAACTCATTAGCATAATAGGTCACACCCAATGGCAGAAACTCATTAGCATATTAGGCCACATCCCTGACAGCGCAGGTCTCTCCCAGAATCAGCTTCCCCAGGTGCCCCACATGGGGAACCCGAGGGAAGGACGGCAGTTTCTGGATCGGCTTCCCCAGGAGGGGAGGCAGTTTAAACTGCCTTTCCTCCCTGGATCGGCTTGGCTTTCCCAGGCACCCTGTGGCTTGTGAGGCGCCTGGGGAACCCGAGGGGGGGGAGACTGTAGGCGTGGCCAACTTGGAAGCCAGCCGGAACTTCGTTCCTGTGCGTTCCTGCCCAAAAATAGCCCTGGGCCCGTCTGAATAAAACTGCTCCACACCAAGTTCCTGTCTCATTCTGTGGGGCTACTGAAATGACCTTAAGTCTCGTTCTCAAAATCTTTGGCTTGGCCAGGTTTATTTTGAGCCAGGGCTCACCAAGATTTAGCTCATAATCAATCCAGGTCTCAAGATATATCACATTCATATGTATATAGGAATCAAATGCAGAGTATTTCTACCACATCATTGAGTAGAACAGCACTGGCAACTTTCTGTCCGCTTAGGATGTGAGCATTTGAGGTCATTGCTGGATCTGTGAGATACTACAAAGCTTTCTCCCTCCCATCAGTACCAAACTCTGCATGACAACAGCCTCTAAACAATGCATTACAACATTCCTGATGTACAGCCTGAAAATCCCGTTTCCCAAGGAATGGAGGGCATTGTCCTCCTTCAGCTGTTGCGTTTAGCACATTTTAGAGTGAGTGGAGAAAACTGAGTGAATATCATCTCTGTCTTCTTTTGACTGTTTACTTTCCCCCCTAACAAGTACCCACTCTACTGCACCACTGACTACCTGTCAAGTATTTTATTAAGCCTTTGTGTGGCTGAGCTTGATTTAAATCTGCTCATTAGGGGAGATGGATTAGTGTCTTATAACTTTGTTCAGAATTGCTAAGAGCAGACTGTATATTATTAAGCAGACAGATGAAGGAGGGAGAACTGGGTGAGGAACCACAAAAATTATGACCTTGGAAATGAAGACATTTTGTCTCAGAATAAAGGCTTGAAGTTTTTTGTTCTTTCCTCAAGAACAGAAACAGGAGCTCCTAAAAATATACTTGCTCCTTTGATTAGTGTCACATGTACCTCTGTGCCCTGGATCTACCGTAGTGGAAAATTCAGCATTACCGACTCCACTTCAGAGGCACTTGTACAAGGTTGCCCCTGTTTTGTAACAGCCTTCGCTACTGCTGTCAGCATCACACAAAAAGCCAAGGAGTTCTTCATCACTGTGCAGTCGGCTAGTCAGAAAAGCAAGAACCATCAGTCACAGCTGGCCTGGAGTCAATGGTAAGGATGGCTGGGCACCTGCCAAAGCTCACAGCTAGACAGAGGACCTGCCACCACCACTAATTCTACCCCCTGAAGAAAGAACTTCCTGCCTAGTGGCAGAACATGAAGTAGAATCACACTGCTTATCCCTCCCAAGGTCCTCCAGGAAAAGGGAGACTGCCATTGTGGAAGAGGTGCCCGGAGGAGAAGGCAGACACTGACATACTCCTTTTAGCTCTGTTGGTGCTGCTGGGGCTCAAAGGTGAGCATAGGAGAGTTGTTCTCTGCTGCCACTGGAAGCCTCTTTCACCAGGCAATGGAAGATCGTTCCAAAGAGACCCTATATCACTACAGGGCAATATCTAATATCCTGATTGGAGGGATGCTGATTAAGGAAGTAGAACAATGACCATTTCACATTCTGCCTGCATTGATGGCGGTAAAAGAAGTTCCATTTCTCCCCAACAGCTGAGCCAGGTGGGTTTGTGGTCTGTGGAAGCCTTCAACAGATGCCTGAAGAAGAATGGATGAGGGGAAATAAACTGAAGGTCAGTTCAGACAATACTGAGGTACTGTTGGTCAGTGACAAAGCTGCTTGTGGACTGAGGAATCAGCCTGTCCTAGAGAGTGTTGCAACCCCCCAAGGAAGGTTTGTAGCTTGGGGGTCCTGCTGGATCCTGGGTTATACTTGGTGGCTCAAGTCTCCTCCGTGGCACCTTTTATCAGCTTTGGCTGGTGTGCCTGCTACAGCCATTCCTCCAAATCATGATCTAGCCACAGTGATCCATGCTATGATCACATCCAGGTTAGATTACTATCATGGGCTCTGTGTGGAGCTGCCATTGTTCAGAAGAAGCAATTGATTCAGAAGGTGGCAACCAGGCTACTTCAGCAGCTGGATACAGGGATTGTATCACCCTCCCCCCCTTAGGGTTGCCAGCCTCCAGATGGGACCCAGGGATCCCCTGGAAATACAGCTTATCTCCAGACTACAGAGATCAGTTCCCCTGGGGAAGATGGAGGGTGCACTTTCTGGCACTGTACCCCACTTGGGTCCCTGTCCTCCCCAGGCTCCATCCCCAAATCACCAGAAGTTTCCCATCCTTGACCTGGCAACCCTAATCCCCCCTCCATCCCCTGCCAGTGGCCAAGGGGGGGACCTGGCAACCCCAGCTGAAATATCTACATGGGCCGCCCATCTGTTTCTGGACACAATATAAAGTGTGGGTTATTGCCTATAAGGCCCTAAATGGTTGAAGTTGGGGTACTTCAGGCTAGTCCAATCTCATCAGATCTCAGAAGCTAAGTAGGGTCAGCATTGGTTAGTATTTGGACAGCAAACCTCCAAGGAATGCCAGGGTCATGGTATACACACTGGCAATGGCAAACCACCTCTGAACATTTCTTGCCTTAAAAACTCTATGTGGTCACCATAAGTTGGCTACAATTTGACAACACTCTCTACCACCACTTGAAGGACCACTTTCTCTTGCATTGTCCAGCCTGCCATTTACAAACCACCTCACAAGCCCTGCTCATTATGCTCCCCCCCACCTAGTAATGTGTCAATCAGAGACAGGGCATTTCTTTGTACCTTGCCCTCCCACTTGAAGTTTGCCTCGTGGTTACTTTCCCTTCCTTTAAGCACATGGGCGTCTACCTAAGGGATTCCATCTTTTTTTTTTGACGTTTTATGGTCTGCTCCTAGCTGAGGGCTGTTTTATCAATATCATTTTAGACGTTCATAGCTATACAGACCACACGGTCAGGTTAAGAAACCTTGGAAAATAATTTTTTCTCTACATTGAGTTTGTGAAATTGTTGGAATGGCCCATTCCATAGAGAAAACTTATACAATATAGACATCGAGCTTGTTAGGTGGTCCTCTTCTGATGAAGATTCTTCAAAACGGAATAGTTACTGGATGTTCGTCATAAATTGAATATTAGACCTTACCTTTGTTATCAATATTTTTGTATTGTATATTAAATCCCAGTATAGTTATATCATATTGTTAGTGCTTTGCAGCTATTTTGTTCATTACCAACAGCATCTTGTCAGCCTGTTAATCTCATGTCAGTATCTCTTCAACAAAACCTGCTTTGTTCTTAAGTTACTCTCCGTTCAGGCTACATGATTCCTAAAAAAGGAGACACAAGCAGCCCAATCTAAATGGAGAATGGGAGAGACTCTGTACATGAAAGGGCTCCTTGCCCATAGCCATATTATGTGTGAGAATAACAGACACACCTGGAAGAAAAAGAAGAAGATTGATTTTTATATCCTACCCTTCACTCGGATTCTCAGAGTGGCTTACAAACTCCTTTCCCTTCCCCTCCCCACAATGGACACCCTGTGAGGTAGGTAGGGCTGAGAGAGCTCCAACAGAAACTGCTCTTTCAACGACAGCTCTGACAGAACGACTTGCCCAAGTGGAGGAGTGGGGAATCAAACCCCGTTCTCCCAGATTAGAGTCCACACACTTAACCACTCTGCCAAACTGGCTCTCCTGTGTTTAACAAGGAGCTATTTATCCAAGGCAAAACTTAGGTGCAACCAGCAACAAGCCTTTACCTTATTCCCTTTAGATATTAAACCAGCAACTGGCTGCTCCTGAAAGCAGTGTGCATCTTGCTAACTGCCAAAATATTGTAATGTTGCTGTTCAGTAGGAGGATGTTAATAGATGGAGTCTTGGAGCTCCCAGGGTAACTGGGCTCCATTGGGGCTGCAGGTATGCATGACACATTCCAGACGTGCTTACTTGAGTCCTTAGCACAAGGGATACTGACAAGAAGCTGTATACTTGGAAGCAGTTATTATTGCTCTCAGTCCACTCAGAGTAGGAACTGAAGGAGTAGTTCCTGCAACAAAAGCTCACTTGTGAGTGGCCTTCTGAGGAATACTTCCAGCTCAAGGAGAAGACACTGCTGGCTGCTTTCCACAACATTCAGCCATATTAACAGAAAACACTGCTCAAATTGACTTGCCTTCTAAAGTTTCCTCAAAGCAAAAGGAAATTCTGGGAACACTTTTTCATACTTCTCGTCTTATTGCAATATTTTCAGAAATAATTTCTTCCTTTTGTGAGTAGCAGTTTAACCACCAGAGTAATCACCCTATTCTAACACTGGGCTAGGTCTCTTTTGGGGAAATGGAATGCCTGCAGCTGACTCTGCTTGTAGTCTGTTGAATAATGCATCATGAGCAGCAAGCCCAGTTGGACAGCAACATGCTAGCAGATTTCCTTGATTTTTTCCTCCATGTAACAAACTCTTTTGTTAGCATTGCCAGCCCAGTGCATATAGCCTTTCCCTCAAGTGTATGGATCCAATTTGTAATAAGGTGGCCTGTTTTGCAGGCTGGCAGGTGAAAGGAATGAGAGCGACAGCTCCAGAGCAACAATAACATGCTCTCTAAAAGGGGTCTGTTGGAGTTTGCTTTCAATGTGATGCCAGTGTCAGGCTGATGTAGCTAACTTTCCTCTCTATTGGCAAGGGTAACGGCCAGTTCTAGCCATTATGCACCAAGGACAGAGCAGCCACACAGGGCAGAATACATCATAACCTCAGCAGCCATGTTGCTGGGTCAGACAAAAGGTTCTACCCTGCCCATAATTCTACCCCCTAAAGAAGCCATCTAGGTGTCTTTAGCAAGGTATGAGTGAGAGTTGACTGTTTGCTCCTTTCTGACTCCCTACTTTTATCCAGTCGGTGTCCACTTATGGTCAGCACATGAAGTGTTTCCAATGTTATTTTCCCCCATCTGCCCAAGATAAAGTTCCCTCCTCTAAGAGCATGGGATTTTTGTTGTGCAAGTGATCCATCCAATCAAAGAAAAATATTATAATTCCTGCTGAAACTGGGCTAAAATCTCTTCCTGGTAAACTATAAGCATTTTTCAGCCTGGGTCTGTCATTTTATTCCTATAACACTTATAAATCATTTCGCCCAAACAAATCCTGTTTTCTTAGTTAAGTCTACCTGTTCAGCCTGAGTTTTCAGGCGTATTCTTCCCTCATTCACCCCAACCCCTCCCACACAGTTACTGTTAGAATGTGCACAGCACAATTGTCTCATGTTTGTTTAAATGCAGCCTTAATTTCTGTTAGGAGTAGACGAGGAAGCTGGAACCCCCAGAAGTAAAGCCAACTTCCATTTGTCTCACTAATTGGATCCAGTCATCCTCTTCATCCCCATCCTTGTTACTTATAACAAACCATCTTAAGTTTAAAAAGTCATAATACAGTATTTTACTATCAAGGATATTAACTAATTAAAGATTTGTATTGATTAACCACCTGCCTTTTAACCAACTGGTGATGTTTAAATGATTTTTTTTGGTATTTTTGCTTTTTTTTGTGTGCACCCATGTGTGGCCATGCCTGGAAGTCATAGCAACCTCTGGCAACACCTGCTGGGGAATGGAGGACGTTCAGAGAAGTGGCTGGATAGCCTGCCTCTGCCTCCCGGCCCTGGTATTCTTTGGAGGTCTCCCATCCAAATACTTGCCAGGGTCGGCCCTGCTTAGCTTCCGAGATCTGACGAGATCGGGCTTATCCGGGTCATGATATTTAAATGAATTTTGATATTACCAAAACTTCTAACAGAGGGGCCAGAATCAAAATAACTCATGGATTAAAACTGGCACCCTCCCAGTTAATCAACTAACAAAAAGAATTAAAACTTGCAGCCCAATTTGTTTATTTTTATATCACATAATCGTTATACAATGTTCAAATTCAGCAATCCCAATCATACCCAGCCCAATGTATATCTTCTCTCCGATACTGGTTCAAAGCTCCCCTTCCCCCAATCTCAAATCTCACAGTCCACATCTTAGAAATTGGTTATTTAAGTGTGATGCTCTGTTAGACAGACAGTTAATCTTAAAATCGCAAGTCTGTTCCTTGGCTCAAATCATTTAAGAACGACCATTTTAGATCCTCCTACCTAGTTAGTATCAGGGCTATTTTTGGGCAGGAACGCATAGGAATGGAGTTCTGGCTGGCTCCTGAGTTGGCATCAGTCACCCAGCAGGAACTCATTAGCATAATAGGCCACACCCAACAGCAGAAACTCATTAGGACAGGCTACATTAGGGGTATGTGGCCTAACATGCAAATTAATTCCTGCTACAAAAAAAGCCCTGGGTTTTGACAACAAATAAGGTAAACAGAATAAGAAGCAAAAGGTGGGTGTGGCTGGATGACCACTCTTCTGGTAACATGGGGGTGTGGCCTAATATGCTAATGAGTTTCTGCTGTTGGGTGTGACCTATTATGCTAATGAGTTCCTAATGCTAATGAGTATTTGTGGCTCTTCTGTTATCAAGGATCTTCCCCATTATATTTTTGAATGCTCGATGTATGCCCAACCTAGGTTAAAATTCCTCTCCGGGACTTTATTGGATGTATGCTTCTACTCAGATGATTGCATTCTTGTTAGCTGATTCCAATGCCAGCATATCTTATAGAATGGCATTATATGCCTTGGCTGCAAAGAAAATAAGAGCCAATGTTGTTCTTATGGGAACTAATTAACATTGATCTTAGCGGACATCTTTTGATTCAATTAATTGACATCTGATGTTCATCCTGTCCATTTAGCAATTCACTGACAAAGTGACATAGCCTTCTACAGTTGCTTGTGTTTCTTGGGGGGGCAGGGGGAGGATTTGGCCTCTAAAATTCTGCTGTCCCCCTTCTAAATAACAGTGAGACTCAGGACTCATTTCGTAGCAGGAGCTCCTTTGCATATTAGGCCACTCACCCCTAATGTAGCCAATCCTCCAAGAGCTTACAGAGCTCTTCTTACAGGGGCTTCTGTAAGCTCTTGGAGGATTGGCAACATCAGGGGTGTGTGGCCTAATATGTAAAGGAGCTCCTGCTACAAAATGAGCCCTGGTGAGACTCATCATATTCTGCCTACATTTAGAAACAAAATACTATGTGAACTGTTGGAGGGGCCTTGTGAGTCTGATATTCTGCAAACTTTCCATGGTTCTTGCCTCCCATGGTTCTATTCACTTGTTTGACTGCATGTAATTCTTAAATTTAATTTAATAACTATTCGCTGACTGTATTCTTAATGCCTGCACAATGCCATTATGCTAATTTCCCTCTACAGTCACCCATCTGACTGATGATACTTCATGTGTAATCTTTGCGGAAGCCAGCAAATCTCATTTAGGAAAACTAGTGGTTATAGTCTTGGGAAAGGATGTGACATCTTTTAAGAGCTATTAATTCAGGATGTTGTGAAGAATATTTGACACAGCACAAATAAATACAGCTGCTCCATTGCCTGCTCAGAGTAGAGATGCCAACCTCCAGGTGGGGTCTAGAGAGTTCCCAGAATCACAGCTGATGTCCAGACTACAGAGATCAGTTCCTCTGAAAAAAATGGCTGCTTTGGAGAGTGGACATAATATTCTGCTGAGGTCCCTCCCCTCCTAAACCCCACCCTCCCTAGGCTCCACCCCCAAATCACCAAGAATTTCCCAATCCAGAACTGGCAACCTTGCAATGTCCTCTATTCCTTCCCTATAGGATAGGAAAGTGCTTGTCTTTAGAGATTTCTGAGTCATCCACTCCACTGAATTTACAAACTGAAAGACAATTGAGGTACTCCTCTTTTAGTTCCCAACAGACTCTACGGAATATGGAGGACCGACTGCAAAGAGTGTGAAGGAAGCACTATGCCAGGGGACAAGAGAGAGATGTCTGCCCTTCTCTCATGGAGGTAGTCGGTGTTTCTTCTCACAGTTTGCTTCCCTATCATCTTCATTTGGGCAAATGAAAATAACTATTCAAAACCATTCTCACTTAAGGGAAGCTGGTAACTAAGTATGAGGGAGGAGTCCCTGTTGCTTCTTGCCCATCAGTCATAAATAGAGGCAGCTACCTCCTGAAATATAGCAGGCCTGATGTTGTGTTACAGGTCATACAAGTCATACAAAGCATTCTTACAAATTAGCTGGTCTCCCTTAAATAGCCCCAAACTAGTCCTCTTCTCCACTTCTGACTTCGTCAGGGCTTTATCAAGGCCCCAGAATACATTAAATGTGCCTTCTTCCCTTAAAGAAAAAAAGTGGCCGTCAACTGAATTAAGAAATCAGCTCTTACACAACTGATTCCCTCAGTGGCTGTTGCTAGGCAACCACAGTACTCCCTAGGTTTGCTAGGTCCCCTCCTTACTCCAGTGTGTGTGGGGGTGACCACCCGCCTGGCCACCCTTCTCCCTCCCGCCAAATTTAAAGGGCTTCAGCTGATCGATGGGGACCACGTGGCCTGCCGATCAGCTGGAGGGCCCTTTAAATCTAGCAGAAGGGAGGGAGGGGGCGGTCATGGGCTACACACTCGGCTCACAAAAAAACCCTTTAAAGAGCCTTTTTGCAAGTGAGGTGGGGGCTGCGGCACACGGGACTGGAGGAAATCAGTGCTTGGGGGCAGCGCTTGGGGTGGGACTTCCCCCGCCAGCCAGCTGCAGAAATCTGAGTCTCTAACCCATTTTTGTTGTTTTTTAAAATTAAAAGCTGGGGATTCAGAGGAACTAGTCGATCATGGCAATAGATCACTATCGTGCTACAGTGATCTGGCAATTGCTAGTTTTAAAAACTGAAAAAGCCCTCTGATGGTGAAAAAGCAAAATGGCAGCCTTTGGGGGGACAGGACCATAGAAATGTGCATTTTCTCATCCATATAATGCGCAAACATCCATTGACTGCAATCTTTTTGAACAGATTATATCAAGCCAAGTTTCAGAAAGATCAGAGACAAGCAAGCAAGTGGACAATTAATTAATAAAGAGGTCATGGAGATACTCTTCTACAAAAAAAAAACCTGCTGCAGTTGTGTCAATAGCACTGTTGTATTTAACACATTGCTCCTCTTGAAAGAGGAACAGCCTTTTGCAGGACAGCCTGGACAGTGTGCTCACATCAGCAGCACAGCTGTTATCTGTGGTCCTCAAAGCTGCAATGCAGATGGTTGGCAGCACATAGAAAGCTTCTTAGCCCTGGGAAATCTGCAGTATCAGCTTAAACCTTCTATCACTTTGCAGCATGTCCATGCTAAGGTACAGAGTGGTTCGTTTTATTGTAATGAGACATATGAACAGTATGAGGCTGAAGGGCTAGAGGATACAATATCTTCATGGTCTAAGCATCTAACTAACTAGTGCATTTTTTTTTATCCTACCAGTTCAGGACATTTTGCATTGTTCTGTCTTCCATATTTCACACAGCATCCTTGTATGGTGGCTTAGACTGAGAATGAACAATTAGCCCCAGGTGTCCCAGTGAGTTTGATGGCACAGTGGGGATTTGAAGCCAGGTCTCCAGATCCTACTGCAACCACTATGGTCACATTGGCTTTCCAGCTTTTTGGTATGCACACATGTAGGCAAGAGGCTTGCTACACTTCTGTAGCACCGCTCCAGGGCTTTCTATGGATGCCACTCTGCTGGAAGGTTTCACACAGGAAACTGCTGGGTAGGAGGGGGTTGATTGGATCTCAGACTTCTGCAAACAACTAGATATCAGGTGACATTTACCTAGCAAGATAATTGATATGTGTGTAATTTGTCACACTGCAGTCTTCTAAGTTGTCAAGTGAATCCCCCCAAGCACTCACTTCCGACTTGCCAGAAACAAGGTTTGTGTGTTAATCAGAGAGCTGTAATCACATTGCTAGGCACTGCTCTTCAGAAGGAATTACAACAGGAGGTGCTTTCTCAAAGGTTTTCCAATCCTCGCTGTTCGCTTTAGAACTGCTTTGGTATTTCATTAGCTGACGGAAACACCTTATGGGAAAGGAGCTGAAAGTTTAGCTGTTAAAGAGACTACGTGACCTCCAAAACATAAGCTTCCCTCTCTTCAAAGAAATGTATTTATTTGCTTCATTTATAACCTGCCTTTCTCACCAAGTCTCAGGGTGGATGGACTACAGAAGTCCTGTTATGGCAACTTAGACCCAATTTACACCTCCCCTCTGAAGTAGTTGGACTGCTGTCTTTTCCTAAGCTCATTTCACGCTGGTTTCAAATTTCACTCCCTGGTTCTGAAGAGTACAGAGCAACAGGATTTGTTTAAAGCAGTAAAATGCTAGGGCAATGCCCACAGGAGGGCAATGAACAAATGTAAACAGTTTTTTAAAAACTAGAACAAGTATGGTTTGAAACTAGAAACAGGTATAGACGGGGTTTTTTGAAACTAGAATGATTCCAGCGGGAAAGTCAGATGTACATTTGACCTCAAAGATTAACAGTGCAACTGCAGACTGAGTTAGAGCCTTCCTAGTCATTTGAACAGGCTGCAAAGGATCAAGCTGTAGCAGACTTAACTGAAACATAGAGTTTTCATGGACTAGAGTCGTTTCAGTTAGGATGCAATCTGGTAATCTTTAAGGTGCCATAACCACTCATCATTTTTGCTACATGCAATAGACCAGTGTGGTTGCCCATGTGGAATCTGTATTCCTTCACCTTGTGGCTAAAACCTGTACAAATTCAGCAGATCTCTCTCCCCACTCTCCTGCATAAGGCAGCCATCAATTTTCCTGACTTCGCCCTTCAAATAATAATAGTTAGTGTAGGGGTGTCAATAATGAAGCCCATGGACCACATCTGGCTCCCACAGGGATTGTATCAGGCCCGCAAGCAACTGGCTGCCATCTGCTTACTTCTCTCTCTCTCTTGTTATTTTCTGTGATACAGCTTGCTTTGCCAGGCTCTCTCAAATGCACAGCAGAACTACAGAGCAAAGCCTCTCTTCCCTCCATTGGCTGAGGCTCTTCCCTCTCCTCATCTTCTGGGCTTGCTTTGCCCAGTTCCCTCACTTGCAGGGGAGAGCTACAAAGAAAGCACCTTTAAGACCAAAAAAGTTTTATTCAAGGTATGAGCTTTTTGCATCTTCTCTCTTCTCTACTTGCAACCCCTCTCAATCTTCCAGCTTTTTGTCTCTAGTCCAGTGTACACTCTCTTCTCTGTTTCTTTCTCTCTGCACCAAGAAGCTCTTTGTTCTCTTATCAGTTCAAACTCATCTTTTTCTTTCTACATGCCATTCTCCTTTCCTCCCTCTGTACAATGACATTCCTTCTTTGTACTGAAAACTTTGTTTTGTGTGTGCGTGTGTGAGAGAGTTTTGTTGCGCTCATTATGCCAGGGCTCTCCTGGGTGCAACTGGTTTTGTCCCCCCCCCCTTTTCACTGTATTCATGCCCTCATGATCCAGCCTTTCTCAACAGGAAAGCAATGTGAACTATTTAGATGAGGAATAACAGCAAGCCAGTGAGGTGGATTAGGTTGAGAGTGTGTGTCCAGACCAGGTTCACCCAGCACATTTACTTTCTAGACTGGGGATTTGGAACCTAGACTTCCCAGATAATAGGCTGATATACATTGCTGTCTCTCTGTTCTTGCACTGCCACATAGGAGTTGTAGCTATTCTCTGGGGAAGACTATAGTTTTGTAGACAAACAGCTCTCAGCCTGTGTCATGTGCCTTCACATGTTCTTGACCAGCACACAAAGTGGCATGTACCAAAGCTCACAGTGCCCTGCCATTTCATGTTTTTTTCTGGGTCTTAGGTTCAAAACATTGACTGTGAGATTTCTGTAGTGAATGTCAATAAATCAAAAGTAGGTTTGCAACTTACAGATACACACCTGAACAACATACTCTAAATTGCTACAGGTGAGGCATTGTTTCCAGATTTTGATGCAATAATTCAAAGCAAGAGGTGTCAGTTATCAGAGACTGTTAAATAAACAAAATATTGCAAAAGTGCTAATGTTTTAATCACGTTTTATTTTAAGTTTAAAAAAATATTTAATGGTGTTTGTGTCTTTTATAAAGTTTATATCTCCGCTACCTGGCATTACATTTTATGACACGCATGGTCCGGCCCAACAAGGTCTCATTTATGTCAGATCTGGCCCTCATGACAAATGAGTTCAACACCCATCGTAGCTATATGAGAGCCATGTTTCTACAATAATTCTAATTTTGTGGTTGGAAGAAAATTTAAAACTGAAACTCTGCCAGAAAAATGGGGGGGGGGGGGGGAGGACACACATTCTCTGAGAAAGATCTGTTGATTTATTCCAGCTTCATAGGAACTGCTTACAGAAGCCAGATTCCCTGTCACCTAAGCAGACCCGCATTTTTTTGTTGTTTTAAAAGATATTGTCCTTGAAAAGTCTTTCACTGGTTTTTTTGCTGTCTAATCCCTCAAGAGATGACAACTGATTCTCCCAAGGCACTCTGACACAGACACGCTGGAGTACCAATCAGGAAGCAGATCCTTCAACACTTGTCCTCTGTATTTCAAGAGATCTGACTGGCCCTTCTGGAATAATATTCAGACTTGTAGATAGAAGCTGGAAACAACTGCTGATTTGCCACTCTACCGTAAGAACACTTGAGAGCCAGTTAAAGCCAATAGCTCTGCTCTTTCATGTGTTTTTCTTCTCCTAACCACAAAACATTGGCCCTGGTTAGATGGGAGACCACCAAGGAAACCCAGGATTGCTACGCAGAGGCAGGAAATGGCAGACCACCTCTGAACATCTCTTGCCTTGAAACCCCTACAGCATTGCCATAAGTCAAATGTGACCTGACAGCACTTCCCTCCTCCACCAGCCAAAAAAACCCTGCATAGTAAAAACTAACAACTCCTGTACTGAAAGGTGACAGCCAGTGCTTTCACAAGTTTTAAACAGGCCTAAGAAATTCTAAACTATCTGCCTGAACCAGCAAGAAATTCAAGAATGAAACAGAACTTTGTCCTTCTAGTCAACTCTCTTCTTTTCTATCCAATTATTTTCCATATATATCTTTGCTGCAGGTCTACACTGTATCTAATGTATTTCAAAATCCCTGTGAGGTAAGCCCCGGCTGTTATTTTCAGCTCTCCTGGAAAATATGGAGTGATTGCCTAGGGCCAGTCAAGCAGCTGCTGCCTGTTTAACAAGACAGCATCAAATGGGCCACATGTTGATTGCAGAAGGGTGGCTTTTGGGGGGGGGGCATGCCACCTGAAAATATTTGCCCCTTGATAAACAGGCAGCAGTTTCCTGGCTGTCCTTACACAGCCATTTTACAGTCAGGGATGACTGAGTAGCCCTAGCTGATGTACCCACAGGCAAGTGCTTTTGAATTATAACAGTATAAGGATTGCCAGGTTGTAATTGGGGTTACCAACTGGCCTGTAGGGAAATGCCTTGTCCTTTTAATAGAGGCTTTATGTGTAGAAATGGGCAGCTGAAGCTTTTCAGGGCATGGAGGTAGATAACTGACCATGGATCCTCTATTAAAGGGGACAGGACATTTTCCTACAGGTTTGTCGGCAATCCTACTTCTTGTAACCTAGATATTTTCCTCCTCTTTTTATAAATGTTATTAAATGGGGAGATCATACAGCTGCCTCCACTCCTTTAATCTGTCAGCCACCCACCTGTCAGCCACCTCCTGCTTGCAATGAGGAGAGCTCTGAGTACATTACAAATGGGGGAAAGAGTGGAAACCATCAGGAAGAGCCAGTGCTGCCTCCCCTTATAACTCAGCAGCAAGTTTAACTTTAAAAGGCAAACCTCTGAGGGGAAAAATTGTTTCTGGTCATGATTTTGAGAGACAGTTTGATGTAGTGTGTGTGGACTCTAATCTGGGAGAACTTGGTTTGATTCCCCATTCCTCTACTTGCACCTGCTGGATGACCTTGGGCAAACCATAGTTCTGACACAGCTGTTCTTGAAGAAGAGCAGTTTCTGTCAGAGCTCTCTCAGCCCCACCTACCTCGCAGGGTGTCTGTTGTGGGGTGGGGTGGGGTGGGGTGGGGTGGGGTGGGGAGGGGAGGGGAGTTTGTAAGCTGCTCTGAGACTCCCTTGGGTAGTGAAGGGCGGGGTATAAATCCAATCTCCTCCTCCTCCTCCATTTGGTGCATTCTGCACACCTAGGAATGGATGTGCTGAGTGGATCTGGTTATCAAGCACCTTTGACTTTCTCAGAAGATGAAGGTGAGAACAACAGCAGCCTCCCATAGTTAACCAACTGTCTTGCTGATCATTTATGTTCAGTAACACAGCTAATCAGAGAAGTACCCAATTACTGCACTAGTCTGACAAGCCAGCACTTACTGAATTATGCCACACTGGGAACTTTATGGAAACATTGTGTAAGATCTTTTAAGGATGCTGCAACAGTTTCTGGAGACTAGCGTTAAGATGGTAGAAAGACATAGAATTTGGGATTGCTTGGCTTTAATACATGTTTTAATCTATTGTTACCCAGCCAAAGCCTTTTGGATGAGGCAGGATATAATATTTAAAAGCAGAAATCATCCTGCCTTCTACAATTGCAACTCCTTCCTGCTTTTGAGCCACATTAGGGGTTTGTTTTACGTTGGTTTGCAGCCTTTTCTAATCTCAGCTGGGTTGGGCTGTGCTGTGCAACAGACTCTTCCATCACACTAATAGCATCTCTCATAATTACCTCATTTACTATTAATTTGGATGTCAAAGTCATGGATCATATTTGCCTTTAATTAATCTGCCCTTAAAATAAAACTCGGGGGCTGGTCCTTCTCCTCGTCAGCAGACTCAGAAAGAGACACTGTACCACAGAGAGTGTGGCTGCTATCAGCCAAGGGAATGATGTGAAGCGCATGCTTTCTTTCCAGAGGCTCTGATAATGAAAAAAGGAGGAGGAAAAGGTTAGAACAATGAGGAAGCGGCACCAGTCCCCAGCTGCTCATTGCAGTCCCTTCTGCCCCATTACATTTCATAGACAAACATCAAATGTAGCCAAGACCATCAATGGTAGGAGACAAAAGGGCACATGAGAGGGAAGGGATTTTATCAGCACTATCCCAGGAATTGATCCGATGAGATCTGGTTTGTTGATAGAGCGAACAGACAAGCAATGTGGTAGATTGAGCACATCTGGCAGAACACCACACAACTTCAGCAGCTGAATTTATGGTTGACCAAGAGTAGAGTATACTCCTCCCACCCAACCCAATTTGCTGCTTTCCCAGAATCTGAATACTTGCCAGTGTGTGTGTGCGTGTGTTTCTACAGCAAGAGGAGTCAAGCCTGCAGGTGTCCATAGATGTGATGAAAAAGCATCAGTCTCATTTGAAAGATGCAAAAAGGGGCAGGGATCTTGTGTGTTTACCAGTCGTATAAAGAAAGGTAATTCAGGTTTTCCTTCTCACTGCATCAAAAGCTTTATACCTGTCAACTGTTCTTCTGCATCTCTTAAAGGGGATAAGAGCTCAGCCTCCCATTAACACATGAAACTGCCTTATACTGAATCAAACCCTTGGACCATATACTGAATCAAACCCTTGGACCATCAAAGCCAGTATTGTCTACTCAGACTGGCAGCAGGTCTCCAGGGTCTCAAGAAGAGGTCTTTCACATCACCTACTGACAGATCTTTTAACTGGAGATGCTGGGGATTGAACCTGGGACCTTCTGCATGCCAAGCAGATGTTCTACCACTGAGCCATGGCCCCTCCCTTTGTCTCTGGTCACCCTTCCCACTCTGACATGTGTGCTGGAGAAAGGTCTCCTGCTCCTAATCTCCATCAACCTTTAAATAAAGATGGAGGTCAGAGAATCTATGCCAAACCGAAGAAGAAGAAGAAAGAGGAGGAGATTGGATCTATATCCTGCCCTTCACTTGGAGTTTCAGAGGGGCTTACAAACTCCTTTCCCCTCTCCTCCCCACAACAGACACCCTGTGAGGTAGGTGGGGCTGAGAGAGCTCTTTCCAGAGCTGTCCTTGAGAGAACTCTGACAGAGCTATGGCTTGCCCAAGGTCATCCAGCAGATGCAAGTGGAAGAGTGGGGAATCAAACCCAGTTCTCCCAGATTAGAGTCCACGCACTTAACCACGACACCAAACTGGCTCCACCAAAAGTGGAACAGGGCTACCATAGTCCACCCAATGTAAAGGACTGTCATTCCTTTCTCCCTCTCTCTTTCTCTCCCCCATGATGATGGAAGTATTGTGAGCACCAGGGCAGACTAAACTCTAATACAGCTTTCCCTGGCATAGAGATACAGTGGTAGAGAAAGGTACAGCTGCTGAGTTTCATTCTACTTACCACTTTCAAGAGACACAGAGCCTGTCTTAGGCAGCGGTGAGAAATTACTCTACAGTTAAGTGTCCTACTTACTTTTCTTTTTAAAAAATCCACAGGTCCACTCTTATCACAATGGATTGCTGAAATGGTCTAACAGCCTGCATTCCATCTGCACCTCCCATAGCATGCAGGAGACCCTGCATTGCAGCCAGTGGAAGAGACAGACTGTGACTGTGCCATTGCAGCAAATGCACGCACAAAGCCAGGCCAGCCAAGCATTTTTCCACCTCAGATCTGTTAAATGCATAGAGTTGCTCTCCTAGGAAAAAGCTGTCCCTACTGTACATGTGAGAATTTCTCCACTGGAGGAATTCCAAGCTCTTTGAAGAAGTATCATCGGGGGCTGGTGTAGAGTGACAGCTAATGAGCTATGATCTGGGAGGTACCTCATTCAAATCTTACCTCTGCCTTAGGCAAGCTGCAATCTCTCAGACTCAGTGTCCCTCACCTTGCAATATGGAGGATAAATCATTGGCCCTACCTTACAGGGCTCTTATAAGGATGGCAACAAGGTAATATGCCTGAGTCCCAGGTTATGGTTGTCATGCACATGCTGCAATGATCTTGTTGAGTCTAGCCTGTGCCCTGATAGGATACATTCTGGCAAATCTAGTGCATACTGCCCCAAAATCCACAATAGAAGAATGAAATAAATAACATATGCCTCAAAAGTACTGGGCGGTGGGGGCAGTGGGGGTATATATGTTTCTTTAAATGGTTTTCACATGCATGCCAGGGATAAATTCAAGGACACCTACCACTGCAGTCTTTTGGTAAGAAAGATGTTTAAGAGTGCACGGTAGTCTTTATCAGAAGAAAGAGTTCAAAATCCTGGGCAGTAATGGAAGAGAGTCCCGCTGGGACAGCATGTAAGAAATTCTCATTCACAAGCTAAATGTTTTCTGTTGTGGAACAATTAAAAACATGCCCTGTGAGGGGTCTATAATGAAGTCAGTCTGGACAGGAAACAAATGGATGTTAGGGAGCCATGGCTGTACCCCATATATCATAACGAAGGGATGAAAGACTGGGCGGTTGTGCAGGTGGTAGGGATGGGTGAAGAGCTGCCAGGAGGACAGAGCTCCTGAGCCTTCGATGGCTGTGTAGAAGGTGAAGCCTAAGCTGATGTTGCTTCGGAGTTTCTTCTCAGGCAGGGTTCCAGCGTCTGCACAATTATGAATGGGACAGCAGTCCTGCTCTTCAGTCTATGCGGTGATCTGAGACGGATGTCTTTTTATACAGTAACTTGGGGGGGAAGAGTGAGTGCAGACCTACTTGGTAGGACTTTTTCCCTACAACAACGAAGCCTTGTGGAGGAAGCCACCGAAACCCAACAGAAAAACAAGATCTCTTTTGGCACCTTCAGAACTAACAATTTGCGGCATAAGCTTTTGCAACCCATCGCCCATTCCATCCACTGTGTGAAGAGCTAATCTCCTGTATCCCAGACTCTTTGTTGGCAGCAACACACTGCCATGGTAACAGAGAAAGCATGTCATAGGTGAACGATGGCGGGACTGCGGTTGCTCAGCCTTTACATATGCGAAGCAGAGACAAGGTTTCACTCCAGTGTAAAATAAACCATTGCCAGTGCCCAAACCAAAAGGAAGATCCAGTGGAAGGTCTGGATCAAGCTCTGTGAGATACATGCTAAAAAGAAGAAGTTTGGAATTAGCTGGAAGCAGGGGTCATTTCGAGCAGGAGCTCGGGGGAGCGCAGCTCCGGGAGTTGATGCCAGCCCCCCCCCCCCCCGGCGGGGGAATGCCTGCTTGTGCCGTGGCTGCAGCAAAATGGCCCCGTCCCCTGGAAAGGTCCTTGTTCCTCCGACCAGCCTTCTGAAGGCTTCAGCCACCACTGAAGCTATCCTTCCAGAATAGTGGTATTTCTGAGGCTTGGATTAGTAGCGGTCCCCTCTCTGCCAGCTCTCTCTCTCTCTCTCTCTTGCCTTCTGACATACTTCCGGTGATGGCAGGTGGTTTAGCATATGCAAATTAGTTATGCTAATGAGCTCTTGCACCTCTTTTTCTACAAAATGACCCCTGGCTGGAAGTACAAACACCCACAAGGCAAGCATCTCCCAAAAGGTAGGCTATCCCCTCCCTCGCCAAAAACCACCACCACCACCTGACAAGAAGTAAAGAGCGTCGCTCACCGTGTCCTGCAGTTAATATAGACAGAAGACTGGTCCATCCAAGCTCTGTTGATGACAGATGAGTTGAGTCTGTTTGGCAGGGGACCCTTTTACTGGCACTAATGGCAGCCTGAAACTTGTGTCCCCAGTGCTGGGTGTCTTGAGCAGATCCCAATGGGATAATCATGATTGAAATAAGCAGCCATAAAAGAAGAAAGTAGCACAGGAGCGACAGGGCATCTACAAGGCAAATTTCCCAGCATTTTCTGTGCCTCAGTCCACTCCTCCCCTTGCACCACTAAGGTGTCTTCAGTTTTAAAAAAGAGACAATTGAATGTAATTCAGACAGTGTAACATTAGAGCAGTCTGTCTCGCAGGTTCTTTGAATTCCCAGCTTTCGTTTAAAAAAAAGTTTCTCGCCCCTTTGATTGCAGAGATATCTTCCGGAAGGAAAGGGGCTTGGAATTTGTTTTAAAAATGAAAGCTGTGAGTCCAGAGAACCTGATAGACAGATAATTATAGCATCATTGTGATACAACGATATTAAATTGCCAGTTTAAAGAAAAGTATGGCAATGGAGCAGGGGAACTGTCTGTTGCTGAAGTGACTGGCATTGAAAAGGTTTGGATGTTTCTGCTCACATAGGTGCCACCCTGCCTTTGCTTCGACCTTCCGCAAAACACCACATCAGAGCACATTTTGGAAAGACTGCAGCAAAGCCAGGGTTGTACATGGAAACACCACAATGCTGTAGTGAAGTGGGGGGGGGGACCCTGCTTCACAATAGCATCAAAACTAGGGTAAACAACCTGTGTGTAAGTGACCTTAGAAAGAGGGGGCCTGTTCAGTCTCACTGTCCATCATTGCGAAGCAAGAAAGGTTCTTTTTTCCCTCTGCGAGAACAGATTTCTCTGCTGAGTGCTGAAGCTTCACACCTCCACTCTCCTCAAATTCCAGTGATTTACTCTCATGGCTTGGCTGTTAGAAGGAACATCACGGCTACAGCCTACTGAGCCCCAGCATCAAAACCTTGCTGCCTGAGAGTCCAATCTGAGTCATTCCAGAAACTAAGCTGCAGCCCTCTGTCATTTGAATTTCTGTTGCTCCATGATCATCTGACTCTCTCGGTGATTCACTACTATCAACCAAACCAAATGTTCAGAGTTGAAGGTCAGAGACAATACATTTCATAAATTGCATCATTCAAGGTTTCCCTTTGCTCTGATAACTTTGCCTGCATGTTTAAGGGAGATGTTTATCATCATTCGAGGCTCCTGAACTGACAATTTGTACATGCACTTGTCAAAATAATCAGGGAATTGGAACAGCTTTCCTCTGGGAAAAAAGAGAGCTTTACAAGGCTAGGGCTTTCTTAGTTTAGAACAAAAATGACTAAGGCAGTGGAACACATACACACACGCACAGAATAGAGGGTATAAAAAACCTACAAATCGTGCAGAGAGACTGAATAGAGAGAAATCCTCTTGCTCTGTGTACTAGAATCCAGGAGCATCCAGCAAAATTGGTTGGCGATAGTTTCAGGACACAGAAAATAAGCATTTTATATGATGTATGACGTTCATTGCCATGTGGTTGCCAACTGACTAGGGAAAACCTGGCCTGGTTGGCTCTTGTGCCTTCAAGAGCAGCTTGATCTTCAGCCCTCGAAGCTTAGCAGAGCATGGAAATGAACCTCATGGCCAATTAATGTTGACATACCAAATTGTTGCTATTACAGTGACTGCTTGAAAAGTTTGCCCCTACCTTTGAAGACTTTGAAACAGAATACACACATTCATGAAAGGGAAACTTATTAATGGCTATGTTAAGCATGATAGCCAAATGAAACCTCTGTGTTCAGATTATCTGGAGACAGATCACAGGGAGGCTGTCCCAATAAAGCCTGTCTGTGAGCTTCCTCAGGGCATCTTGTTGACCACTGAATGCTGAGTTAGGTTAAGACACTGGCCTCATCTAGCAAGGCACTTGTAGTCTTAGCTGTATAGCTGTGCAGTAAATTTGGAGGAGTGGGCAGCGTTTCCATTGCCTAACAGGATTTCTACCCTTTTCCCCTAGTACCTCTGTGCCTTTAATAGCTGCATGATAGGCAAAAAGTCAACAGGTGAAGAGTTTGAACACATGAAACTGCCCTGTTCTGGTTAGTGGTTGGGAAACCACCAAGGAAGACTCTGCAGAAAAACACAGTGACAAACTACCTCTCCTCCTTATTTGCCCTGAAAGCCTCTTGCTGGGGTCATCACAAGTTGGCTATGACTTGATGGCACTTTAGACACACACAAGAGGGGATGCTGCATCTGTTGAGTTTTCCCATCCTTCAGGTGTCAGAGCCAAAGAACGTTGTCAGAAAAACCCAGTTGCCTGGAGCCTGTCTCTCATTTGATTCCGTGTAGAGCCAGAGAAACCAGGCTTGAAAGGTCTTCCTGGCACAGCTCATCTTGTAATTGAGAGCATGATGCTCCCCAGCTGCCTTGGCTAGCGCTTCTCCCGCCCAGTGGATCCTTGAGTTATTCCTCACTTTAATTACTAGTTTTCCAACTGAAAGAGCATGCACTCTGTGCAGCTGTGGTTCAGAGAATCCAGAGGGAAACCACACGAGTATCTCATGAATACCCTGGTAAAGAGTGCTGCATAGCCTGCAGTGGGAGGCTGCCGAACTACAGACCAGGTGGGTTTGTTTCATTCCAAGAACAGGCAGCTGAGTGCAAACGATGATCATTCCAAACGGAATCCCAGCAGCCTCCCTCAGTGTCTGACTCCAAACAGATCAATTCTGTAATCCCAAAGTTTCTAGCCTGGGGCATAACAGCAAAGGTGCTGATGCCTTGGAGGCAAACACTTCAACCTAATAGAATCCAAACGGGATTAATGCTTTCATTAAGAACAAACAAAGCTTGCTGTGGTTGTTCGAAGAGACACCTAACCAAGCAAGATCACCAGTGTTAACAGCCAGACTGGTTAGTTGTACCTTCCTCTGTGGGCCTGGGAGCAGTTAAAGAGACTGGCATGGCTTTCTGCATTATGATCTGCCAACCATACTTAAAAACAAATGTTTGAATACATATATACCATCTTTTCTTATTATTGGCACGAATCCAGTGACTCCCTTCTACTAATCCCCACTCGTGCCATGGAAGTTTTTAGGTAACCTTGGTTCAGTCACATGTTCTCAGCCTCCCTCACAAGGTTATTGTGCAGATAAAATGGAGGAAAGAACTACGTAAGCTGCTTGGGATCCTCACTGGGGCGACAGGTTCAATATAAATGAAAGAAGTAAATAGAGGAGCCTGGTTTCACTGTACAGTGCCTGGCTCAACGGGAGCAAAGTTCCTCACAGCAGAAGGAAGTCATTGGCTCCAGGCTGCTGCTGCTATTAATTTTAATGAGCGCTTTAATAATTTTAAATCCCAGGAAAATGGCTACTGCCTTCTCATTCATCATCAATTAAAACTTAGTAATATCACTGGTAGTACCAATATTGAACTGGCTAGTACTGCAGAGACAGAGCAGGCCCATTCTGTATGTGAGCCTCTGATCCTGCCAGTCAGGTCTCTCCTTTGGCATTCACAAGTGGTCAGGCACCCATTAGTTGGAAGACAGTCAGTTTGGTGTAGTGGTTAAGTGCTCGGACCCTAATCTGGGAGAACCGGGTTTGATTCCCCACTCCTCCACTTGCACCTGGCTGGATGACCTTGGGCAAGCCATAGCTCTGTACCAGCTGTTCTCTCAAGGACAGTTGTCTCAGAGCTCTCTCAGCCCCACCTACCTCACAGGGTGTCTGTTGTGGGGAGGGGAAAGGAAAGGAGTTTGTAAGCCGCTCTGAGACTCCCTTGGGGAGTGGAGGGCAGGGTATAAATCCAATCTCTTCTTCTTCTCTTCAATACACCTAGCCTTGGGAAAGCATTCCCTGTGCGTCTCTCCCTGAGAAGGCTGGGGTTTCAGGTATCAAATCACTCAAAGCAATTTTCGTGTTCCTTATTTCTAATTCTATGAGTTTTTGCCATTGATTTCAATGGCCCATAGGGTCTAACAGGGCTGAAACTGACATTCCCTTTCTGACACACTTCTGGTGATGTCAGGGGATGTGGCATGTGCTAATGAGTTATGCTAAAGAGCTCCTGCACCTCTTTTTCTACGAAAGGACCCCTGCTATTTGATAAATACCTGGCTAATCCTCCACTGTAACCACAAGGACATGAACGGAGACCAAACAATTAGCTTTTCGTACTAAGGCGGCTTAATATAGCTAGTTACTGAATCTTATTTTACTGCAAGAAAACATTTACTTGCAGAATTTGGTAACTGTCGTGCTCATTTTAGTTAAGGAGCAAGATAAGGAATAAACATAGCAAGAATTTATGGAGCGTGTTACAAGAGGTGACAAGTATGTAAGTGACCAGGAGAAAGTAGCACATCCCACTCATCGATTTACTGAAAAATCTCCCAGACTCCTCTCTAGTTTCCGCCTACTTTACAGAAGCTCCCAATGGCCTTGATCCACAGCCAGGAAGGTTGAAAGTTTATCCCACCAGGTGGGGCATAAACACCCTTAATGGTATCTCAGTTGCTTTTGTCCATTGTTTAACTGAGTCTGTTGCTCTCATGTTGTAATTTTGGTCCCCAAAAGTCTCTGCTCAGTCACAGTTTAGTGTTTATAAGCCTTGTTGTAGTGTACGGCTGTAGCAGAAGCAACATGGCTATAAGAGGATAGGTACATGGAGAGCTAGAAGTGACCTGTGGCTTGCATACTTGGCAAGTGGACACATCAGTCCCTCTCCAAAGGAGATGCAGCTTCCTTATCTTTACAAGGAAGTGTGTGTTCCTCAGGTCAGGAGAAATTTCTAAGTCTTGGGCCACAAATTCTTACAGCCAGGACCCCCTCCCCCAGCTGTATCAGGGAAGAAACCTCGGTACTGAAGTTCAAGAGCTTAAAGGCTCTGTGGTACATAGCTGTGACGCCTGTATGTTTCCCCAACAGAGTAGAGCTATAATGATGTATTGCTACTGACCAGGGAAACATAAAAGGAAGGTGATTTTTCTGTTTTTAGTGGAGTCATACACAAGCAAGCCACAGTACAGACTACTCTAGAACTTTATGCAGAAAAGGAGGCATTCCAGTCCCTCCTCATGACCAGAGGTGTTGGTGGTTAGATTTTGTTTTTGTTTGCCTGATATCCAAATGCTAAAGGGTGAGGAGAGTTTACACCATTACTTTTCTATAGGTGGTGTCTGCTATAGCACGCACTTGACAAATTTGGAAGATGTGGCTCAAACAGCAGTTTGAAATATTACAGGTCACTTATAAAGGATGTTGGCATACAGACAATTCTCACAGCTTCATAATCGACATCATCATCTCGTCACTGCAGTCCTAAGCAGAGTTATAGTCTTCTAAATCAATGGGTTTGGAAGGCTGTAAATCTTCTCAAGATTGTTCTATTAATCTCTTAGTGAGGTCTTGAAATGGAAATAAGGCATGAATTTCCTCCCTGGTTTTGTCCAGGTGATGGAGGTGGTTTACAAATGTCAGGTGTGGGTAAAGCTCACTTTTGGTGGCCTTTTGGCCTGGGAAGGAAGAATGGGAAGGACTGGGTCTTGATTTAGGTGCAACCCCATAACTATTTCAGGACCTGAGCCCAAGGTAACCAAATTTTGAGAATTATGGTGGCACACCACATGCTCAGGCTGACCAGATATCAGTCGTGTCTGTCCATCAAAGCGCCTTTGCAGCTGATACATCTTGAAAATGATCCACTGAGCCAAAGCCATGCAGGCGCAGGACGAAACCCAACCAAAATAAAACGAGGGCTTTGATCTAACACTGAATAAATAATGGGGGGGGGAAATCAAAACAAAGAATAGAAGAAGGAAGCATTTTACAAGTGGAAATAAGTTCGGAAAGAGGGAGGTTTTGTTTTTGCTGCTGCTACTCTTTGTAAAGGGCTGAAGAGAACTGTGTATGAAGGTACTTGCCCTGCCTGTAGACACAAATGAGGCAGAAAACGTCGAGCTGACAAGAGGGGTAAACAGCTTGCATCTTGCTCCAATTCCGAAGCAAAAGATAAATAACCAATCCAGATGAGTCAGACGTCTTGCGTAGCCACTGAGAGGAGTGGTATTTGGACCAGAACCCTGGCATGGTATGGGCTTAAAGCTTGAAAACCATATATATTCTGGATCCCAAGTTATCTCAAGGAGTGTCTCCTCCCATAAAAAGATTCCTAGGCCTGAATAATCCATGGGAGTTGTACAGCTGTCTCCTCCATAAGCAAGGCCTTTCTGGGGCGGCTCTAGCATTGAAGATCATGGTTCCCTGAGAGGTCCACGTTTGCCCTTTCTTGGTCCCTTTTTGTAGACAAATGAAAATATTTAACCAGCTGCTTAGGGAGTAATGGAGATCCCCCCTGATTTTATTAAGTTTTAAACTTTGGTATGTATTAGCTTAATGGCATTGTTTTTCCGTTTTGCATGGCTTGTTTTTATACATATTTTTATAAAAATGGTTGTACAACATCCTGTGGCTAGTTCTTCAATGAAAAGGTGTCCTGTAATATTGTGAGTTCATAAACCTCCAGGGGCCCCCTTCTATGAACGCAGCAAGGCGCAGAAGCCATGAAGGGGAGGAGGGTGTCCTTTCCCATTGCTTCTCAAGCACACAGTTGCACCTTCCTTCATCAGTTTGGGCTCCTGCCTTTCGCGGCGGTATTTCTTCCCCTTGCCAACTGTGCTCTCTTTCTCTGAGAAGCAGACTACATAAGAGAGCCCAGTGTCTCTCCCCCCCCCCCCCCCCATTTCTTTCTGACAGGTTGTGGACGTTTTTCCCAAATGCCGCTCCTGCACCATGAGAAGAGACCCTCCATTTCCACAGGCACACCAAAGCAGGGAGCAGGGGAAACACTGGAGTGATGGATGGACCCATCTGGCCGATGGCCCAGGGGGCTCCAGCACAGACACTTCAACAGCTGCGCACAGATGGCACGGGCTCCCTCAGCCATACGGAATCTACCTTTCGAGACAGAGTTCACTAATTATACTTTGCAGATCCCTCTCTGCCACAGATTGATTGGGCAGCAGAAACTATTTAACCCACCACCCTTGGACTTCCCACACAACTCTTGAGTCATAGCTGAGCTCCCCCTTCCCACCCATGATCATGGTTCCTATCCAAAAAAAAATCCCTGTGGCATTGCCTGGGGGTCCTGCCTGGGGGTCCTGCTGGTGCCTTGACAGTGCTGGGCCTTCTTGCACAAGAAGACAGCTGCCAGGGAGAGCTGGCAACAGCACAGATGCTCGCAACATGGCAGCCTCTTGATTTCTGTCAGGTGGGATATTCCTTAAGAATATCTGTGGGGAAACCCAGACTGCTGGAACAAGGAGGGAGTTGCCGCTTGGGCTGGAGAAAGAAAAAAGGAATAGTGGCAGCAGAGCTGGAACCGCAGGCCGTGTGGAAAGGAGGGGGTGAGCCACGACCTGGGCTAGCAGATGGTCTGTGTGGGATGGGATTGAAGGAAAGGGAGCTGAGGACTGGGCTGAGCTCCTGGGAGGGGGGAAAGGGCTGCAGAGGCATACAGAGAGGCAGAAGCAAAATTCAAGATGTGGAACAGCAGGTGGACAGTGGGATGGGATTGAAAGGTGTTAGCAAATCTGAAGGGGAGACCCCCATGGATGAAGCCACTAATCGCGGCTAAGTGGAATTGCCAGCATTGATGCAGGGTAGCTTTGGGGGCCAAAACAGACTGAGCTTTGAGAAGAATTAGCGCACGGAGGAAGAAGAGCCTGAATGAATGTTCTGTAGCAGACCCTACTGGGAGATTTGGTATATTCCCTGGGGCTGCACGGGCAGGCTTCTCTAAGACCTGCGACCAGTGCCATAGGACACTCCCCCCTGCAGTTTATGCAATGTGCCACTTGTAGTTGTCAAAAGACCCCAGTGCCGGTCACTGCAGCCCAAGCTGAGAGAGTGGAAACACCAATGCCCATGTAGGCTGTGGCATTTTCCAGGCACCACGCAAGATTTAAAGCTCCTCGGCAGCCCAAATCTCAGCCCCAGCTTCAGAGCCGCCTACAAAACAAGGCAGCAGATTGTTGGCTTCCACAAGCTACACACCCACCCGATACACAAAGTCCTCTCTCCATCCATCTGCTGGGACCATCAGGAGTTGGGGATTCAGCATCTGTTCCCCTGGGAGGTGTGAAAATGACAGCAATGATAACGCAGACACAGAGCGGAGGGAGGACTTGACAGCACGAAATAAGCTGAAGCAAGAGAGACTGAAATTCGGGGGTCTGGACTGACAGAGATGCGCTGCTTGACTGACTTGTAATTCTTAATATGATTCCGTTCTTGGAACCCCAGTTTCTTATTTTCCCCATTAGCCCGGCAGGCAGCTTTCTTGCCACAGCATAGATATGTGGATTTGTGTGTTCTGCCGGCAAACACATTTCTAGGGATTACCAGGGAGGGTTTATTTCCAGTATTTCACTTATGTCCCTACTCTAAAATACTCAGATCTCTCAGGCAGAAGCCACAGACCCCTTCTGTCATGCTGCCCTTGTGCTGTTAGCAAAGGATCAGACGCTGGGGTTTGGCTGCCCCTACCATGCTCTCTCCATCCCCACTGCTGCCCCCCTTCCATTGATTTCATTGAGGCTTCCCTATGACATATTTAAAAAGGTGCTTCATGCAATTGATGACTGTGCCAAACATGTGTCTTATAAACTTCCAGGGAGCTGCGACTGGCTGTATCTCCCAGACTGATCTGCACCTGGTCGCCAATGCAGATTTTCTGCCCAAACGAGTGTGAAACAGCCTTTTGGATGGCAAAGAGATGAATGAAGCTTGCCCAAGTGTAGGTCTTGGGCCCCTCATCTGGCACCCTCAAATACCCGCTCATGTCCACTTGCATTTTCCCTGAGGGTGACAGTGGCAGTAGAAAGCTGTCCAGGAGGGTGGGCTGCAACTAAAAGATCTTGTAGAATGTCCCTGATGCCACATCACTGTTCAAAGTCTGCATCTTCACTCATCCTAGAGAGGTGGAGAGAAAAAAAGGGCTAAGAAAACTCTAGGGCTGTCAATAAACTAAAAGCATTCTTAAAAACTCTTCAACAGACTTGCTGTTGACGAATTAATTAGCCTGTTTGAGTAACATTTTCAATATCCCAACAAAGATATTATTTGGAAATTATGTATTGATGGTGAGGGTTTTCACAGAGGGTTTCTGCATTCGTAATTGGATGCTTTACTACCAAGAGAAAAAGAGGCTGCAGGTCACAGAATGCTTACGAGAAAGTATGTCCCACTAAACCCAGTAGGGCTGAAGTACTGGCTCCTCACACACAGGAGGAAGGCAGTCTTGAAGTCTGCTCAGTTCCTGCTGGTTTGTGGATGTTCTTCTCTGTTGTGTGGGCGGCTGCGATGGGCACGTGGATTGGGAACCCATCACCAGGTAGGGCAAAAACTCACCTTGCATGTCTTTTGTGAGTCGTGAAAGCGCAGAAGACCTTTGCAGAGTGGAAAGGTCTGATAAACTCAAATTATAGTGAATGGTCCATGCACCTTAACTGGTTCCAGTTTGCTGCCCTCATAAACACCCATTCTACTACACATATATATTGAACGTACAACGTTAGCTATTACCACAATCGTTAGGTGCAATAAATTTTAGAATATGCTGTTTTAAGAGTGCATATTTGTTCATTTGAAAATGTAGCTTTTGGGTCCCAGAAGTAAGAGGGATGTCTCTTTGGGATGTCCTTTGTTATGCAAAGGAGATTTTGAGAGGTGGGATACAAGAAAGCATAGAATGGGGAGGGGGAGAATGGGACAGCTAGGTATGAGAAACTTTGTAGCAAGCAATATGTCCTGAATGGAGAAATGAGGGATAGATCAGAGAGATATCTAACCCTCTGGACTAAAGCAGGATCCTTCATATATCAACTCTCAAGGCTAAGGATTTGCCAGGTATGCAGAGGAACTCTGCCTGCCTATCCTCTTTCCATTATCTTATATTTTGGGGCCAATGTTAATTTTATTGATTTGATTTTTATCTCGCCCTCCCCATGAACGGGCTCAGGGCAGCTTACAAATAACAAAACTCAGTAGCAGTAGTTAAAATAATTAAACAATAATTTAAAACAGTAATAAAATTCACAATTGAGGGTTCATGTTACTATGCTCAGTTTAAGCTGATCCTGAGTCAACAATTTCAGTTGGGATGGATTTTGGATGTCCGCTGCCTCAACCAAATGCCCGGCGGAATAGCTCCGTTTTACAGGCCCTGTGGAATTGTAATAACTCCTGCAGGGCCCTGATCTCAAGTGGGAGCTTGTTCCACCAGGCTGGGGCCGGGGCAGAAAACGCCCTGGCCCTGGTTTAGGCTAGGAGGGCATCCCTGGGCCCAGGGACAACTCCTAAAATGTTGGTCGATTGAGTGCAATGCTCTGCAGGGCACATACAGGGAGAGGCGATCCCAAAGATATGCAAATAGTCTTTTGGTTTCGCTGGCACTGGTTGGGCTCACTTACACGCCCCTGCCAAGACTCTGATTCAAGACGCTCAAGTCCTGAAGAACTGAAGGCAACTGAGAAGTTACGAATGAACCTCCAACAGGCTTTTATTGAGTTTCCTGAATTATGGACAGAGGTGGCCACAGGACTATGGACACTCAATACACAAAATGTTGATTGTATAGTTAAATGGGGTGGGAAAGACAGCAAGGGGAGAATAAGAACAACTTAAAACAAATGTTTGCCCTGAGGCACGCATGATATTTGAATTGCAGATCTGGATTTCGAAATGCCAACAGAAACGAACTGGCAAGTTTCTTGGGGGCTGAGACTGCAAGTTAAAATGGGGTGTGGGTTTTTTTTGGTATTAAGTGACTAAGGCTTGTTTTGTTTTCTAGGAGTTTAACACCACTATGGTTCCTGGGACAACTTCAGATTTATGACAGCCTAGATCACGTGGCAGAACCAATGCTGGAGTTGCCAGGGCTCTCTGGGACCCCCGAGGACTCCCTCCCTGCTCCCCAGGTGCTGATAGTTCTGACTCCCAGATTTCTGCACTGCCAGAAAATGCCTTTGGGCTTATTTGGGCTTGACAAACAGTGAGTTTCCCAAGGCAAATGCAAAGCAAATGATACTGCCACGCCTGGGCGAGTCATATGATTTGCAAAGAACGCCCTGTGTGAGATGGGGCTAAGCCAGAAATAGCCGCTTGCAGGGGCTCTGTGGGCCTGGTGATTCTACCTTGTTACCCTGGCTCTCCTTTTAATGCCATTACCAAAGAGCATTAAAAAAAAACAGATTGTCTCCTGGGGACACATGGCCGCTCAGCCACCCACATACCTACCTCCCGGTCTGGGATAATGCAGACAAAGTGGCCTCCACATGCTTCCGGATGTATTCTCTGGATCTTATGTCTGCCTAGAATCAGGGTACAGAACAGAAGACCGTTTGGTTAGACTGGCTGGTGCTGCAGCTCCGTCTGGGGAACTGGGTAAAAAGCCCTTGTGCCCGGACACGTCACCTAAAGGAAAAGAAGAACCACAGCCCAAATCCCAGACTCATCCGTCAACCCGCAGCATTTCTTAATACAAAAGAGGTGCAGGAGCTCATTAGCATAATTCATTAGCATATGCCATGCCCCCTGACATCACCGGCCGAATGTCAGTTTCAGCCCCATTATACCCTATGGGCCACTGAAGTCAATGTTACTTTTTCCCCCCACCATAGCATAGAGAACAATGGAGGGAATGGGGGCAACCTGTTTGGGGGCCTGTAGAATTGGACCCCCTGGTCCAATCTTCTTGAAACTTGGTGGGTATTTCGGGGAGAGGCTCCAGCAGCTAACCTGCAAGTTTGGAGCCTCTCCCTCAAACCTCCTCCTTATTTAGGTGGCAATTCAGCGGTGGGCCGAATCAGATCAGAGAATCTGGTTCAGCCTGTGGCTGCCCTAGTGCCCACTCCTGGGCTGGCGGAGCTCTGCTCTGCCTAGCTCTGGCCCCAAATGACCCCTGGTCAAGAGAGAGTAAGAATTCCTTTTCTGCACTGATAGGTAGCCTGCCAAAGAACAACCTCCTCACTTGCTCCCAGCAGGTCTTCATTACTTCCAAATGACACTCTTAACTGGTCAAAACGGTCAACCAGAAAACCACGTCCTTGCCATCTACCTATTATGGACTGCACCTTACAGAAACCAAGCACTGAAAATCAAGCCAAGAGACACGTTCATGTCTTGTCTGAGTGGGAGGGACATTAGAATTCTGAAACCCCCTTTCCAACAACCTTGTTGTCGTCAACAGGCAATAAAGAGCTCTAAAGCCAGGGGAAATAATCCTACCCCATCTCCCCCAGCCCAGCTTGCAGTTGCCACCAACAGCTCAGCAGGCAAAGTGCTATGGGCAGCCCAGGTGCCACAAAAATTGCTGAGTGGACCAATGTCAATGGGACTAAATCTTTTTAACACCCCCCCCCCCAAAACTACTGCCAAATGCTGGAGTAATTTTTATTTATTTACTGATTTAATTAATGGCTTGCCTTTCTTGCTGAGATTCAGGGCAGATTACAAAATATAAGAAACAGTTCAACCAGAGAACATAAAATAACTAACTAACAATGCAATAAGACTAGGATTATAGAACTAGAAAACAATGCAACCAAAAATCTAAGGCATGACATACCATTATGCAAAAAGTGGATTACAAAGATAGAAGAAAATGCAATACAATCAAGGTGATACATAAAATAAACATTATAATAGACTGAAAGCCTATTTCCATATAAAAGCATCTTCCTCAGCTGTTCCATTCTACTACAGTCCTAAAACCATTATTTTTAAAAAAAGACCTATTCTGCACATTCTTCAAAATGATAGATCTTCCTGTTCTCTCCACATGGGAGTCACAAGAGAAAATGCACATGTACAGGCCACTGTTTATCTTATCTGTTTGAAGTGTGGCACATTCATGCAGCAGAGCATAGTGGCAGGGATGCTCCTGTAGGTATGTGGTGGATCCAAGGCCTTTAAGAGTTTTGTAGGTGATGATCACCTTGAATTTAACCCAACAACTGATGTAACTAATGAAATGACTGCAGAATGGATGGGACATACATGCTCCGTCTAGCCACAAATAGCAGCCAAGCTGCAATCTTCTATATCAACTGGGAGTTTCTGAAGGCACTCTTGTAGAGTACATTACCATAGTCTAGGCCTGAGGTTAACAGTGGCATGGATCCACATGGCCAGACTGGCAAAGTGAAGGCAGGGAGCCATCTTACAGGCTAAATGAAGATGGAAGAAAGAATTTCTGTAGCTACATTCACTTGCTTCTTCAGTAATATTTCTGGGTCTGTTATAACCCTTAGGCTCTTAACTGAGTCAGTGAGTGTTTGCATTACCCCGTCAAAGACCTCAGCTTTCCTAACCAGCATCACCTCAGTCCTGTCGGGATTCAGTTTCAACCTGTACATTCTTGGCTGTTTAACCCCAGCAGTCAGGCAGTAGCTCAGATCCTGTATGGTGCCATCAGGTGATTTAGGCAACGAAACATAGAACTGGGTTTTGTCAGCATACTGATGACAGCCTACTCTAAAATGACGAATGATTTCTCCTAAGGGGCTGACATAGAGATTAAATAGTATGGTGGATATGACTGAGCCCTGTGCTCCCCCCTCTATGCAGCCTTCATAGATTTCAAGTCAGTCTTTGACTTGGTACACCGGGGACTTTTATGGGCTAAGTTGAGGGTAATGAGTATTGATGAGAGACTCTTGGTTTTAATGAAGGCCCTATATGGGAATACTAAAATCTGGGTCAGGACAGACTTTCAAGGTCATCTTATGGAAACCATAAAGGAAAAGGGGTTAAGCAGGGCTGTATATTGGCACTCTTTATTTAACCTTTTTATAAATGATTTGTGAGAACACCTGAACTGCCCTGAGGTACATGCCCCCAAAATTGTGGAGAAACATATTCCCCTTCTATTGTATGCGGATGATGCTGTGTTAATATCCAGGACTCCTACTGGGCTCAGACGAGCTAGGAAAATCTTAGCTTGGTATTGTCAGTCTAATCATGTAAATTAATTACCAGAAATCGAAGGTCCTAGTGTTTGCTAATAACCCAAAATTATATCAGTGGAAGGTTAATTCAGTAGACATTGAGCAGGTTCGCTGCTTTAAAGATCTAGGAATAGTTTTCCAATCCTCAGGATCCAGGAAGGCACACGTGAATTATATTACTACAAATGCAAGTAAAAGCACAGGCACAATTATGAAATTTTACTGGAACCCGGGAGGTTGGAACACAATGGCAGCAGTTAAGACCTTTAGGACTAGACCCTTTGCCCAATTATTGTATGGGGCTCCTTTGAATATAACCCCATGCCAGTCTCACTGGCAGGCTTTAGAAACAGTTTTTCTAATCCAAGTTTTTAAGACATATTTTACAGGTTCCTCTGGCTGTCTCTAATTCTTTGATTTGCCTACAAACTGGCATGGTTACTGTAAGGCTTGTCTATGGATTGCTATTATTCTGTATTGGCACAAATTAGTGTCCAAGTCCACTGGTTTGGCAAATGTAACTCTGAGGGACTCCACAATACCATTTTGGATTAAAGAAACTGAGCTCAAATTAGGCTTTTATGGTCTCTCTAAACAGTTCTTGATGCAGATGGATCTATTAAATCATTTTTTAAAACAAAGAATATTGGATATTGAGAGACAGCATGATCTATCACAGACTAAAGGCTATCTTCCAGGTTAGGAGAAATTAAACCAAGTTGTAATGACACCACACCTACAAAATTTCAATAAAGCCGATTATCGAAATTTGGTTACAGAGGACATATAAAAAACGTCCATGCGATGAAAGACGGCGCATTTGCAGGGAGAGCAAGATAGAGGCAAGGGAACATGTACTTTCTGAGTATGAACTTTGTCAGAATATTCGAACGGTCTATATATCTCCAATCAGTAACCAGTTCCCAGGGAGGGACACCAGATTTTACGTAGATAAGCATTTAGCTGATAGGGATCATGAAATGTCTCTAAAAGTGGCGACATTTACTATTCAAGCCATAAAACTCTGGGGAAAATATTTAACCTATTACTAATTTTAAGTAAAATTTTAGAATCAGTATTGGAATTTGTATGCCCAGGTTTTAAGCCGTGTCCATCTTGAATGGTATATTTTGTTATTTGGCTACACTTGGTTGTATTTGGTTATATTTCTATCTCAAATTTGTTATGATATGTTGCTATTTGACGGGTCTCTGACTGTAATAAATAAATGTTGTTGTTGACTGAGACCTGTGGAACCCCACAAGACAAGTCCCACACTAGTGACAGCTGGTCTTCAACAGCAATCCAATCCTCTGAGTCCCATCCATAAGGAATGATTTCAACCAGTCCAAAGCACATCCTTTAATACTTACTTATACCTCCAAGTGCCTCAGTAAGATGGCATGGTCCACCACAGTATCAAAGGCTGGTGATAAATCCAGTAAGAGCGACAAAGAGGCATGGCCCTTATCTATACCCAAACAGAGATGATTGACTAAAGCCATCAGCAACATGTCTGGCCCCTAACCCAGCCTGAAGCCAGAATGAAAAGTGTCTAGAGCAGATGAATTACCCAGGAAAACCCAGAGATATTTTGCAATTGCTCTCCATCATCTTGCCCAGGAAGGGCACATTGGAGACCTGGCATTAATGGCTACCTCACTCTTCTCTAGCAATGTTTTTTTTTTTAAGTAGTGGACAGATGACTGCCTATTTCACTGACCAAGGAACAGATATCTGATGGATATCAGAGCCTCCTTTATGTAATTTTTACATGATTCTAGCAACCAGGATGGATAAGAATCCAAAGCACAAGTGGTGGCCACCACAGATGCCATCGACATCCATCATAGTAATTGGATCATATATAAGCCAAAGTTTGGTTGTGGATTCTGGCTGGGCTGAATGCACAGTGGATTGGGAGTGGCCATTAATTGGATTCTGTGATGGGTTCTGTGGGTTTGGAACATGTCCTTGTTCTGCTAGGCCACAACAAACTTTCACACGAAGCTCTCTAGACCCTGGCACACACTGATAACACGTCCCAGAACTTAGCAGGGCTTACTGCTGTGTGCTGCAGTGCATCTCAGACTCTCCCTGACACACCTTCAGAGTTATCAGGGAGAGGGGAAGGCAAGGAGGGTCTCAGTTTACACCATTCAGCCAAGAGGAGGCTCAGAGGATGATGCTCACACAAGGGTAGAAAACCACCGAGGCCTCCAAGCTTCCTGCAGCCCCAGCCCCTGAGATGACTGCATGCTGGTAGCAGGGAAGGCTCAGTCTGCATGGCATAGCCTTGGTAAGGCAAGGAGGCCTCTGGGCACAGCCCAAGGTAGGACATCAGGTAAATATCCAGGTCTCCCAACAACAACAACAGAGTAAAAGCCCACCCCCATTTGATAAGTGCAGTATTCTGCAGAATTCTTTTGAGAGTTTGTCCATTTTTAGAGAGATTTAGATTTTGAATGATTACATGAAACCCAGCTGTCATTGCTCCTGACAGCACACAGCCACTCCTCTCACAAGCCTTCTCCCATCCTGACTGACTCCTTGGTCACACTGAGCCCTCAGCAGCCCCATCTGCTGGTAGGGCAGATATGCTTTCCCCTCCTCCAGGCACCTCTGAGGCTGCCCTTCTCCCTCGCCTCACAAGTCCCTACTCCTCTCTGGATCCAAACCTGAAGCAAAACTAGCTTTCCAGTTCTGTCAGGAAGTGCTGAAAGGAGGCTTCTGTAATCTTCTCCCTCTGCAGCTGAATTCCTCACTAACATTCTCTGCAATATCACTGCAGCTAAGCGAATGGCTTTGAGAGAGAAGCTCACAGAGAGGCAGAGGCAGCAATTCATGTGTAGACAATGGAAACCGCAGCCAAAGAATGGCTGGACTGGTTCAAATCAGCCCCCGTCCCAGTTCCTCTCAGGACCTACCCAAGAGTGGCACAACAGGGGGAACGTTGCGAGGTGTGTCTGTTCTCCTCACAAAGCCGTGCCTGGCAGAATCCCCCATCCGACCAAGGGAGCTTTGACTCTCGAAAGCTCATAATCGAAAAATCTTGTTGGTCTCTAAGGTGCTACTGGACTCGAATCTAGTAGAATGCCCTGTGCAACTCTTATGAAGTTCTAGAGCTCTCTTGGGATCTGGCAGCTCTCTGCTCCCCTGGCTCCTTGGCCTGCAAGTTCCTAGTCTCCAATGTTTCAGCTCACGTTACTCTCTCTGCTTGACCTGTATTCTGTCTCACCCCCAACGTCTCCATTTATTTATTTCATAGGACTTACAGTCCACTTTTCTTAAGAAAATGCTCCTTCGAACTGGGTCTCCTGTCTTTAGGCACTATGTGAAGTGCTCGGTAGCTTCCCATAGCTCAGTACTGCATTGCCTTTTTCTTGGACCACATTCTCCGCTGCCTTCCGGTGCCTTCAGTCTCATCGTCTTTTACTTCTCTCCAGTACTTGATTTTCAGTCCACTGATAGTGCTGCCCCTTTTCTTCAGCCATTCTTGGCTTAATGATTCTTACCTTTTCAAAGTGCTGGGACCTACTGCAACTCAGATTTGCAGTCCTCAGCTGCCATATTTACCCAGCAAAGTTTGTCCAGTTCCTGTTTTCCCAGCCAAACTGATTTTTTTACTTTCCTCACAGAAACTGAATAGTTTGTGAACATTCTATTGACGACAGCTTCACTATTTTGGATGCTGCAATAGTTTTGAGCACAGTACAAAATCACAGAGAGGGGAAAGGAAAGATAGGGTGGGATATAAACAGTTCTTGGGGGGAAAGTAGTTTGTGCTCTATTATATAGAAGATAGGATGGGGGCTTTTATCGGTTGATGTGGAATGATGCAAACCTCCTTGTTACCTACTCTCTATTATAGCAAGTAAGGACTCCGTGTAGCCAGAGGCACATGTACTCCTACAACAGAAGGTGGGCCAACAAAAGATATCATGCCCCTTGCCTGTTTTGTATGTCTGTATTTTGCCTTTAAAATTAGATTCTGTCTCACTGTGACAGATTTTCATAATCTTTGTTCTACATCCATCTCCCATAATCAAAATTAGGCTCTGTCTTTTAGATTTTAAAGCACCTCTAGCAGCAAGGAGAAGGAGTCTGTATGGCTTCATACCAGCTACACCTGCAGGGCAAAGAAGTATGCGTAGTGATTTTAAAGAATCCAGATGGCTCAAGCAAGTAAGTTGTGTTATACTCCACAGTGAACTTTTTTTTTAAGCCCACTGAGGAAACAGATGCCCAATAATCCATCCCTACCCTGACCTGGATAAACCAGGTGAGCCCAATCTTGTCAGATCTTGGAAGCTAAGCAGGGTCAGCCCAGGTGTGAGGACTTGGATGGGAGACCCCGGAGGCCGCACTGACCTGATGGCAAAATAAAAAATAAAACCAGCTCCTGTCAAATGGGGGGGGGGGGGGGATGCTGTCAGTGGAGTCGATTCATTTCTTAAACCCGACTGACAAATAACTTTGCTACTTTGACAGTTTCAGAACCAGAACATTCCAGGATACATCAGTAAGTCCTAGGACATTTCGTATGTAGTTTTCTCAAGAAACGTATTACGTGCTGCAACAAGAATGACTTTCAATTTAACTTAACTGAGGAAGGAGGAGAGAAAGTCCCCAGAAACAAGCTGATTGGGTGCACAGCAAAAAAAACCCTGGACTGCAAATGTCTCGCCAGTCTTCATTCCTAACACTATGCTAAGAGTCAGCTTAACCCAGTTTATTAAACCAAGAGGCTAATCAATAAGATGGATCATGTTGCCTTAATAACACCCCCCCCCCCGAGTCCATCTATTTTTGGACTGGACTGGCGGCAGAATTAGAGATGGAGGTTATGGAAGGAGTATTTGGGGAAGAGATTTGGGCCCATTAGGATGACTGTGGTGGGGGGTACAGGCCAGGCCTGGGTGATTCTGCCATAACAACACAGAGAAAGGTGAGCCTTTGCTTAGTCTGGGGGCTGACAAGCATGGGACTGTGGACCAAGGATTCCACCCGAGCTTCCCCTCTGAGCTCTCCTTTTGCCTAGGGGACTAGATATCAGTGAGAGTGGGGAAAACAGCAGCCTGCGAGAACAGACAAGGCACACTGTAGCAATCAAAAGGAAAGTGAAGGACAGAGGAGGGCTCCTAATTTGGGTTGGAGTGAGCTTCCCTGCAGCCAGGTTCAGCTGAAAACTAGTATGGTCAAGGTAGGGCAAGGGGACATGAACATTCTCTCTGGCGCGCTCTGATCTGTTATGGCTCATTCATTGGTGCTGCAGTCATTATGATGGTTGTGCATGTGTGAACCATCCCTATACGGGGCGGGGGGTGGGGAAACCTGGCTATCATTTCATATATTTAGAACAGTGTTCTTTGGAAAGGCTATAAGAGGCTTAGGGCTCCAGGACTGGAAGCGCAAACAATTTTTTGCGCTCTCTGATTTGTAATAAGTCTATCAATAGGATGGGCGTTGTGAGTCCCCTGAGACCACAGCAAGATCAGCTCTGATTTTCTCACTCCACTCTTAGGTTTGCTTCAGAGCATTCTGCCTTTTCCTGCAAGTAGCTTGTGCCAGGAGTTGACACTTCAGCTGTGCCTCACATCAGCAGGACCCTGCTTTGGCATGGCAAGAGGCTGCAGCCCCCAAGCTGGGGGACAGAAGGGGATGAAAACATCGGCGTGTGTTGCATGCTATTCCCTAAGATGAGCTGGCACCAGGGAAGCAACAGAGATAGATCCAAGTAGATTCTCACTCTCCACTTCATAATCAGTCCAGTCTTCAGGGGGATGCTGGCAAAAAAAAAGCAGGGCTGATGGGGCACAGACACAATTGCTCAGTCATGCCCCAGTTAGTGCTACAGTCAGCCAAGAAGCCGCTGCTCTGGAACTTCTCCGTTTTTTAGTTATTAAAGGCACAGTTGCACCCTTCAAGGCTGCCTGCTGCAAAGCCACTACCTGCCAAAGCTCTCCTTGCTGCTCAAGGTGCAGGTGCATGGTCTAGTGCTGCCACCTGCTGACTGCATCCCAGGTTGGCAGCCTCCGCAGCCTCTTGCAGGGTTCTGAAAATACTCAAGAGATCAGCACTGCAGTCAGTGCAGGAGCTGACTTGCCATTAAAGAGTCAGCAGGACAAAGGCTCTCGCTGGGACTGCCGCGGGCAAAGTACTTCTGTGCACTGAAATTGGGATGCAGCCCAGCAAGAAAGAGGCTCCGAGAGGCATAGGGCTGGGCAGGTGCTTCCACATCTCTGTCTTTGGGGGCTTTGAGATGGACGTGTTTCTTCAGAGGCAGGCTGCACCTGTATGGTGGCATCACATGGTGGCATCGTCTTGCACTCAAAGAATACAGCTCATATGAGGTCCTTGACTGGGGAACTTTATACATCAACATGTAGTTTTCTCAGTAAAAAACTGTTGGTCCTGTTGATGCAGGAGTGTGATAGAAGGAGAGGTGACACCTATGCTTAGATGCAGGCTGAGAGACACGGCTTAGCAGAAAGGAAGAACATGCACTTGTTGAGAGATTTGCTGCCAACTGAAGAATCTCAGCTAGCCAATGTTCTTGTGAAAATGGATCATCTCTCAAGAAGTGAGCACCTCATTTTTAAAATCAACAAATTACTCAAGAACAAGCTGCTAAAAGGAAATAGAACTTGATGGAAGCAGCTTAAGAACAATTTCCAGCAGTCAAGATACTGTATTGTTTAATTTGAGTATGGTGCACTTGGTGAGCAGGAGGAGACATTGGTGTGGTAAGCCAGCTGGATCTGAAGGGCCCCCTCAGCTATGAGGCTTACTGCGTGACCTCTCCAGTGAGTAACTTCATCTGTCTCGTAAGGCAGTTGCGAAGATAAAATATTTATTTAAATTATTTAAAGTCTGCCTTTCTCACTGGGATGGGACATTCAATAAACAACAAAATAGGATTTGGGTTGTAGAACATCCCAGGAATGTAAAAAAACAGAACTGAAGCAAAGCAAAGTGTTAACACAATGCATTAAATGATGCAAAACTACACACTAGGTCCAACTCAGGGTTCCCTCTAAGTTGAGTTAGTGTGAGCTAGCTTGCTGTTTTTTTAGCCTCTGGCTCACATTTTTGTCTTAGCTCAGGAAGGATGGCTCCAGAGCAAGCTAATTTATGCAGTAGCCAAACTGCTTGCTCACAACTTTAATGCCAGCAGCTCACAAAGTAGAATTTTTGCTCACAAGACTCCCCAGCTTAGAGGGAGCACTGGAACTTACAGCAAACTATACACAATAGCATAGATCACAGGAGGCCACAGTGGCTCAAAGATTAAGATGCTGAGATGCAGACCGGAAGGTCGGTAGCTTGGCAGTTCGAGACCCGAATGCCGTGTGATGGAGTGAGCTCCCGTCTCTGGCCCCAGCTCCTGACAAGCTAGCAGTTCGAAAGCAAGAAACTGCAAGGAGATAAATAGGTACTGCTTCAGTGGGAAGGTAACAGCGTTCCATATGCCTTGGCATTTAGTCATGCCGGCCACATGACCACGGAAAAAGTCTTTGGACAGCGCAGGCTCTTTGGCCTGGAAATGGAGATGAGCACCGCATCCCTAGAGTCGGATTCGACTGGCTTTTGAGCAAGGGAACCCTTTACCTTTATATAGACCACAGTCCCTAATAGTTTATTCAAGTAACTTTGTGAATAATTTTGTAGAATGCTATCCTATAGCTTGCATAGAAAAGCCCTCATGTATAATTCAGTTTTGCATAGTTTGTGGAGAGCCAGGAGAAGGGGAGGCTTCCTGGCCTCCTCAGGCAGGTCGTTCCAAAGGGAAGGGGGGCATCATGCAGAGAACACCTGTACGGGGCAGTTTTGACTTTGCCTACTTGCAGGTTTGTACCTGCAGAAGGCCCTGCTCAGAAGAGCTAAGCTGTCATGATGGAGCATGGGGGGGGGGGGGGAGACAGTGTCACAGAGATGAGGGTCCAAGGCCATGTAGGGCTTTATATGTGATGGCCAATACTTTAAAATGAGCCCAGTAACTGATGAACAGCTAGTGGAGTGACTGCAGCTAGTGGAGAAACATGCATGCTCCATCTAGCTCCCGATGACAGCTGGGCTGCAGCATTCTGTGCCAATAAAAGTTCCCAAACTGATTTTGAGGGGAGAGACCAATGTACAGTGCACTACGATAGTGTAGTCTCAGTGTCGTCGTGGCATGGATCCAGGTGGCCAGATCAGTCGTGTCAAGGTAAGTGAGCATCTTTCGGGCAAGGCTGAGTTGGAAGAAAGCCTTTTTTTGCAACCGCATTCACTTGCTTCTTCAGCAATAATGTCGGGTCCAGTATAACCCTGAGGCTCTTGACTGAGTTGGCAAGGGTCATATACTATTATCTGCGAACCCTTTGGGGGGAAAAAAACATGGAATACAAATGTGGTAGAGAAAAGGAGTTTTCTAGGCAATGCCATTAAATCAAAGTCAGCAGGACACCAGACGCATGTTTAACTCACAGGGGAAACAGTGGATGTTCCTCCAGACACTGCTGACAATCCTGCCCTTGTAGCAGAGACACAAGAGCCTCCTTAGAAGTAGCTGTCTATGCTAGTGCTCCCACTGGAGCTAGGTGATCTCCTCCAGGACCCATCACAATCCTCCTGAAAACTCCAGACCACCCCAGCAGGGCCCCGCAACCACTGGCCCTCCTCCTCCCCCCAAGCATTGTCATTCTTCCTCTCAGTCATTCACAGCCCCCCCTCCCGAATCCCAGCTCTAACATCCCATGATTGTCTTCCACTACTTTTCCTTCAGCCTCTTCAAGGAGCTGTCTGATTGCAACCCTCCTCCTCCTCCACCAGCTTTGCAATCACCCAAGAGGGTGCAGCCATAGACCTGCTGGAAGGGAAGTGAGCACTAGGCAGGGAAAACTGCATCATCTTCCATGGCCATTTTTTTCATTTCCAGTCCCTGATTTTGGGGACATTGAGAAATGTTTCACAGACTGTCGTGTAGACCGAAGACGGATGAAGTCTCTCTTGACACAACACATTGCAAATGGGGTGGAATTTACTACCACAAGATACAGTGGTGGCCAGCTACTAGTATGAAGGGCTTTAAAAATGGATCAGAGAAATTCACAGAGGATCGGCTATGATGCTAAATGGAGACTCCACGCACAGAAGCTTGGACAGGCTACCTGTCACTTTCATGTGCCGCTTCTGAGCCTCCAGGTGCATCTGGCTGGCTGCTGTTAGAAGCAGTATGCTGCATTAGAGTGACCTTGGTCTAATCCAGCAAGGCCTGTCTTATTTTTGGAACACCTAGCCCCTAGGCTGAAGCTGTCGACAATGCAGTTCTAACTGCAGAACCTGTATGCACCTGACGGATGGGCTCAGGAACCCGGTACTTGCAGCAGGAGTGGACAAGGCGGACGGCTGACTGAAGACTCATCTTGTGACCCACGGAGATGTACACAGGTTTTGTGCTCTTGGCGGAGCTGCGCAGGGCCTATAAAGGTACAAGACATTCAAAGCATAAATTATATTGCCACAGGACAACCCAAAGAGATGGTGTGATCAAGAGTGGTGGGTTAGCAAGAACATAAAGACCAGATCTTTGGCTTCGCCAACACCATCATACAAGGAATATCAGAGACGCAGGTGTGCCGCTTTAGGAGGGCCACTATGCCAGGGGTAACAAACTTGTCTTCTCTTGGCTCTCCATCTCTCAGGACCTTTCTTCTGCATTCCTTTAGGGATGCATGCGCATATAGTGGCCCCAGGAAGAGGTCAAAATTCAGGCTAACTTGCAGAGGGGACTCAAGGCAAAAAGGAACCGAAGGAAACTTTTGCTTTTCTGCAAGCACTCATGCATCCCAAGGTTGCAGGGGAACGTGGGAAACAGCAGAACTGAGAGCAGCAGCAGCAGCAGAGTTGGTGGCTTCAGAGGTTGTGGAAGACTGATGGTAGTGGTGGTAGAAGAAGGGGGGCTATGAAAGTGCCAGGAATTTGGTGGGACTGAATGGGTGTGCCAGATAGTTGCTGCAGAATCAAAACTACTATTCTGAAGCAGGGGTGGCCAAACTGTGCCTCGGGAGCCACATGTGGCTCTTTCGCACATATTGTGCGGCTCCCGGCAGGGCAGTTGGGGACGTGAAGGGGAGGCGTGGCTTCCCAATTGGTCTTCTCTTCCCCAGCCAGTGTCCCCCTCCCTGGGTAGGCTTGAGGCTGTGGGGGAGCAGAGAATGAAAGCAACTTCAAATGTGTTCTCAAAGCCCCTCCCCCAGCCTACAAATACCATTGGACAAATAAATACCATTATCAATATCTATTTTTACCCCTTTTGTTTTTATTTTTGGCAGTCTCGTTTAATCTTAATAAAAAGCAAATCTGTACATTTTCCAATAAAAACAGGTGTGTAATATTTGTTCATGTCTTGCGGTTCTCAAACCTCTGACGTTTATTCTACGTGGCTCTTACATTAAGCAAGTTTGGCCACCCCTGTTCTAGAGGGACATCCCCACCCAGTTCGATATCAGTGACCACTGTGACAAAAGTGGGCCTCAGGTACGTGTTGGTGGCTGAATGAGTCCACGCTCCCTTCAGATCCAAGAACTTATGCCAGAATATTCCCTCGTGAATGCTGACGGTTCCAAAGTGCATCTCCACACCCCTTTCTTCCTAAGGGTGGTGCCCTCTGTAAGTCTTTGAGACTCCATCCTTTCTAAGGCCACAGAGAAATGCGTCTTCCTTTGCATTCAGGAGGCCAAGACAAGTTTGTACAGCAGCCGTTCTACTCAAGGGGACAGCACGGTCTCATCCACCACATAGGAATGCTCTGCTGGAAGTGGATCCCAGATGAAAGCTCACTGGCAGCAAACAGGATGGAGTGCAATATAGGACCAATAAATATCTACTCCTCTTTGGGCTTATATATTTGGCAGTGACTTTCTGCTTCTTACTCTTCTCACTGCACATAAGAAGAGCTCTGCTGGATCAGACCAGTGGTCCATCCTGTCCAGCATCCTGTCTCACAGTGGCCGACCAGTTCCCCTGGAGGGCCAAAAGCAGGGCAAAGAGGCCTTCCTGTAGGGCTGCCAGCCCCCAGGTAGGGCCTGGGGATCTCCTGCTTTTACAACTGATCTCCAGCTGACAGAGATCAGCTCCCCCGGAGAAAATGGCTGCTTTGAAGGATGGACTCTATGGCATTGTACCCTGCTGAGGCCCCTCCCCTCCCCAAACCACGCCCTCTCCTGGCTCCACCCCCAAAGTCTCCAGGTATTTTCCAAGCAAGACCTGGCAACCCTACTTCCCCTGCTGTCGCCTCCTGGCTCTGGGATTCAG
This sequence comes from Lepidodactylus listeri, assembly GCA_029233225.1. Taxonomy (NCBI): domain Eukaryota; kingdom Metazoa; phylum Chordata; class Lepidosauria; order Squamata; family Gekkonidae; genus Lepidodactylus; species Lepidodactylus listeri. Next base: position 116,983 of record JARCFY010000044.1, on the reverse strand, counting down.
AGGTTTCTTGCCTGAAATGCCTTTTAAAGCCATCTATGCTTGAGGCCACCACTACATTCTCTGCCAGGGAATTCCATATTTTAATCACTCATTGAGTAAAGTAGAACTTCCTTTTGTCCCTCCTAAATCTACTGTCCATCAGCTTCATTGGGTGCCCCCCAAATTCTTCATTGGATGCCCCTGAGGAGAGTAGATGGCCAGCTTACCATACCCAGGATTCTCCCTGAAGTACTTAATAGCGGGAATGTGTCTCCTCCTGCCTCCAGGTCCCGGATCTGGGATGCAAGAAATAGATGTGACAGGATGAGTGATGGTACTTGGACCAGCCTTCCTACAACTACTCTTGATGGGAAAGATTGGGATCACAGTAGCAGGCAGGGATGGACTGGGTCATTAATAATCCTGGAAGTAAGCTGAGCACACCTGTTTCCATTATTGCCATGGCCCAGGTCCAAGCTGAGCAGACCCTGCGTTGTTAGCAACACAGCAAGGGCCATTTGGCTCAGCTTGTTCCTGGCCACCAGCAGCCCTCCAGGAACTTTCCCAATAACTTAAACAGCTAGTCTACTCCTGCTAGTTCTGGTGCTCAGTGCAGCAATCACTGGATAAAGAGTTAGAGTCTCGCTCCCTGCAGAAAAGTACAACTTCTCATTTAAGAGCCACTGCTCAGTCTGCCTTTTTAACATGAGCGGGTAAACTGCGTTATACTTGCATGCAAAAAAGGGAATTGGTGCGTGTAAGAAATGCGTACACGTGATGTGGGTACCTGTGCCGGGAAGCCAGGACTATATAGTGGGCGATACACATTGTTCAATTAAGCCAGCTTGGTGTAATAGTTAGGATAATAGAACGCCATCCTAGGATCTAGGAGTCCTGGATATAAGACCCCACTCTTGCTGGATGGCTTTAGGCCAGTCACTCTTTTTTAGTCTGACCCACCTCACAGGGCTGCTGTGAGGACAAAAGGGAAGAGAGGAGAATGATGTACACGCCCTGAGCTCCTTGGAGGAAAGGCAGGGGTAAAAAGGTGCTAAAATGAATGAATGAATGAATAAATAAATAAATAAATAAATGCCCAACGCTACCATCACTTTGATTTTCAATAGATCTCTCTTGCTGGAAATGGTTGGAACTGCAGTTGCTCACACACACACACACACACACACACACACACACACACACACACACACACACAGAGAGAGAGAGAGAGAGAGAGAGAGAGAGAGGCATACACAAACATCCTACAACTTCTCCTGTAACTACAAGACTCCAAGAGGAGAAACGCAACATGCAGCAGCTCCCTCAACTCTGTAGCACAATTCAGACTGTGGAATCCACATTCCTGTTCCAGACTTACTTGTTCCTTATGTAGCTCATCGTTGGCTAGTCCGTCGACCTGCAGGAGATTTTTAGCCACTCCAATACAAGGCAGACCTGTGAGCACACCCAGATGGCAGGCAATGCCAAACCCTGCCAAGGGAAGAAGTGTAACAGAGATGAGGTCGAAGAAAAGCAGCCAGGAAAAAGAGAGATCTTAACTTCCTCCAGGGAGAAAATCCAGGGTCTGTTTGTGAGGAAATGAGAGCTATAAGTGTCTAGAGGAAAAGCTGAGTTAGTGTGAGCCAGCTCACAGTTTTTTAGCCTCCAGCTCACACAGTTTTGTCTTCACTCAGGAAGGATGGCTCCACAGCAGACTAATTTATGCAGTAGCCAAATCACTCGCTCACAGCTTTAATGCCGGTAGCTCACAAAGTAGAATTTTTGCTCACAGGACTCCACAGCTTAGAGGAAGCATTGCTGGTGACTCCCCAGGCTGATGTCTCCAGAGGTCTCAGGCAGGATTAGAAACTAAGCAAAGAAACCTGACTGTGTCAAGGTGATTATTCAGGAGCCTTACCTCTATGATGCAGGATGCCGTTTCCATCTGCAAGGAGGACCTAGCAAAGCCACAGAAGGACACAAAAGTGAGAGATGAAGCATGGTGGGAGACTTTTTAAATAATGGAATAATTATGCACATGTAAAAGGAGACAAAAGCACTTTTCCCAGTGGCAGAAAGATGTGAGACCGTGTGCTGGTCTGGTGTAGCGGTGAGAGTGTTGGCCTAGGGCCTAGGAGCTGCCGGTTCAAGTCCCTGCTCTGCCACAGAAGCCTGCCTGTTGCACTCTCTCAGCCTAACCACCTCACAGGGTGGTTGTTGCGAGGATAAGGTCGAGGAGAGGAGAGCCATGTGATAAGCCACTTTGGGTCTGAGAGAGAAAAATGTGATATAGACATAAATGAATTAAACAAGAACGTCTGTGCAACAGAAATATGGCCTTGAGCGAACTCCCTTCGCTTCCTGATGACTACATTTATGAGAGAAAAAAAGATATGGGAGAGCTCTGAGGTTTGGACCCTCCACTTTTTAGCCTTATCTTTTATGCAAGGGAACTGTAACGGTATCTCTGGGCATCTCCAGGTCCCTCATCTTTGAGACCTTCTGGACCCCTGCAGTCAAGTTCTGGGATGAGAGGCGGCTCCATGGCATTGGCTTCCCTGGAAAGCATCCCTGCAAAACCACACTGACCGACACTGCAAGCTCAGCCTGGTACTGATGACAGAGGCATCTGGCTGTTGGATCAGTCGTCTCCGAAAGCAACAATTTTCATGCTGCTGCAAATGCTCTGTCAAGCTGGCAGCCTGCCTAACACTCCTGTAAAACAGATGCTGGCCTTGGTCCCAGAGTAACTGGGAAAGGCATAATTTACAGGCAGACGTCCTTGGCAGCAAATAACTCCCCATTAAAGAAAGGGAAAACATCACACCTGAGGCCTGAGGCCAGGCTGGTGTTCCTCCAGCCGTTGCACAGCCTCCACGAGGAAAGGGGCTTCTCGGAAAGCCAGGAAGCCCGCCACGTAGGGGGCATGAACCACCACCATGCGGCAATCTTCATACAGCAGCTGAGATGGAGGGAGAATGTAGGATGAGTGATTTCTCTGTTCAAGATAACTACAAGTTCTGTTAAGAAAAAAAGAACACTGGCTTGGATCGAACAGAATGTTTCTGCATGCTGAACAGTTTCTGTCCACCATGCGTGACCTTTCTCTGCCCCCCTCTCCCACGGCACCCCCAAATGCTGCTCTTGTGGTACGGGGGACCCTTAAGAACATCAGGAGTGGGGGGACATTTTGCCCACAACAGGCAAGGGGAGGACATAAAGGTGCATTCTGTGGGCAGAAATCCTCTCACCCAAGGAAATACTGTGTTGGATCCAGGGGTCATTTTGAGCAGGAGCTCAGGGGAGCGCAACTCCGGGAGTTGGTGTCAGCCCCCCCCCCCATGCGGGGGAATGCCTGCTTGTGTCATGGCTGCAGCAAAATGACCCCGTCCCCTGGAAAGGTCCTTGTTCCTCCGACCAGCTTTCTGAAGGCTTCAGCCACCACTGAAGTGATCCTCCCAGAATAGTGGTATTTCTGAGGCTTGGATTAGTAGCTGTCCCCTCTCTGCCAGCTTTCTTTCTTTCTTTCTCTCTCTCTTCTTTCTTTCTTGCCTTCTGACATACTTCTGGTGATGTCAGGTGATGTAGCATATGCAAATAAGTTATGCTAATGAGTTATGCTAATGAGCACCTGCACCTCTTTTTCTATGAAATGACCCCTGGTTGGATCCTACCTTATGCTAGCATGGTCATCTGGGGTAGCAAACTGGGGGAGTTTAGCACTTCTTTGTCAGCCTGTTCTCGAGGCACTTCCTTACCCACCAAGTCTCAGAGCTGAAAAGAAGCCTAACTCCTTCCTATTCAGCTTGTCCCATCAGTCTCAGGGATCTGCCACCAGCTTCTGGAGACCACCTGACACACTTTGATAAAATATAGCAGAGAACAGACCACGTTCTGGATCTTTTTTTGCAGCTAAAGCAGCACGGAACAGCGCCCATTTTTCAGCCTCTAAATGTTTCAGCTTTGCTTGCTGGAAAAAATGAAAACCAAACAAAAGTTGCATTCACTGGCACTACGCTAAACAAAAAGAAATTATTGAGAGAGAAATCACCTCGTAAAAATGATTTATTTTTGAACTTAAGAACATTTGCCAGCTCATTTAAAACACATAAGGTGTTCGGTTTGGCAAGCAACCAGAGGCGAAACGACAAGATGTATTTGGGGGGTTCCAAAGGTTTAGCTTTAGAAAGAACAGAAAAAGTTATTTTTTTTAAATTTTCATCCTTCTGATGGAGTTCCTTCCAGGCACCTACAAATCTTATTTTTGAACAGATTTAAAATCTGTGAAGAAAAACTTTCAGGGATAAAATTGCTGTTAACTCAAATTAATGGCAGAGTAAGACCGACAAACCTATAACTCCAGATTTTGGGAGTTGTGCAGACACTTGCAAATGTTTGAAAACATAACATCTTGGGGAATTATCAACCTGATGAAGGGTCATTTCAGGAAACAGGCATGTATCACTTGTAAGCAGAAGGCAGAATTTATAGCCATAATCTGCTTAATCCAGAGCGAATCCTAACCATTTTATTACAATCATCCTGCCATTTTAATCCAGGCTCACTGCTACCATTTTACCTTCAACTCTGCAATGTAAACAAGTATCTTCTGATGCCAAGTACCTTAATATTTCAAGGCAGCTGCTAAGACCTTTGGAGTTTTCATTCCCCTGTCTATGCCAACCTTTCCTGAAGCCCACCAGTTCCCTCAGCTGTTGGACAACAAATTCAAGAAAAATATTCTTAAAATGTAAGAGCCACATGGGGTTTCCAAAACGACCTTGGGCACAGTCAGGGAAGCTTCAGTCTCATTCTCTTTTTTCCCCAGGCCAAAAAATAAATAGGTTTTTAAAAATGCAAAAAAATAAAGTAAAATAAAATAAAATAAAATTGCAAAATGCAAAAGAAGAAGAAGAAGAAGAGAAGAAGAGATTGGATTTATACCCCGCCCTCCACTCCCCAAGGGAGTCTCAGAGCGGCTCACAAACTCCTTTTCCCTTCCCCTCCCCACAACAGACACCCTGTGAAGTAGGTGGGGCTGAGAGGGCTCTTTCCCAAGCTGTCCTTGAGGGAACAGCTGGTACAGAGCTATGGCTTGCCCAAGGTCATCCAGCCAAGTGGAAGTGGAGGAGTGGGGAATCAATCCGGTTCTCCCAGATTAGAGTCCGCACACTTAACCACTACACCAAACTGGCTCTCTCTCAGAGATTCCTCCCTCTCCCTGGCTTACACAGCAAAGCAACCCGGAATCGAATCTTTCCAATCAAGAGGTCACAGCGGAGCCAGAGCTGCTTCTGCTGCTGCTGCAAGAGGAGCAGCAGACATGGCCAGGATGCCCCCCCCCCCCAATTTCCCCATGCCCCACCAACCAAAATTTCCTGGCTCTGCCCCTGCCTCAACACCATCCTAGAGAACAATATTCCTGTCCCAAGACTGCTACCTCAAGGTCTGGGTAGCTGAGTACTACCAGGGAAGCACAGGCACTTCTGTCGTCTCCTTTGACGTAGGACAGGTCCACCCCTCCAACTCTTTCCAGCCCAGCAAAGGAGGGATTGCGTTGCCATTCCTCGGTATCTTGCTCAGTCACATCTGCCTTCAGTTGGGCCTGATCCCTAGGGAATGCAATAGAAGCCTAAGAACAGGGCGGGGGACATGCAAGCGAGTTGTTTGTTTTTTTTTGAACCAGAATGCTGGTGATAATGCAACAGAGGCATCCTTGCTGACTGTGTATGTACTCATCCCACTGTGGCCTCTGCTGAAGAAATTTTGCAGGTTTTTATGGTGCTTCAAAAACCTGTTTGATCAGATAGGACGACGAGGCAAAAGAGCTGCACGCTGGCTGGCATGCAACGAAGGCAATGACGTTTCTATCATACATCTTTCGGTCCCTTTTTTTTTTTTAAGTCCTTGTATGATCGGTCTCTAGTAAGAAGACCTCCCTGGGCCCAAAAAGCTTATGCAGGTGATTTATTGTTGTTCCTCCAGTTGGGATTGAATCAGCAAGATGGCAAGTGTGTGCATGTGCATTGTGGTTTGGTTGTTTCCCATGACCAAGGGAAGTGGCCATGGGGCAGTGACAGCTACTTTGCATACAGAATGGCCCAATCCCCGTGTTGTAGCAAAAATAAGAGGAGGTTCAGGAAAACCAGGTTGCTTACCTGTAACTGGGGATCTTCAAGTGGTCATCTGTGCATTCACACCCTTGGGACTCCAGGCCCCTGCGCCAACCCCGAGCGGTGACTTCTAAGCTCCTAAAGGATCTTTCACGCCCCCTCCCTGCGCATGCCCAGAAACTCCACCGCGCAAGCTAAGGGTGGGGGCACAGAGATCCCGCCAGTTCCTTCTGACTGCTGTCCAACCCACACAAGATTGTAGGCTGCCAGTGGAGGAGAAGGTCGGTCGGGTGGTGTGAATGCACAGATGACCACTCGGAAATCATCAGTTACAGGTAAGCAACCTGTTTACCTTCTTTGTGGTCTCTGAGCATCACACCCTTGGGAGAGTAGCAAGCTCTGGCCTACCTGGTGGTGGGTGATGGTAGCCACTCAGTCGCACATCGATTGTAGAACAGCTCGTCCCACAGCAGCATGGCTCCTGGCTCAAACGTCTAAGGCGTAGTGCTTGACGAACGTGGTAGGCATCGCCCAGGTCGCAGCTCTGCAGTTCTCCCGCAAGGGGATGCCTCTGAGGAATGCTGTGGATGTGGCCAGCACCTTCGTGGAATGTGCTCTAACTGGACCTGGAAACGGACGCTTAGCCTGATTGTCTCCACAATCCACTTGGACAGCCTCTGAGCTGAGATCCCGCCTCCCCTGCAACAGAGGTTCAGGCATTTCTTGTTGCATCTGGTTGCAAAGACGTCTATGGTTGAGTACCTGTCAAACACCTGGTGCAGGTGAGTCCAGTTCCCATTCATGCAACTCGACACTGCCCCTGCTCAGGCGGTCCGCTTGAGTATTCTGCTCCCTTGGGAGGAGAATCCCCTGTTGAATGCACCACAACCACAGGTCGATTGCTAGGAGGCAGAGTCTCTTGGACACTGTTCCACCCTGATGATTTATGTAACTTATCACTGTGGTACTGTCTGTAAGGATGGAAATGACAGTGCCCTGGAGAGTTGGTAGGAACAAGAGGAGGGCAAACCAGATATCAAGGAGTTCTAGAAGGTTTATATACTGTTGACACTGGAAGCCTGACCTGACCAAGCCCACCGACATTCCCCTGAGGTGAGCTCCCCAACCCCACAGGCAGGCTCTGTGGTGAGAGTCTCTGTAGGGACAGGGTGTTGAAATGGGGCCCCTTCTAGCAGATTGGGTTTGTGTCTCCACCACGAGAGAGATGCGCTGACGTGCTGAGGTATCAGGAGACATGTGGACTGGGATTGTCTGCCTGGCTTGAAACATCTCAGGAATCATAGCTGCAGGGGTCTCATTCTGAGTCTTGCAAATGATAGCACCATGGTCATCGCTGCCATCAGACCCAGTAGGCGTTCGATGGAGAGGGCCATCGCTGTACCCGCAGACTTGATTTGGTCGACCAGGGATGTTATGGCCTTTGCCATAACACGGAAGAAAGGCCCTGCATGCCATGGAGTCTATGATGAACTGGACCCATCTGGATGGAGGGAGATTGGATTTCTTGAGATTCACCTTGAGCACTAACTCCTGAAGGAGGGAGAGAGTGGTGTCTATGTTTTGCAGGAGTTGGGTCTCCGAGAAGCCAGTCGTTGATGTAGGGAAACATGACGATGCTTTGGAGCCTCAGGTAAGCTGCCATGAGTACCATCATTTTTGTGAAAACCTTTGGGGCTGTGGAGATCTCAAATGGGAGGGCGGTGAACTGGTAGTGGGCTTGTCCAACCGTGAAGTGTAAGTATTTCCGATTCAGCCTGTATGGGGTTTACAGAAGACTGGATTTTGTTAGTGGTCAATGTCAGTGGTCCCATCAATACCGACGAGGTTTGTCCTGTTGGCTTCGATACGGGTTTTTGTTGGCATCAAGGTGCCAGAATTTGTGCATCAGCCCTGTTCTTAGAAGTCGCCTGTATTGGTGATCTGGAGCAATACGAAAGTATGGAATGTTGGTCCCAATCTGGTGGTCCTCGCATCTGGAGCCATAGGAAAGGTACGCGCTGAAGAATTGCAGTTGTCTCTGATCCCATGGCAACGTGGACTGTACATGCCACAGAGGTGGTTGTGGATCGTGGGTGGCACCAAGCTCTCGATCCAGAGTACCTCAGTGCATATCATCGTGCACAGCCTGGGATTGATGGTGACGGGTGTGGGTGGGTGCCGGTGGTGGGGAGCTATTTCTACTGTTGCTTCCGATGAGGAAGAATGGCGATAGCTCTGCTGAGTAAGATTGATCTTGTCAACCTCCAACTCAGATGGGCTGAGAGGTTGCAATGCCCCGTGGCGGAGTTTAAGTACTGGGGTGTTTACCTGATCTGTCTCTTGTTGAGTTGATGCCGACTGAATGGAGATCAGGTCTGGTACTCTTGACACAGTCTCTGTATCTGGAAGATGATACAGCGGGTCCTACGCGGGGATCACCACCAGGAGCTAAAGGGCAGGGCATGCCTCTTTGCCCTTGTTTGATCCATGGGCCTTCTCCTTTTTGCGTTTCTTTGCAGGAGAGTCCGACTTCGCGGCTGAGTCCAGCCTCTTCAATGCCGACACCCTGGAATTGGGCGGAGTTGACATATACGGCTTCGATGGAGTTCAGTGACGGGTCAGGGCCAGCATCTAGTCGATAGACCCTTTGGCCGATGCAGACTTAGTGGCCATTTTGGGTGGGGCCAGGGCCGACTCCAAGAGCATGGCTTGCAAGTGAGTGGGTCTGTTTTTCCTGGTTTGCCTTGAAAACTTAGTGCAGTGGGGACCAGTGTCCATCCTATGGGCCTCGCTGAGGCACAGCAAACACAGGGAGTGGCTGTTGGTTGGAGCTAGTTTGCTCCCACAGCGGGAACACCATTTGCAGAACCTCCACACAGACCAAAGAAGAAGAGGGATATGTTTGTTTGGAGAAAAAGAACAGAGCTGAAGTAAGGGAGAAGCTCCCTGACTGGAGCAATGGAAGAAATGTCCCATCTGCACAGCGGTCAGAAGAGAACTGGCGGGATCTCTGCACCCTGCCCTGAGCCTGCGCGGTGGAGTTCCTGGGCAGGCACAGGGAGGGGACGCAAAAGATCCTTTAGGAGCTTAGAATCACTGCTTGGTGTCAGCGCAGGTGCCTGGAGTCCCAAGGGTGTGATGCACAGAGACCACGAAGAAGATCCAAAATTTGAAGCAGTGAGTCAATTTCTTTATTCATTACACACAGCTGCATGGGTTCAATCTCCTAACAGTGAGAAGAACACCCACCTCCTGCATACAAGCCTTTTATCTATTTCATACTAGGAAATTTTTAAGTAAAAGCTGATCAGATTTTTACTGTTACTGGGCTCATGTTAGCTTTTAGATTGTCTGAACCTTATCTACTGGATAGTCAGTCATGTTACATTTGAAGCTCATTATTCAAGCCTGAAAACATTTTTAAAGCTTGATAAAACAGGGCGAGGCTGCAGTCACACACACTAAATAATCCACTTTCAATCCACTTTCCGACTGGATTTTGCCAGTTCTAAAATCCAGTTGGAAAGCGCACTGAAAGTGGATCTAAAGTGTATTATTTAGCGTGTGAGACCGCAGCCCAAGACTAGTTCCTGTATCAGTCACCTAATTCCTTCTTCCACCTCCCTGAGAACTTGACAGTTTTGCTCATTTGAAAACAAAGTGTCTTAAAAAACAAAGTGGCTTTCATACCTGGCACCCTCAAAGAATCTTGGGTAGCAGGTGTTGTGAAAGACCTTTCTCTGCCCCAGAGAGCCACTACCGGTCAGAATACACAATACTAAGCTGGATGGACCAGTGATCTGACTCAGTGTAAGGTAGTTTCACAAAATATATAGCCCAATTTCCATAAACAAGCTATTCCTTTCTTAATCGTAAATCCATGCCTTTTATTATGAGGGCCATCCCATTTGGATTCACTTCTCAAAGCTCTCCTTCATTCCTCACTGGCACTGAAAATATGCTTACCATCCTCAAGGAGGGGCCTGGAGTTCTTTCACAATGAGAGCTCATCTCCAAAATAGAGGGATCTCTTCCCCTGGAGGAAATGGATGGTTGATTCTACTGCACCACAGCCCCCCTGAGCTCCCTCCCCATACTGCCCCCAACTCTCTAGCAACTTCCCAAGCTTGAGCCTTTTTCATTCATTCCAATCAACATTTGGAGGACTGCGCTAAATGAAGATTGCCCTTCAATTTGAGGGGCATAAGCTTTGCATAGTATTAACATGCATAGCAGCTCAAACACACCAGTATCAAACTCTTCTTGGAAAGGTCAAGCAAGGTAAGCCATCAGGAGTTTTATGCAAATCTGTAAGCTTTACATTAACAAGCTTGACCAGTTATAATAGGGGACACTAGAATGATTCTGTTTGTTGTGTAGCCAGGAGACATTAATCCCAAACCCGTTTTCTAGGACTCAGTGGGAGCCACTTCTTCGTAGTCATGTTTATTATCGAACTAGATTTCATTCTTTAAGGCAAGGGAGGATGTTCTTTTTCTCATGTGAGGAACTTAACTGGATCCCGATTCTCAGACTTTCGTCCCCGCCCAATCTGGTGGTAATGCCTTAGATCCATTGCAAACGGAAGGATATACATCTAAGAGTGATGAGCAAAGTATGAGCCGTCCTCTCTCGCTGGGTGTGTGTGAGTCACTGAGAAAAGAATGCCGAAGTATGACGGCATTTGAGATGAACTTCGTGTTAATATCATATTACTAATCGGCAGGCAAAGACGTCGTGTTCGTGACTGACTAGAGGGACGTGAGTTAGCAGCCCTTGCAACCAATGTTCCCTCTAAGCTGAGTTAGTGTGAGCTAGCTCACCGTCTTTTAGCCTCCGGCTCACACATTTTTGCCTGAGCTCAGGAAGGATGGCTCCAGAGCAAACTCACTTATGCGGTAGCCAAACTGCTCGCTCACAACTCTAATGCCCAGTAGCTCACAAAGTAGAATTTTTGCTCACAAGACTCCACAGCTTAGAGGGAGCACTGCTTGCAACCCGTTCCTGTGTTTACTCGGAAGCAAGCAAATACGGTTGCAGCCTTTAAGCGCTCCAAGCAACAGGAAGACGCGTCCCAAGAGACGGGGGCAGGGAAAGCGGAGCCGCCGTTCACAGCCGCAAAAGCAACACAAGTCCCAGGGTCCACAGCGGCAGGAAGTGCCTCCACCACATCCCCTTATGCCCCGTCTTGGGACGACCTTTTACTTTACCGCTCCCAGCTGCGCAGCGTCTTGTCCTCGGGTCGCTGTGCCTCCATTGCTGTCGCGGTAGCCATTGCGTAGCTCCTACTTTTCGATTTCCTGCATTGCAATCGGCATTTTCATCCTCCCTTCCCAACAGCACTGGCTAAGACGGGCGGTTCCGGTAGCCAAAATGACCGGGCAGGCAAGTTCATCTCACTTGTCGCTGCCCCAAGGGGCCATGCAGGCCGATGATAAAATTAGGGGAGAGTCGCAAGAGCAACTGGGACTCTTGAAGGTCAGGAAGGGACAGACTTGTAGGGAACTCTTCCCCCGACACACCCACTCCCGCCCGCTGCTGTCCCTTAGGCTGGTTCTTTTAACGGCTGCAGTACAATTCGACAGTCTGAATTGGAACCGGATTTAAATGCCTTGGGGGTTTGAAACATTCAAGCCTCTTGGCGGCGATTTGAACTTCCTGCTGTTAAAGGGATTAATGTACTATTGCTGTCAAATCGGTTCAGGTTCGTAGCACTTTACAAATCACAAGGCCAGGTGTTACCAAGTAGTACTGTAGATAAATGTCTACAGCAAAGCAAATTAAAATATACATGGTTTTAAAAAGTAGTTTGACATTAAATAGATACTTTCACAATTGCTATACTAATAATTAGTTTGATAAGGGTGTTCAGTGAACATATACTCAATTAATTTAATACATATTCTGCTGTATGTTTGTCCTTACATTACATTGTCTTAGAATTAGGAATTCATTCATGAGGATGCTGCCTAGTCCCCTGAATCATTCCCTGAAGCCAGGGCTCAATTTGCTTCAGAGAGCCAGTTTGGTGTAGTGGTTAAATGCGTGGACTCTAATCGGGGAGAACCGGGTTTGATTCCCCACTCCTGCAGCTGCTGGATGACCTTGGGCAAGCCATAGTTCTCTCACAGCTGTTCTCTCAAGGACAGCTCTGGAAAGAGCTCTCTCAGCCCCACCTATCTCACAGGGTGTCTGTTGTGGGGAGGGAAAGGAGTTTGTAAGCCACTCTGAGACTCCAAGGGAGTGAAGGGTGGTATATAAATCCAATCTCTTCTTCATCTTTGTGTTGGGTATATGCCCAATCCCCATGTTCTCGTACTATTTTTATCTACATATAGATTTCTGTACTATCAGTCTCAGTTGTAGCCACAAACATCCTGAAGATGGAGTGAACGAACTGGAGGGAAATTCATAAGCAGCTTCCGTCATCAGATCAGAAATTAGTACTAGTTCCTCCACTCAATTCAATGTTCGCATGCTTTATAAGTGGCTGCACCTATCTGTGGAATGGAGGATGCAAGGCCCAAGCTTTGCCAAGATTACAGTGGCTCTGCAAAGCCAAACTCTTCCAGCAAGTTTTTGATGGTTTGTGAATGGAGGTTGTACATTACTTATTTTTAATTGCATTAATGTAATTTGTGATTATGTTTTTGTTTGGATGTAAACCCCATCTGAGGAACACCAAGTGCAGAGATGCTTCCCTGATCCATACCTGTTGCTGTGGAGCCAGGAGTCAGGGTGGGGAACACCCTCAGGCTGCAGTTACTTGCCAAGGCTTCTGAGGCATGGCTGGAGGCCGCCTGCGGGATGGTTCTGAGGGTGGTTCCATTGCTGGGTCTGTCCGCTGCCAGATCCTCAAGCACGGGAGGCGGCCAGCTGCACGCTCTGTGTCCCTACTGAAGCCTCAGAGGCAGAGCAGCTGCTGGAGAGCTGGCTGCTGTGCTTTGGAGGCTTGAGGGGGGGGTGTTGTGTCACAGACAAACTGGGCCCTAGCTACAGCTCAACTCCATGGGAAGCGAAGTTCTTACGGTGGGAGCAAGAGGGCTTCTTCCTCTTTATTCCTGCTGTCCCTGCAAGTAACTGGGCAGCAGAAGACATGGTCTCAATTTCTTTTATATTGGCCTCTTGGCTCTCTTTTGGTTTCTGTTCTTTTGTGAATGGGTTGAGGAAGCCTGTCCAGCTGCAGAGCAGGCAGGGCATGGACTGGGGTTTGCCTCCAAGAGACAGAGGAAGCCTTGAAAAAAAATCATTTGCATAAGCCCTGCCAGTGCAGCAAGGAGGCAGTGTAACCAAATCTTAAGGCTATCTTCCTCCACTGATAGTGAAATGGCAGCTCTACCATTGCCCTGTTTTGGAGCCTTGCCTGCCCTTTAGCAAATGACAGAATCGTGGACATAGTGACTGTACAGGAGATGTATGACTACTCTCATAAACACCTTGTGCTTGTTGACAGTCTGTTAAAAAGGGAGCAATGAAGAACCGTAGTACTGCAATTCCATGGAGAGCACCACTCTCCGTGGATTCGTTCTCTCAGATACAGCTGCAAAAAAGGTGGTCATGTTACCCCGCTACACCACCTTTGCATAGTGAATACTGGGCACAGAGCAGATGATTACTCACCATGGATAAAATTCCCCACTTGTTCAGTACAGAATGTTTTGTAGCAAAGCCTCTCAAACCTACAATATCCGAGGTGTAAACAGAAGACATACTTGTTGCTCTTTTTATCACTTGCTGTGAGCTTCAATACGGGGAAAAACCTCACCTGTCATCAAATCTTGTATTTTCCGTAAGTGGTGTAAACACTGGTGTAATAGGAAGAAAGAAAGCAGGCCTATTGGACATTTGTTGTCTTGGGTGGGAACGGGGGATATATTCATCACCACATTACAAGCTTCCAAATGCAGTGTCTGTGGTTTTATGGTTAAACATTTTTTGGGAGTTTGAAGCAGATTGAATTCAGTGTATCAGCACCTCCCCCCCCCCCCCGAAAGATAAACGATTTGCAGTCACTGTGAACAAAAGAAGACGACTTCAGTGGCAAATACAAAAGCAATTTATTACAAAAGAAGGAAGGAAAGACAACCCATTAGTGCAGACTTGTCATTGTCTCAGATCCATCAGCACATTGTTGGCCCAATTCACCATTTCTGCTGTCCTGTCGGCACAGAAAGCTGCAACACTTGAGCTTGTGACATTGCGTCCTTGAAAGCAACCTCTGCATGCCTACATCCAAAGAGACTCATTCATTCTGTGCACAAACACATCTTCAACACATGTTCGGAGGAAGAGCAAAGCAGCTGTCACAGCACCATATTCACTAGTCCCTAATCACCAGAATTTTAAGATAACGGCCGAGAGGACCCAAAGAATTATTAAAGTGTCAGAAACTGTCTTTGGTATCTCCTGTAGGTTCTCAGGTAAGGAAGACTGTGCAGTTAGCACTGTGCAGTTAAGGAAAACTGTGCCTGTTGACAGTACTGCCAGCACCCAAGGATTTTTGTGACTAGCTTTTGGAATATAAAAAACAATATTTGCTCAGCTCTTTAAAAAGAGACTGCACCATTAACTGAAGGAAGTGCAAGTGTTAAGAAGCCTGTTCTGGAGCACGCAAGGTTTTGAACAGCAGCAAAGCAGGGCTCGGAAAGGTCACCAACACCAATGACCTCCACTTTGTGCCCCCCCGCCCCCCCCCCCCCAAATCCTGAGAGGTGAGTGGCAGTTAGTTTGTTTGGGTTTTTTTTTTTTTTAATGCCAACATACATTGATTTTGTTCTCAACAAAAATCAAGTTCCTTCAGGTTGTTACGGGCTTGTCAGTTGACACAAATGGCTTCAAAGGAAGCCTCTCATTCCCTTTCATGGAATCCGCTTATGTGGTTTCAAGAATCTGATGATCCGAAGCTACTGAACGTGCTTGCTCTTGGTTGACAGGCCAGTTCTGTGGCTCTCCATGAAACGAAAGATGGCATTTTTTTGTTTTTTGGCCAGCATGCTCCCTGCTCAGTAGATTCAAAATGGCTTCCTAAGCAGAGCAATATGCTCTTGTAAGCCCACTGAAGTCAATGGGCTTACAAGGATGCCACTCTGTTTAGAGGGCACCATTTTAGAGGGCATACATTTTACTTTTTCCTTCTTCAGCTTTATCCAAGAAACGTGCCAGAACTGGGACTTCAGTCACAAAACTGCTTTTCAGCCCAAAGAGTCATTTCTAAGCAGTCCTGATCTTAACTATACATTTTAACAGTGGCAGTGCGTCAGAAGGAATATGAAACAATACAAATAGGCTACGCTACAAAAGGTCAAGTGACTTTGTATGTAGAGGGATCCAGCCTCCCATCAGATGATTAAAAGGGCTTTCATCTAAACATGAAGAAGGCTGCCTTCACAGGCAAGCAAGCGACTCCGTACCAAGACAGACATAGGCTAGAAGCAGCCTTGAGGTATCACTTCTTTGACAAAACTAAAAGATGCTTTTGACTAGGCAGTGGTGTCAAGTCACAGTGCTGGGAATCTGACAGCGTGGCATTTAAGGCAGCTTGACAATGTGGGGCACAGCATGGCAAAGCAAAAATGGACAAGAAAGTATGTCCCTGATAAGAGAGAGGCAGGCAGCTGTGGTAGCACTTATTAATAAAGACATGTAGGAAACGAGAGAGAGAAGCAATTAATTCTCCACTTCCCCTCCAGTTTCCACCCCAAGGAAGAACCACCACCAGTGAAGTTGCACATATCTTCAGGTTTGCCTCATTATTCCCAGGGGTCTTCCAGGAATATGTCCCCAAGACCTCTGGCCAGGCTTCTAGAGCAGGCTACTGAAAAAGGTCTTTGTCTCCTCAGCTCTCCCTGTGAACGCGGTTTGCATCTCTATGTTGTATTTTCTAGAAACAGTATGGAGGGGAATATTCTAAGACATTTCAGCTTCTAAGGCACAAAATCCTCAGCATCTGTGCAATCATAGTTTATTCAAGAGAAGAGTGCAAGAATTCACAACCTCCTTGAGCTGTGAAAACTTTTTGGCCCCCAAAATTTACTTTGCTCAGGGCAAAAAAGGCAATACTGTTAAATCCAGTGATGCTACTTATCCTTCAATAGTTATAAAAAAGGGGGCAGAGTGAGAGGAATGAAGACAGTGTCTCTCTGCCAACCAATGTGCTGCATTAACTGAGTCTTCGGTCTCGCTTAAGAGAAGCAGCCGCCTTCCAGACAGCGATACACTGGGAGACCTGAATGTCTTCCGGGAATGTATCCTCTAGTTCCTCAGGTACAGTCTCTTTCCTTTCGAGATATGAAATAAGCACGTCCTTCAGGCTAGAACATAAAGAGTCAAACACAAGTATGATCAGCCACTCTGCGGCTTATGGCAACCTCCCCCCAAAACCCTTTTAATGGGGAGCTTCCCACTCCACAGCTTCCGATTCAAGGGACGAATAAAATAAGCTGCTACACAAGACAACTGGTCTGGCCTCTGCAGTCTTACCTCCACGTAGGGTTGAATTCATCCCCAGTCTTGGCATATTTCAGTTTCAGGATTATCATTTCGTGCAGCTCCTGGAGGAAAGTCTCGAGGCCAGCCTGGAGAAGGAAGGTATTGAGGAGTCTGGTGTTCTCTGCACTGAGCTCAGCTTTATAAGGCTCACCAACCTCTGCAAAGGGATCCTGGAAGGTACAAGAAGCACAAACAAGAACCTTGGGTTAGGTTTGGAGAATAGAACATAAATAGCTTATCCCAGTTATCCCATCCGTTCGCCACCTAGCCTTGCCTACCCGTTTCAGTTGCAACAGCTGCTCCGATTTATGGCTGGAGAGCAGTTGCCACAGGCCTATGGTGTGCTGCAGCTGACACCGACTCAGTGCCTGAAAAGAAGCAAGCAGAGAATTTCAGAGAATGCAAAATTCACTTTTAAAATATTAAAATATTAGCATTCTAGAACTGTGGGGGGTTCATTGATTGTATGCTAAACAACATGCCAGCTCTTCACATTTTGTATTTTTATTTAAATCTTGTTAAAAAATCAAACAACATTGAATGTTAAAAAAAGATTTTTAGAAACCCCCTAAACCCCTTCGACATTGGTGCTGATCTAGGCTAGACTGAAAGCACAAGTAACCAAGCACTCATTTGGGATGGAGAAGTTTGACAGGACCCCAAAGAACAAGTGTACAATCTTCAGAGACACATCTCAGAACCTTCTGCAGCGTTCCAGTGGATGCCACAGTGCAACTGCTGAACTAGACACATGGCTAGGACTATGCTGACAGCCGTGCACCAATATCACAAGAGAATCTACGTTGCATTTCTTGGGGTAGACCGCACAAGTCTATATGTCTTGCACTAATGATGCTACTTTGTGTTGAAGTGTTCTGTGTAACTGAGGAAGTGTTCCAGCAGGGGGTAGTGCAGCAGACTCCTTGCGACAAGGAGAGATGCCATTTGGTTTTGGTTTTTTAAAGCCAGAAATTATCCAAGAGGAAGATCAACAGCAATCACTAGGGGAACCACTATTAATCAAACATAACCAGCCCAGTTTCTAAGATAAAATATGTCTTCCTGCTTGTAGTACTGTCTTTCCTGTATCCCTTCCATAAATGTAAATGCAGGGACTTAATGCAAAGTGAATACTGCGTAAACTACAGATTAGACATTGCTTTTGTCCACCCTAATAATATAATCTTCTGGGAGGCCTTTTTGCTTGTACAATATTCTTGCAGTGCCTCACAACCTAACTGACATCTCCCCTCCATCTGCATGGAGTCCTCTAACTCACCTTCAGGACGTGAGTGTTTGTTTGAGCGCCCATTTGCAGGGTATTTTCAACGTATTCCGTCACAGTCATCTCTGCTTCTCCTCCAGCCATAGCCAGGAATCCTAAGGTTATTTCAGTGACAAACAAAGCCTCACAGATGTCACTGTAGGACTGCAGCTCCCCGCTGATCATGCTAATTGTGGAATTTGGAAGGGAACTCTGTAATTCAAGAAGATAAAAGCCAATCAGCATCCATCATTTCTGCCCTTTGCTGTAAAGACGAGACTACATGCTGTGTGGATATTTTGTCAGAAAATAGGCAACAGAGTGCAGAGGCTGTTTCGGCACTTCGTTCTGTCTCTCTCTACCCCACTCCTTTCCCATGCAATAAAGGTTGTATCAGGCAAATAGACTGGACTCTACAGAACTCAGTTTAACTCACTTCTGGGTAAACATGCAAAGGATTATGCTGTTCAGAGTGTGAAGTGTTGATCCCAATTGTAACAAGACATATTGAAAAACATTCAGCTGGCTGTTTCATATGTGTTTCCCTTCTTGACAGAGGGCTCACCTGCTTCAGCTTTCTCTTGATATCACTGAAGAGATGCTCGTAGTTTCGGTCATGCCTGTACACCAGAGTGGGTATGCCCTATCAGGGTAGAAAGCAAAGCACGGGCTCAGTATGTGGGAGCTTTCCAGGAATGTCCTCTGTGCTGGGGGTTGGATCTCATGGGTACCAAAAAAGCCAAAGGGGAGAACTGAGCTGCTGCACTCTCTTACCGTCATATTGATAAAGGGTTTCCCCTGTAAGAATCTGCTGGTAACCTGCTGCTGTATTTTTTCCAGGTCAAATTCCTGGAGGGCCTCCCCTCCTTTTTCAATGCTGTACTGGCAACTGGACAGAATCAGAGGGATCAAGTCCTTCTCCACCTCGTACGTGATCACGTGCAGATCGGTCACTTCTGCAGGGCTGACAGAGTACCTGTTGAGAAGGAAGGGAGAGAATGGGACATCTCGTTTCACTGCCAATTTGGCAACAGTAAAGCTGCCCGAAGTTCTGGAAGTCGAAGGGATTCCTGCAGCAGCAGGCATACCTCTTGGCATCCTTTGTAGATTTTTCTAGGGTGTTTACGAAGTCATTGTGCAAGCCAATGAGATAGCTAGCCAAGGCAGTGGAACACAGGCCCAGACCTCGCCTGCGAGGCAGAAGGATCTTAAATTCATCCTGCAGACTGAGGTCAACATCACAGTAGCCTTTGGGGAGTTTAATTTCACCTGTGAGAAATAAACATTGTGGTGAAGAAAATGGTTCCCTGGAAATACTGCCTGTTTTAAAAACTGGTGGTGGCCTACCAGACTACACACACAAAGATTTTGTAATTTCCTTGTGCTGCAGCCTGTCCACAAAGGTCCTTATCCCAGGCTGGACTGGGGATCTTTAACAAAGGGTAAGCAACAGGCCCAGACATACCCGTAGGAGCTCTCTTTTGCTTTTGGCTCATTATTAAAATAATTATTACTTGTTGCCGTCCTCCCGTATTACTCCGATACTTCCTGAACTCCGGACTGGAAGGCAGGTATTAAAAGCATGCTGGAGTGGATCATGCTGTGCTCTACTGACTAGATAACTGCACAGAAGATAAGGCTACAGTATCAATGGCAATGTTTTCCCCATCGTTCAGAAAACAATTGGGAAAACCTGGCTTGCTCAGAATTCAAAACAGCCAGCCTTCCACTACCAGATGACCTCTCCATTCTGCCATTCTGCTGCAGTCAAGGTTGTGACTGGGCCACTCACCGTTTGTTTCCAAGGATCTTCTCAGCTTGTTCCAGACGGACAGAAACGTTTTCACTTGTTTTTCCATAGCACGTCTCGTGACATCTGGAGAACACGAGTAACAAACAGCTCCTGATATCCTTATTGATTTATGGAGATCTTGTCAAAAGTGCCCCAAGCTGAAGTAATTTGGGCTCACAGAATAAGAACATTAGACAAGCACTGCTGCATTAGACCAAGGCTGCAGATGTACAATTTAACTTTGGTTAAATAGAAATGTGCTATGAGCCTAGCTTGGGCAAAGCTTGCATCTGGTTTCTCTTTCTTTCCCTCTTCTTGCACACAGCACAATAAAAGAACAATGCTTGAAAGGCAACTTTGGTTGCCCATGATATATGAGTGCAGGTGCACAGCTTACTCGGGGTTAGCTTCCCTTCACCCTGCCTGCCACAAACTGGAATTCCTAACCAGGCTTTCAGATCCTCAGTAGCAGAAGGAAAACTAACCCTGTTTAAGCTTTGTGCCTATGTTCCTATGTCACAGATAACCAGAGTTATCTTAAACCACCATTCACTCATTATGTTCTCTCTGTGTGTGGCGTGTGTGTGTGTCAGGTGTGCACTCAAGCACAATAGCAGCTGTCTTTGTGCCAAATTTTTTTTAACCACAGTAAAACTGGACATCTGAATGCAACCCCCAAGGTGCATCTAGCTGAGCAGCCTACTTCCAACAATGTGTAAAGAATCCACAACCCAACAAGAAATCATATATTAATCGTATGTTTTCATAATCTCCAAAACTACACAGTACTACATAAACACACAAACTCTTCGTACAGCGTTCTCAAAATTGCTGTAAACATTACATGATACGTATATGTCTCAGTTTATTGTTATGGTTGCAACACACTTTATTTTTGTAAAGGGCGGATCCTTTTATTTGGGTTCGCTTTAAAGGAAGTTGAGCTTGGGAGATATGGCATGCGCTCATTTTGCTTTTCCGATGGAAGATTAACAGCTGTGCTGTAGCAGCACTTAGAGACTTCTTTGAACCAGGGTAAGTGTTTGACCACATTTCTTTATGAAAGTCTGCTGCAACCAAATTTAATGTTTGTAATGGTTGTATTTCTTGTGATTTATTGTTATAGAAGAAAATATGGACTTTTGAAAAAGCATCTGCAAAACACGGACCACCTGGAAGCTGGCCAACGCGTGAAGCAAACTGTTTCCATTTTCCTCTCCTGTTTATTTGTGATATAACCAAGGTTCCCTTTGGTCTTTGTTGAAAATTTGGAACCAGACTGTCATCAATAAGTTTTTCAAGTCAAGGGAATCCTTTGGTTTAAAGCGGACATTTAATTTGCTTTGTGGGCGTATCTCTGGAACATAATGTAATGTTTACAGCAATTCTGAGAGCACTGTATGAGGAGTTTGTGTATTTATGTAGTATTGTGTGGTTTTGGAGATTTGAAAACAGTATTGTCGTAATATATGATTTCATGTTGGGTTGTGGATTCTTTATACAGTTTGCTTTTTTGGTGCCTTTTCTTATTTTACTGCGAAATTCTGCCTTGTATTTTGCTATACTTCCAACAATGGCCTGCCAGAGGCCTCTAAAAAGCCCACAAGCAGACCATGAAGGTAAAAGCCCTCCCCAGCTCTGGTTCAAAGGTTCTGTTTCATTAACATGTCTTGTATGGAAGTGTCTTACTATACTCCACCCCTAACCATCGAAAATCACATCTTGCGGCACTGAATTGCATTAAGTTAAACATTTTCTAAATATCCTCTCCATACAAAAGAACATCAATACAACAAAAATGCATGTTCTTCACCATCTGAAACATAAGCAAATTACACCTTGTTGGTCAGATGATGCTGACTTCAAACTGTCTGCGCTGCAAAATGTACAAAAAAAGGAAGTTTTATCAATATGTCACACAATCCAGCTGGGGAAGCACTATTTACATTCTGTCAGGTGGAAATCTGTTCTTTACTTTCCTATTGAAAGCCGGGAAATTTAAAAGAGCTTCACTTGACTAGTGCTGTGCCCCTCACGTCTTCATTGCTGCGTGTGTCCCAATGATGCATGAGGAAGCACACAACACGCTACGCCCACAAATTAATACTGAAACCATGTCCTTTAGTTTGATTTTCACCATTTAGGCAGCTATTAAGACAGATACTTGGCACACGTTCACAAAGGAAGCACATCTGCACTACACCCTTTGCTTAAGGCCCTTTATGTTCTGTTCTCTGGTCCCATGGCTGGGCAATCTTTTACCTGAACGCAAACTGTTGAGGAAGTCACTGATTCTATGGTATTCCAACTCAACAGCATTCTGGAACCTCTTCACCAGCTCTTTCTGCATACTCAAAATCTCTGGCAAGAACTTCACCAGCCTTAATTCGGCTTCCTAGAAATGTAGTAGAATCAGGGAGGTCAAATAAAAGCAACCAAAACACTTCCCAGGATCTTAAAGAAATTTCAGCATTGATGGCTGCCGACAGGCACCAATTCACATATATACAGAGCTATTCATACTCCACAGGTCTGCAAGTAACCTCACTGAAATAAGTTCCCCGGAGTTCTCAATGTTTTAAAAGCAAATGTAGAAAAGTTGGGATTGCTGGCAAGGCTTGCAAAACAGCAGGAGTCTTGGACGAAGCACCGATGGGTTATAGCAGTGCAGTTTTGTCCACCACACTTCCCCCTGCCCCAGCTTACAGTTTTTATCCCTTTTCACCTCTCAAAGGCTGCCAACATGTTCTACATTCTAGAAAGATTTTAATTGGGATGAAGTATACATGAAGGAGAAGGGGCTGCAGTGGCTCAAGTGGTTAAGACACTGAATTGCAGACCGGAAGATCGGTAGGTTCAGCAGTTCGAGACCCGAATGCTGCATGATGGAGTGAGCTCCCGTCTCTGGTCCCAGCTCCTGCCAACCTAGCAGTTCAAAAGCAAGAAATTGCAAGAAGATAAATAGGTACCACTTCAGTGGAAAGGTAACAATATTCCGTGTGCCTCGGCGTCTAGTTATGCCGGCCACGGAAACATCTTCAGACAGTGCTGGCTCTTCTGCTTGGAAATGGAGATGAGCACCGTATCCCTAGAGTCGTATTCGACTGGCTTTCGAGCAAGGGAAACCTTTACCTATACATGAAGGACACTTAAGACAAAGTTGCATGATTTATTCTGAGCATAGATTTATTTGGTGCAAGTGTGGTACACTCCATGCAAAACTGGCAGGTTCACATACAACATTTTTGTCATCATTAAACATACAAGAAATGGATACTCTAACCCTGGGTTCCCTAATATGGCCCCCACCAGTACTTCCCTTGGTGCCCACTGGGCTTTTCAGAAAGTGGATGGGGCCAGTGGATTGGCCAGCCTCATTCAAATGAGTTTTCCATTGGACAATGAGGCAAATGGGTAAGCAAATGGTGTGGTTCCATTTCTCCCTTCCAGATTTCCTTCTTTCCAGGAGGTGTGAGGAGTGAGGTATTGTTTAGCTCTGCCTCCTGAGGCAGCCATTTTGGATTTGGCTCGGCTTCCTGTGGAAGTCGTTTGGAGTGGTACTCACCACCCCATCAAAATTCCAAAGATGCCTGCAGCCTCAAAAAGGTTAAGGGCCCGTACTCTGACATATTCAAATTAAACAAAAAATATGATTTGTCTTCCACACCCTACTTTCTGATCCCCTCCAAACATTCAATCTGTCTTAAGAAAGGCAACCAGATGCCAAAAAAACTGCTTATTGGACTACTTTCATTCCAGACTACATTTTCTTTCTTATTGGGAAACAATATTCCATTTGAATTCATGGAAAGCACATTTCTGGTCAAAGACAACCCTGCCCAGGGTCCTATGCTTACTTTGTAGCTTGGAGTTGTTATGATATGCCCAACAACACAAAGGAGTGAAGCAGTATCTTAACATCTTTGGACACTAGCATTAAATTTCTAATATATGTCCATTCTGGTCCCTGGGAATTGTCTAGCCATAACATCATAAAATACAACTCTTTACAAGTTCTAGAGCTTTCACCACATCTCAGGTTTCAGTCTTTTAATGGGTTCCCTAGGGCCCAATCTCCAAAGGTCTGACTAATACTACAGTAAAGTATGAAGCAGAATGAGGCTTTTATGTGCCAAGTTTTAAGTGGCAGAACAGTGACTTCTGAACAGGACTGGGTAATTTATTTTTCTAAGACATGACCATGAAACACACCAGCCCGGCAACTGCTTCCTTCAGGGCAATAATGTCCCCTTGGCGAAGAAGATGCACTACATGACTTTAAAAACAACAACACTGAAATGTGACGCTTCGTGGTGGTTCAGATGTGCAGAGGATGTATTTATGTTCCTTAACCCTCTGTCCTTGAGATAGTTTTCCAATCCAATCTAGGGATCCTGTATCTTTTTTTTTTTACATGCACGAAGGGAGAGGTGGATTGTGATTAGATGACTGAAGAAGATTTAGACAGTTTTCCTCACTGCCTGCTCTAAAATCCACAGCTTGCAGCACCCATCAGCCCCTTAGTTGTATTTTAGATTTTAAAAAACAAGGTGTGGAGAAATGGATGGTGCATCTCCTTTCATCCTGTTTGATTTGGCCCGAAGTGTGTCAGCCTGTTGCCATGGTACTCAAATTGTGTAGTGTTGGGTATTACAGCCACTGCTGCATCCTTATCTTCTCTCTCACAAAGCACCTTGAAACAAGGAGCCGAAGGAAAAATGACTTTGTGTCATGCAGAAATGCAGAACATAGCAGCTGCAAGTTAAGTGAACCACTGATCCTCCTTTGTTCACAGCCAGGAGGGCAAAAAATCTCAGAGAAGCAGGCTTCCTGAATGGAAGGAAACCAGCTGCATGAGGGGGGAATCATCTACCTAAAGGTTTTTTTCCCTGTGGGGTCTGTTCTGTATGTAACTATGCTGAGGCTACAAAATGCTTCTACAATTCTACAAGGACTAAAACTGTCTATGTTAATTCATTCTGTAGTTGTAAAAGTCAATTCGTTATTTACGCAATCAAGTGTCCCTGTGGAAAAAAATATGTGGGGTTAACATCAAGGCCAGTGAAAGTAAGAATTGGGGAACACAGGAGCTGTATTAGATTAAAGAAAAGGAATGCTCCACTTGTTAATCACTACCTGGATTTGGGCCATACTGAAAACCAGCTGAAGTTCTGGATTATTGAAACAGTTCAGACTACAAATTCAAACAGGCTCAAGCTTCTCCAAAGACGTGAGTTATTTTGGATTCATCATTTACAGACATCTGCTCCTCAAGGACTGAATGAAGAACTGGATTGGACCTGCTGGCTTTGAAAAAATGTTCACCTGTTCATCTGCCCCTTCCAACTTGTAATCCCTTCCTTGGCTAAAAGCGTGGTGCAATACATGGAGGTTATTGTATCATCCCTGGGTCCACTATACAGGATTGTAATCTCAGCAGTTTGTGACTTGACTATTTCACTTGACGGAAATGACACACTTCACTGACAAATGGGACATTTGAAACCAGGTCTGTTGCCTATTTAAATATCTTTTGGAAATTACTTCCAGGCTAAATTAATTCTGTATCATATTAACTTTCAACTCTAGTAATTATGATTATTTTATTTTTATTTAGACTAATTTGGAGAATTTGCGCAATTACCACAGCCTTATTTGACTTGTAGCAAATATACAGCATTCAAGGTAATCCCAGAGTAAAGTTATTAATAACCCATTATTACATATATTTATTGTTTACATAAAAGTAATCTGGCTCCCCCCCCCCCTTTCCATACAATTTCAGACAGCAGCACCTGGTCTCTTACATATGTATATACAAAATTCTGTATGCATTTTTGGATGTGTGTCACTTTATAAGGAATATTGACCACTGAGGAAGGCCCATAGGGGCCGAAACGCATATGGTCCTTAGGTCAAAAAGTTTTATCCATCAGTTTGATATGCATTGTAATTAGTTCTTAATGAACCTATTTTTAAATGTCTGATGCTTGGACTGTCTCTTTTAATTTTATTTTGTTTTATTTATGTGTACACCCTAATAAATGTCTATATTTTCCACTATAATTGATTTGTTAGCTTGACCCTCTCGGTTAAAAGCTTGATTAATCATATTCTGATAATGCTCAGCACCTTTGGAAAGCAGAGTAAATTTTGATCTCTGAATGGATTCACCTCATGAACACACAAGACTACCTTATGCTGGTGCTGTGATTGTAATATTTCAAAGCACCCAGATGGTTTGATGTTTACTGATGTACTTCAGATTTCGACAAGAAGCTGACAGGAGAGTTTCTGCTCTTAAGATGAAAGTCATCACACTCATTAAAAAAACAGGGGGGAAAAGAAGAGACAATGCAAATATGTGTGTTGGCTTCATTAATTATGAAGAACAGCTTACACTGGGATCTGTGTCACAAGATGGGGCCGGGGAAACCATATGGCAATGCTTACCTTCCGCAAAAATTTCCACAAGATGGGCACAGTATCCTTGCCACCTTTCTGCTCAACAATGTGCCCAAGATATTCAACTGAGATTCTCTTCCTGCAACTCCACATTTTAGAACAATGCACAGTTCTGTTCTTTGGCAGTCCGGACAGGAAGATTGCAGGGTCTCCATATATAATTTTCACTACTGGGTTGGAAGAAATTCTCTCATCCTCACTGATTTCTTGATTCAACTTCAGAAGTGCTCTATCCAAAAACTGCTTGGAAAAGTCAATTTGGGGGGGGGGGGGGAGAGAGAATCAACAAAGAAAGGTAAACCCTTTGGGAAAAAAATCAATACAGATAATCTAGGTATGATCTAGTTATCTAAATAATTGTGCCTTGAACAACAGAATTGGTTAGTTTCCTGCAGCTTTCAAAGGTTGGAGTACCTAGGGTAAAAACAGTTAAAACATGAGTTGTCTGTATAGGTCATCAACAAATGGAGCTTCTGAAAGTGATCTTTCAACACATATGAGTTCATTTAAAAAGAGAGTACTCATCAAATATATAGACAAATCAGTTGCTAGGGTCTTGCCTACCTTCACATGAATAAACTGAACCCAAGGTGAGTCTATGCAGAAGAAGCACTGTGTGTCACCCATTTCTTTCCCCCCATACAAGTGAATGGTTGCTAACTAACTATCGGGGGAAAGCAGTGCAACCACTTACATGTAAAAACAGGTTGCTGACCTGTAATTGATGATCTTCGAGTGGTCATTGGTGCATTCACACCCTTCGGACTCCAGGCGCCTGCACTGACCCTGAGTAGTGACTTCTAACCTCCCAAGGGATCTTTTGCGCCCCCTCTCTGCGCATGCCCAGAAACTCTACTGCGCATGCTCAGGGTTGGGGCACAGAGATCCAGCCAATTCCTTCTGACCGCTGAGTAACCCACAGAAGACTGTAGGCTGCCAGCGGAAGGGAAGGTCGAGCGGGCAATGTGAATGTACAGAAGAACACTCGAAGATCATCAGTTACAGGTAAGCAACCTGTTTATCTTCATCGTGGTCTCTGTGCATCACATCCTTGGGAGAGTAGCAAGCTCTGGCCTACGTGGTGGTGGGTGATTGTAGCCACTCAGTTGCACATCGATTGTAGAACAGCTCGTCCCACAGCAGCACAGCTCCTGGCTCAAATGTCTAAGACGTAGTGCTTGACGAATGTGGTAGGCATCGCCCAGGTCGCAGCTCTGCAGATTTCTTGCAAGGGGATGCCTCTGAAGAATGCCATGGACGTGGCCAGTGCCCTTGTGGAATGTGCTCTAACCGGACCTGGAAGCAGATGCTTAGCCAAAAAGAAACATAACTTGATCGTCTCCACTATCCATTTAGACAGTCTCTGAGCTGAGATCCCAAGCCCTTTCGCATGTTCTGCGTAGGAGATGAAAAGGCGAGTATCCCCTTGTAATGTTTTCATTCTGTCCAGGTAAAACAGGAGAGCTCTCCAAACATCCAGTAGGTGGAGGCACATTTCTGCCTCAGACTTCGGGAAAAAAGATAGGTAGAGAAATTTCTGCCTGAAGGTGGAAGTCTGAGATGACTTTAGGGAGGAACTTAATGTCTGGGGGTAACGACAACCCCTCTCCATGGAAACGTGGGTAGGGCATATCACACCTGAGGGCCTGCAGCTCACCCACGTGCTTGGGCAGATGTAATGGCCACCAGAAAGGCTGTCTTCCAGGATAACAGTTGGAGGTTGCATGTGGCCATAGGCTCAAAAGGATGACAAGTCAGGCTATGCAGGACAAGAGAGAAGTCCCACGTAGGAATGGGTTCTTTTACTGGGGGGTAGAGACAGAGTAGGCCTTTCAAAAAGTGTTTAGTATCCGGATGGGCAAACACTGAAAACCCATCTGTACGATCGTGGTAGGCCAAAATAGCACCTAAGTAACCCACAACGATGCATGAATCATACCCTTATCCACAAGTGTAAGGAGGTAGCTGAAAATGAGAGGAAGGCCCACTGTGGTTTGGGGGGGGATGGTCTTGAGCAAAGGACTCAAACTTCACCCACTTGTAGGTGTAGGGCCTCCTCGTAAACTGTTTCCTGCTATACACCATGACATCTCTTATCCTTTGGGAGAAGGAACCCAGGTGATTCTCTATGCTGTCAGGTTTAAATAGGGAATACTGTAATGAACAACTTCCCCCCGTGAGAGAGATCTGGGGCAGGGGGAAAGTGATGAGTGGAGGAGAACTGGGAACCAAGGTTGTTGCGGCCACCAGGGAGTGATGAGGATGCACTCTGGCTTTCCCCTCAAGATTTTATTGACCAACTTGGTGATCAATGGAATTGGAGGGAACATGAAGAAGAA
This sequence comes from Lepidodactylus listeri, assembly GCA_029233225.1. Taxonomy (NCBI): domain Eukaryota; kingdom Metazoa; phylum Chordata; class Lepidosauria; order Squamata; family Gekkonidae; genus Lepidodactylus; species Lepidodactylus listeri. The sequence goes on along the minus strand of JARCFY010000044.1, from coordinate 88,543 downwards.
GGCGCTTGACCATGGGATGAGTAGGCCGTCTCCTAGTGACAGCGGATCTACGCCTCCTCTGCAGCAGACATTCAGGCATTTCTTGTTGCATCTGGTTGCAGAGACGTCTATGGTTGGGGTATCCCCACCTGTCAAACACCTGGCACAGGTTGAGTCCAATTCAGTTCTCATTCATGCAACTCAACACTGCCCCTGCTCAGGCGGTCCACTTGCAGATTCTGCTCCCCTGGGAGGTGTTTATATGCTATCAGCACTGGGAGCCTGACCAGACCGAGCCCACTGATGTTCCCCTGCGTTGAGCTCCCCAACCCCACAGGGAGGCATCTGTGGTGAGAGTCTCTGAAGAGGCATGGTGTTGAAATGTCTAGCAGATTGGGTTTGTGTCTCTACCACAAGAGAGATGCTGAGGTATCATGAGACGTGAACTGGGGTTATCTGCCTGGCTTGAAGCACCTCAGGAACCATAGCTGCAGGGGTCTCATTCTGAGTCTTGCAAATGGTAGGACCATGGTCGTGGCCGTCATCAGACCCAGTAGACATTGGATGGAGTGGGCCATTGCTGTACCCGTGGACTTGATCCGGTCAACCAGGGATGTTATGGCCTTTGCCCTCTGACAAGGAAGAAAAGCCCTGCATACTGTGGAGTCTATGATGAACTGGACCCATCTGGATGGGGGAGATTGGATTTCTTGAGGTTCACCTTGAGCCCTAACTCCTGAAGGAGGGAGAGAGTAGTGTCTATGTTTTGCAGGAGCTGGGTCTCCGAGTGAGCTCTTAGGAACCAATCACTGATGTAAGGAAACACAACGAGACTTTGGAGCTGCAGGTAAGCTGCCATGATTACCATTGTTTATGTGAAGACCCTCAGGGCTGTGGAGATTCTGAATGGGAGGGCAGTGTACTGGTAGTGGGCTTGTCCTACCGCGAAGCGTAGATATTTCCTGGTCTACTCTGATGTTGGTGTGGAAGTATGCATCTTTGAAGCTGATTGTGGCCATCCAGACCCCATTCTGCAGCAATTAAAGTATCTGGGAAAGAGCAGTCATTCAAAACTTGTGGTAACTGATAAACCTGTTGAGTGAACGCAGGTCAATAATTGATCAGAGTCCACCTCTTTCTTGGGTACCATAAAGTACTGGGAGTAAAAGCCATATTCCTGAGATTCTGGAAGGACTGGCTCAATGGCCTTTTTGAGAAGAGGAATTGTACCTCGTTGAGTAGGGTCGTTGAAGGGGGTGGTGGTAATGACCCTCATGGGGGGAGATGAGATGAGTAAATTCTATTGCATACCCCTGGGAGATGATGGGACAGTACCTGGTCATCCATTGTTGTGCGTCTCCAGGCTGTGAGATGTTGGAAAAGACGAATGTCGGTGGAGTGGATAGCAGGGGGCACAGTGGGGGCTCAGGGAGTGGTAGAGTCAAAGACTCTGCTTGGGAGTCCACTGGGTCTTGGACTTTGTAGGCTGCTGCGGTGCCTGGAATTTAGATTTGGGGTTGTAAGATGCTTTTTTGCTCAGTTGCTGATATCTTGGTCTCCAGGACTGATCTGGTGACGGTCTGTTGGAGAACCGACGGGTCCATGATCTGGACCAGGATTTGGGTTTGTATGACCTAGTGGGAGTGGTGACACTCAAGTTGCATGAAGCCTTCATGCTCTTATCCATATCGTGTAGTACTGTGTCAGTCGTGGCATGGAAGAGACCGGCACCATCAAAGGGTAGGTCTTCTATACACGTTCTGGTGTCTGGGATTAATGTTGTAGTCTTTTTGTCAGCAGGGAGACCGGCAATGGTCTCGGACATCTGCTCCCATAAGGAATATTGATAATGGCTCAATCAGGCCAAGTAGTTGGTGCTCTTAATTCATAAGTTTGCCATAGAGTAGAAACACCTGCCAAAGACATCCAATATCTTCCCTTCTTTATCAGAAGGGGCGAAATGGGTGTGCTTGCTTCTGGAGGAGGAATTTACCACCAAGGAGTTAAACTTGGGATGCAAAAACAAGAATTCTGCTCCTTGTTTCTGAACCTTATACACGTGGTCCAGTCATTTTGTGGAGATGGGGGTAGATGTCGGTTTGTCCCATGGTTGTTTTGCAGCTTGGAGCATAACTGTAGTCATAGGGAGGGCTACGGCCATCAACATGTCGAGCTGCACGATGTTGAAGACTATGTCGGTCACATCTAGATGTGACTGGACAATGGAGAGACCAAGGAGTGTGCCATCCGTTTAACAAGGTGTCTGTACGATTTCAGATCCTAGGATGTAGAAATAAGCAGATCATCAGCAGTATGAGTGGGGGGTGACGATTCTGACTCTGGGGTATGATGGACTGAGTCGTCAGCATCTGATTCTCATCCACGGACACTGTGATTGGTGTTGGAGATGTCCAATTTGGCCTGTATGGGGTTCACAGAGGACTGGATTTTGTTAGTGGTCAACGGTGATGTTCCCATCGATACTGACGAGGTTTGTCCTGTCGACTTTGCTATGGGGTTTTGTGGGCATCGAGGTGCTGACATTGGAGTATCAGACATGTTCTTAGAAGTCGTCCGCATGGGAGATCTGGAGTGATATGAAAGCGTGGAATGCTGGTCCCAATCTGGTGGTTCTCACATCTGGAGCCACGGGAAAGGTGGAGGCTACGTGCCATAGAAGAATTGGAATTGTCTCTGATCCCAAGGCAACATGGACTGTGCATGCCATGGAAGTGACTGGGGATCATAAGTGGCACCAAGCTCTCGATCTGTGGTGCATATCATTGTGCGCAGCCTGGGATTGCTGGCGATGGGTGTGGGCGGGTGCCAGTGGTGGGGAGCTATTTCTACTCATCAATCCCAACAAGGAAGAATGGTGATAGCTCTGCTGAGTAAAATTGATCTTGTCAACCTCAGACTCAGGTAGACTGAGAGGCTGCGACGCCCCGTGGTGGAGGTTCAGTACCAGGGAGTTCACCCGTTGTTGAGTTGGTACCAATTGAATGGAGATCAGGTCCAGTACTCTCGACACAGTCGATACATTGGGTCCTGCGCAGGGCGTGCCTCTTTGCCTTTGTTTGATTCATGGACTTTCTCCTTTTTGTGTTTCTTTGCAAGAGAGTCCGACTTCACAGTGGAGCCCGGCCTCTTAGATGTCAATGCCCCAGAATCAGGCAGGATCGATGTCTACAGCTTCAATGGAGTGATGGGTCGGGGCTGGCAACTGGTCGGTAGACCCTTTGGCCGATGCAGACTTACTGGCCAAAAGTGCGGCTTGCAAATGAACAGCTCTCTTTTTCCTGGTTTGTTTCAAAAACTTAGCACAGTGGGGGCAAGTGTCCATCCTGTGGGCCTCACTGAGGCACAGCAAACGCAGGGAATGGCCGTCAGTTGGAGCTAGTTTGCTTCCACAGGAGCGGGAACACCATCTGAAGAACCCCCACATAGACCAAAGAAGAAGAAAGATAAGTTCATTTGGAGAAAAGGAGAACGGAGCTGAAGTAAGGGAGAAATTCACCGAGCAGAGCAATGGAAGAAACGACGTCCTATCCACGCAGCGGTCAGAAGAGAACTGGTGGGATCTCTGCGTCCCGCCCTGATTATGTGTGGTGGAGTTCCTGGGCATATGCAGGGAGGGGGCACAAAAGATCCTTTAGGAGCTTAGTCACTGCTCGGGTTCAGCACAGGTGCCTGGAGTTCCCAAGGGTATTATGCACAGAGACCACAAAGAAGATCTATTGTTCATCAAGTTGTCTTCTGTGCAGGAACACATTGGGACTGCACTTGTGAAGGCCAGCCATTGGAGGACTTTCCCAGCATTTTCTTAAGAAAAAAGAACTTTGGGGGAGCCCCCGTTTTCCCCCTCCAACATTCCAATGTTCGGGGGGGGTCTCCCCTCAGTTCTAAGCCACTGTGAGCAAGGTGTTTGAGAATGAGAAGTCACAGCAGGGCAGGAGGGAGGGAAGGTGGGCCTGCACAGAAGAAAACTCAATGAACAACATTTACAGGTAAGTGCAACACTGTTTTCATCTTCGGTCTTCTGTGTAGTCTCACATTGGGAGATGAACAAACTACTCACCGTGGAGGTAGGGTGATACTTTCCCTGGAACAAAGAATGCAGTACCACTTGCCCATTGATGTGTCTCTTCTTGCATTTATGTCTATAGAGTAATGCTTGACAAATGTGTCAGCGGATGACCACATGGCTGTCCTGCAGATGTCCGTGAATGGAGTACCTTGACAGAAAGCAGTCAAAGTTGCCTGAGAACATGCCAAGAGCACTCGGATGTGAAGAGGGAGGGCAGCTTGGCTTGTTCACAGCACTCTAATCACAGCAACTATCCACCTAGATATGGTCTGGGATGTGGCGGCTTTCCCCTTAGAGGGGCCGGAATAGCAAGCGAACAGCTGTTGAGTTCCATGTCCTATTTAGGTAGTACAATAAAGCTCTTTTAACATCTAACAAATGGAGCGTCCTTTCTGCCTCTGATGTGGTTGAAGGAAAAAAAGACAGGCAATATGATGTCCTGCGCCAGTAGAATAGGGATACCACCTTCAGGAGAAATTGTAAGCTAGGGCATAATACTACCTTTTCAGCATGAAATCTGATAAAGGGAGGGTCGGCACATAAAGCTGTTAATTCCCCTACTCTCCTGGCAGATATGATCACTACCAGAAACATTACTTTAGCTCTTTTAGCTTGCAGAAATGATGGCTGAAGGGTGACATGATCGAGGTTTATAAGATTATGAATGGGATAGAGTAGGTAGAAAAAGAAGTCCTTTTCTCCCTTTCTCACAAGACAAGAACTCATGGGCACTCCATGAAATTGCTGAGCAGTCAGGTTAGAACAGATATAAGGAAGTACTTCTGCACCCAAAGAGTGATTAACACATGGAATTCACTGCCACAGGAGGTGGTGGCGGCTACAAGCATGGACAGCTTCAAGAGGGAATTAGATAAACATATGAAGCAGAGGTTTATCAGTGGCTATTAGCCACAAAGTATAGATAGTCTGGGGCAAGTGATGCTCTGTATTCTTGGTGCTTGAGGTGGGGCAACAGTGGGAGGGCTTCTAGTGTCCTGGCCCCACTGCTGGACCTCCTGAGGGCACTTGGTGTTTTTGGCCACTGTGTGACAGAGTGTTGGACTGGATGGGCCACTGGCCTGATCCAACATTGGCTTCTCTTATGTTCCTCTGTACTTTAATGGATAGGAGGTTTAGGTCACATGAAGCCCGTGGTTTGAAGGGTGGCAGCATTAGCTGTGTGAGAACCACAGACAGGGACAACTGAGGAACTACACACGATCTAGGAGGGAACAAGTTAAATGACCATTTCAAAAACCTTCTATAGTATTGATGGGAGAAAACCATTCTACCATCAACTAGGGAGTGGGAAGCAGATATTGCTGCCAAGTGGACCTTTATAGCCATTGCAGCTAAACCTGAATCCTTTAAGATAAGGAGGTATTTGAATACTGAATCGATCTTTCAGCCTTCCCTGTTGGCTTGGGTGGAATGTGTGCCAGGGCAATGTGCCTACATCTCCTCTTCGATAAATGAGGAGGGTGGAGGATGGGTGAATAAACATGGACAACCCTCTTTTGTTGAACCTGATAGAGGTTCTCTACCCTCTTTGAGGTAGCTGGAATACTGGAGGATTTTCACCATATGGTATCGATAATGACATCCAGCACTCCCTCTAGCACTGGAAAGGCAATGATGCCAGGTGAGTCTGAAAAAAGGCTTCCCATCTTGTCCCGAAGTCTGGGCATAGACGAAGCGACCCCGTTGGTTCAGTGACCTGACCATGCGGATCATTTGTTCTGCATATAAGTAGAGGTCCTCATTTGGAGAAACAGGGTCAGGGTCTCTCACCATATTGTCAGCTGAGGGATCCAAAGGGAAGCCTGTGCTCAGACCTGACCAAGAGCCTTCCTCTTCCATCTCTGAATCAGATGGAACCAACAGGGCCGGGGGTGGGAAGGCAGGTACTAGGTCAGAAGGATTATCTTCTTGGAGGAAAAAAGTTTAGGCTCAGGATAGACAGGCTGCATGGGATATTCGCCCCATTCTTGAGGGAAGGATGATGGAAAATAGAATGGGTAGTGTTTCCATGGTGGTGGAGGCACTGAAAGTTGCCATGGAACCGTTTGGGCTGCTTCCAATGGCTGGGGGGAGTGGGAGGAACCGACACAGTTCTGCACTTTTGTTCTGTTTCGCCCTCAGAGAAAGACAGCACTGGTGATGAAGAAAGGATAGACAGAGTTTGTAGCAGAGCTAGATCTTCCTGCTCACCATGCTCTGCTAGTGAAGCCATCTGAACTGATGCGGCTGCCATCTTCAGAACCAACACGGCCATCGTTTTTGGAGTCGAGATGGTTGCTGTCTTCAGAACTGGTCGATTTTTCTCCTTGTGCTTTGCATCTGCCATGGCGTTTTGTCAGTGGCAGTTTAGAGACACAGTGCAAAGGTGATCGGTCCAATGATTGGGATGGATGCCGTGTCAGTTCCATGAGTAGAACCGAGAGGGCTGATGCAACTGAGGGCGGCCCTGTGGGGTTGGTTGACTGCTGCTGAAGATTTTGCTGGCAAGTTTTGGAAGTGTTTTGCTGAGGTTTTTGACTTTACTGCCTGGATTTCAGAGCCTGATAGTGCTTTCCCCCATAGGCTAGCCTTTTGAGTCCTGATTGTTGAGCACTTTATATTGTTTATTATTGTGTTTTTTAATGAAATGTTTTATACTGTTTTAAATATTTATTCTGTTTATTGAACCCTGGTGCGCCAGGTCTTGTATGCTGCTCTGAGCCTGCAAATGCGGGGAGAGCGGCTTAGAAATCAATCAATCAAACAAACAAACAAACAAACACGCAGCACGATTGGATTGGGCCTTTGGAGTAAATTGCAGGCATAATGAACATGAGGCCAAATTGAGCCCCTCACCCAGGCCTAGAAGGCACAGTGAATACTCATCTAACCAAATCATTTTCGTACCACACCTGGTACATTCTTTAAAAGCTCTTTCTGCAACAGTCTCCTCCCAGTCTTTCTCTTTGGTTTTTTTTTTTTTAAAAAAAAACACAATATGACTCACTAAGATAGGAACTGCTGCAGAGACACTAGAAGTTTGATCCCCTGCAACGGCAGTGAAATAAGAACTGAAGGAAAAGGGAGTGCCCCCCCCCAACACACGACTGTTTGAGAAGGAAAAGTTGCTCACGTGCTCCAAAGGGGAGGGGCTCCCCCCAAATTCTTTTATTCCTAAGAAAATGCTGGAAAAGCCCTCTGGCGGCCAGCTTGCGCGACCACAGTCCCAATGTGGGACTGCACAGAAGACCAAAGATGAACCATGGGGTTGACAGCAAGGCTATGATGAGAGTAAAAATCGGCCCTCCACACTTGACTGTAGGTCGCCAAGCCTCTACCCGTAAGAGTTACAACGCAAGGCATCTTTATGAAAAACCTCCCCACCTACACATATTTGTTAATAGAACTACTCCCTTGTACCTAAAATTCTGTTTTGATACGGTATATTATCCAAAAAGTTAATCAAATTGCACATTTTTGGTAGGTTATCTTTGTTCTAGTTGCAAAACTTGTGGCATTTAATGGCAAGACGACAAGAGGCTTACAAGCCCATACCCACTACGATCTCCAGTATCCTCTCCCAACATTTCATATGTACTCGAGAAGACAGATTTGTGGGGGGTGTGGGGGGGAGAGTCTTGCATTGCTACATACCCAGCAACAGGAATGGGCACAAACTACAAAAAGGGTAGTTTGGTTCGGGGCGGCCCACGAACTGAATCCCAAAATGAATCGATCCAAACACGCCCCACCTGAACCAAGCTGGTGCGGCAAGTTCGGTTCCCCCCTTCAAAGGGGTGGGGACAAAACCAAATGGTTAAATGGCTGCTGTTAGGTTTAAATGGCTGGTCCTGAACAGTAAAGTCCAGTAAATGTTCGGGGAAGGCGCCTTCCCTGAACATCGGCTCCTGGGCTCTGAACCAGCCCAAGTTCAGCACGAATTTTGGCTTGTGAGCTGGTTCATGTCCATCTCTACTCAACAAACCTCTCCAAAGCTAATGGATGTACTCTGTTTGACACAACATTGGCTGAATATTATGATCTTCTTTGAGACTTAAGATTCCAACCCTAGCACTCACAAAAGGTCATGTACAAACACTACTCACAGTCCAATCCCCACACACATTTGTTTCAGAAGCAAGCCCTACTATATAGTCTTTGTGCTCACTTAAGATTGCATAGGACTGAATACACAAGAATGCACATTGCCAGGCAGAATCACATAGTGTTTCACATTAATCAGGGCATGCAGCACTTAATTAATGTTAACTTAGCTTAGACAATATACTAAGTCATGAACTACTCAATACACTCTTTAGGAGGCACATGCATCTTTTTACCTCAAGCTCAGGAACAATAATGGACTTTGCAACTTTTTCCCAATTGTTTCTGTGTTGTTTCTCAGAAAGACGACCATCAAAGTATGCTGACCCTGCAAAAGAATATTTGTAGCACATCAGGAGCAACAAGTTTGCTAATTCCCACCCACCTCTCAAGGGGGGAGGGAAGCGGGACTTTGAATCTCCTGGGGGAAGGAGCGATTGAGGGAGCTCTCTCTCTCTCTCTCTCTCTCTCTGTAAGTAATCGAGGCAGGTGGGATTTTTAAAAAGTGAGGGGGGCAAGTGTGCGTGTGAGACTGCTTATGTGTGCTTCCTGGGAAAGTCAGTCTCCTGGATCTCTGCTCTGGATCTTCTCCTGAATAAGTCAAAGCTATTGGGGGTTGGTGCAACGAAATAGCCTTTCTGAGTTTCTCCTCCTTGGGGAAACCTGAGCAAAAACACCCTACATGCTGAGGCTCTCTCGTTGTTTCTGGCAAGCCCCCTTTTCCCTGCAATCTCCTCCTTCCTCCTGTAAAGCCTTGGCAGGGAGTTTGGGGGCAGCTTTGTGTAAGTGTTCCTAACTATCCTTCACAACTGCTCTACTTACACTGATCTGGATGCTGATGGGTTTCCTTGAAAAAGCTACACAAAATGAGATGGGCGACATTAGTGGTTTCATCGGTGCTCTTCCCAAGAGTAGTCATCAATTGCTCCAAGTCCTTGTGAATATGCTGCAGGAGAAAACTCACTGGATCTTGAACCTGCGGCTTTATGATCTGCAGTAGGGACTTGAACAACAAGATTCAGAGTGACCAAACACAATTCCATCATAAAGCTTCCAATTAGACAAAATAGGTTTTTAGACAAGGCCATGAACCTACCTTCATCTACCCACACTTAAGAATTACTGAAAATATTAGTGAAGCCAGAACTGCACTAATGATTGTCCTCACCAACATTCACTATAATCTGATAATACTGAGGACAAATATTCAATTTCTAGGAAGACTCAACAATTCATGAAACATGTTTGTAGCCTTGCTTCTCCTTCAGTTCTGGACTTCAGTGGCCCCTTCTTTGTAAGGTTATTAGAAACCTATCAGAAATATTTCTGCAAGTACAACATTTTAAAAAACGGATTTACATGTTTAGGTCTCAACCATGCATTGCGCACAGAGAAAGAAGGCTCTAGAATGACTCCAGCAGAACTACATAAGAACCCTCTTGTCATACTGCCAAAGGCAATTCACATAGAACAAAGGCCTTCCCTCCTTCACCTATAAACATCTCGCAGCTCACTCTTCCCTGGGCACGCAAGCTACTCTCTGGGGAAGCAAGAACCGAGTGAAGGGGAGCCAAGTGGTACAAGCTGCTTGATTCCCCCAGGTGAAGTGCAAGATGGTTTCCAATGGATTTTACTTGCCTAGCTTGCTTTGAAGCAGTCCAGGAACAGCAACAGGGTGTCCAGCACTGCAGCAGTTTGAACACAAGAAAGAATGCTATAGGAACCTCTCTGCTCCTTACTCTCAGTGAACACCTGGTGCAGGACAGGGGCCTTAAATGCTCATCATCACCCAGTGAGAGAATATAAACCAGACGGACTGGCTACAGAGACTTGTTGGCAACAATACTGAAAGGAGACTTGGTTTTTCAAAATAATTCCTCAGCCATTCCCTCATTGTAATGCATTCCATGTAGAGTACGAGATGGGTAGGTTTTTTCCCTTCATATACCTGGGGATCTTTTGTGGCACCCAGAAGCAATGCCAAGTGAGTGAGCAGGCGAATCAGAATCAAGGCAGACGGAGACATCTCCCTCTCAGATGCCACCATGGCTTTTCGGTTGCCAGGGTTTCCAAGCACATGGCCAGTTTGTGTTCTGTCGGCTCCAAGTCTGCGTAAAAATGAATAGTGAATGTGCGTACTAGATACAAAATGAGAGTTTGTTTTTTTCTAATTTTAAAATCCTAGGCATTGTCAGTCTGAAGTCTGACCATCAGAAGACTCAGATTAATTAATCTAAGGTTTCAATAGAACAAAAAATCATAAACAGAGTTTATGTATTGCAAAGAAAATGAAATTATTATTTACTTTGACCAAAGAGGCCCCAACATAAAGAATGTGAAAACAGAGCCTGTCCCAGAAGAACTAATACAGGTACACAGGCGACCATGGCAGAAGCACAGCAAGTGATTAGTGTTTTCCCCAGACAACCTAGAAACATTGTAGCCAAGAGTAAATACACTGGTTACATCTTCCTGCATCTCATCTTGCAAATGTTTAAGATCTCAAGAAAAGAGATTTAATACTGTTCAGGATTTTAAGAGTTTAATGCTAAAAAAAGACATACTGAGCTTGACGGAAGTTTGGCAAGGCCATGTGGTTGAGGCCGCCTATTGCAATGCCACAGTCAACACACCTCCCCTGTTGCATGGGACGACCACACTGAAAGGAGAAGAGAGTGTCAAAATTACAACCAAACATAAAAGAAATAGACCAACTTGTTTCTGCTGAACCTGAAGACCAACTGGCACAGGACATGTCCTCATGCTTTTCAAGTCATTGTGCAGTTGCAGAGAACCAAGACAACAGTTGTCTGCAAATGCAGTCTTGCACAAGATGTAGCCCAGTGGGATCATGAAAGGGTATGCAAAACAGAGAAGACCCCATTTCAAAAGAAACATACTAGACGAAAGACACCATCAGTGCAGGCTCTTACCTGTCCAACAGTGCAGGGGTGACCATTTGGACAAGCTGGTTGAAAATAAACAATAAATCAGTATAATAGTACCGCAAATGGGTCATTGAACATTTCCAAACTATACCCCAAAATAGAACCCTCCTTCCCCCGATATCCATTGTCACATAAAAGACAGAGGGGTGAATCCAACTGCTGAACCCCAGTTTAAGTGGCTCTTCTTCCAATAGAAGAGACACTTACATTGGCAGAAGGCTCTTTAGGGTGGAGGAAAGCTTCAAACTTTGCTTAGTGGAGTGGTAAAATAGGGATAAATATGATCAGTCCCGGACTATTGAACTTGATTCAGAAAGATCTAGATTTAAATCCGCACTTACCCATGAATCTAAATAGGAATTTGATACTGGCTGCCATTTGGTTAGTCACTACCTCTCAGCCTAACCTGTATCAGATGGCAGAGAGGTTCTCTCACACTGGAGCACCAGAGTGGTATAGTGGTTAAAATGATGTATGTACGTAGTTGAGTTCATGCAACTGAAAAGACTTGGTTCTATAAAATGCCTGGACTGCATCCTGAGAGGGAATCTTAATTTGTCTGCCAAGTATCATCTCCCTATTTGATTCCATTATGCCTAGCTCAGGAGATTAGGCTCAGTACTTACTATACCAGTGAAGATTTGCTGTTGCTTCCCACTCCACAGCCTGAGCCAGCAAGTCTTCCGGCATTGTTGGCAGAAAAGCACGCTGCAGAGAAAGAGACACTCCTAATCAAAGGGATACTGAAGTACCCTAGTTATGTTTTCCTTATACCAGACTTTCATCTGCTTTGATAACCCCCAGACACAGTTGACCCATTTTCTCAAGTAACCAAGCAGAAGCAGATATTAAGGACGAAGATGTACCTCCAGTTACTTTTAAAGAGCAAGACAATTAATGCAAGTAACACAGAAATGATTTAAGGGACTGAAGGATGGACTTTTTTCCCCTTACCTGCATTGTGTGGGGAGAAAATGCCAGATTTCTTAGAGGCTCAAGGACTCGATTTTGGCCACACAGCAAAATAGCTTCAGTATGAACAACCATTTCAATTACTACCCTCTTGTGGCTGGAATCCAGCAGATTCGCTGCCAGTGATGGGATTCTGTTATCCACAAGGGATTCTGCAAATGTCTTAAGTTCTGGAGAAGGAAGTACTTTGGAATTCTGTATCAACTCTTTAAGAGCCAGACATTGCTGAAAAGAAGAAGAAACATTATGTCATGCAAAGCAAGACAATATTTTTAGACCAGATTCGTTTCACTCTCTGTATGGCCAAATATTAGAGATGCCGAAGGGGTCAATTAATGTTTAATACTAAGTGAATGTATTTCCTTCTCCATAGGAATATCACAACAAACTTTGCTAAGAGTCCTCTCCCAGTTTCACTTATATTGTCTTGCCTCTTGGGTACTAGCCGACATGCTGCCTGGGAGCAGAGCAAGATATTTTACCTTCTGGGTAGGGTGAAGGCTTGAGTCTTCATGGCCATACTGAGACGTGAACTCTCTGAAAACAGCCAAGAGGAAGTGAACAGGCTGTGCAGACCTGGGGCCATTATAATCCTGGAAGAAAAACGAACTCATGAAGACTGGTAGGGAGGGAAAGAAAGACCACCAGCAATAGAATTTCCAACTCTGGCCAGCAGCAATGGAGATTAGTGAAATTATTGCAAAGGAAAATAGTAAGTTTTTTTGCAAGACTCTGTGTGAGTTACTAGAAACAGAGATATTTTTTTTTAAACTGGACCACTAATCAACATGTATCTAGCTATGTTAATCATTTGTGGCCTAATGGGGAAGGGAAGATCCCCAGCTTTTGTAAAGCATCCCTGCATCGCCACCTAGAGACCATTTTTACTTGCTGTTGGCAACCATTAAGGGGAATATTTTAAGATCTGGACAACAGCTACTGTTTCAACTCTGCACTCAGAGGCATCCCACCAAGAGTAACAGTGTATGGTTGTCGGGATTCCCCCCCCCCCCCCCATTTTCTCTGTCTCCTTGTAGGTAAGCTATCACCCCAAAATGGAATGCAAGATGTTCATAGGAAACTCAGGAACTCTGGTTATGAATGTGAGGTATCAATATTTTTAATCAATTAGCTGAAATAAATGGCAGGAGGAGGAAAAAATCACTCATGATACAAGCTTTCCCTTTAATTATCTGAATATGGCATGCAGCAGGCTAAAGATAACAGCAATTTGCTGCCCTTGATGTTCCTGTCGATGTGCTAAGTGACTTCTCCATCTGCACATTCTGCCAATCTAACATTGGGTAACTGATCCTCTAAGCCAGGGATGTCAAACTCATTTGTTACCAGGGCCGGATCTGACATGAATGGGACTTTGTCAGGCCAGGCCATCTGTGTCACAAAATGTAATGCCAGGTAGCGGAGATATTAACTTTATAAAGGACACTGACAAACACAATTAAAGGGTTTTTTAACTTAAAATACAAACATGCTTAAAACAGTAACAATCTTGACATATTTTGTTTATTTCACAGACTCTGATAACTGCCACCTCCCAAACCTTCCCCCCTGCCCTTAAAAGATGCCTACCTAAAACGGAAAAATGGGGGGATAGTGGGATTTCGGAATGCAATTTTTAAAATAAAACATCAAGAAAAAGTACAAGGACCACAGCAGAAACTAAAAAGAAAAACTAAAACTATAAAATGGTCTGAGCCTAGGAAAACATGAAATGGCTGGGCACTGCAAGCTCCTCCCGCCCCCCCCCCCCCCCGGCTCCCTCAGGTCTACCAAGAGTGGCAGTGGCTCTCCAGTGTAATGTCCCCCTTTGGCTGTGGGCTCCCAGGTTAGATTACTCACTCAGGCAACCGTTCTCAGGTCCATTCAGCAGAGACAAGCTGGCTCAAAGTATCAGCCCTTTATTTATAAGAAAAAAACTCAAACTCCAACAACTTCAGCTGACATACAAAAACTGGAAACTGAAACTACACCACCACTCCATTGAAATACATCACGGCTCAAAAAAAGGTGCAAAGAAAATGCAGAATGGATTTTTTATTAAGGTTTCTGGGCCCAGACAGGCTATTCTGGGACTGGAATGACAGCCCCCAGAGTTGAATGATGGTCCCTGGGAGTAGCAGAAGCATTCTGGGAATGGAATGAGGGCCCCCAGAGCAGAATCCCATTCCCAGAACACAACTGCTACTCCCAGGGACTGTCTTTCCACTCTGGGGGCTGTCATTCCAGTCCCAGAGTAGTCTATCTGGGCCCAGAGAACTTGAAAATCGATTCTGCATTTCCTTTGCAACTTTTTTGTGCTTTAGCCCAGAGGGGCTTCCTGCCGGAGGAGAAACAGGCAAAGACAAGGCCCAGCCAGCTGGGAAGTTCGGCACTCCTGATCTCCCTTAGAAGGATGAGGATAGGCAAGGGAGGGGAGGGGGGGTGGACAAGAGAGCTGCAGGCCGGATTAAAGCTCTGGGCAGGCTGGTCCTGGCCCACAAGCCATAGGTTTGACACCCCGACTCTAAGGTAAGTCCAAGAATAAAATACTACATATATATGTCCAGGCAAATGGCAACTAAGAAAACAACATTAATTAAGAAAATATATTTATCAAGTCCAACTATAAAAAAAGAAAGAAAAGAAACTGAATAGAGACATGTTCTCTCTACTATGAAACAGACAATGGTCCACTTTCAGGCCGATCAAAGACAAGTGTGCCAGTTAGAGAAAAAAGCTTTACCTTCAGGGCTGCTTCTATGCTCTTCATGTGGCCTTCTATCATGGCTTTTCCCACAGCATCACGCATCATTTTGTAGTTTTTGCCCCATGCCAGGAACCGATCAATCTGTCCATGCTGATGTCTCTGAGGCCACAACACACAAGCAGTCCCATTTTTAAAAAGTGTGAACATGAAATCAAGCTATAAAATACCACGATTTCTTGATTGGCAATGAAGATCTTCCTCACAAGCCCTGCTCTTTGTGCCCTCACTTGCAGAGGTAAAGTAGGTGGCCACCACAGGCAAGGTTTTCTCATTGGTGGCATTTCGTCCAAGGAATAACCCTTCCCTTTGAGGCTCTCTTTCAGGCGGAAGGCAAAAATCTACCCAGACTTTTAACTAAGGCCACTGATTTTTTGTATGGGCTATGTATGTTTGCCCACAATTCCAGAGAAACAAGCAAGCCCCTTGCCTCCCACAAGCTCCTCTCTTGTAATGCAGGACTGCAGTGGGGACATCCAGTTCTCCTCCAGGCTGCTGATAGCCTCCATTTCTCCATCAAGGGTTTCCTGGCAATTACGGTGGGCACATGAGACAGGGCCATTTCAGTGGCAGCCCCATGATTACGGGACAATCTCCCCAGGACGGTCCGCCTGGCCCCCTCACTTTCGGTCTCCAGGAGGCAGTCGAAGACAGTTTTATTTAGAACTGCATTTGACTGCATTTGGTTTCTATTTATTGGCAGGCCTAACGGGAGATTTTTGAATAGTGGCCTCTCGTGGCCTCTTTTCATGACCTGTTTTACAAGGAACCTTTAAGGCAGCTAAATGTGCTGGGTTTTAATGTTCTGGCTGGGTTTTAATGGTTTATTCACTTTCATGGTTTTAAAGTTCCTACATGAACTTAGTCTTTAGGAAGGTGAAGCTGCCTATGGAGTAATTTGGCCCAGACTCATATGTCAAGGACTTTTAAAGCATCCTGGCAAATACCTTCCCACTCATTCCTTGATTCCCCTTTACTAGCTCAGCGATAACCAGATTCTGCTTCGGCTGCAAATCTTAACACAATCCCTTTTACTCTGCTTTCAGTTGTCCCCTCTTAACAGAGTCTCCATTTGCCCCCCACGAAATCACTGCCCAATAGTCAAAAGTTAGATATCGTAAATGGCTGAAGATAAAAATAAATTTACACTACCAGTTGTTGCTGAATTATTTCTGTTGGAAATATCCAGTGCTGTTTGTTGGAAAGGCTCTGTGTGAACTCCAGGCCATACTGGTTAGTAATCTTTCGGACAAGGTAAATTTTATACCAGTCATTCTGACGGCAAAACACCATCACCCTCTGCAGGTACATCTCCTTCTCATTATCTTTAGAACCATCTGCAGAGACAAGGGAAATTGGGTTCTGTTTTCTAACCATGCTAAGCTACTGACGTTCAGTATTTTGAGCAGCACCCAAGCAACCAGAACAATGTCTCGCATAGCTTCACAACTGAAAGAAGGGGGCAACACCCTAATGGTAGTACAGGAAAAAAAATCAGGGTTGCACTTACCTGTAGCTGAATCTTCTGTGCAGGCGCACATTCAGACTGCGCATGCACAAGCCTGCTACAGATAGAAGTTTTTAAGGGACGGAGGGAGCACACCTCCCATCCAGAGCAAAAGTGCAATGGTTTTTCCAGCCTAAACCATCATGTGCTCTGGAGGAGTGGGACACCCCTCCAGATCGTGTGTGTCTGCCTTGACTCCTTCAAATGAAGAAAAATAGTGAAACAAACCAATAATATAGATTCAGTTGGGGGTAGCCGTGTTGGTCTGAAGCAACAGAACAAAGTTTGAGTCCAGTGGCACCTTTAAGACCAACAAGGTTTAATTCTGGGCATGTGCACTTCTAAACCAAAAATATAGAAGAGAGCTCACAGCAGTCTTGTAACAGAGTTTTATGGTGGCCACATCCCTCCTCAAGAGGGTCTGTGAAGATACAGCTTTACCCCCCTTTTGAGGACCGGAATAACAAACAAATAAAGCACTATCTAGCCTATAAGGTTTTGTTCCATTCACGTAAAACAACAGGGCCCCCCTAAGATCAAGCAAGTGTAATGCTTCTTTGGCATGAAATGTGGGAGATGGGAAGAAAACAGGTAGTATAACCTAAGTGGAACTTTGAAACAAAATTTTGGTAACAAAAAAAATCCAAACTGGGATGCAGGATGACCACTCACTAAAAACCTTGTAGAAAGAAGGGTCAACCCTAAAGAAGGCCAGTTCACTCACCCTCCTGTCAAGAGGCCAAAGGTTTCAAAGGGCTTAAGCATGAGCGGTGAAACCACCAACGATAATAACCATTGTGGCACTGTCTTAGGGAGGGACGGAAGGACGTTAATTAACCCTTTCAAAAATCTCCCAGACAGTCAAAGAGAAAACAAAGAGGTGCTGCCCACTAAATCGTGATAAGCAAATATTGCAGCTAAGTGGAACTTCACAAAAGAGGTGGCAAGCCCTTCTGAGCTAAGGGAGAACTGGTAATCAAATATCTCTTGCAGAGAGCATGATGTTGGAATCAAGCCCCTTGATCGAGCCCATACAGCATAGGCAGGGACGTAGAGTTTTGTAAATGCCGGGGGGGGGGGGCTCTTTAGTGCGCATGCAGTTGCTGGAGCGATGTTTCCTCCCCCCCCCCCCCCGGGAAAACATAGCATCTGCCGCCGTGTCTCCTCGGGCCCTTCCAAGGCCCACCAGCCACTGCTGCCGGTGACTCCTCTCCCCCCCCCCCGGCCTGCCACTCCTTCCCTCTCCCTCCCTTTTCTGGGCAAAATGCCCAGCGTAATTACGTCACCCAGAAGTGACGCCATCACGCTGGGCACGGTGCCAGGGCAATGCTCTGGCAATCGCCCTGAAACTCTATGGTGCCCTGAAACTCTGTGTTTCTACTACACTTAACAGAAGTTGTATCAGCAAAAATTCTCTCATACAGTAGCTATTTGGTACATTAGCACCTCATTTGTTCACTATCATCCCACTTACTTGCTATTCCATGGAGTTCATACAGCAGTTCTGCAGCCCTATCCAAGCACATCCGGATGCGAGCCAATCCCTGCAAATACTCAACAGAAGTTTCCTGAGGGGTATCCTGACTTTTGCACTGGAAATAGCTCGCCAAGAAGCGACCATCATCCCTCAGAAAGGCTGTCTTAATTTCCTCAGCAGACACTCCTGATTTCTCACACATGGAATCCTGAAAGGACATTTAGACTGAATTTAGAATTCTCCAGTATGACGAACCTCTGCTCCTTCTGTTCAGTGAGGCAGATTTTCCCGCCAAAACACTGTTCTCCACTCTGACTGAGCAGCCTCTTTATAGCGTGTTTGAATTATAAGCGTATAACTTTCTTGGTGTCCCACCCAGTGTTATAGCAGTTTTTTGGCTTTTGCCCAGGCCAGTGTTTTATTGTAACTCAGCAGGAGACCTCTTATATAATAACCCTTTTGAAACAGTATGTGACACAAAGTTAAGTTGAAACACAAAAGTTGATTTTATTGAACAGAGTATAACTGAACCTTAAATTCTGAGAGTCTCAGTTCTTTACTGTCGAAGACTGGTTTATCTTGTGGATTTCTTTCAGCAACAATGTGTCTTAATAAAGTTTCATAAAAATATCTCAGCTAGAACTTTCTTCCTGTATATCAGTATCTCCCTTTTGGGATTATAACTTTTCCTTTCTGTACTCTTGAGGAGTCTAAGGCCGTTTCCCTTTTCCCTTCTCAAACCAGAGGTCCCTTTTGCGTTGAACCCTCTGAATAACTGGGTAAGGAATATCCTGCTTTTCCTAAGGAGCGATAACCCTTTTCTATTTGGCTAGGCTGGCAGTTTCCCACCAACTGCCCAGTCTCTTCCGGCAAACCTATACTCCAGTTCTGGAGACTGTGAACAAACAGAATTCAGCTAATACCGACACTTAGACATTAAGTTCTGATTTCTGAACTTTTCCCCAAACGTGCTGATGTACAATAAAGGCTAGTAGTTGTGTCCTTTCACATCTCAAGTGACTTGTCTGTTTTCGTCAGGCCGACACACACACACGCCCTCTTGACTGGCAACTACCAAGTCAAAATCCAAACGATGACTGACTCTCTAACAAGACTCACAAGATTTTATAAAACTGTCCTCATCAGATGCTGACCAATCAAAGAGAAGGGGGTGCAAGCAGGCAGCAGCATGTCACTCAAACTGCTTTTCAGTGAAGCACTGACCCCTAATCTCCCAGCTCTCGGAGTTTGATGTCCTAAGCATCCTGCTGTTGGAAGGCAGTTCATAAGCCTTCTAACTGGCAACTAGGGTTGCCAGATCCCACCAAGACCCCAGCAGGGGACTTTGGGGGGGGGGGGCGGGGATGTCCCCAACGTGATGACATCACACAGAAGAGACGACATCATGTTGGGGACCGGCGGCCCCCGCTTCCTGCCAAAAGCATGTAAAGCATCCCTTTAAATTCTTTTGGCAAGTGGTAGAGGGGCTGTGCGTGCCTGCATTCCAAGCTGCAAATTTGCCGCTGGGAGGGCAGGCGCGCATGGCCACCCCTTACTCCCTCCTTCCTGCAAGATTTAAAGGGCCAGCTGGCTGGCAGCGGGAAAGGTCTCCCCTCCCCCCAATCGGGAAACTCCTGCAGGACTGGGGATCTGGCAACCCTACTGGCCACTGGAAATTTGATTGGCTGTGAAGACTTTTAAAAACATTGCTTTGGCAGCAGCTGCCATCAAAACACAAGGATCTTCACTATGTGACTGAAGGTAAGCTGTGGCAGCCATTTTGTGGCTGGCTTCACCTCCTGTGGCAGCCATTTTGTGGCTGGGCCCTCCATGCTGTGCCAGAATTCCAAAGTTGTCTGCAGGCTCAAAAAGGTTGGGGACCCCTGACCTACAGTATCTGTAGCACAGTGAATGCTACATTCCTGACCTGATACACAATCAACAGCTTGATAATTATGCAATCATAATGCGGGAGAAAGGGAGGGTGGGAGTCTGGCTGGATACTAAGGAGAAAGGCCTGTTTAGTTCACTTCCTTTAACCCTCTTTCCAGTTCCCTAAATGGTAAAATTAACTAGTCCCAATCACAAGCAGCTTCTGGTCAGGTCCTTCCTTTTCTTCCTGAAAAGCTACTGCCTGTCAATGACCTGAGATTTTTCCCAAGAGAAAAAAGAAAATGAAAGAGCCCAGGAAGCATGGTACAGGTGCAGATTATTCACTTAAAACAAAATAAATGGTTAAAACCATTTATGAGAGTAGCACCCTCCACATTTGGAAACACGTATGACTTGCAGTCTCTACGGGTTCCAGAACTACTTTACAAAGTACCTTGGGGAATTAAAAAGGCAAAGAAGGACTTACCTCAAGGCAGTTCACAAATAGTGTATAAAGTTCTGTTTTATCATCTTTGCCTAGGATCCAGTCTTCTACTTGTGATAAATAATCTTGCATGTAGGCTTTCACATCACTGAAACTAAGGAAACAAACACAAATGCTTTGTTCCTTTGAAACGGGAGGCTTTTATTGATATTAATTGTGTGTTAAATAAAAATAAAGGAAGGATTTGGTTAGCTAATGTGGTCAGGGGGAAACAACCTGCAGAGTTTGAGAAGTGATACTGACAGAAGGCCAAACTAGATGGGAAGGTGTCTCTGGGTCTGACAACTGGACACCGATGCTTGTTAAAAGCCTACAGAGGCAATTTAAAAATGCTGCAAGGGTCCAGTTCTGACTGGGCCGGCAGCATGGTAGGGGTGCTCTTGTCCCCCCACCCTCCACACCTTTTCAAGTGTTGGGAAAAGAGGAACGCAATAATTGAATCTAGAGCAAACATCAAGTGGCTACCTTTCAAGCAGGAGTATATACTTACCAAGCTCCCATATCCTGATCTGACTGTTCTCACCTGTATTTCAGAAGCAGCTTTAACACCACCGAACGGATTACAGGAGTTTTATCTACTACATCATCAAAAGGGGACAGAGATTTCGTATGCACACTCGGCTTCCCTGAACCAAGAAATACAACAAAACTCAGTTTAGAGAAACTGTAAGGTCAGTGTATTTGGGGGTAGGACAACTGAAAGGAGTATGCAAGCATACCTTTTGGGCATCCTCTCAAAACCTCCTTATGAGCAAATAGCAAGTTCAGGAGCTCTTGAATCACAGCTTTTCCAGGAGGCTCATTGTCTTTGAAACACATCGTGGAAACCAGATCAATAAAAAAACTATTGCAAAACTTGCGAAATTTGGAATATTTGGGGATGATGTCGCTGCAGGAAAAATGGGTGAGAAATTACTTATCTAGTCAATTGTAGAATTTGCACCACATGTATAAGAAATATTTGTCCAAAAGAAAGATATAAAATCCTCAGAAGGAAAGAAAGTCTCAAAACTACTGCCAGGGTTACAATCAGGTAGAGCAGAGATAAGGAATTACCTGAGCTCCTTGGTAACAGCCAGCGTGTAGTCATCTGGCAGGCTGGCTAGACAGAATGGACACAACATGTGTGCCGGTATCAGCCACTGTTGGATGCAACTCTGACAAAACACATGATCACAAGGAAGGCTGACTGGATCCCTAGGATCTCCCAAGCAAATTGGACATGGCTTCAAACCATACCTGTTGATCCAAGAGCTGAGGTCAATGTAAAATATATGTATTTGGATTTAGTAGAACTTCCCTGTTTGGAACAATTAGTTATGGAAATATGTATGTAATATTCCTGAATTTGCCAATCCCCCCCCCCCAAAGTACACGAAAATACAGGTTGCTTACCTGTAATTGGAGATCTTCGAGTGGTCATTTGTGCATTCACACCTCTGGGATTAAGTGCGCCTGCGCTGATCCCGATCGGTAATCTTCAAAGCCTAACGGATTTTCGCACCAGCTCCCCGGTCACGTGCACGTCCCACTGCGCATGACCCGGGGAGGGGCACGAGGATCCCGCCAGTTCCTTCTGACCGCTGCTAACAGCTCCCAGAAAAAAAGGGTGAGGGAGACCGAAAGCTGAGGGGAAGGAGGGCGGGAGGTGTGAATGCACAGATGACCACTCGAAGATCTCCAATTACAGGTAAGCAACCTGTATATCTTCTTTGTGGTCTCTGTGCATCACACCTCTGGGAGAATAGCGAGCAATGAACACACCACATACCTGGAGGTGGGTGCTGGAGGTCTCACATCTGAGCTGCTTGCAGAACTGCACGGCCCACCACAGTACGCTGATGGACGCGGACATCTAGGGCGTAGTGCTTCACAAACATGTGAGGGGACGCCCACGTTGCAGAATTGCAGATGTCTCCCAGGGGAATGCCCTTGAGGAATGCTGTGGAAGTAGCCACGGCTCGAGTGGAGTGTGCCCGGAGGGACGCCGGTAGTGGCCTTTTGGCCAGAAGATAGGCGAGTTTTATCGTCTCAACTATCCACTTCGAGAGTCTTTGAGACGACAGCTTCTGTCCCTGCCTGGGCAAGGCATAAAAAATGAAGAGAGCTGGAGACTTGCGAAAGGATTTTGTCCGGTGCAAGTAGAAAGACAGGGCTCTCTTGACATCTAAAGTGTGTAGGCTACGTTGCGTTGGGTCCTGGGGACCAGGAAAAAACACCGGCAACGTGATATCCGCCCCTATATGAAAGTCTGAGACTATCTTAGGCAGGAAAGCGACATCTGGAGCCAAAGTGACGGCATTATGATGAAACGTGAGGTACGGTGGGTCACAATGGAGCGCCGAGAGCTCACTCACGCGTCGAGTAGACGTGATGGCCACCAAAAACGCAACCTTCCACGACAAAAGTTGAAGGCTGCATGAGGCCATGGGTTCGAAGGGTTTTCCCATCAGCTTAGTGAGAACCAGGGGCAAGTCCCATGCCGGGACTGGTGTCCGCACTGGGGGATAGAGGCGATTCATTCCCTTGAGGAATTGCTTCGTTGTTGGATGGGAAAACACCGAATAGCCATCAATCTTAGGATGATTGACTGAGATGGCTGACAAGTAAACTCGGATAGATGAGTGACACAGTCCCCTGTCTTTACATGACAGGAGGAAACCAAAAACATCTTTAAGCCCGGCGGGGACTGAGGGCCGTCCCACAGACGCCAGGAAGGTTAAAAACTTAGTCCATTTTGACTCATATGAACGCCGAGTGGAGAGTTTGCGTGAGTTCAGTAGAACGTGAGCAATGCGTGATTCTAACCCTAAGTTTGGATCAGCCACACTGTCAATTTCAGTCTGGGCACATCGTGGTGCAGTACCCGGCCCCCGTGCATCCCGAGGAGGTCTGGGTCCGTCGGGAGGTGGAGATACGTCCCTCGTGAGAGACTGAGGAGCGTGGGGAACCAGGGTTGTCTCGGCCACCATAGGGTGACGAGAATTGCCCACAGTCGCTCTGCCAACAGTTTGTGGACTACTCTCGGTATGAGAAGAATCGGGGGAAATAGGTACAATCGTTTCCCCGTCCACTGGAAGAGGAGACCGTCTCCGAGAGAGGTCGGGTCCGTTCCTGCTCTAGAACAAAATAGGTGACACTTCTTGTTCTCTCGAGAGGCGAATACATCCATTGATGGATGCCCCCAATGGTCGAAGATCGGAGTCAGGTAGAGGGGGTTCAGTTCCCACTCATGTAGGGATGCTCCCCCTCTGCTTAGGAAGTCCGCTTGGACGTTGAGTAGTCCTGGGAGATGAGTCGCTACCAGGTGAATATCTAGTGCCTGGCACTCGTCCCAAAGCTCTATCGCTAACCGGCAAAGTCCACGGGAGACCGTCCCACCCTGGCGGTTGATGTAAAACATGGTGGTGGTGTTGTCTGTAAGGACAGTCACCGTCTTTCCTGACAGGGATTGGCGGAAAGATCTCACTGCGTAGAGAACTGCCAACAGCTCTAGGAAGTTGATATGGTTGTGTGCCACAGAGGGGTGCCACCTGTCGCCCACACCTACACCGTCCAGATGAGCTCCCCAGCCCCATAGGGAGGCGTCCGTAGTGACGGTCGCTGAGGGGGGTGGAAGCCGGAAAGGTGCACCTAAATGTAAATTCTGGGGCACAAGCCACCAATTCAGGGTCTCTAGGACCTGGGTCGATATCTGAAATCGTTTGGAGAGGGAATGGAAGTTGGGGCGGAAACGCCTCAAAAACCAAAGCTGCAGTGGTCTCATCCGCAATTTGGCGAAGGGGATTACTGCTGTTGTCGCGGCCATCAGGCTTAGCAGGCAAAGGATTTGTTTGGCTGTAGCCTCCTTGGTCTCTTGGATAGACTGGAGAAGGGAGACTATATCCGTTGCTCTGTTGGGGGGTAGGAACGCTCTGCATTGCAGGGAGTCCAGGATAGCTCCGATAAACTGAACCCATCTGGAAGGGGTAAGCATGGACTTTTTGAGGTTTATCGTCAGCCCTAGTGATTCTAGGGTACGAAGGGTAGTAGAGATGTGGCTCTGTAGTTCCGTTGTAGAGGGGGCGACTAGAAGCCAGTCGTCCAGGTAGGGGTAAAGGTGGACACCTTGAAGTCGCAGATGTGCCGCTACTACTGCCATAAGCTTCGTGAAGACACGAGGAGCTGTAGAGAGGCCAAAGGGTAGGGACTTGTACTGGAAGTGACGCGGACCGACCGCGAAGCGTAAGTACGGTCTGTGCGATGGGTGGATCGTCACATGGAAGTATGCGTCCTTTAAGTCCAGCGTCACCATCCATGCGTTGGCTTCTAGTAGTGGTAGGATGGTCTGTAGAGTGGTCATACGGAATTTCTTGTAGGTGATGAATGCATTGAGGTTCCGCAGATCCAATATGGGACGAAGTCCGCCATCCTTTTTTGGGACCGTGAAGTAGCGGGAGTAGAACCCCCGCTGAAGGTGGTTTGTTGGTACCTGTTCTATGGCATCTTTTGAGAGGAGGGCTTCGACTTCCGACGATAGGGTGTCGGAGGGGTGTGTGGTTACGAAGTACGATTCTTGTGGTATCTGGAAAAATTCTATTCTGTAGCCTTCCGCTACGACCGACAGTGCCCATTTGTCTGTCGTGATACGTTGCCATGCTGGTAGAAAGGGTGATAGACGGGTGGGAAGATCGGAGCGAATGGGGGAGTCAAAGACTCTGCTTGTTCGGTTTGGGTGGCTTAGCCTTGGAAGCGGAAGCGGACGGGAATCGTGGCTTGTGGCCATAGGGTTTCTGTTGATAAGCAGTAGACGACGGTCTCTGCCATTGGGGTTCAGTGGGAGATCTTCGCGGTTGCTGTTTGGGCCAAGATCTCTGCCATGTTTTCTGCTTCTGTTGTCTCGATTGTGAGACACCCAAGTTACGAGATGTCTTAATGCTCTTATCTAAATCATGAAGGACTGTGTCCGTTGTGGAGCTGAATAGTCCTTCACCCTCGAAAGGGAGATCTTCCACCAAGGACTTTGTGTCTTGTGGAAGCGAAGTCGACCTCAGCCAGGCGTGGCGGCGAAGGGCGACTGCTGAAGTGAGTGTCTTGGACGTGACGTCCGCAGCATGCTTCGATGCGTTAAGCTGGTGCTTTGCTAGCACCATGCCTTCCCTCTGGATCTTCCTAGCAAGGCATTGCTTATCCTCAGGAAGATGGGCCAGAAGTGGTGTCATCTGCTCCCAGAGGGAGTATTGGTACCTGCTCATGCAGGCTGTGTAGTTTGCAGTTTTTATGCCCAGTGCACCGGCTGAATAAAATCGTCTTCCGAAAGAATCTAATTTCCGTCCCTCTTTGTCCAAGGGGGAGGAATGTCCGCTACGGCCCCTGGCCGAGGGGGTCACTACAACCGAATTGGCCTTGGGGTGGATGAATAGGAATTCTGCCCCTGGCTCTTGGAGCCTGTACATGTGGTCTAATCTCTTGTTGGAGATCGGAGTTGAGGAGGGGTGGCCCCAGGATTCTTTGGCAGTGCTCAAGAGCACCGAAATTAGTGGCAACGCTACCGCGGTGGATGTATCCATCTGTACGATGTCGAAGATGGCATCGGTAGCGGTGGGGGTTGGCTGGACCGTGGCAAGTGCCAGGGAATGGGCCATTCGTTTGATAAGCTCTCCATAGGATTTCACGTCCTCGGAGGGAGAGATTGGTAAATTTTCAGCCACATCAGGGGATGGTGACGGCTGGATGGGAGATTCGTCATCGGAAGATTCGGGTATCGAACGGTCGGAACGTTCGGAGGGAGACATAGGGGTCGACGGATCTGGTTGGTAGGGAGGGAGGTCGACGTCGGGCGAAGTAGGTATCGGCATCGGTGGTTTCGGTATCGGTTTCGGTCTCGGAGTCGGTGTCGGTCTCGGAGCCGGGGGATCTCGGCATCGGGAGACTCTTGACGACGTCGATTGGCGATTCCACTCCGCCAGGTACCACTGTGGAGGTGGCGGGTAGGAGGAACCATACAGGTATCGCCATTGACGGACGTCCCACGGCACTGAAGATGGAGGAAGTCGCCAGTCTCGCTCACCTTTCGGTGCCGGCAGCGGGTCGGGTCCAGTCTCGGGACTGCTGTGAGGGATCTGCGTCAGCTCGATATCGGGTTCCGAATCTGTGAGCTGGATGGGTCGCGGCATCGGGGAGGCGGGGCTGCCCCGGGGTCGCTCGCGCCCTGGAGGGTCAAGCTGCGGAGACCTGTGCTGGGTCATGTCGGACGCGGGATGCGTCGACGAAGCACTCGAGGTTTTGTGCTTCAGCTTGCCCTTACCCGCTTTGCCCTCCTTACGCTTCTTAGCGGGAGTTCGTGGCAGTGAGAGGGGTCTTTTCGGTGGCGACTTCTCTGTACCGGAGGGGCTTCGCATCGGTGGCGACGTCGGGCCCGTTGGTGCCGATGGGGATGTTACCGAGGCGTCGGCTGCGGACATCTTCGGTGACAACGCTGCTTCCAAGAGAGCCACTCTGAGTCGGGCCGCCCGGTTCTTACGAGTTTGTTTGGAGAACGCGGCGCAACTCGAACAGGAATCGACACGATGCGACTCGCCTAGGCACAACAAGCAGAGGGAATGCTTGTCTGGGGGAGCGATTTTACTCCCACAATTAAGGCAACGTTTAAAGAAACCCCACCGCTGGGCCATAGGCCGGGCGGGGAGTAGGAAGAGGAGAATCCGAAAGCGAGTCCAGAAAAACAGTCCGTAGGTCAAGAAAACAAGAAAAATCAGTCCGAAAGGCCTTTCCAAATTGGAAAAACGAAGGTTAGCTACCGACTGGAGCGGAGAGGGGATTCTCACGACGCGGCGGTCAGAAGAGAACTGGCGGGATCCTCGTGCCCCTCCCCGGGTCATGCGCAGTGGGACGTGCACGTGACCGGGGAGCTGGCGCGAAAATCCATTAGGCTTTGAAGATTACCGATCGGGATCGGCGCAGGCGCACTTAATCCCAGAGGTATGATGCACAGAGACCACGAAGAAGATCCCTAGCAACATTCTTACTTTTCCAAAAGAACTGGGTACTGTTTCGTCATCAAAACCTATATTAGGAATTTTAGTCTCAGGATGAATTCTCTGCAAGAGAGGGACCAAATAATCCAATTCTGCTCTGCTTGCAACAGCAGGAAATCCCATGCTTAAACTTTCAGGCGAAATTGAAGAGTCTTGGGAGACAGAATGGACGTGACCATGTCCCATGACAGAAAATGTTTCTAGGAATTTTTTTAAAATCCCGTTTCTTAGGACAACTGCATTGTTTATAAGCCCACATTCTTTACAGCTTCCTGCACCATACTAAACTACTAAATTTGGGTTCTAAGATCAAGGACAAACTAAGGCATGTTTCCCAAAGTGGAAAAGCACTCATCTCAAAAAGGTATTACCTGCAACATGCAGAACTGACATCCTCCTTGCACTGGCACAGCACTTTCATCACAGCAGCGAATGTTTCATGCATTTTAATGTCAGAATCCCACTGGAAACACTGAAAAGAACAATGCAGATCTAATAATTTGTTGAGATTGGCTTTCACAAACCAGCTAGATACGTTTTTCTGACCAGCTTCACTATGTTAATTGTTTCTAGTACAGGAATTTTAAAAAGTTTTTAAAAAATTGTTTTATTGTTGACTGCTAGTTGACTTGAGAGTTAGGAGAAGCATCTTATGTACTTTTAATGTAACACAACAGCAGTTCCCCCCCGTGTACCATAGTGGGTCTTCCAAGCCAAGCCAAATAAACTGCCCACCAGGTAAAGCTTTGACCAAACTTAATGATGGAATAATTGCAGCCAAGCCATCACTCTGCCTGTACCAATTTCTGGAGGAACTGAGCAAGCTCCTGTCCACAGTAACACATATACAGTGAATCCCCCTTGCAGCACTTGCTCTCCAGTTACTTTGCCCTGCGCTCTGAGAGGCAAGGAGAGAACCCAGGGCTGCTAGCACCACCACTTCTCCCTTACATCAGAAGCTGCATCCAAAATGTGTTGGCCAGCAGTACTTCACTGTACCACTTCTGTTCCTTGATCTTTTGAGATGTAAAAAGGGGACAAGAGCTGATGCTAGACTACTGTACAAGCCAAGGGTGAGAAATTTAGAAGGATAAGAATATCAGTATTTCTCAATTCCTGGAAGAACAGCTTTTCTGCATACTCAGCAGATCCCCCAGGTACATAGAGAAATGTTACTTTGTAAATGGAAAAAAGGACAATAAAATCCAAGCGAGAAAAAGACTGAACACACTTAAGGAGGCCTATAAATGTTAAGGGCAGTTAAGCATCAGTGATTTGGAGATCTGGATCAGTTTCCCAGTATTTTGTTGCTCCCATGATTCTTCATGGACTCTCTATTTATTTATAATAAATATAGAATTTCTTGGTATTTGGTTACCTTGGTCAGAACAGACACAGTATTTACCTTAAGGTTAAGAGAGCGATTTTCAGCACATTTAATATGGAAGAATAAGTCCCAAGGACTTGCTAAACAACAAATGGATTCTTACTTTGGCAAGATGTGAAGTGTACTTCTTTACCAGATTTTGCATCTCTGGCATCACTCTTTCTACTCCAAGAAGCACATGTTCCACAAAGAGGGACACTGCGAAAACCCGATTCCACTGGCTCCTGTGTTAAAAGACAACACACATTGAGAACTTGTTTAATAAAAAGTAATAAGTGTGTGGTCCATCCCCAAAGTCTAGTACCAAAATTTACAGTCCCACAGGGTAATCACTGAGGTTGCACTTATGTGCCAGAACAGAGGCTATGAAGTGCTCCTTTCTGGTTAGCAGGAAGACAGTTGAAAACAAGTCCATATGAATCACCTCCCCACTGCAGAGCCATTCAGTGCCACAGCAATGCAGACGACCCTGGCCAGAGGTCAAAGTGGACCCTGAGGTGAGGAAGGGCTTTCTGGCAGATAGGGAAAGAAGGGGAGGTCTGATGGGGGGGCAGTGAAAGGCAGAAAAATAAAGCTTTATAATTTATTGAGGCAAGGGGCCATTTTGTATACCTTCAGGAGGAAGAAGGAATCCATCTCAATCCAGATCCCCATATACTGAAATCAAGGTAATGGATGAGCCAAAATGAATGCAACTTCAGATCTGAAGAGCCTCTCTCTTATTAACATGACAGAGAGAAGCTTTTTGATTTACAGAGAGCGGATACAAGTTTACACCTATTTTAGTTTTTCCTTGCTCGTGCAGTGTGTGCTTTTAATTTACTTATCGAACTTTTCATTTTAAATACAGTTGATCCGATCTCTGTGAACTACATTAAGCCCAGTTTGGTCTACATTTAACAGCACCTCCCCGCTTCATGCTTCTGGTAAGCCCTACTCGCCGAGAGAGCTCTCGTAAGATAGAGCGGTCCCCTCTGCAGCATTTTGGAGAGGCAGAGAGGGTGAGAGAGAGGTGCAAAAGTGAAAAAAGAAAAGCTTTGTTGGGGACCAGCAGCTGTTGACCCAGAGTGGCTGAGAAATGTCCTCATTTTCTTGTGTGTCAAAACAGGTACTGATAAGGCCTGTGAGTAGGGGGATGAGTATCAGAATTGGGAACCCAAGTGATGGCACAGCAGCAACCTGACTTACTGCATTACCCAGAGTTCGTAGTTCCCTTCAGCTCATCTACTACAAATCCCAACTTTTGGCACTGTAATGCATTTTTCCCTTCTAGTTTCAAATGTTTCAAACTTTGGTTCAGACCAGTGTTTGAGGCCTGCTGCAAAAGGCCTCTCCTGCTTTAAATAATCTTCTCAGGAGACTGTTACAGTTTTCCCTGAGTCAGAAGTGAATAACAAGATAATTGGGAGGCCATACTGACCTTGCCTCCCTATCGCTCACTGCTACTTATCAGTGAAGCTCAATTATTGCATTCCGACCCAATTAACATGAGTTGTACCTGGATGGGGGAGCAGGCTTGTTAACTGCAGAAACGAGCCCTGTTCCATGACTAAAGAAAGCTGGTTACCCTAGCATCTGGGAAGAGAGTTACATCACCTGCATGTCTTCTGATTGGTTACTGGCCATGACCAGCTCAGAAGCCATGTTTTCTATAAAAGTTCTCTGGACTTTAGAGTCCAGGCTAGCGTTTACTACTTGGACCTGGATGGTCAAGTGGAACTCTGTTAGTCACAATGACATCGTGACTGAAGGCCGAGATGGCCTACCTGACTTTGTGGATTATACTGTCTCCTGTCTTGTCAAAGATCTGTAAGGTAACTGAACCTGATTGTGATTAGCTAGGCTGGTTATGCTTAGAGTTTGTTGTTTTATTCCCTCCTTCAAGTCTAGTCTTGTGTTTTAATAATTCTTGCACTATTTACTTAATAAATAATCATTATATTTTACCTGAAGTTCTCCTTGATTTCTTGCAACCGTAATAGGCTTTCTCCAAGTGCCTTGGACCTGAGACCACATTGCTACCCTGATAACTGTTTTGACTTTGAATACCCTGAGAGGCTGGGAAGTCTTAATTCTCTATTCTCAGCTGGTGGGGTGTCGACTGAGAGAATTTGGTGGCAGCATACCAATAACCTGTGAAGGCTGTAGGCTTTCCTGGTTGTTTGTTAATTGTTTGTTTGACCCCTAACCTGCCCCTGCTTACCTGGTCTAGGTGGGCTGAGGTGGTGACAGGCACATACTGACAAGTCACGCAAAATGCTATATAAAAGCCACCGTAAAAGACAAAGGGCCTCCCAAATCTGAGAAGGATACAACCAATTCAGATTCACTGCAATCAGTATAAGGGCTGGTGCTTGACAAGCCGGGAAACCATGATGCGGACCCATCCCCACCCCCTCACCCAAACAGCATTCCTACTCTCAGACATCCTTACCTGACATCCATGACCTACCTGACTTGCTGGAGCAGTTGGTCACATGGACCAGAGTTGCTTTTTAAGTCGCTTGCTGTACACACAAGTTCAACTGGCATTTGAAGATTCTTCACCTGCTGTAGCCATATCTGTGGCTTGCATTTCAACAGTTTTCCTTCCAGCATTTCAGTGCAGGCCAAGGCTGCTAGCACATCCAATACCTAGGTAATCATGAATGGACAAGGTTTTACTACTAACACAATTATTTTACTTACTAACAGTCAGGAAATTCATATGTACTATATAATGGTTAGGACCGAAATTTAGACTGAAGACATTCTACTTTTATTTCCCATTTTCTGAAATGGAATGATCTCCAGAGGTTTTTGGATTTTGAAGCCCTCACCTCTGAATACGATGGACCATGATCTCAACCATACTCAGACTTTTATTCCAGAAGCAAAGATGGACTCTTACCAGCCTCAATGACCATAACTGGCTTCCTTCCAACATGTCATTTTGCCTTCCTGTCTCTCAACTTAACAGGACTACACTCCTTCAGCAACTCTTTAAGATCCTTTTTTTCTCCCATGTATGTTACTTATTCTTGTTAAGTTTCATCTTACTGTTTTCAGCCTAACATATTCATTTATCAAAGAATTCATTACAATTCCATCTTTCAGTGTTTGCAGTGTTTCCCGCACTATGTTACAAATTCCAATGGGGCAGCTAAGTTCGCTGCTGCGAAAACAAAAAGCAGGCAACTGGCACCTTAAAGATGGAGCAGATTTATCCTAAGGTAAGCTTTCATGAACTAAACTTCATGTCACGTGCATCAGTCAGCTAACACAGGAGGAAGGGGTAGTGCCATGTTTCAGTAGTACAGCATCTAAGTCATCGGTTTGATCCCTGGTATCTCCATCTCGAAAACCAAGTACTAGGCGACGCGAAACACCCCTACCAGAGACCCTGGAGAGCCACAGGTCCTAATATTTAAGTTTACACAAAGCAAGTAGAACCATTAGAAGAGAGGATAATACATTTTGTAGTAAAATTAATAGTTACAGTACACCAAATATCAACAGTACCATTTGGTGATGTAGAATGCTGCCTTTTCTCTCAGCATAGCCAGTTAGGGCACCGATTACATCAGGATACACAGCAAGAATCCTAGAGAAGTTCTGTAGTCGACTCCTAAACTGGCAGTAACCAAGGTGGATCCAGGGAAGGGGCAGCACCTTCTGTTCTGCGCTGGAAGACGCTGCCTTCATTTCCTCAATGCATGACAAGAGCGCCATTTGCAGAAACTGGAAATTTAAACACAAGTTTAATTCAAACGTAAGTCGAATTCATTTTAATAGTCACATGCCCAACTGTAAAACTGTTAACTCCTTTTTAAAAAAAGGCCTTTAAATCTAATTTAAAAAATAGTGATCAGTCATAATACTGTCATATTTACACCATCTGATGGAGATGAGGCTTTTTGCTTAACACATTCAAGAAAGAGGCAAATGTTTGTTGCCTGTTAACTGTTAATCATCAATGTCTTCTGTGCAGATACACATTGGGACTGCATCTGCGAACAGAGCACCCATGGAAGAAAAATTCCTGGCTCTCAAGAACCTAAAGGAAGCAGCCCCTCTCCTCCGGAGCTGATGCAATGGCTTTTCCCTACCGAAACCAACGTGTGCTCTAGAGGGGTCCCTTTCCCGCAGTTTCTGCCTGTCTGCTGCAAACTCTCATAAGGACAAGGGGGGGAAAGTCGTAATATGATCCCTACCCTGTCCTTCTCTCTAAACACCACTAACTTCCAGTATATCCCTATTATTTATTTACTGAGAGCTCACAGCAGGGTAGGAGGGAAGGACTGTGTGTCTACACAGAAGATGTTGATGAACAACAGTTATAGGTAAGTACAACTCTGTTTTCATCTTCCGTCTTCTGGGATTTTAGTGAGTTACTCACCAGGAGGAGGAGTAATGCTCTTATTTAAAAAATCACTGAAGCCCAGGCGAGCCTGATCTCGTCAGATCTCAGAAGCTAAGCAAGGCTGGCC
The DNA here is from genome assembly GCA_029233225.1 of Lepidodactylus listeri. NCBI lineage: Eukaryota > Metazoa > Chordata > Lepidosauria > Squamata > Gekkonidae > Lepidodactylus > Lepidodactylus listeri. The sequence continues at coordinate 55,456 of JARCFY010000044.1, read as the reverse complement.
CTGGCTAGTATTTGGATGGGAGACCTCCAAATAATACCAGGTTGATGATGCAGAGGCAGGCAAGACCAAGCCACTCAGAGGTAGGCAAGGGCAAGCCCTTCAAGCCCCACTCAGGGCTGTAACGACGTACAAATGTGCCTGTTGATGACCAGGTGTCAGCACTGCAGATCTTTGTCAAAGGCACCCCATCCAGGAAAGCTGCGGAACAAGCCATAGCCCTGGTGGAGTGGACATGAATGTTCAATGGCAATCTGGCCCTATCGTAACGCTCCCTAATGGCCCTGACAATCCATCAGGACAGGGTCTGAGATGACGCTCTCCTACCTCTCTTAGGGTCACTAAAACAAACAAACTAACAATGGCTCTATCCCTGCAAAACGCCAGGGTTCTCTTGAAGTAAAACAATAATGCCATCCTAACATCTAAAGAATGCAATGAGCACTCACACTCGGGAGCTCGGTGCAGGAAAAAAATACAGGCAAAACAATATCTTGGGTTAAATGGAACCTAGAAGAACTACCTTAGGCAGAAACCTAAGACTAGGGCAAAGGATTACCCTTTCAGGAAAGAACTTCAAAAATGGGGGAGCCATCTGAAGAGCTGCTAGCTCACTCACCCTCCTGGCTGAGGTAACAGCTACTAAGGAACATACCTTCATAGAAAGTTCTGCCAAAGAACAGGTATAGCAAGGGGTTCAAAAGACTTGAGCATTAACTATGCTAACACAAAAGATAGAGACCACTGGGGCACTAAAGGATCCCAGGGCAGGGAGAGATTACCTAACCCTTTAAGAAACCTGTTAGACAAATGATGGCTGAAAACTGATCCTCCATCAATTCCTCTGTGATTAGCAAGAGATAGCAGCCAGGTGAACCTTCAAAGAAGAAAATGCCAAACCCCCCATTTTCAGGTGTAATAAATAACCAAATATGACCTGCAACAGGGCATCACTTGCTAAAACATCCTTCCGACTATACCAGAGGGAAAATTGCCTCCACTTACACATATAAGATTTCATAGTATTAAGGCTTGTGTGACTGCAGGTAAATATTGTTAACCTCCTTAGAAAATATTAGGTCTCTGTCTGAAGCCTCCAAGACATCAGGTTGAGGGGATTCAGATCTTGATGAAGCACCTGGTCGATGTTGATTAAATCTGGTCAATTTGGGAAGGGTAGGAACTGGTCCCGGGAGATCTCTATAGAGATCAGAAACCATACTGGATGAAGCCAAAAGGGTGCTACGAGGATCATGTTTGATCTCTCCCTCCTGGCTTTCTCTATTACCCTGATAAGGAGCAGGAACAGAGGGAAAGCAGCTGAAACACAACCCCTAGGAAACCAATTCCTACTTCCACTTGAGAAAAAAAACCTTACAGCCTTCTTCCCCCGCATCACAAAAAGATCAATGTCCGGAACCCCCCAAGAGGGTAAAAAGCGGTTTCAGGTAAGTGGCCTTTATGGACCACTCGTGGGATGTTATGTTATACTTCTCATGGCATGCTTATCGCTCTTCGAGCTGCTCTGACATTGGGAGACTGTTAGTGCCTGTCCATGTATCTCTTCTCCTGTCTGACTCTAATTCTTCCCGCTTTTCCCCTGGGAAATGTAAACCAGTAATTTAAGCGCCTTTTCTCTGACATGGTGATTGGTTGCAATGCATTACCAGACCCCTTTTTGAATTCTGTATAATTATCCTGTTTGGGGCTGTGTCAGCCATTACTAACACAAGAAGTGCAGATGACCACAGCAGACCTTTCTTAATAAACCATTCCTGTTTAAGGACACCTGTTGGTGACTGACTCTATAGGACTCTCACAGCCATAACCTGATGAAGCTTGTGTTCTGTTCAGATGCTACAGCCCATAACTTCTAGGAATCATAATTAATACATACTTCATCCCAAGCACTTTATCAACTGTTATGAAAATACTGACCTTTAATTCTCTATGAGAAGATACACCCATTGTCAGCAGGATGAAGTCCCTGAGGTAACAGTGGAACAGGATGTACCTCTCTTTCTCAGAGAACTCAGCAAGATATTTCCCAAGTGGTGTCTTTTGAAATATGTCAATAAACTTTTCTTTGTGGCCTATAAAATGGGAGAGTTTGGTTAGATGAGAATTTCAGTTGCTACTGCATATCTTATCTCACCACCCAGACACTTACAGAACTATGTAAAGTTTTACATATGAATATTGGATAGTTAGCAAGAAGAACAGCAGACACAGGCAAAAATTCTCTGCATTTTAGTCCCATACACCACTGTCAAGTAAAGGATAGTCACAACCTGTTCTTGGAGGATTTGAAACACATGTTTTAGTGGAGCCTTTTGCCCCATAACAAGTTGCTTCAGGATTTTTCCTTACTAGCTTTTGAAAACAGAAGACAAAAGCTCCTCTCTGTGCTTATTCATTTGAACACTACATAGGAAGGCCAGAGAAAGCCAGCATACTTTAGGTGAGCATACTTTAGGTGAGGCATGAGTCAGTCAGAGTAATAGGAAATAAGTAGTGGCTTGCTTTCTCCTTTACTGTACATTTATATGGATGGAGATTTAAGCTGGTTTTTAATAAAATACAAGTATTCTAGGTATTTATTTGTTTACACATTTTCTATACTACCTTTCCAGGAAACCTACCTGTACATTATTAAAAGCCAGTTAGAGCATCTATATTTATAATTTACTTAGCGTGTTGGCCATTTCCAGCTCTCCCATTGGCTGTGCAGTGTGCTCCATAAGCTATGGGCCCATCAACCGCCACTCAAGAATACTTGTGTGCCATTGGCTGGGGGCTGGGTCCACTCCTCTTCCCCGCCCACTCCCACTTCAGCCACTGTTCCCTGTCAGAATAAATACAGGTTGTTTACCTGTAATTGGAGATCTTCGAGTGGTCATCTGTGCATTCACACCTCTGGGATAAAGTGCGCCTGCGCCAATCCCGATCGGTAATCTTCAAAGCCTAACGGATTTTCGCGCCAGCTCCCCGGTCACGTGCACGTCCCACTGCGCATGACCCGGGGAGAGGCACGAGGATCCCGCCAGTTCCTTCTGACCGCTGCTAACAGCCCCCAAGGAAAAAAGTGAGGGAGACCGAAAGCAGAGGGGAAGGAGGGCGGGTGGTGTGAATGCACAGATGACCACTCGAAGATCTCCAATTACAGGTAAGCAACCTGTATATCTTCTTCGTGGTCTCTGTGCATCACACCTCTGGGAGAATAGCAAGCAATGAACACACCACATACCTGGAGGTGGGTGCTGGAGGTCTCACATCAGAGCTGCTTGCAGGACTGCACGGCCCACCACAGTACGCTGATGGACGCGGACATCTAGGGCGTAGTGCTTCACAAACGTGTGAGGGGACGCTCACGTTGCAGCATTGCAGATGTCTCCCAGGGGAATGCCCTTGAGGAATGCTGTGGAAGTAGCCACGGCTCGAGTGGAGTGTGCCCGGAGGGACGCCGGCAGTGGCCTTTTGGCCAGAAGATAGGCGAGTTTTATCGTCTCAACTATCCACTTCGAGAGTCTTTGAGACGACAGTTTCTGTCCCTGCCTGGGCAAGGCATAAGAAATGAAGAGAGCTGGGGACTTGCGAAAGGATTTTGTCCGGTGCAAGTAGAAAGACAGGGCTCTCTTGACATCTAAAGTGTGTAGACTACGTTGCGTTGGGTCCTGGGGATCAGGAAAAAATACCGGCAAGGTGATATCCGCCCCTATATGGAAGTCCGAGACTATCTTAGGCAGGAAAGCGACATCTGGAGCCAAAGTGACGGCATTATGATGAAACGTGAGGTAAGGTGGGTCGCAACGGAGCACCGAGAGCTCACTCACGCGTCGAGTAGATGTGATGGCCACTAAAAACGCAACCTTCCATGACAAAAGCTGAAGACTGCATGAGGCCATGGGTTCGAAGGGTTTTCCCATCAGCTTAGTGAGAACCAGGGGCAAGTCCCATGCCGGGACTGGTGTCCGCACTGGGGGATAGAGGCGATTCATTCCCTTGAGGAATTGTTTCGTTGTTGGGTGGGAAAACACCGAATAGCCATCAATCTTAGGATGACTGACTGAGATGGCTGACAAGTAGACTCGGATAGATGAGTGACACAGTCCCCTGTCCTTACATGACAGGAGGAAACCAAAAACATCTTTAAGTCCGGCGGGGACTGAGGGCCGTCCCACAGACGCCAGGAAAGTTAAAAACTTAGTCCATTTTGACTCATATGAACGTCAAGTGGAGAGTTTGCGTGAGTTCAGTAGAACTTGAGCAATGCGTGATTCTAACCCTAAGTTTGGATCAGCCACACTGTCAATTTCAGCCTGGGCACATTGTGGTGCAGTACTCGGCCCCCGCGCATCCCGAGGAGGTCCGGGTCCGTCGGGAGATGGAGATACGTCCCTCGTGAGAGGCTGAGGAGCGTGGGGAACCAGGGTTGTCTCGGCCACCATGGGGTAACTAGAATTGCCCACGGTCACTCTGTCAACAGTTTGTGGATTACTCTCGGTATGAGAGGGATTGGGGGAAATAGGTACAACCGTTTCCCTGTCCACCGGAAGAGGAGACTGTCTCCGAGAGAGGTCGGGTCCATTCCTGCTCTGGAACAGAATAGATGGCACTTCTTGTTCTCTCGAGAGGCGAATACATCCACGGATGGATGTCCCCAATGGTCGAAGATCGGAGTCAGGTAGAGGGGGTTCAGCTCCCACTCGTGTAGGGATGCTCCCCCTCTGCTTAGGAAGTCCGCTTGGACGTTGAGTAGTCCTGGGAGATGAGTCGCCACCAGGTGAATATCTAGTGCCTGGCACTCATTCCACAGCTCTATCGCTAACCGGCAAAGTCCACGGGAGACCGTCCCACCCTGGCGGTTGATGTAAAACATAGTGGTGGTGTTGTCTGTAAGGACAGTCACCGTTTTCCCCGTTAGGGATTGGCGGAAAGATCTCACTGCGTAGAGAACTGCCAGCAGCTCTAAGAAATTGATATGGTTGTGTGCCACAGAGGGGTGCCACCTGTCTCCCACACCTATACCGTCCAGGTGAGCTCCCCAGCCCCATAGGGATGCGTCCGTGGTGACGGTCGCTGAGGGGGGTGGAAGCCGGAAAGGTGCACCTGAGTGTAAATTCTGGGGCACAAGCCACCAATTCAGGGTCCCCAGGACCTGAGTAGATATCTGGAAAAGTTTGGAGAGGGAGTGGAATTTGGGGCGGAAACGCTTCAAGAACCAAAGCTGCAGTGGTCTCATTCGCAATTTGGCGAAGGGAATTACTGCTGTTGTCGCGGCCATCAGGCCTAGCAGGCGAAGGATTTGTTTGGCTGTAGCCTCCTTGGTCTCTTGGATAGACTGGAGAAGGGAGACTATATCCGCTGCTCTGTTGTGGGGTAGGAATGCTCTGCATTGCAAGGTGTCCAGGATAGCTCCGATAAACTGAACCCGTCTGGAAGGGATAAGCATGGACTTTTTGAGGTTTATAGTCAGCCCTAGTGATTCTAGGGTATGAAGGGTAGTAGAGATGTGGTTCTGTAGTTCCGTCGTAGAGGTGGCGACTAGAAGCCAGTCGTCCAGGTAGGGGTAAAGGTGGACACCTTGGAGTCTCAGATGTGCCGCTACTACTGCCATAAGCTTCGTGAAGACACGAGGAGCTGTAGAGAGGCCGAAAGGTAGGGCCTTGTACTGGAAATGACGCGGACCGATCGCGAAGCGTAGGTACTGTCTGTGTGACGGGTGGATCGTCACATGAAAGTATGCGTCCTTTAAGTCCAGCGTCACCATCCACGCGTTGGCTTCTAGTAGCGGTAGGATGGTCTGTAGAGTGGTCATACGGAATTTCTTGTAGGTGATGAACGCATTGAGGTTCCGCAGATCCAATATGGGACGAAGTCCGCCATCCTTTTTTGGGACCGTGAAGTAGCGGGAGTAGAACCCCCGCTGAAGGTGGTTTGGTGGTACTTGTTCTATGGCATCTTTTGAGAGGAGGGTTTCGACTTCCGACGATAGGGTGTCGGAGGGAGGGGTGGTTACGAAGTACGATTCTTGTGGAATCTGGAAAAATTCTATTCTGTAGCCTTCTGCTACGACCGACAGTGCCCATTTGTCTGTCGTGATACGTTGCCATGCTAGTAGGAAGGGGGATAGACGGGTGGGAAGATCGGAGCGAATGGGAGAGTCAAAGACTCTGCTTGTTCGGCTTGGGTGGTTTAGTCTTGGAAGCGGAAGCGGACGGGAATCGTGGCTTATGGCCATAAGGTTTCTGTTGATAAGCAGTAGACGGCGGTCTCTGCCATTGGGGTTCAGTGGGAGATCTTCGCGGTTGCTCTTTGGGCCAAGATCTCTGCCATGTTTTCTGCTTCTGTTGTCTCGGTTGTGAGACACCCAAGTTTCGAGATGTCTTGATGCTCTTATCTAAATCATGAAGGACTGTGTCCGTCGTGGAGCTGAACAGTCCTTCACCCTCGAAAGGGAGATCTTCCACTAAGGACTTAGTGTCTTGTGGAAGCGAAGTCGACCTCAGCCAGGCGTGGCGACGAAGGGCGACTGCTGAAGTGAGTGTCTTGGACGTGACGTCCGCAGCATGCTTGGATGCGTTAAGCTGGTGCTTTGTTAGCACCATGCCTTCCCTCTGGATCTTCCTAGCAAGGCGTTGCTTATCCTCAGGAAGATGGGCCAGAAGTGGTGTCATCTGTTCCCATAGGGAGTACTGGTACCTGCTCATGCAGGCTGTGTAGTTTGCCGTTTTTATGCCCAGTGCACCGGCTGAATAAAATCGTCTCCCGAAAGAATCTAGTTTCCGTCCCTCCTTGTCCAAGGGGGAGGAATGTCCGCTACGGCCCCTAGCCGAGGGGGTCACGACGACTGAGTTGGGTTTGGGGTGGATGAATAGGAATTCTGCCCCTGGCTCTTGGAGCCTATACATGTGGTCTAACCTCTTGTTGGAAATTGGGGTTGAGGAGGGGTGGCCCCAGGATTCTTTGGCAGTGCTCAAGAGCACCGAAATTAGTGGCAACGCTACCGCGGTGGATGTATCCATCTGTACGATGTCGAAGATGGCATCGGTAGCGGTAGGAGTTGGTTGGACCGTGGCAAGTGCCAAGGAATGTGCCATTCGTTTGATAAGTTCTCCATAGGATTTCATGTCCTCGGAGGGGGAGATTGGTAAATTTTCAGCCACATCAGGGGATGGTGATGGCTGGATAGGAGATTCGTCATCGGATGATTCGGGAGATTCGGGCATCGAATGGTCGGAATGTTCGGAGGGAGACATAGGGGTCGACGGATCTGGCTGATAAGGAGGGAGGTCGACATCGGGTGAGGTGGGTATCGGCATCGTTAGTTTCGGTATCGGTTTCGGTTTCGGAATCGGGGCCGGGGGATCTCGGCTTCGGGAGACTCTTGACGATGTCGATTGGCGATCCCACTCCGCTGGGTACCATTGTGGAGGTGGCGGGTAGGAGGAACCATACAGGTATCGCCACTGACGGACGTCCCATGGCACCGAAGATGGGGGGAGGCGCCAGTCTCGCTCGCCTCTCGGTGCCGGCATCGGGTCGGGCCCGGTCTCGGGACTGCTGTGAGGGATCTGCGTCAGCTCGATGTTGGGTTCCGAATCTGTGAGCTGGATGGGTCGCGGCATCGGGGAGACGGGGCTGCCCCGGGGTCGCTCACGCCCTGGAGGGTCAAGCTGCGGAGACCTGTGCTGGGTCATGTCGGACGCGGGATACGTCGACGAAGCACTCGAGGTTTTGTGCTTCAGCTTGCCCTTACCCTCTTTGCCCTCCTTACGCTTCTTAGCGGGAGTTCGTGGCAGTGAGAGGGGTCTTTTCGGTGCTGACTTCTCGGTGCCGGAAGGGCTTCGCATCGGTGGCGACGTCGGGCCCGTCGGTACCGATGGGGATGTTGCCAAGGCGTCGGCTGCGGACATCTTCGGTGACAACGCTGCCTCCAAGAGAGCCACTCTGAGTCGGGCCGCCTGGTTCTTACGAGTTTGTTTGGAGAACGCGGCGCAACTCGAACAGGAGTCGACACGATGCGACTCGCCTAGGCACAGCAAGCAGAGGGAGTGCTTGTCTGGGGGGGGGATTTTACTCCCGCACTTAAGGCAGCGTTTAAAGAAACCCCACCGCTGGGCCATAGGCCGGGCGGGGAGTAGAAGGAGGAGAATCCAAAAGAAAGTCCAGGAAAACAGTCCGTAGGTCAAGTAAAGCCAAGAAAATCAGTCCGAAAGGCCTTTCCAAGTTGGAAAAAGAAGAAACGAAAGTTAACTACCGACCGGAGCAGAGAGGGGGTCCTCACGACGCGGCGGTCAGAAGAGAACTGGCGGGATCCTCGTGCCTCTCCCCGGGTCATGCGCAGTGGGACGTGCACGTGACGGGGAGCTGGCGCGAAAATCCGTTAGGCTTTGAAGATTACCGATCGGGATCGGCGCAGGCGCACTTTATCCCAGAGGTGTGATGCACAGAGACCACGAAGAAGATCTGCCAAATGGCCATCTCTCCTGACAAAGAAACTTCTCCTGCTTGGCTCCTGTGGGACTATTCCCTCAGTGGCTATGGCCAGGGAACCAAGCTTGGTTCTGTCAGTAAAAAGACAAAGGAAAGAAACCCTTTCCAGGCCTTTGTGAGGAAATCATTGGGGCCAGTCCTGACTAGGGTTGCCAGCCCCAGGTTGGGAAATTCCTGGATATTCTATGTATAAGGAAGCCAAAGTTTGGGGAGAGGAGAGGCCTCAGCTGAACAGAATGCCATAGAGGCCACCGTCCAAAGCAGTTATTTTCTCCAGGGGGGGGGAGAGAGATCTGTTGTCTGGAGTTCAGTTGTGATATCTGGCGTGCTTCAGGCTCCACCTGGAGGTTGGCTACCCTACATGTAGCACTTAGCACTTCAGAGCAGGGTCTGCCAGACCCAGATTCTTGCTGTGGAAGCTGACTGGGTGATTTTGGACCAGGCAAAGACTTTCCGCATGACCCCCTCCCCCACCCACTGCCAGCTTGGCCACTTTCCTGTCAGAATAAACTGTGAAAATGGCTGTCTCTCCTGCTTGGCTCTGATATGGCTGGCTGGCTGGGCCAGTGGCCATCAAACCATTCTCTTTAACCCCCTGCTGTGTGGCTGACTTTCCCCTAGGGTTGCCAATCTCCAGGTGAGATCTGGAGATCCCTCACTGTTACAATTGATCTCCAGATGACAGAGATCAGTTCCCCTGGAGAAAATGGCTGCTTTGAAGGGTAGACCCTATGGTATTATATCCTGCAGAGTCCTTCCACCCCCAAACGCTGCCCCCCACAGGAACCAACCCCCCAAATCTCCAGGTACTTCCCTACTCAGAACTGGCAACCATACTTTCCCCTCAGTGCCTGCTGCTAGGCAACCAAGCTTGGTTCTGTCAGTAAAAGGCCCTTTCCATGCCTATTTTGGCCTTTGGGAGAAAACTCATTGGGACCAGTCCTGATAAGAGTTGCCAACTCCAGGTAGGGAAATTCCTGAAGTTTTTATGGTGGAACCAGGGTTTGGGAAGGGGAGAGACCTCAGCTGAACAGAATGCCATAGAATCCACCTTCCAAAGCAGTTATTTTCTCGGGGGGGGGGGGGAGAGAGATCTGTTGTCTGGAGTTCAGTTGTGATACCTGGCGATCTTCAGGCTCCACCTGGAGGTTGCCTACCTAGGTGTAGCAGTCAGTGCTTCAGAGCACGATCTGCTAGACCCAGGTTCTTGCTTTGGAAGCTGGGTGGGTGATTTCAAACCATTCACAGACTTTCAGCCTAACCTACCTCACAGTCAAAAGGGGGAGAAGAGAATGATGTAAGCTGCTTTGGTCCACATTGCAAAGAAAGACTGCTTTTCCTCCTGGGGAACCATTGTTGCCAATCCCCAGGTGAGGGCTGGAGATCACTCAGAATTACAACTGCTCTCCAAATGGCAGAGATCAGTTCCCCTGGAGAAAATGGTGAACTCTGTGTCCTTATACCCTGCTGAGATGACCCCCCTATGACAGCCAGTGTGACGTGGCAACTCAGAGCTTCAGAGCAGGGTAGAGGCTGCATGGGGGGATGTGGAAAGCTGAAGTCAGAGGAGCAAATAAAGGCAGGTTGATGATTGGCAGGGAAGGAGATAGGGTTGCCAACTCCAGATTGGGGAATTCCTGGAGATTTGAGAGATGGAGCCTGGAGAGGGTGGGGTTTGAGGAGGGGTGGGACCTCATACAGGTACAAAGCCATAGATTCTGCCCTCCAAACTAGGCATTCCCTCCTGGGGAACCACTGTTGCCAATCTCCAGGGGATGGCTGGAGTTCACTCAGAATTACAATACTTTGCTGAGGTCACCACAGCAAATTGACGCTGAGTGCCCAAGGCCAGGGGACCCACCCAGAGCCTCTTTCTAGAGCCCACTGTATTTATTTCCACAACGGGCTTTATTCCTGGTAAAACCATAAAACACAGAAGCTTAAAATGAGCCTCACAGAGTTCTTAGGCTAAAAGCAGACTATAAAAATGATGTTAAAAGATCAATCCTTAATTAAAAGCATGGAGAAAGTGAAACATTTTGACTGGGTGTTTGAGAGAGACATAAGCTTTGAGCCCACTGATTGGAAGAAACATGGGATATAAATAAATAAAATTTAAATAAATAAATAAAAATTAAAAGCCGCATCAGAAAGGGATGGCACCTTTACAGTACCCTTAGATCATTATGAGGAGTACTAATAGTTTAGGCTTTCCCACATCTGGTGCCACTTGTAGCAGTCCCCCTGCATTCTCACCTTTATTGCCAGTGATGAATCGCGCTTGAGCCCAAAGGTCTTCTAAATAATCTTTTATCCTCCAGCTGAAGGGCATTTCATTGACATCAGAGACAGTTCCCTGAAAGTAACTCTGCACCAGAATTGTTTCGGTCTGGAAGCTGGAGAAGACACAGGGAAAATGTGTTGAGCAAATTGTATGTGTCCTTTACCATGCAGAAAACTAGTGTTTCATTTCAAGCATTTCAGCATGGAAAGATGTTTTGTTTAATTCAGTCTTATTGCCTCCCTACCCACTGATCTGTTTTGTCTCTAAATGCTCCCAATTAATATTTGATAAAATTTATTCATTAGGCATGGATTTAAATTCCTTGGCCAACTCTAGCGAAACGTATATATTTCGTACAATCCGAAGGAGAAAAACAGGTTGCTTACCTGTAACTGATGATTTTCAAGTGGTCATCTGTGCATTCACACCCTTGGGACTCCAGGTGTTCCTGAGCATGCGCAGGGAAGGGGTCACGAGAATCCCTTTTTGGAGCTTAGAAGTCACTGCTCAGGGTCGGCGCAGGCGCCTGGAGTCCCAAGGGTGTGACGCACAGAGACCCCGAAGAAGATTCTGGGATACTGACTCTCAACTAATAAATGCCGGAGCAGAGATAACTTGTTTCCTGGGCCTCTCTTATTTACAAAATTCTATGGCTCAGTACTTTTCAAATTTAGTAATCCCCTTTCGACGTAGAACTTTCATGCTGGCGAGATTCATTATATTTCCCTCGGCTGTGGTCAGAGGTAGATATAAAAGGGTATGCCCCTTTAGGCAAGTCTTTGCAGGTATCACTGCAGAGAACCCAATTCTGTACAGCATATCCTTTGACACTTGCCTGTTGTTTACTCAGTTATGTTTACGTTTGATTGGCCCCTTCCTTCAAATGTCTAAGACCAAGGCCCCTAGAGGCATTCAATTCTAGCAGATAAACTCCCTGAAATTATCGAGCAAATGTGCAAAGGGAAAGGAGAAGGGAAGAGAAAAAGGAAGGGAAAAGGAGGGAAGAAAAGTGAGAGAGAGAGAGAGAGAGAGAGAGAGAGAGAGAGAGAGACCATATAGTGTCTAACCATGTTTTATGTTTCTCTTTCCTTCCATGTTGGTTAAGCTTCCTTGCTGCAATTTTTTAAAAATTTCTTTTTACTACTACTGTTATTACTCCTACAGGTGTGTAATATTCACGTCCTGCTGCTCTCAAACATCTGACGTTTATTCTATGTGGCCACCCCGGACTAGAGATTCGTTTCTTTAAAGTGAACGCTGAGTGTTTGGAGAACCTCTTACATTCCGTTTTAACATTATGTTGATATTCAGTGACTGATTAAAAGACCCCCACCCCTGGTGGCAGGGGGAGGAAATGACTGCCAAGGGGACAGAGCCAGACAAAATGGCTGCCATGAAGGCAGGAAAATGGGAGCATTCCTACCCATGTGGCAGCCATCCAGGCTTTACTGCAGTCTTTTGGCTGCTCTTGTTGAATCAAAAAGATGTCAACTTCACCCTCCACCCCCATGATCTATAAGTTCTCATGGGAGTTAAATAGAACAATTCAGTTTCATTTTGTTCTAGCGACTTCATATAATCTGAAGATAATCAAATTAGGAATAATTGATCTATTGATGTTAATCTGTATATTTTGTATGTTTTTAGCCTGTTGTAAATCGCCCAGATCAGACAATACAGTAATTATTGTTATTGTTATTATTATTATTTTGTCATTCAACACTACAATTCTTTGTATTTATATTGCTTTTATCCTGGCTTCTTGGCTATTTGACAAACTGTATTGTTAGTTCTCCTTTAATGTTATAGCTATGCCAATAAAAGTTGTGATGATAATGATGTTTTGTTTAATTACCATTCATGAGAAGAAGAGGGAGAAGTTAAAAATGCAATCCCAAGAACACTTTCCTTTGAATAAGCCCCACTGAATAGATTCGAGTAGAATTCTGTGTAGACCTGCTTAGGATTGCGCTCGTAATGCTATCTAGCAACAACTCATGCGATTTAATTTATCTCCAACACGGCAAAGACTCATGGCATGGATTTTTTCAAATAAGTAGTCAGTAGATCTCTCATAAGCAAGACCCACTCAGAAAAGAGGCATCCAATTTATCTGCGCTTATTACTGGCATACATTTCCAAACTGAATGATACTACTGTACATGGACTTAAAATCCCATTCACAAGGCAAACAAAAGATCATTTTACTAACCATCACTACAGTCATGTTACACAACTCACCTGCCTTGACCAATAACATAAGGGATATTCAGAAGCTTCAGATCACTGAAAATGAACATCCACACACTCTTCACACAGTTTTCTGTTGTTGGTGTGACCAGTAAATCCAGGTTAGCATCTCTGTCTATGACAGATACTATATAAGCCAGAGATGGAGTCACCACATTCTGGACTCGCTTCCACAGTGTGTGCCTGGTATAAACATACAGATAAACAATTAGAACAAGACACGAAAAACAAGATGTTATGCACCAACAAAGATTTTCAGGAGCATTCTAGTAGAGCAGTTACATATTAAATAATAATGTATAAGAAGGAGATCACCCAAATCCTCCATTTCAACCCAACTTCCTTAGGATTTCCATACTTTGTCTCTTGGAAGCATCTGTCTAAAAAGGGTGAACCATGCACTGAAGCAAGGCATACTACTCCTAAGATTAATGTTACCAGGTAAAACAGACATGCTTCCTTTCAGATTGGCACACAGAGCTATTAATTCAGAAATAACTTTTCTATGCAGTGTTTTGGTTCTAATACTGCACACAGTTTAGATTGGTGTGCCCAAAAACTAAACGTTTCTGCACAGACATAAAAACCCATCAGCGTGATGCAGAGACCATAAAGTAGTAATCAGACATTCCTCCTCTGTGTGCCAAGAAGTGCCTTAGGATACGCAAGGAGCTTTTTAGATCGTGCTCTGTGTTTTTAGATCTACAGAAGTGTAGTGATGTTCATTAGTGTTAATACCTGAAAGTTCCTGCTTCCTGCAGGGCACCGAGGTTTGATGCCGACCGCAGCACCCACTCTTTCATGGTGCAAGAGTTTTCCTCCTGCTCCTCCAAAAGACTTAAAAGACGGTTCTTTGTTATCTTCAAGAAGGAGGCTGAAAAACAGCAGATGTTTTCTAATTAGTACTCCTTACAAGTTGGGAATCCATGAGGAATAAACAACTTGAAATTCTCTGCCAACCCAAATCTCTCATCCCTACTATAAATTCTAACATACTCTATCCTCATTTGGACAGCTTTGGGGAATTTGCTTTTTTCAGATTGGAGTGTTGTCCTGCCCCCCACCTCCAGTATGCAAAAGCCCCATCTTCTTGTGAGTCCATGCTTACCAAAGGAAAGCAGTGCTGCTTCAGCACTTAAAAGTTAGCCAACAAGAAAAAAAATACAGGACTGGCAGCTGATTTACCTAGATTTTATTACATCAGTTGAGATTTCCCGATTTCCATTCGGGAATGCTTTCTACTACACCCAATTAACTAGTATCCCGAAGAGGACAGCACATAGTACCAGCTATATCCAACAACACAAAACAGAAATAATATTTCTCAGCCTTTTCAACCTGTCTATGCTTGTCAGTCCAGGTGAGTTAACTCCCTGAAAGCTTTCCATTTTACAGAACCACGTGCTTCTAATTATTCATACCTTTCAAAGAATCTGCCTCACATAGGAGACTAAGGAGGATTTCAATTCTCCTAGTGCTGCGGTTACAACCCTCATTTTGGTCCCTCAGCATCCCTACAGCACTTTGCACACAGGTTCTCAGAAGGATGGTGGTGTTTAAGACTTGGGTCTTCCCAGGCACAGAAGGAAAAAAAAAACTATTAGTATCTTGAAATAGTTCAGTCTAAAAAAAGGCCCACTCTTCCTTCATAATGAAGGAGTATTTTATTTATTTAAAATATTTTAATAAATGTAATAAAGCCCACTTCTGCTTGCAGTGACTCCTTAGTCTGGCACCAATGGAGGTAGCAGTAAAGGCAGTAATGGTGGAATATTCCCCTTGCAGCACTGGCAGTTAGCCCAAGTATCTGCTCTGAGAAGAACACTAGCAAAGCTAGAGAAAGAACTGCAACAGCAAAGCTCCACAAAGCAGAACAGCGGTATACTGCTGTTGCACATGGAAGAGTGGCAATAGCTGTGAGTTCTTACCAGAAGCACAAAGCTAGAAAATTAAGACGGAAAAGTTGCAAGGGCTCTTTCATTCCTGCATCTGCACCAGTATTCTTTAATTGTTACGGTGTGAAAGATCTCACTGGGGAAATGTGGGATATGCAGATATTTCTACTGTGAATGTATAGCTCTCATAACATACAGAAGATTTTTTCCCTCTATATAAGGCACAGGGCAAGATTAATCATTATCTTAAATCATTTTGTAATTTCTTACTAGCATTTGTAACAAATGCACAATATTTCCCCCCAGAGTCAAAGAGCATAATTAAAATAACACACACCAGATCTGAACTTACAGACTTTTCTTCTTCTTCAGGTGCTGTCGATTGTTCTACCTCCATCTCATCTTCTTCTGCTCTCTCTGCCGATACAGCTGCAACACAGAATGTCTCAGAAGAATGAGATCTGCCTACTGGTAAGCTTAGGAGAGAGTCTGGACATTTTTAGACTGCCAGAAATAGCTGTTACATACATGTTACAATACATGCTTACGCATAGCCCCCCCCCCCCCCCCCCACACCCTTCAGGTGCCTATTAAACTACTGAAATCCTTACATTCAAGATTTCCTGCAGGCTCTCTCGTGTGCTCCAAAAACAGCTGGCTGATGGTGAAATTTCTCAAGGCAGTTACGTCAGAGACCATATCCTTGGATCGCCTCAGATCATCAATGTGAACAGACTGCCACAGCCCTAGTGAACAACAATATTTCAGGATCATAGGTTGCACTAGGGTGAACGCTTCTTAGAAACAGACAACAGGGAACCTGCAAGGACTTGTGGGAGGCATTTCATTTCCCCCTCCTGCACTTTTCTATCTTTTTCTTTTCTGAAAGCCCCCATAGCCTCTCTGCTTTTCCTGCTTCCTTTTCTTCTAGGGTTGCCAAACTGGAGATCTCTTGGAATTGCAATGATCTCCCAATTATAGAGCAGTTCCCCTTTGGGTTGCCAGCTCCAAGATGGGAAAGTCCTGCAGATTTCGGGGTGGAGCCTTGGGAGGGAGAGGTTTGGGAAGGGAAGTGTACAGTTATGGTAAGTGTACACCTGGAGTATTGTGTGCAGTTCTGGAGGCCTCACTTCTAAAAGGATGTGGGCAGAATGGAGCAGGTGCAGAGGAGAGCGACGAGGATGATCAGGGTCTGGAGATGAAGCCCTATGAGGAAAGGCTGAGGCACTTGGGAATGTTTAGTCTGGAGAAGAGGAGACGGGGGGTGGGGCATCATTGCTCTTTTTAGCATTTGAAGGGCTGTCACTTAGAGGAGGGAAGGGAGATGTTTCTGTTGGCAGCAGAGGATAGGACTCACAATAATGGGTTTAAACTGTATAGGAGGCTGGAGCATAGTGAAAACGGTGCCTGCTTTGGGATCAGGATCAATTCTGGTGGAAACAGCGCCAAGGGGACAGATATGGCAGTTTGGTCGGTTGTGAAGGTCTACCCTGATGGGTAGGGTCGGCTTCGAGGAAATCCGACGGCAGGTAGCTGCAGACAGACAGTGTTCGAGATGGGATGTGCACCACCTCTGTGAGAGAGGCCACCACTGTAGATGGGGACGATGACAACATGAGCCTGTTTCATGAAACTACTGCAATGGGTGCATGAATCGGGTTGGTGCGTCTTGCTCAGGCAGAAAAGACAGAGGGAATGTCCATCAGTAGTAGGGATCTTCCATTCGCAATTACGGCAATGTTTAAAATGAGTCTTCCCTTCCATGCGCCACTGGCCGGGCCCGGGGCCCGAAGGGAAGGGGGGTGGGGGAGATGATGACAAGGGGAAAAACTCACAGAAAGTTGTGGGGTTTTTTTTTTTGGAGAGACACTGTTGACTGAGAAAAAGAGGACAATGAAGACTGGGAGAAGAACAGAGAAGGAATGAAGAAGAGGCCTATAAGGCAGCTTAGCAGACGGAACGCAGCGGGGTAGGTCTGGCCAGTGCAGTGATTGAGAAGAAACTGAGAGGGAGGGCGTTCCCTTCCTCACTCCAGTTATGTGCAGTTGATGTCTGCTCCCCAGAGCGCAGGAAGGAAACACACCAAAACCAGAGGCAGCTCTTGTAGTTCTCTGAGGTCGGGTTCGAGTGCAGGCGCAGAAACCATGTGTAGGACTGCACAGAGACCACAAAGAATATCACTGACCAGGATATCTGAATCGCCTTCTGAATCGCCTAGCACGAACATGCCAGGGATAAAAAATACTCCACTGGCTTCAAGCTTTCTAGAGGGCAGAGTTCAGAAGATGCAGTATAAATACAATAAACTTTCAGATTGGGATGGCATACTTTATCCCCCAATCAAGACCGAAAAAAATATTAATTGCAATATTGAACAGTAGCAACATGACATGTTTATGAAAGAAATACGTTTTCTCTGTCGGGCGCTACAGATGGAACAGAAAGAGACAAGCTCATGGGGGTCTGTAATGGCACTGATGTCAGACTAGCAGGAAAATCAAACGTTATTCTACAGCCCTCTATACAGGTAGTCCTACCTCCATGAAATCCCACACAGGAGCTTCCTCCTTCAGCTCGTGGCAGCTTAGTGATGAAGAACAGAAAAACTGAGGCCGTATTCAAATCAGTTTTGTTGATTTCATTAACAGCTGAGTATCTGTAAGGGAAGCGAAAGGGTTGCCACTGGTCACTGCAGTATTATGGATCCCCTGTCCTACTTATTATGAGTAGCTTCCATTCAATCAACTTCCCCCTTTCATTATTTTAAGAATACTAAGGCTCATCTCTCCACAGCCCAAAACTCAGCAATCTGAAGTAACTGTCACTTAGGGTTACTATCACAGGCTCAATGTTGCTTGAGTTAAAGGTCTAGAGAGCACATCACACATGCCACCTAGCATAAAACATACTTAGCAGAGGCAACAAGCTGTGCGCTGAGGGATCCATTTTCAAAGTCAGTCTGAATAATCAATATTTTATTTCCAAGTGTGGCATCAAGGAAATTCCTGGAAGAAAAACCAGTACATGGGACAAAATGAGATTAGCTCGTGTTTTTGGCATAGTAGTGGACTGCTCAACACACATTCACAGAACACTACAGGGGCGAAGCATACAGCCAAAATCTCTGCAAGATTTTCAGCACAGCCCTGCCTGCAGTATGGGGTAGGAGGAGTAACCCTCACAAGGACACCTCCCCCCACCCCAACAGTAAACATGTGAAAGGCAGAAAGCTCACCGAATTTCTTTCAAAAACGAATGTTCTGTGTCAAACTGCTGCAAGGACAAAACTCTGAAGCTCTCAATATCGTTCTGTAGTTCTGCCTCCAAAGTCTCCATGTCTGCTGTTGTAAGGAGCCTGGAGAAAGTAGTGATCTAAAAGGGTAAACAAGGAGGCAAGTTCATTTGCCAAACATGACCAGAACATTTTAAGCATCTTCCTGAAAAAGTTGTTGCCCAAATCTTGGAATCCTGACTTGGAAAGGAGGTCCATAGGCCCAAAGAGGCCTAAATTTCTTAAACAGCAGGCCTCCCATCCCTCCCTTGAAGCCATACCATTGTTAAGACCAATGGGAGTGATGCAGATGTATACCAGGGTCCCCAACCTTCTTGAGCCTGTGGGCATCTTTGGAATTCTGTCACCAGATGGTAGGCGCGACCACAAAATGGCCATTGTGGGAGGCAGAGAGACACACACACACACAGAAGAAACCCAAGCGCTGAAGACAAGAGGAATAGGTTTCAAAGATAACACTGGGAAAGAGGAGTGAGGCAGTGAATAAAGCTAACAGTGTATAGTGGCAGCTGCCACTGAAACTACGTTATTTTAATCCGCACAGCCAATCAAACATCCAAGGACCAATCAGAAGCTCTGCTGGGCAGGAACCCCACCCACTTTCTAAAAATACTTGGTGGGCACCAGGAAAGATGTTAGCGGGTGCCATGACACCCATGGGCACCACACTGGGGACCCCTGCTGTACACTGTTCGAATAAAAATATTTTTCTTACCACACACACTGGTTGCATGCAGGCTCTTGAATACGCCTAAGATATCACATTGGATGTTCACCCTGATAACTAAAAAAGCTTTTCCGGCCACCACAGGCCAAGCTGCTGACACATCCTACAGTCTGGATGGGCATTCAAGCTTCTATTCCAGGGGTGGCCAACCTTGCTTAACGTAAGAGCCACATAGAATAAATGTAAGAGCCACATAGAGATGTCTGAGAGCCGCAAGACAGGAACAAATATCACACACATGTTTTTATTTTTAAAAATATGCAAATTTGCTTTTTATTAACGTTAAATGGGACTGCCAAAAATAAAAACAAACGAGGAAAACCAGTTATAAGAAAGAGAGAGAGAGAAACTAGGAAAGCAAATAGATGAGAGGGAGGAGGGAAGGAAGGAAGGAAGGAAGGAAGGAAGGAAGGAAGGAAGGAAGGAAGGAAGGGAGAAAGAGAGAAAAAGCATGCCTCCCCTTTGCTTCCCCAGCCGCCCTGCTAGGAGCCGCACAATATGTGTGAAAGAGCCGCATGTGGCTCCCGAGCCACAGGTTGGCCACCCCTGTTCTATTCACTCAAATGAACTCCTCAGGAGCCATATGAGGAACATGCAAATGAAGGGGGGGAGGGAAACAACACATGGTGGCAACAGGAAATGAAAACTTCCAACATCTAGGAACAGTATTCAGGCATCTTCCTCCCTTCCCCAAGGAAAGCCTGACACTGTGTTGTCTAATTCTAGTTTCAAAACTTTTCTTCTGCGTGATCTACCTACGGATCTTAACAAACCGGGCAGGACAGAATGATACTTGGTCATGGCAGTCGGGTGGATAGTTTCACTGAGTTTAACACTGTCTTAACCAGCTGTGGAAAAAAAGAAGAAGCTCCCATTCAATGAATTAACACATTCAACAAAAATTAGACCTGTCTCTGGTTGCCCCGTTCTGACATGCTGCAGGTCTTAATCTTTATATCCCCAGCCAAACATAGCTTCCTTCAACACATTCTTGAATCATATCCAATACAGAGATTAAATGGAAGTCTAAAGGAACCGTTGAAATATATCATTTCTTTAAAGCTATGAGAAGTACGTTCCCATGCTTACAGTCCCAGGGATAGGCCTAATGCCATCTTGTAAGAACTCTGAATCTTTAAGTATATAAAAGAAAAAAGGGAATAATTTTTTAGCAACTTACCTCAGTGAAGACCATGACACCCCTGGACTCTGTGCAAAGGCAACCATGGAGGAAATCTGCTAGAGAAATGTGCTGCTGTTGCTGAAAGTAGATTCTAGCCAAATCATCTGCCTGAAAGGCCCCCAGTCGTGAATTACCAAGCCGGACAACAGAATCTGGGGTTGCACAATCCAAGAGGACTAGTGTGGCCTGGTTTTGTATTTTTTGCCTCAGCTCTTCAGGAAGACAATCCTTTTTCAGCTTCTCTGTCACTTGCACGACAACTGAGGCACAGGTGTCGGGATGATACCCAACGAAGACATCAGAAGGACTGTATTCTTGCTGGCCCATAAAATGATTTTCTGTATCCACAGCTATGAAGTTGCTCACCCATTTCTTCAGTTCTTCCACAATGTCCCTCTGCGATTTGTCCAACACAGTGTTGACATCTAGATAGTGTTTTTCAAGTCTATTGATTAATGGAATGGGAAACTGTTTATAGACCACTTCTTTCTCCTCAATGACAATCAAACGGAACTTTGGATGCACTCTGCACTTCACTCGATGGGTTCCCAAACCCAAGTCAACGTATTTTTGACCAGCAAGTTGCACATAATACTGGTTGAGGGCATCATAGAGGCTTTCATAGAGATTCTGCAGGTTAAGAAGGACCACCATCTTTCCTGTCTCCATGCAGATCTTCACTCGGTTAATGTTTCTGCAGATCTGAGTGTACTCCTGGTCTTTTGGAAAGCTGGAACCAAATATAATTTCTGGCTGCTGTTCACCTTTGAAGAAAGCTTGCTGGAGAATCTGCAGTGCTGCGTAATTCTGTGTTAACACTAGCAGATATCGGCATTCACCATCCTGAATGTCATTGTAAATGTTTTGTTTGACCAGGTCAATTGTGTTGATGTTCTCAGAAATTACATCTCCTTTCTCTGGGATCTTAGACATAAAAATGTCCAAGGCCTTAACATCTTCTTTGCCACTGAAGTTACGGAGAACAGCCTCTGCTATGTCATGGGAAGATGGCGTTCTCTTAGATGTTTTTGTCAAAGCAAACACCATTTTTATGAGGCTGTAATAGTCACGCAACCCAAAAAACTCCTTACTTTGGATCTTGCAAATTTCTTCGTATGCATCTGCAAAGATGGGGAAAAAATGTTCAATTTTATGCAGAGTGACACATTCTGAAGAGCAAATACCCTGTGCGCTTTTTATAAGCT
Organism: Lepidodactylus listeri; assembly: GCA_029233225.1. Classification (NCBI taxonomy): domain Eukaryota; kingdom Metazoa; phylum Chordata; class Lepidosauria; order Squamata; family Gekkonidae; genus Lepidodactylus; species Lepidodactylus listeri. The sequence goes on along the minus strand of JARCFY010000044.1, from coordinate 34,127 downwards.
CCTTTTTGTTTGGGTCTCCACGGGACACAAAGATACCCCGGTTCATCTTGGCAGGATCCAGAGCCCAGTTAGATATCCCAATAAAGCCAACTTTTTTATGAGGGTGTGGATCATCATCAACACATCCATCTTCCAAGAGGGGGTGAAGGGTCTTCAGAGGCATTTTCGGGGAATCTTCAGCCAAGCCAATTTCATCTAAGACTACCACAGAGACATACTCCTTCAGGTTCTTCCCTTCTTGGAAGCGAGCGCAATGCTTGAAAGTATTTATAATTCCCTCAGGAGTAGAATGTGGGCTGCACTGAAAGGAAACCAAATGGATCTGTTTCAGTTCTTTATACAACTCAGAATATGCTGCTTGACCTTGCATGGCATCAGCCACGATAGTTTTGGCAAGAGATTTGGAACTGCCAGGTTTCCCAATAAGAAACAAAGGGATTTTAAGCTCAATGCAGATTACCATCATGAACACATTTTCCTTCAGGGCCAAGTTCCTTGCTATTGTTTCCCTCAGAGGTGCACCACTCAAGAACAGGTCCTGAATTAAGTTGATTTCTTCAAGAATTCTCTTTTCATTGTCATATGGCTCTGGAAGGACTTTGCTAATGACTTTTCGGTATTTTTCTTTCTTTTCCAGGGAGGCATGGTAACAGACACCAACTGAAAGTACCAAGGACCAAATAACTGTGTTTCTCTTCATGCATTTTTCATCTGCTTTCTTATCTGCAAAACATTTCACCAGGTGTTTGATTAGGAGCGCACTGTGACTATGAAACCACTTGAAGACTTCCACACAGCGTTCCACATCCCTGAGGCTGATAAAACTACATTCATCATTCTGTTTTCTCATATAAATCTGAGAGTAATAAAGCACTTCTGTTATCGTCTTGATGTCAGCTTCAGACATTAGTACTGAGCGAGTAAGTCTCTGTACAATCTGCTGTATGTATAATTTTTCAGTGACATTGTTCAGTTGCCCAAAATCCCACACAAGAGGTATCATGCTAGGAGGAAGTGCATGGACACGGTATACAAGCTGCCTAAGAGGAACAGAGCCAAGCTTTTCCTGGGTGTCCTCAGCTTTAACGCGATAGCCTAAGCCAGCTGATTCCAGGCGCTCAATCATTTTTCCAGTGTGCTTACGATAAGGGTTGCAGGCAGCTATGATCTGCAAGCCTGAGTTGTGAGTCAAAGGTTGTCCCTCTACTGTGCGATCACACAGGACTTCCTTGATGCTGCTGACAGCTGCAGTTGTGTTGGCTTCATCAAAAAATAAGATTGTGTCAAACTGGCAAAGCTGCTTATTTGTAATGGCAAGTTGTTCAGCTTCCCTGACTTTGTTATAGACTGCATCTGCAGTAGTCCCCCCATGGACCTTGACGAGAGCCATGTTCTCAGTATTAGCACCGCACCTACGCAATTCACACAAAAATTTTATAAGCCTGGTTTTCCCACAGCCAGTTTCTCCCATGATGACAACAGGAATCCCACATCTGAATCGCATCTCAATAGCCAGGATCTTTAGAATATTGTCTGTTGTAAGCTCGTAAGTTTCATCAGGGTCAATTGGCCATTCAATTCCTAAAACCATGCAAAGTTTTGCAATTTTCTCATCTCTGGGCAGTGCATCGAAATTAACATTGAAGGGAACTCTCTGAAGGACCAATCCTTTGTACAGCTGAGCAGACATAACATTCTTTTTGATGACAGTGCCATTCAAGGGATTAACGGCGTCAATTCCACCATTAGCATTTTCCTGGAGATGAAACCCAAGGAATGTCATGGATATACCGTCATGATTGAAGAAGATGTAAGGATGAGGTTCAGACTCCCACTTTTTCCGAATGCGGAAAGGAATAAGATCTTCTTCAGTGACTCCTTCCATGTCAACGAACTGTCTTCCAGGGCTTTCATCAGAGATATTAAGTGAAGGTGTTGCAAAATCCCTGGCCATCAAAATCATGAAGGTAACCACAAAATTTTTGAAGCCTTGCAAAGTATCGTGCACAAAACAAGGGTCACAGAATACAGATGCTTCACAATTTTTAAGCTGAATATTTAGAAACCAAGCAAAGTTTCTCAGTTCGGACCAAGAAGGATCTATTACTCCACAATGTATCAGCAGTAACTGTAGGCATTGTACGGCAGTCCCTTCAACATTGCCGGGCTCATACTGAAACATATCCAGATTAATGCCTGCGTTAGATCTAATTAAATACTGGAATGGTCTCTGAAAGGCCTCGCAACGGAAAATCTTGTCATCCATTCCTGGGTCTGAGCCGTCATAGGATGAATTCCTCTTAGTATCCATATCTAGTACTTCCTTGGGAGGCCTGCACATTATTTTGGGGAACACATCAATCAGGTTGTATTTTAATCCAGAAGACATCTATAAAAAAGAACAAGAGGTTATAAATCAAGGGCATTGCCTCATGTTTCCACAGGATCCTAATTCTGAATTGCTGGCAGGGCTGACAATTCAATAAAGCTTCCTTACAGTGAGTGACAACTCTTTATTAAATTGCAAGTTACTTCGCATATCAACATTTCAAAAGGCTTCTGCATTTTCTTAAATTTTGCCAATTAACTTACAGACAAATGGTTGACCAACTAAAGAGTATGTAACTAGTTCATGGCTCTTGAAATCAGACCAAGTTGACTGAGTACTTGCTCCATCAAATACAGTTGGCAGCTGTTTAAAAAATACGTCTATTCATTCTAAGTTTCAGACATCCTCCCATTTGAGACAACCAGTTATCAATTACTACTGCAAGCGTTTTTAAATGTATTAGTATTTTTCTAGGTAGTAAAATACTACAGCCATCTTTGCACACTGTACACATTTAATATAAACAGATACCTTTAAGTAATTAGCACTTACACAACCCCATTGACTTACAGATCTTGTTTGCTTTTCTGGTGAAAGAGATGGTTCAAGAATTTCTATAACATACAAATGGCATTGCTTCCGCAGCCAGAGATTCCCATCTGTATCTCCCAGATAATGTAAAACTAAAAGCTTGAACAGAAATTCTTGAATTCCAGATTGGACCTAGAAAAAGAGAACAACTTAATGAGAAGGATTCATTTAATCAGTCTCTCTCATTCTTACTTGTCTACTTACAAAACAGTTTATTGTAGGCCTAAGGGTGATAAGGGAGCAAGGCTGAGGAAAGAAGCACCCAAAGACATTGGTTTGGGAAAATTACAGCCACAGCTTTTATTGACTGTATCTGGAGGAGAAGTGGCACAGCATGAGGGTTGGTCCAGAATCTGGAGACCTGCCTGTTGCCGGATAACCCACCCACCCCCAGCTCACCTACTGGGGGGATGAAACCATGGAGTGGCAAGCCCTGGGATCCATGTGGGTGCCAGCTGCTGTGTAGCTCCCTTGCCACCTGGTGGTGAGTGCCAGCTGGCAGCTCCAGAACTAGGCATGGAGCTGAACGGCTCTACCACCAAGACCCCTTAAGGGAGTCCCCAGAACAGGGGAGGCAGGCACAGCCTCCCCCCCAAAAGGATCCATCCCAATGTCCAAACCGCCCAAGCTATGACAAGAGTAACACAACAAGCAAACACATCCTAAATTGCACATCACAACTGAAATGCAAAAAGGGGGGGGGGGGAGCCAGTGAAACTGGGAGCAAGTTTAAATAGAAGAGGGGTGGCCAGAGCCCCACTCCTCTGGGCTGGCCCAGGAAGACGCTACTGGCTGGTCCAGGTTGCAGCTGAACACTGCCCCCCCCCTCCCCGAGAGCCATGCTGTCAGTGCGGAGCTGATGAACAGCCCTCCTCAGCTTGCCCCAGCCCCACGTTGCAAAAATAGCACGGGTGAGTCCATGCCGCTGCCGGAGGTGGGGGGGACATTTTTTAATACCAGAACTCACTGAAGAGGTGACGTCAAAATGAAATATCATGGGCTGGTTCTGGTGCTGATGGTTCAGGAACAGGAGGAGAGACTCCAGCACTTTGCCTTCATCAACATGGGAGTCTATCAGCCGAATGGTTTTTAATGGCACTTTATCATTACGAAGTTTTGCCTTCAATTTCTCATGAAGTCTCTTTATATAGAGAGATTTCCCTGTTGTTAATAACAAAAGTGTAGTTATTAACAGGAAGAAGACAAGAAATTGAACACATCATATTAGATTGGTTGGAAACTACGAGCACACGGTCCTGGATTACTGATCAGCAAAAACAACGAATCAGATACAATTTAGTCCGCATTCAAGGATATGTCCACACCAGCCATTTCCCCTGGATCTATTCCAGGATGTCCCAGGCACTGCTGATACCAGTGGCACCAGGTCTGTGGTACTGTCCATGGTTAAAGATCCATTCTGGGTTCTGCTGCAGAAGACTCAGCACCTCCCACACAACATCTCTCACAACAGCATAGGCTTTACGATTAACAGTGAGAGCTGGTATTTCAGGCAGTGAACAGATTTACTTATACCACATCTGAATCGCATCATTCCCTTGCTGATTTTTGCATTCATGGACAGGAACGCCCAGGAAAAAGGTGGGCGTAGACACATTTCAAATAAATAAATAAATATTGCTAGTATGCAAGGAACACCATAGAAATGAAGACAACTGTTTAATTGAAAATGCAACAAAAATAAGTGATATGCTAAAGAGGCGTTCTTGTGTAAAAAAAATTCAGTTCTCTTTCTAGGAATTCTGTGACCACCACTAAAGGATTCTTCTGGGCTACATAAGGGTCCCCCCCCTCCCAATTTTAGAATCCCTTACTGTCCGTCAAAATACAATGCAAATCCCTCAACCAATCTCAATACTACTCCAAGCCAGAACAGACCACAAAGACTGTTGCATAAAAGCATTAAAAGCACTAATATCTGGCAATACTCAACAGAAATAAAAGGAAAGCTCTGAAGTGCTCCAGAGATGATACATTTTTTCAAATCAATCAAGATCACATAAGTTATTAAAAAGGAAACCGCAAAATTCAGATGCTAGAACCCTGGCCGAGGACAGACTTAAATTCTGCCACAAGGTGGGGGGAATTGCCCCCGCCATGCAGCGTTCGCATGCCGCCGGAAGGAAGCCACCTGCAGCGTCCAGACAACGGGCGGCTTCCTGCGGCGGCGTGCGAACGCCACATGGCTCCCCCAGCTGGTGCACATTCACACCCGCCGGAAGCGGGTGGAACGCGCCGCGGCAGCAGGACACCACTTTTAAGTGGTGCCCGGCTGCTGCGGGAGGAGAGCGGTGCCGGATGCGTTGCGTCTGGCCCGCCTCCTCCAGGCAGATGTGGCAGTCTGCACTGCTGCTCTGCCTCCGCTTTGAAAGCAGAGGCAGAGTGGGCCAGACTGCCAGTCTGTCCTCGGCCCCTGCACACGCACACACAGAGGAATGCATTCATGCAGAAATACATTAGTAGCATTTTGACCTGCCTTTTTACTTAAACATGCTGACTATTCCAAAACTGAGATGGCCATACATGATTGCACGCTGCAATGTGTTTCCAACAGCCCAGATGAAGGGTCTCTTCTCAAGACCCCTCTGGACCAGCGCTCTTGTGACTGCCCTTTGACAGAACTTGACTTGACATGTCATGTTTTCTTCTACTGTCCAAAACAGGCAGCAGCAAGAGAAAGATTCCTAAGAAAATGGGTGTTGAAATATTCATCTTTTCCTGATGCAGCAAGATTAAGAATACTTCCGAGCAGCCTCTGCCAAAATTGCACTGTGGATGTGGCAAATTTTTGTTTTGCTGTTCTTTTAAACTCTTAACTATCATCCTTATTATTATTCTATTTTTTTAATTTTTAAATAATTTTTTTATGGTGCATGGCCTATGGGCTATTAAACCTAAATAAATAAATAAATAAATAAATAAATAAAATTAGTGGCATTAGCTCATAGTCCTAGCTTCCTATAGGTAATACAAAATTATAATGCATATTAACAATGTTTTAATAATCTTTAGTTTAAATAGATCTTAACTTTGTATAAAGTGAAAGGTGAATCAGATTCGAAGATCTCATCATCAACTGCACATGACTCATTCAGATTCAGTAAATTCAGCTTTGTTATTTAAAAAAGTGCTGAGCAATTAAGTACCCTAGTCTGTTACATAATTAAGGTGGTCACATTCGAAAATACTGCCATTATGTTGAATCAGACCACTGGTCAACAAGGTCCGTATTCCCTACTCTGACAGGCAGCTGTTCTTCAGAATCTCAAGTAAAGGTCTTTCACATCACCTACTACCTGATCTTTTTAACTGGAGATGCTCTATCACCAAGACACAGACTCTCCTGCCATGAACTTCAATACCCATAACCAGAGAAAGCAAGAAACTAAAAAGCTGCGTGTCATCTCAATAACTGGAAAGGGCCTATTGATCACACAACATGGTACACTTTACTTTCAAACACCAAGTTTTAGGCATGAGTCTACACACGCAGAAGAATGAGGTGGTAATAAGATAGCAAAGTGCAGAGGTGGTAGAACTATGAACTGCAGTTGAGGGATTACATTTTTCAAAGCCCCCCCGTCTTAATTCCATTTTTACGTGGAAAAGTAACATAGCATGTAAAGGGCGAGCCTTAGAACCAGATGTCCGAGTGTTGTATTTGCAGAATATTTTAACATGCCGGAGCAATAAAAATGAAATGCCTTCCCTGCACTTTATTCTCCACATTTTTATCCCACCCTCCCTCCAAGGACAGTATACATGATTCCCCTCTCCTCCATGCTACTTTCACAACAACCCTCTGAAATATGTTAGGCTCAGAGCACAACACTAAGCAACTCTGGGCTGGTGAGCTTCATGGCTGAACATGGATTTTGAATTTGGGTCTCTCGAGTCCCCAATCCAGCGCTCTAACCATTTCAGTATACTAGTTCTGAAGTGGTACAGAGTGTTCTACCAACTAATTGTGCTGCTTGTGTAGACCAGGCCTCTAAGGCTTTGGAAATCCTTTGAAAATATTTCTCTCACCCACTCCAGCTCTTTTGGAAAATACAATCCCAACACACATTTCATCCTTGAAGACGGAAGCTGATGAATGCGCAGACTGCATGGCTTTGTAATGATTCCCAAGGTATCTTTGAATGCTCTTCAAGGGCTGCTGAGGGATCATGTGAACTTTGAACTGACTGAAGGCAGAAGGGACATAGCAGTGCTCTCTCTCACAGTTACACAGAATCACCAGACAATAATCATCCTGGTGTTTCAAGTGAAGGTTTCGGAACAGTTCCTCAGATCTGTAGCCAACATCGTAGCTCAACTCGTCTGCGTAGAGCACAGTATAAATCTTCTTCTCTCTGCAGCCTGGAGTGAGGCACCTCCTCAAAAACAATGCCACTTGCTCATAGCTGGTCTGTGGCGTACAGAGCAAGACCTCATCATAGGAAGGTAGCATCTCCTCAGGACTGACCATGTAGATGGCCAAGGTTGAAGCCAACACTTCAGAGCGAGGACAGAGGATGAGATTGGGCCTGCCAGTATGAAGGCCTGACGGGAATGTTCGCACAACTTTCCTGCTCTCCATACCTGCCAGACAATCCAGGTAAACACCAAGTGTATCGATGTCCAAGCAGCCCGGGAAAAAAGAACTCATGCTTTTCATGTAGGATTCCCAGATGTGCTCCAGTTGCACAGTCAGTTCTTTCTCTGTTACCACCAATCCAAAGGGATCATCAAGACTGCCCTCAGACTTTATGGACATCAGATGTCTGGAGACCGCTTGGACATCCCTTTTGCTGCAGTTGTGCTTTATGAATGACAGCATCAGTAAGGCAGCTTCACTGGGGCATTCTGAGCCAAGCTCTCTGCACAAGTACACCAGCTGCTCGGCCATGTAATAATTTAAGTAGAAATACTGTGCTCGCTTTTCAGCCATGAAGCAGTCCCACCTCTCCAGGAAACTCTCCATCTTTCTACATAAGGCTGGGAGAACATCCATTACATCTCCGCTTCCCAAAAAGTCTCGCGTAAAATTCAAATTGAAGTCCATGCCAATACAGAACTTGCTGTTGGGAGAGCAATATATCTCAGTGGTCCAAGATCGGAAGAGCATATTGCCAGCAGAGTAAAGTCTTATGAAGGACAGTGCAAGTCTCTGGACGCTAGAAAATACCTGTATGCAGAAGAAACATTGCCGCAGACAGAATACAAATAGGTCTAGTAAACAGATGCTACTAACACAACTGATGTAAAACTCAAAATGGCAATAAAATTATACCACTGTCAATAAGCACACACAAAATTAGGAGTCTGTACTCATCCTTATGTTTCAACGGCCTTGTAAGACAAGGATCCTTTTCAACCTTTAATTTACAGAGTCAAAAGTGAAAGCTTCTCTGCATTACACTGAAGGGACAGAATAATTCTTTTTGCACGAATCTGCCTTAGAAATAGGACAGGATGTCATCATAATAACATTCAACATTCAGTTCTCCCAGATTAGAGTCCGTGCACCGCATGTCAGGCATATGGCCCGTGGGCAGGAACTGGACCATCCAGGGCTCTTTTCCAGCCCATGAGCAACTGGTCATTACCTTTATTGCTAGACGACAGAGGCTGTGCATTTTGTCCCTGTATACTGTCCCAGAGCTAATGAGTAATGCGCATCGGAAGTGGGAGTGAAATACTTTTAAGAAAATACTGTAAGAGTGTTAATGTTTTAAGCACGTTCATATTTTGAGTGAAAATACTATCATTAATGGATCTACATGTGCCCGTCATAAAATTTGTATCTCCGGTACCTGGCATTACATTTTATGGCACACATGGCCCGGCCCAACATAACGACATTTATGTCAGTTCCCGCAGTCGTAACAAATGAATCTGACACCTCTACTTTATAGTTGCCAATTCCACTCTAGCCATCTGAGCAACCTCTTAAACTCTCTTAGACTCTCGTTATACCAAGGAGCCACAAAGAGATGAGAGGGCGTCAGGGAGCAATCTGATTGACAGCTTCCTGAAGACCTCTATTCCAAAACTGTCAGCTCGTCGAGGGAACTGGCAGCAGGGCAGGGTAGGATCCATTACTCTCTGAGGGTGAGCATAAATACACTCATCACTCCTGTGGGGGGAATGGCCACGCCCAAACAGACCCTTAACAAGGAAATGGTCTGACCATGGCACCGGTTCACAAACAACCACGCTATTCAGATCAAGCCCTGCACCAAAAGATCAAATCTAGCGTGTGGCCTGCTTTGAGAGCCAGTTTGGTGTAGGGGTTAAGCGCACGGACTCTAACCTGGGAGAACTGGGTTTGATTCCCCACTCCTCCACTTGCACCTGCTGGATGACCTTGGGCAAGCCATAGCTCAGAACCAGCTGTTCTCTCAAGGACAGTTGTCTCAGAGCTCTCTCAGCCCCACCTACCTCACAGGGTGTCTGTTGTGGGGAGGGGAAGGGAAAGGAGTTTCTAAGCCACTCTGAGACTCCTTTGGGTAGTGAAGGGCGGGGTATAAATCTAATCTCTTCTCCACTTTGTGCATGGCGGCCAGGTCTGTCTACATGTGACCCAGTCTGATTTCAAAGTCGGGCATGCTTGTTTGAGACCTGAAGACAGATACACTGTCTCCAACTTATCACATTTCAGCAATAAGCAGAGAACACAGAACAGCTTCAAGCTTTTATTACAGATGCTTGAAACAACTAGTTCCTCTTAGTCTCCATTACCTTTCAATGTACTCCAGAAATGCAATGTGGTTGAGAGTCACTCTTTCTTGCTAAGCAGGCCAATATACAATAAAAATACACTAAAAGGCAAGACCAGAAACTGACCTCAGAAAACTTCTCTACTTCTGCACCTTGTTCTATTTTGCCTGACATAAGCATCAGCTTGTTCATCAGTTCTCTCAGCTCCTCCAGTGAATAATGCCGCAGCTCTTCTTGGCCACCATGGCTTTCCGAGATTCTCAAGCACAGGACCGTCTCCAAAGAAACCTTTCAAATAAAAAAGTGGCTGTAGTTTAACAGAATTTAGTTTACTTTTTAACGCTTTGCATTCTCAAGCCTACAGTCAGATGACCACTATGCAAAAAATCCCTGGTCTTCAACATTCACAAATAAGTTACCTCTGTTCACGGTAGGGCAGTAGCTGTACAATGCCAATCTCACAAGTATATAAAAATTAATTTTTCACAGTAGTAATAGAAAATAGCAAAACCACAATATTTCCTGAATTACTGAGCTGTCTCCTATTACTACTGTTGCAAATGGTCACTTGTATCTACATCTAAGCCTTGCAAAGAAAACTTCACAGACTGAATCTTTTGTATTTAATTGCCTTTCGATGCACCCGGTTACAGTTTCTTCTCTTTCGATGCCCATGCACACATGCCACTAAAGTTCATGCCGTAATAAATCTGTCAGCCTTTCAGATGCCAACGAGACACTTTTGCTTTGTCTGCATCCAAAAGCGATTGCTGAGAATGGCATTATCACAATGAGACACACCACAAACGGAAACCAAGAGCAGTTTACCAATAACTGTTATTATTACCATTAGTCATTGACAGTCATTACCTATGTGACTATAATTTTTTTTACGAGTCCTTTTCTTCGCTAGCTTTGTTTACAGCAGGCTGCACAGTGACACACTAAAGAGCACAGTGCCAAGAGAAAGCGAAGACTCAAGGCCAAAGATATCGAAACAGTATGCTTTTGGCCCTTTCTTCTGTGGTCTCACCTTCTGACCTCCTTCTGGTGCACTGATTATGTAGATCCCTTTTCTATTGATTGTAGTTGCCAGGGATATCGATGACAGTTCCACAGAGCCATGGCTCTCTTTTATGGTTTTTAGCCATTCCAAGTATCTAGCAGAATCATGCTGTGGGAAGTAATAAGACGATATGAACCAGGTTAGCCCTCCTAACCCCCGTACCTTTCCACAATTCAAACACCACAGAGGTGGAATAACAGTGTGCTGACAAGAGAACCCTGAACCAGAGAATCTTTTAAAATACCAAGTTGTTCTTAACCTCCTTTATAGCCCAGTGCCCAAAACAGCACCGAATATTTTGTGACATACCAGGAACACAAAACTTTTAACAGTTCAAGGGGCAGCATATACACTCAAAAATGTATATAGCAGCATACTCTTCCTATACAGAGCACACAGTGTTAACTATTTATGAGCTGGATATCCTCAGTAGTGGCAATGTTTGGCATCTCTGTATTTCATTCAGTAATTCTGTGCTGCATGGTGGTCGCTTTCAGTCCATGTGTTGGAGCCCTCTGGAGGCTCACAGAGCCCCACCTGTTGGACTGCAAGCCCTTACAGAGCTGCCATTTTCCCACCACCACCACCACATGGAAGATCCTGCTGCTAGCATGCATGTACAGAGGGCAAGGGTCCCGCCCCTCCTGAGCTCTTTAGCATGCACTCTCAGATGAGCAAGAGGGCAGCGAAAGGAGATCAACTCAGCAGAGCACAGGATTCCTCCACGGCTCGGATCCTTGGTTTGTTCCTCATTGTGGTACACCTCCTGGTGCCTTGGCTTGTGTTTCCTGTCCCCAACTCTCTATACTGCCCACAGCCCTAGTCTTGAAATTGCACAGTTTATTACTCTGGCTCCCCCTCTTCCTGTCTTGACTGTCACATGACTCATGTTATGTGCATGCAGCTTAGTGAGCCCCAACACTAGAAAGGCTGAAGACCATTGCTATGATGATAACTCAACAGTAAACTCGCAATGGGCACACAGCAGAGTAAAAAAAATTATCAAATACACAACAGCAAATGGACTAAGGTACTGATGGAGAAATTACCAATTTTTGGGGAAGGCTGCGGTCACTTTCCAGGGCTTTCCACAATTTATTCAAGCACTCCATGAATTCCTTAAACCCAGACTCCTGCTTCAGCTCATACAGAAGAGAAGAGTATCCCAGTACAGCGTCATGGAAACATGCAACACGATCTACATCCATGTCATTCTCTCCCGCAGAAATAGAGGCAAGGTCCACAAACACCTTCAGCTCAGTTATATCTAGGGGAAATCAAACAAACTCTCAACTGACAAATAGCATGTATGTGGTAATTTATTAGTAGTATTCTCAGATTCCAGGGAGAAAGTCTTTCTACCCATTTCCTACTTGAACCATCTTAACAGAGTAACTCAGTGCTGTGCACAGCTGACAATTCTTGCTTCCTCCCTCACACACACGCATTTACGCAGCATAATTACGAGGAGAAGCAAACACAATTAATTCTCCCTTTTTATTTTGTCTCAATAGCCGAATCCAGGTTTGTTACGGAATCCTCCTGAGAACGGATCTGCACGGCAGTTAGAAGCCACATTAAGGTCTGTCATAGTCGGAGGTTTACTAGGTCTGAGTTTGGAAGTTTGACAGGGACAGAGGGTGAACCAGCAAATCCCTCTCCCTTGCCTAGGGCTGAATACCCTGAATACTCTGTTCCTAGCCTTCAGCCAGCTAGGGCTTAGAGACACAATCCTGCCAGGAACTACATACACTAGAAAAGTGCTTGATTGGAGGAGCGCAGGCCACAAACCAGACACTTCGCCACTGTGCTGTCCCTTCACGGGCCAGCTGTCTGTGCTACGCTTGCCGGGTGAAGGGAGAACCTGGGGTGTGGGTGATCTGAGGCCTAGTCCTACCGGAGAGAGGGGCAGCTGAACCAAGGTCTGATGAGCTGGCAGTGTGTTCTTGAGCCGAGGTTTCAGGAACAGGCCCCTCAGCTAAGGCCACAAAGTCCAGGGGGCCTGGGTACAGCCTGGTGATGCCGGGCATCCCTCATCTTCGCTCCAGATGAATTATTGCAATTTTCGGGAAGCAATGTTGACTTAAGGAAATGGATTTATGAAGAAGATGCCCTAACTGACAAATTTTTAATCAGTAAATCAAAATTCGCTCTATGGTGTAAAACCATTAAAAAAAGACCATCTTAGAGCATGTTATTTGACTGAAATTACAATTTATAAGCTCAGGGTAGCACTCTTACATTTTAAATTGTCCCTTGGTCAGAGCCAAGGGAAAGATTTCCCACCAACATACTGTCTGCTCTCCATCCTTTTTCTGACTCTAATTAATTTTTATGTTGTCGGATACAGATTCTTTTGTTTCCAACAGGTTGGCACTTTTTGCCCTAGCTGCCACGAAAATAAGAGCAGATGTAGCAACTAGGAAAGCATCAACCAATACAGCTGCTGCTACACAGTTTGTTAGAAATCACCAGATTTTAAAGTCGACTACGTCTTAGATAATATGCAGGCCTCATTTCGTAGCAGGAGCTCCTTTGCATATTAGGCCACGCACCCCTGTAAGAAGAGCTCTGTAAGCTCTTGGAGGATTGGCTACATTAGGAGTGTGTGGCCTAATATGCAAAGGTGCTCCAGCTATGAAATGAGCCGTGATAATATGTATTATATTGTTATATCTTACTGGTGTATTTTATTGTTCTAGATTGTGAAAGCCTATGGCCACATACAATACATTTTCTACCTACCTACCCACATCTTCGCCTGGATCTCTAGCTCCTCCTAATCTTTCCATAAGGAGTATGATCTTGAGTCTGAGTCCAGCCTAGGAGGGATCCTGACACTTTTGTTCTTAAAAGGTAGTATACAGTGGTAACAGTTTTAACAAACAAGCATGAACCGGTTTTTTTAAGACCTTTGAAGATCTCTTGATTGAACGGATAAAAATGGATGGCTATGCCGCACTTTGATGGCCCACACAAATACAGCATCCTGACACATTCGTACACTTATTTGCTTCTACCAGATATAAACTAGTCAGGTAAGAATAGGCTATTCTATATACTGATGAAAAGCAATGGGGAGGAAGGTAAATAGACCCCTGCACATCCAGAAAAGTATCCTACATTAAATTCTGTGCAAGAATGCAGGCATAGTTGCTTGCACGAGTCATGGTCTCAGGTTGGTACAAATACATGCTTAGGTGTGGTAGGAGGAGAGACCGTACAAGTGAAATAAAGGAGGCATGAAACACAGGAAAAAAACAGGAGGGGACCAACACTCCCTCTAAACTGTGGAGTCTTGTGAGCAAAAATCCTACTTTGTGAGCTACTGGCATTAAAGTTGTGAGTGAGCAAACTGGCTGTTGTATCAATTAGTTTGCTCTGGAGCCATCCTTCCAGAGCGAAGACAAAAATGTGCCAGCCAGAGGCTAAAAAACTGTGAGCTAGCTCCCACTAACTCAGCTTAGAGGGAACACTGGAGGCGACGTTCAGAAATTGGGGTGGTGATGGGGAGTGCAGAGGAAGGACACCATCCAATTAATTTTTAAGGTGATTTCTTGCAAGTCTCAATACGATAATCTTAAAAAACTGAGAAAGTGGAGGCCTGACAACTGCTTTGTACATATAAAAGCCCAATGTGTTGGAACTTTCCGGCTCTCCCATTGGCTGTGCTGTGCGCTCCCAGAGATAGGCTGATACTGACCACTGTGGAAGACTATAGTTTTGTAGACAAACACATAGCCTTCAAAATGTATCATAATGGCGTCTCATGTTCTTGACCAGCACACAAAGCAATTTATGTAGAAAAGCTCGCAATGCCCAGCCATTGCATTTTTTCCCCTGGGCCCTAGGCTCAGAACTCTGAGCATGAGATTTCTGTAGTGAATGTCAATAAAATCAAAAATAGGTCTGCAGCTTACAGATACACACTTGAACAGCATACTCAAGATTGCAACAGCACAGACATTTTGATGCAATAGTTCAGAGCAAGAGGTGTCAGTTATCAGATACTGTTAAATAAACAAAATATTGCAAGAGTGCTAATGTTTTAAGCATGTTTTTAAGTTTAAAAAAACCCTCTGACTTTGTGTCCTTTATAAAGTTTATATCACTGCTACCTGGCATTACATTTTATGACACACATGGCCTGGCCCAACAGGGTCTTCTCGTTCATGCCAGATCCAGCCCTCATAACAAATGAGTTCGACACCCCTGCACTATGCTGTACCAGCCACCTCCGCGAACTCTACCGCTCTTCTGAAGCCTATTAAGACTTGCGGAAGTTCGCGGGACCCTCAGTCGTCGGAGGGTTGCCCTGCACCACCAGCTCGCCTCAGGGTAGCTGAGACGCTGCTTCATTGTTGCTGCTGCCAGCACGGTGCTAAACAGCAGTCGTTCTCCAGTTCCTGCTGCCACATGGCCTGCCTGCTCTTTGCCATTCCAGGTTCTGTGTCGCTGGATCTGCACACTCTGTGGAACACAGCCAAGTTTGTCCTGCTCTGTAGCAGGGCTGGTAAGACTGGGGTTAGGCCTCTTCCCCTGCTGAAGACCGACCCTGCAGGAAGAGGGGCCAATCCGCAACATGACGGCTGGCCCACTCCTGGACCACCGGAGAATTGACACTGAGTGCCCAAGGCCAGGGCATCTGCCCCGGGTCTCTTTCTAGAGCCCACTGTATTTATTTCCACAACGGGCCTTCTTCCTAGTCAAATACGAATCAAGATCTTCCTGAACTTACGGAGTACAATTTCCAATTAATGCCGAGAAATAAACTCATCGGATTTGCTTCTGTTTTACCTTTCAGAGCCTCTCTGACCCAGTTGACAAAGTCCCTCCTGAGAGTAAGCTCCTCAAGGCACCTGCGACGTGGCTCGGTGATGCTCTGCAGCAGCTGCTTAGCCTTCATCAACTCAGGACCCATGCAGGAGAGTTTCTCTTTCTGAAAGGACTGAAATTCATCTCTCTGAAAAGCAAAAAATGTGCAGATGAACAAGAAACACTGCATAGTATGGCTGTGCAAAAATCGTCTCGTTACTTTAATGGGGTTTCTACTTTTCTGCCACATAGCCTTCGATCTCCCACTGACTCTTTTTTAAAAATCAGTACTTTTAGGAGCTGCAGACATAGCTTGGATGTGCATGCAGAAGTGCATCCAAGTCTGGAATACGTATCCTCAGGCTTAGATCGATAAACTTTGTACTTGATTTTTATTAAAGGGAGGGGAAAAAACAGAGAGATGCTGGGTTCAGGTTAGTTGTCTCCCACAGGAGAATAATATTCATGCTAGAAAACTGAACATGATACATTGTGTTGGCATCCCTACTGTACACTTCATTTATTAACACACACTGGAAATAAATTTAAATGTGTATTGTGAAAACTGTAGATACCGGGCATGCAAAAAGGAAAATTTTCCCAGGATTTTGTCCAATAAGAAGCACAAGAAGAGGATCTATGGTTATATCAACACTTGCAGCTTTGCAGATATCACTGCAGAATATACAGTTCCATGGCTGAATACACTAAGAGCCTCTGTTTACAATAGATCTGTTCAGAAAATGAAGCAGAAATATAGCCACAATTGGAATTGGCCGCATTTGCTTCCTAGTGTGGCCAGATACTTATAAACAACCAGCTCCTCACATAATATGCATGTGCCCCATGGAAGGCTTCCATGCAGCTACCATGCGATAACTAGTCTTCTCTACTACAGATGATCACCGTGCAGTTACCCCTGCAAACAGACACCAGATGAACATAAGAGAACATAAGAAAAGCCAATGTTGGATCAGGCCAATGGCCCATACAGTCCAACACTCTGTCACATAGTGGCCAAAAATACCAGGTGCCATCAGGAGGTCCACCAGTGGGGCCAGGACACTAGAAGCCCTCCCACTGTTGCCCCCCCCCAAGAATACAGAGCATCACTTGCCCCAGACTGAGAGTTCCTATCTATACTTTGTGGCTAATAGCCACTGCTAGACCTCTGCTCCATATGCTTATCTAATTCCCCCTTGAAACCATCCATGCTTGTAGCGGTCGCCACCACCTCCTGTAGCAGTGAATTCCACATGTTAATCACTCTTTGGGTGAAGAGGTACTTCCTTTTACCTGTTCTAACCTGACTGCTCAGCAATTCCATACAAGGGCTGGGATGGGTGCTGGACTCCATGGTGCAGCCGGGTCCCAAGGGGAAGGCAGTTTTCCCATGGGTCAGGGCCTTGGCAGACCAGTTGCGGGTGGGCATTCATGACAAATTGCATCCTCCCTGTGATGAGCATGAGCACAAGATGGACCACATGTGTTACCCCTACATCAAGGGCAGCATCGCCCTCCTTAACACACAGCTTGTCAGTGGAAGTGGGAGCTCTGCAGAGAGGTGCAGAAGTTTCGGAACAGCAGATGAGCCCAGAGGAAACGGCGAATGAAAGCAGCTGGGGGCAGGAGGGCGCAGAGCCCTCCAAGGGACAGGTAAGCCATAAAGCCAAATTCTGGGCAACGGCAGTGATGTGGAAGGTCAGCAACAACACTGAGAGCCAGGCGTGTTTATGCCAAATTCCCATTGGGCTGTTTATGCCCAATGGCTTGCCTATATATTGTTAGGGCTGTTTTAACTGTAAGCAAGCTTGAGCAGAACTCTGAAAAAGTGGCATAAAAATACCCCACTGAATAAATGAATAAAGATATTGGGTTGCATAGAAAAGCACGGATTTTCCTTGGGATGACTTACTGAAGTTCAAGATGTAACTGACTGGTACATTTGAAGTCAGCTAAGCATTTTGTAAAATAATGTCTTACACCCTGCCAGGGTCCAAAATAACTACGCAGCTCAGGTACTTCTTTGCCTGTCAGAAAGGCTAATATTTTGAAGAGTTATACTTACGAAATTCAGCAGAAGTCGCAAGACTGTGAAGTTACCAGATAGACATAAACTTTCTTTGACCTTGTCAATAACTTTAGCAGAGTCCACAGCTAAATGCAATTCATGATACTGCTGGATCTGCTGGGCCCGGTTGTCTATCCATTCGCCACGATCTTGTCGGTACTGATCACACATAACCCTAAAATCCCTTTTTAGTTCTTGATAATTATTAGTAAAATCTCTAAAGAGAATGTCCACTTCAGCAAATGTGAGCTCTCCGGATTTCAGTCTGCCATAGAATTCGCAGAATTTATGGTAGCAGGGCTTATATACACATTCAAGCAAAGCAACAAGATTAAAAGTGTCAGAATCCTCTTCTTCAATTAAATCTTCATGGTTGCCCAGCAAGTTTTTGGCTGCCCATTCCCAACAGTACCGGAAGATATGGCTCTCTTTAAAATCATGCACAATTTTAAAAGTCTTCTTTAAGGCTGGACTCAGGTTGTAAAAGGTCTCTATTTCACCATCATTGTGGTCATCTGGATGTCTCACAGTCACAACCTCATTCAGTGCTTTAGAGTCCAGATTTGCCCTGTGCTTCTGTTCAATTTCAGAAATATCCACTGAAAAGTGAAAACAAAGTCATAACCTGGAATGCACACATTCTCAGTTTCTCTCCTGCTACAACAAATCACATTTCAGCATCTAACACCAACCTCAATAGCTTGCGTAAAAGACTAAGAACACAGTTTATGTGTTCAGCTTTCCTTATCATACAACAGTTCTGTCCCGCTTCAAACACATTAGAAGCACATTCACAACAGCAACAGGGACAGTTCATAATAGAAAATAAAGTACATTTGTTTTCAAAAGGTGCCCACATGAACCATTACCTTTTACAAACTCTTGTACCTTCCTGCACATGTCCAAGAAGGATCCCAATATTTTTTGCTCTCCCTTGACTGACAAGACTTCTTGACGCCTCAACTTAAGTACTTTTTCTAGAGCCTGCTTTTGATCTATTTTCTCCATGGATGAAAGATGCTTCTTCTCTGAAATGAAAACCCAAGATTACAAATTAGTACAAAACCTTCCCACCTGCTAATCATTTGCAGTAAACTGCCTCTAGCTTGGCTTTATTAGTTTCCAAAGTAACAAGTTTCTTGGCCCTGATGCCCATAAAAACCTGGGCCGCCCAGGCCAGGTGCAAGTAACCACAGAAGTCTTCTTGGAATGTTTGGGAATCTTGTTAACCAACAATCTTCAATAAGCTTAAATGTTTTGTGTCGGGTTTGTTCTCTAGACTACTTTCCGTTTTGAAGACCTTTGGAAGTTTGTCCAATGCAGAGTGACGCAGAACATGGACTGGGGCTCACTCCCTAGCAAGATGTGGAAGCAATACAAAAAGAATTTGCATAACCCTGCCTACAGAGTGAGCAGGGGCATAACCCACTTCTGGATACCTTCCACCACTGATAAAGAATGACGCATTCTAGATAACCAAATGCTGGATAACAAAGCTGTAACTGCATTTTAAAGTACATCTCCCCCAACTTTGCTCTTTATGCAGCTTTTAGGATTGTTATTGGTATCATCTCGGAAACAGTGAGTTAGGAGTTCATGCAAATCCCCCCCCCCTAAAATTATTATTGGGGGGGTTGGTAACTTTCTGTCTGGGAGGAGGAGGAGGAGATTGGATTTATACCCCGCCCTTCACTACCCAAAGGAGTCTCAGAGCGACTTACAATCTCCTTTCCCTTCCCCTCCCCACAACAGACACCCTGTGAGGTTGGTGGGGCTGAGAGAGCTCTGACAGAAACTGCTCTTTTTCAAGAACAGCTCTGCCAGAACTATGGCTTGCCCAAGGTCATCCAGAAGCTTTAAGTGGAGGAGTGGAGGAATCAAACCTGGTTCTCCCAGATTAGAGTCCACACACTTAACCACTACACCAAACTGGCTCAGTATACTGTACTGATCAATTATTTTATAAATGACAACAAATCCCTAGGGGGAAGAATGGCTGTCCTTGCTGCACCTGCTCTCTACTTCTTCCTAAGCAAACTGTTGTGAGACTCCCTCACCCTGTGCCCTCAGCTGCCCTGGCAATTGAGCTAATGCATAATTTCTAGTGATCACAAACAAAGTTGGAGATGCCCTGCTCCAACACATCTTTGCGTGGCTTTATTTAAGGGCTCCAGAACAGGTAGGTCATCTGCGTCATCCTCCTAATCGGGTTGGGAGCCCCACTCTTCCCACATTCTTGTCTCAAACAACAATAATGGCGACACCCAATATAAACCTATTATTTTGATTATATTTACCTACCGCGCCCCCACAGAAGAGCAAAAAACCCATACTTACTTAGCTCCCAAATAGACATAAACTGTTCCTTGTGCTTAAAAATTTGTTCCAAAAGTTTAACTACGATATGGCCTGAATTGAGTTCATGGGAAACTTTTGTGTATATAGAGTCCGCAATGGTCATGCACTCCTTTGCTTCATCAGTAAGTTGATCCAGGAAGTCCCCACCTGACCCTGTCAAATCAATAACATACTTAAATAAAAAACACACAATCTTTGTTCTTAGTTCTAAAGCTGTTAGAATTGGCTTCCATTTCCATGTAACTAAAAGCAACCAATCTGCAAGGTTTGTCCCTCTCAACATCTTCATGGCTAGTTTGCATATCTGCCACATTTCACCTTGCCAACCTCTTTTCTACAAGTGCATCACAATCAGGGATGGAGACAACCTGGCTCACGTGCCAAAAGGTAGCATGAACTTGGGCTGGTTCAGAGCTCAAGAACTGATGTTCATGGAAGATCATTTACCTGACTCTTGGCTGGTTTGGTTTGGCTGTTCGGGGCCAGCCATTTAAACCTGATAGTGGAGCCTTCCCTCCACTTCAAAGGAGGGGGAAAGTAAAACCAAAGGGTTAACTGGCCACCAGTCATTTAACCATTCCTGGGCGATCTCTGCCCCCTTTCTCCCAGCTGTGGAATTTGAAATTGTCGATTGGTGCCTGATTTATAGAATATGTCTTAAATTATGCAGAGTTGCCAATATTAGAGATTCTACCAACGTCAGAAACACTGACTTATCAGGAATCTTCGTCCCAACAAAGACTTTTTTCAGCATGAATTTTGGAATGGTTTTGAACATATTTCATATGGAACTTTGATTGGACTTCTCATACTATTTATTAATGAATTACTGTATATTTTGGCATGTAATTTGGTATATCGATTCTCCGGTAGTAGTAACTTGATGTGATTCATTATAGGGTAACAGAAATTACAACTAAACAATTGATTTTTTTTACACATCTTTAATGTTATTTTTAGCATCATTTTTCACTGTAGTTTTTTCTTTGACTGCTGTCTCATTTTGGGTGGGGCCGGTTTGGTTCGGGGTTCAGTTCTTGGACCACCCCAAACCGAACTGCCCTTTTCCAGTTCATGCCCATCCCAAATCACAACGTTTTGTTTTTAAAAGAAACATCACATTAAACAAGGAGCACACAAGTAACAAACACACTCCTCCTCTTAAATTCATCAATAAAATAAATCCAGATTCCCAAGTCAACCTAATTACTATCTTATGTGACTTTCCCTTTCCATAAGGTCACATTTAAATTATCTGCAATCTGAGTGTTGATGCTGAATAAGATACTTTGCACCATTAGATATTTTAGACGATTTCCCTCCTGCATCCAGATTCTGCTCCCAATTAAATGCTATACATAAATACCATTGAAGATGAAAAGATGTTTGATGTCTTGCCGAGTGAGAAGATGATTCAGAGCACCTTCCAAGTCACTCATAGGCTCACCAGTCCTGTCAGTTGGCCATGATTTTACGATGACAGCAGATACAAGGTTACCCATATTGCTCAGGTTGTAAGAGGCCATAATGTGAAGGAGATTTTTCTGAGTCTACGTGAAACACAGAAGTATGTTCAGTACTGGAAAACAATGAGTTCATTTTGTTGCAGAGCTAAATTTCACAAATTTGGATTATTTGATTTCTTAGCAGGTTAATGTTCATTGCATCGCCCTGTCCTGCCCAGGTTCACCAGTTTCAACAAGTCATTGTCACAGAATCCACTTACTTGGAATACAAATTTTTCTGCATTCTGATTTGCGTCATATCTCAAAGCTAATTTGTTGCGACCAACCCTTTCACCTTTTCACAAGGTGCCCTTAGGAAGTAATCGGTGAGAACAACGAACTCTTGGGCAAAGTCTTAGATCTCCCACCCTTTTTTGAGCATACTGGTTTCTAAGTTCCCCTGTCCTTAAAACAGGAAGCATTTGGACAAATGAGTGAATTTAAGCTGGCAATGTATTAGTTCAAAGTCTCCTATTTTTTAAAAAAGAGGCAAACAAAAATAATTGGATAAAATGCTTCCAACTTCTCTACATAGTTCAACATTGATGG
The DNA here is from genome assembly GCA_029233225.1 of Lepidodactylus listeri. NCBI lineage: Eukaryota > Metazoa > Chordata > Lepidosauria > Squamata > Gekkonidae > Lepidodactylus > Lepidodactylus listeri. Next base: position 12,117 of record JARCFY010000044.1, on the reverse strand, counting down.
CACCATGCTCAACTGGTTCTAATTTTTTTTAAAGTTACCAAGTTAGGGTTCAGATATTCACATCTCAGTTTCCATAACAACGGACAGGAATTTCCCTAAGAATGGCAATACCACTAAAACTGAAAAGAGATTTGATGTATGGCTATATAAGCATATCTTTCACAGCACCTAAAGTTACTCACATTCTGATGGCAGCACATACAATTTTGTTCAGTCTGCACAGATTATAAAAGGGTAACACAACTTGAATAGGCACAGGCAAAAAAGCTTCCACTTTCAAAATAAACATTTATGGGTGTTAGCTACTCTGAACAAAAGGTCCTGGGGGTCATGTTAACATTGGCCAGCATTAATTCAGCCTTTCAATGAAATGATTGGATCAAGAGTTTAAGCTACCTGCAGAGGCAGGATATCAATATCAATATATCAAATTCTCAACACGGCAAAATCTGTAGATAATTAAATCCAGAGATTGGAACCATAAACCGACAAGATATCTTTCTATAAACCTGAAAATCCCAGGTTTGCAGTAAAATCTGATATCTACAAAACACAAATACACACACACAGAAGAGGGATTAACCCTCACAAATAATAGAAGCAGAGCCTGTAGTTTTATCACCTGACTTGCATAATGGCTGCTTGCTATTGTTCAAAAACAGCCATCACACAAAAGTCAGTGTGGTGCAGTGCTGAGAGCTTCAGATTCAAATTCCCAGTCTGCTGTGGAAATTTGCTGCATCATCTTGGGCCAGTCACACATTCAGCCTAATTTACCTCATGGGGTTGTTGAGAGGATAAGATGGAGGAGAATGGTGTAAGGTACTTTAGATCCCCATGGTGGAGGACTATCAGGTATAAATGAATTAAATAAATAATAAATATGGCTGAATATGGCGAACAGATATAAGGTAGGTTGGTGGGTAGGAGAGGAGAAATAGGGAAATTTGAGGATATAGGGGCTTCGAGGAAAGAGGAAATAATATGGGGAGAGGTATACAGGGGAAAGTGAGGTGCCCCCCACAAATCTTTGCAGGTTCCTCACTAGGCCCAGACCAGATTGGCAGGCGGCACTACACAACTCAGCCAGAGTTTTCCTGGGAGTGGGTGCCAAGCAGAGGGAAGAAGGGAAAGCTGAAAACTGAGGGGGAGATAGGTTGACTGATGGGAGGGAAGAAGAAAAAAGGAAATAGAGAGAGGATACGGGGGAATTCAGAGAAGGGAGGAAATAGTGGGGGAGGGGGAAATGAGATGCCCCTGCAAGTTCTTGCAGGTCCCCTATTTGGAAATATTCCCCATACCTAATTCTCTGTATAACTTACTATAGCTCAAATAAGCACACTTTTGAACAGTCTTATATGTTCAATACTACTTGGTAAGATAATTATTTCCATAACTTTCCAATGTTACCTGACATGCTAAATCAACAGCTTCAATGGCACAGTTTTCAAAGGTGTTTCCAATCTGAGGGTGAAGTTTCTCAAGTTTTGTATGGCAGTCACAATAGATTTTAATCCGCTGAACTTCAGGTTCCTGTAAATGGAACAGAAAGCACTGTCATTGGTTTCAGGCATTAAGAAGTCTTAGAAGAAAGCACGGACCCAGAAGGAATTTAGACTTTGTCATTATTGACCATTTTATTTATGCAGGGGAAAAAAACTTTACCCCTCCAAATGGAAAGCTTCTCAATGTAAAGCTTCTCTTATGTTCCCTAAAAACTCTGATGATCAACCAAATCTACCTCATCTTCAAACACCAGTGTAAACCCCTGGAATATTTTCAAATTTGTGATACCTATAATCAAAGGCAAATTGTAAATACCTTGTACATAACACCTAAAGATATCCTTTAAACTCTAGGTGTCACTACAAAGCAATCAAACCAAGGACTTGAATACATTTTTAGCAATGAGATAACAGGACACCAAGAAAAAGTCACACCCAAATACTTCATAATTGGGTTTTCAAAAACAACAGGGAGATAGAAGTAAATCAGACATTTTAAAAATCATATGGTTGTATTTGATGTTACAAGCTTAAATACGACCTCTGGTGGCAGTAGAAAGTGACATGAAGTTATGGCCAACTTATGATGACCCAGTGGGTTTTTCATGGCAAAATACATGTGTGGAGGTGGTCTGCCTCTGTGTAGCAACCCTGGACTTCCTTGGTGGTCTCCCATCCAAATACTAACTGGAACTGACTCTGCTTAGCTTCTGAGATCTGATGAGGCTGGGCTAGCCTGGGCCATCCTAGTCAGGGCAAATACAATGTTTAACATTGCATTTATTACTGGTTGCCAACCTTATTGGTATAGTGACTCACAAGTTCAAATTTACTTGGTATGAAAACCCATTGGTTTATTGTCATGTGAATTTCAGACAGTGGGTTTTCAACAGCCACTGTTTTCACGCATTTTAACTGCAAGTTTGACTATTTTATAACCATTATTTACATTTAAGTTACCAAAACAAAAATTTATGCAACACTCCTATGAAGAAGGAGAAGAGGAGGAGGAGATTGGATTTATACCCCGCCCTTCCCTACCCAAAGGAGTCTCAGAGCAGCTTACAACCCCTTCCCCTTCCTACAACAGACACCCTGTGAGGCAGGTTACTGTGAAATGCAAATACCGAGCTTAGACAAGTTATTCTGTATTTTTAATGCAAATATAAGAACACAAGTATCTGATTGCAGGTTATAACTTCACGAGCTATAAAAAATATAGACACAACAAATGGATCTTATTGAACCTTGAAGGCCACAAGATCTCTTTATTCCTTTGGATACTTCAAATTAAATTTTTAAAAGTAGCACCAAGAATTACTGCATCTCTTGCACACCTGTCAGAATGCAAAATCCTTTGCAGGTTTACTCAGAAGTAAGTGTCTATATTGAACACGGTTTACTCCCAGGTAAGGGGGCATAAGAAAGCACCATTTGTAAGAAAGCACCATTTAATTAAATGGGATTTACTTCAGAGAAGACACACAGAAGTGGGGGGGGGGGGGTACCTGGGTGTACACAGCCACCTCAATTACTTCCTTCTCTACAGTAGAGATATAGAAAGCAAAACAATTTTGGTGAAAGCTTCAGATTTCAAACCTGAAGCTCCTCTCTCACGCAAACACAGTTTCAGAATTGAGGGATTCCTGCTTAACATGCCATTTTATTTCTGTGGAAGATTTCTCCTTTTGAGAAACACATTCGTTCCTAAACGTTAAGCACCTTCTGTTTTCTTCTGATCAGCAGCACAGACCAGGACATCCTATCCAGAGTCCCCACATTCTGTCTCTCCCAGTGGCTGATGTGAGGGAGTAAATGAAGCGGGTATTTTAAGCTTCGGAGATACAGGCTTGGAGAACACATCTGAGAGATCCTTCTTCAATTAAAAAACAACCCAGACTTATATGGGAGGAAGGTTTCAGAATTCCATTCCTCCACAGCAGCAAAGAAATGGCACATCTCAAGCAGGGAAGAGCCATCCATGAGCAACTTTGCTGGTCATTCCTTTGACTATTTATTGCAACTACCACAACAGGCAAACAATTCCAAATGGCTTTTAAAATACACCTCAGTGACCGCTGAGAAACAGCATGGGGAGGGGTCGGCTAAAGAAATATGCAGCCCAGCAAAGCGAGGAGCACCTGTAAAAAAACAAACTCCTCCCCCTCAGAGTTTTAGCATGAGTTCAGCTGGGCACCAGGCTAGGAGGGGAAGGGAACAGCCACCATAAGCCAATAGGAGCCCACAACCCACTTTAACAGGCTTCATTGCCCACATTGTTGGGAAACGCTGGCATATAAAATTGTACTTCCATACATTTTAATACCTGTTTGATTTTGCTTCTCAGATCTGAAATTAAAGTTGTTTTCCACTGATCTGTGAGATTCTCGTCGGGAAAATTTATTTTCAAGAAGAAATCCCATACCTAAGGAAGAAAATATGATTTTAAGTGGAAAAACAAATCAGTGAAGGGGGAGGGGGAATGGAAAGTTTATTCAACCTACATGCAGTCATCTTCACACTTTCATAGTCATTATCATCCCCTCAGGAGAATAAACTGGGAATCTTGAGCAGTCTCAGTAAATTTTACCCCTTTTATGGGCAGAAAATAGATGTGCTTTGACTGGAGCCTATCTATGCTTCCAGGATTAAATCCAGAAGTCTTGCCTGCAGAGACAACAAATGCCTAGAGCAAACTACTAAGGGCCAAACTAGATGGTCCATCTGCCAACTACATGGGTCCTCAGGAATGGAGGCAGATTTTAGTGAAAGATTGCATATTTTTGTCAGGAGATCCACCTGTTTACACCTGAGTTCTTTCAGAACTCTTGGCTGTATGCCATCTGGGCCTAGTGATTTGTCAGTTTTTTATTTGTCCATCAGTTGCTGGACCTCCTCTCATCACTAGGGATGGGCATGAACCACGAAACTCTGGTTTGGGGTTCAAGGCTGAACCATGAACTGAACCAGGAGGTTTGTTGGTAAACTGAACCGGATCATTGCCTGGCAATCCTTGTTGAAAGGGACCACAATCCCTTTAAATGGGGATTGCAGAAAGCCCCCCAAAAGTTCTTATACCCTGCTGAGATGCACCCCCCCTCCATGACAGCCAATGTGACGTGGCAGTCAGAGCTTCAGAGCACGGTAGAGGCTGCAGGTGTGTGTGGGGGGGAGAGATGGAAAGCTGAACAGAGAGGGGGAAATTAAGGTAAGTTGATGCTTGGCTGGGAAGGAGATAGGGTTGCCAACTCCAGGTGGGGAATTCCTGGAGATTTGGGGGGGTGGAGCCTGGAGAGGGTGAGGTTTGAGGAGAGGTGGGGCCTCAAACAAGTACAATGCCATAGACTCTGCCCTCCAAACCAACTATTCCCTCTTGGGGAACCACTGTTGCCAATCTCCAGGTGAGAGCAGGAGATCACTCAGAATTACAACTGACGTACCAGAGATCAGTTCCTCTGGAAAAAAAGGTGGACTCTATGTCATTATACCCTGCTGAGGTTGCCACAGCAAATTGACGTTGAGTGCGCAAGGCCTTGGCATTCTCTCAGCCTCTTTCTTGTATTTATTTCCACAACGGGCCTTATTCCTAGTTTGAAAATAATACACAGTTCCATAATACAAACCTCAAGTTCCTCTTGAAAAGCAAGTGCTATAACTGAAGTTCCATTAAGCAAACGCTTTGGAAGAACTCTACGAAGCCAACATCTGGTACCTTCACAACAACTTTCGAATAATCTTGTCATTAGAGTATTCTGACTCGTGCTCTCTCTGGAAATCTTATGCAAAAAAAGAAAAGAAAAGAAAATTAGAAAAAAAAGGAAACAAAACCAGAAAGCCCAAGAAGCTGCAGTGCCACATGGAGCACACTGCTCTATGTGGCACAGGAGATCATGGCTGGGCTCGCTTCTCCTGCAGTCTGATTTAAACTGGGCTGCAGGAGAAGCCAGTGCAAAGCCTAGACTACAGGGAGCAATCTGCTTTCGGTGACACAACAGATCTTAGGGCTGGCTTCTTCTGCAGCCAGGCTTAAACCAGGCTACATGAGAAGCCAGCCACAAGCCAAGCTGGCGGGAACAGTCTACTCCCCACCAGCACAGCTGATCCTCAGGCTTTCTTCCGCAGTCCCTTTAAACTTTAAAGGAAGTGCAGTAGAAGCCCAACGAATGGTGGGAGCAATCTCTGCTCCCACCTATCCACTGTTTTTAGATCTACCTGGTAATTCCCAAATGCATCCAGGATTTCTTCAGGAATATTTTTCGGTTTTCCCAATAAAACCCAGATACATTTGGGGTGCCGAAATCTACCCCCAAAATACTGATAAGGTAAATTTTCCGCTCAGGTAGATCAGAATGCACACCCCTAGTCTCTATGTACCTGCTGGAGCCACCACTGTTTGCAGTTGTAGCAATGAAATGGGAGACTTCAAAGAGAATGGCCAATCCCTCAGAGGTTTTTTCAGTCATCCTCTATGCTTATTCCTTTCTAGCAGGCAAGAAAAATGACAGCAGGGAGGAAAAACAACAGTAGAGATATCTGAAAATGCTGCTTCTAAGGAGAAAGCTGGGTAAATACTAGGGATTCAGCTCCCACTAGAAACAGGACTTTGCAAGACCACCGAGTACAGCCCTGCCTCTGGAGCCAGGTGGGAGAATTAACCCATCTGATGATACCCTCTACCACCAAGGGAAAAGAAATGTTCAAGTTTACACATTTTGCATTCTGTAGCATACTGGAATGTGTTGCTTAGTGTTCTGTGTGTATAAAATGAAAAATCCTGAAAGAAACAGTGACTATTTTTGAGAAACGGCTTATCATTGTTATATTATTTAACAAGAGGCGAGACCTGCAATACTCGCGGGGGGAGAGAAGGAGCTTCACAGAGTGGAGCCAGGAGCTGCAAGTAAGCCTTCTCCCCTACCCCACCCCGGCACCCACAGTGAGGCCTGGGCCCACCAATCCTTCTCCCCACCCCCCGCCCCCACACCAATGGTGAGGCCTAAGGCTTCTAGCCGCCAGGCCCGCCGATTCCCCCCCCCCCCCGGGGCACTGGTGAGGCCTGAGCAGCTCTCGCCAGGCCCTCCACTTCTCCCCCCCCCCCCCACGGGCACTGGCAAGGCCTGAGTGGCTCTCAGCTACGGGCCTACCAATCTCCCCTCCCACCCCCTGGCTCCAGTGGTGAGGCTTGGACGCCTCCCAACCACCGGGCCGCCGCAGAGTTCCAGAACTCTTTTACTTTGGGGGGAATTTAAATATCCCCCCGAAAGTTTTTTAAACTTTTTAGATTTTTCTGCACATCTGGGGAGTTCCCCCAAGTGTGCAGGAAAATCTCTCTGCCCTCCAAGTGCCCCCTCTGTGCAGATTTAGATATCCGCACAGAGGGAGCAACCTGGGAATTAGTATATAGATGTTATATTACTCCTCATGCAATGTATTTAAACCAGTTCAAAAGGTCTGAACTGGTTACCAAACCATTTTAACAAGTTAGTGTGTAAACCAGAAACATTAAGAATACTACTGAACCTAAAATGAGCCCACATTTTAATGGCTCAATTCTCCAATTTTTTGTTCATGTTTGGCATGCCTATATATTCATCTATGACGTTTGCTCCCCACATTATCCATTACATTCATTACTCAATTATCCCCACTCCCTCCTGTCAGTGTTAAAAAGTGGATTACACAGGTTGATCTGAGTAAGGCTGGTTTACAGCAGAAGTTACAAATACTGCAGAATTGTTCTCTTATCCTTTTTATTTAGCAGCAAATTAAATTTAGCTTCAAGCATAAGTGCTCAGAGATGCAACTGTAATATAAATTGCCTTCATGGACCTGCTCAAGGTTAATCTTGTTCAGTAATCTTTTTTTCAGTAGCAGCCAGCCACATGCCTCTGGAAGCTATGAAAGCAAGCAAGAGACAGCCTTCCCACATTTATCCCCTAGTATTGGATAGCCAGACGTACAGTGTGTCTGAACACAGAGGTTCCATTTGGCTATCATAAGTAATAGACTCCCACTAAAATTTGTCTATTATTTTTTAAAGCAATCTAAGCTAGTGGCCTTCACTGCATGGCATGGTAGTGAATTTAATAAATTAATTACATATAGTGTGTAGGGGAAAGGAGACTTTCCTTTGGTCTTTCCATATCAAGAACTGAATTGGTACAATGTGCTGGTGATGTCACAAACGCTCCAAAGGCAAAAGGAAACCAGTCACAGGGAAAGCAAATTCAGTACGCCAGCTTCCACTCCTGAGCTTTCTAACAATACCACTTTAATATGGGCTGGTGAAATTGCTCAGAAGAATAAACACAGAGTTGCAGATTACTGTATAACTTTAAGCAGACAGATACTCACCTCCACAGGTGCAAGTCCCAGAACCACTGAAACAATCTCAGCAGATGCCATTGGTATCTTATAGTAGCCTGCTATTTTGACATTATTACATATCATCTGATGCAGTTTTATGCAGACTGTCACAGAGGCGTCCCAAACGTCCTGATGTGGTATCCTACATTGTGGAATATTTTAATTACATTTGAAATTCAAGGAAACTTGATTCCAGCAAATAAAAAATATCTGAATAAAAGCAAGTCCAAAGTAATGCCTCTAATACAGGGGTGGGCAATTGTTTTGGCTCGGGGGCCACTTTGTGGGAGCGGAGGTTAGCGGAGGGCCGCACCTTTTAAAATGATTGCATTCATTAGTTAACTTTGCATTTCAGAAAAGGTATAAATTGTATCATAAAAATCAATAAATATAAATTAAATAAAATAGTGGTAGTTTTATTCAATTTATTTATTGTGCTAATTTCATATCGTCTATAGCTGCAAGCACATTTAATTTTAGAATCAGTTTAATGAGACAAATGTACCCTACCACACTTTTCTACATTTTTTTTGAAATCAGGAGTGAGATTGCTTGTTGAGATTCTCATCAGAGCCCGCAAGTTAATGTCTGTCAAAGAGCATCTATATTTACTCTTGTTGATCTTCATGCAAGAAAAACTTTGCTCACAAATATATGTAGACCCAAATATAGAGAACATTTTCCCAGCAAATTTCTTCATACATGGAAATTTTTTCAGCAGACAAAGATTTGTAAAAGTCAACTAATGTCACAGCATTAAACATTTCTTTCACAGTGTGATCTGACTGCATGTCAATAAGTTCAAGCTGCAGCTCCTCAGGTGCTGCATCAATATCAGCAGGGATGGGATAAGAGAGCAAATTGAATTTAGGCTCAATTTTCTTGAAGTCCTGAAATCTTCTTGGCAGGCCGCAAAAAACTCTGTGGCGGGCCGCATGTGGCCCCCGGGCCGCCATTTGCCCACCCCTGCTCTAATACATCCTTTACTACAGTCTACGGAGTGCAATACTTTCCCCCTTTCATTTTGTCAAGAGTCCAAACTAAAAAAAAAATTGCAGCTGTGTGAACAATTACCTATTGCCTTTGAAGAAAACAGTAAGTGTACCTGAAACGCTATGCTATGTCAAATACAGGTCACAAAGGATGAAGTTATAGAACCTTAATTAAAAATGTATCATCATTCAAATGGGGCAAAATGGCATTGATGAAAGAATTCTTAAGAAAGTTCAAAGGTGAGATTGTGGAGTTTTTGACTACAGGATTATTAGAAAATGGAATTCAGAGCAAAGACATCCATGATCATTTCAGTGTGTGGAGTGACTCAAAGGAAAGGCAACAATACCCTAGTAATGTAGACCAAGATCACTATCCCTATTAGGGCCAAGGTGGCTCAGAGGTTAAGACGCTGAGCTGCAGACTGGAAGGTTGGTAGCTCGGCAGTTCGAGACCCGAGTGCCCTGACAGAGTGAGCTCCCGTCTCTGGCCGCAGCTCCTGCCAACCTAGCAGTTCAAAAGCAAGAAACTGCAAGTAGAGAAATAGGTACCATTTCGATGGGACGGTAACAGTGTTCCGTGCGCCTCAGCGTTTAGTCATGCCGGCCACATGACCATGGAAAAGTCTTCGGAGAGCACTGGCTCATCGGCTTGGAAACGGAGATGAGCAACACCTCCTAGAGTCCGATTCGACTGGCTTTTGAGCAAGGAAAACCTTTACCTTTATTATCCCTATTATTGGTTATTCCCATTATTAAGAGACAACAAAGAGAAACTAAGGAACACTTCATCAAAGAATTCATGCACCAGCCTCTGCTGTATAGATTAGTTTGTCTCAGGATCCTATCCAGGATGAATTCATTTATTTATTTTTATTACAACAACAACAACAAAACCTTGGGTTGGAAACTGAGGGCTGATCACAGACTTTGGTCTCCTTACTAGGATCCTTCATGCACCCTTTTCTATTCTGTCCAAATGCTGCTTGTGAAGCAGGGCTGGTTCCATATGTGGGGAGGAGGGCCTGGGCAGATGGCCAGTTTATGAAACTGGGAGTGCTGCTGCCGCTGCCACCAGAAGCGCCACCACTGTGCACCTGCAATTTCTCAAGTGATTCTGGGCACTTGGGAACAATGCTCCCTCTAAGCTGTGGAGTCTTGTGATCAAAAATTCTGCTTTGTGAGCTATTGGCATTAAAGTTGTGAGTGAGCCATTTGGCGACTGCATAAATTAGTTTACTCTGGAGCCATTCTTCTTGAGCGAAGACAAAAATGTGTGAGCTGGAGGCTAAAGAACTGTGAGCTAGCTCACACTGACTCAGCTTAGAGGGAACACTGCCTGGGAGTACAGGCACAGATATGTGGCAGGGGAGTATTTCGGTGGGGGTCAGTGGTAGTGGGTCCCACCAGAAATCCTATGCCCTGGCAGCTGTCCCACCTCAGCTGTCCTGCCCTGTCCTGAAGATCAGAAAATCTTCTGAAGTATTATCAGTCAAGTGGATATATTAGGCATTACATTTTTTTAAAAAGTTGTGGGCACTTCCCCTCAGCCATCCATTTCCCTACTTCAAGATATCAGGTTGCCAAAGTAAGGGAGGTCCTGACTCCAAGATTACCAGTTGTCCCTCATGGAGGCCAGGTTACTCATCATCTACATCTGAAAAGAAACTGGCAAAGGAGGCCAGACGTGTCAACGGGTGCATAGGGCAATGACATTCTGATCAGTCTCCAGACACTTGGAAGGGTTGACATGTCGTGACCTGGGAACAGACTCAGTCTTCTCCTTATGCTTTAATTTCCAGCAGCTTCCGAATGGGACCAGACCTTGGTCGATGGTCCTGGAGTAGACCAATGTGGGCACCTAGATTCTGCCTCCAGAACAACCAAAGTTGCTCTTTTGGAGATTAGAACCGTCCTGATACTTGGGCCCGTAGGAACCAAACTGAGTGATGGGGGGCCCGGAACGGAGTTCAGTACTTGGGGCTGAGGGAAGTGGACCCGAGATAGTAGGGCCTGAGCTCGGAGTCACCTTGGAAGGAAACGAGAAGGACACAGCCCTCTCCCACAGCCTAGTGGCCATATCTGACCTAGCTTTCGGGATAAAGCGCTGGCAAACTGGACACAGTCCAACACTGTGAGGCTCTCCAAAACACGGAAGGCAGATTTCATGTTCATCACTGTGCATCATCTTTGTTCCACATTTTGCACATTTTTAAAATAGTGCCTTGGATGCAATGACAAGCGACCACAAGCACAACAAACAGGGAGCACCCGGACAATGGGACTTGCTTCCCATGAAATAAACTCCCAAAGGAGTGAGAAATGAGTCCTCAAATGGACAAAAAAAGAGTCTTCTTTCATCCACAGTGATGACACAGAAAATCAACAGAGCACACTAGAAAGCATCCTATCCTCACAGCAGCAAAAGAGGAACTGAGGAAAGGGGGTGCGCCTGCCAACGGAGCATATGACACGTTGGGTGGGAATCCTGTGCATGCGTCGGCTCCAGAAAAGGGCAAGGCTTTCTTTGGACCTAGAAAGAAAATGTCCATGGCTGGCCTGTGCAGTCTCAGTGTGGGGCTGCATGAGAAGACAAACAGGAAGACCCAAGAAGAAATGGACTGATTCAATAAACAAAGCCACAGCACTCAGTCTACAAAACCTGAGCAAGACTTTTAACAATAGGTCATTTGGGAGGTTATTAATTCAAAGGGTCATCATAGGTCAGATGTGATTTGATGGTACTTAACATACACAAACACACAGCAGCAAAAGACCCACAAGAAGTTGCAGGAGATAGCTCACTTCCCCTTTTCCCACCATTTCCTCTTTCTCTTTCCTGAAACCCCCCCAAGTCTCTCCTGGTTTCCTCCTTCCTTCTCTTCTTCCCACCCAACAGCCAACCTTCCTTTATCTGCCCCCCATCTTCAGCTTTCCTCTTTTCTCTACCCCAAGTAGCCTCCCCTTGGGAAAACCCTGATCTACTAGTGTGGTGCCAGCCACCAGGCCTAGTAAGGACTTGCAGGGGCATCTCACTTTCCCCTGTATCCCCCTCTCCACATTATTTCCTCTTTCCTTCCTCCTGGCAACTCCTATATCCTCTCCCCTTTCCCTGCCTCATTCTCTCCTTCTCAGGCCATTCACCAACCTACCTTTTGTCTACACCCCCCTCTTCAGCTGTATTTATTCAGGTATACCCCAGCTTTCGTCACAATGGGGACCAAAGCAGCTTACATCACTCTCTTCTTCTTTTT